>CM031240.1:737049000-737701222 GCA_018340775.1 Taxus wallichiana var. yunnanensis | reverse complement strand
ATTTGTTCTTATGATTTTTCTCCAATAATTCCTTGAATCATATGGAAAGATTCTTCAAATGTACCCATTCATCTTTGAGATACTACGAGGAAGTGTAAAACAAAGACATGTCTATAAGGGGTATAGAGTATCAAAAAGGTTGGCGAGTAAAGTGTTAACAAATTTGATAGTCAAGATTGAATAATTGAATTCTATGTATGATCCAAGGTTAGATTTGTGATCACGTTGAGAATGTGTAGTGATTTATTAAGGTAGATTATAGTGTTAACAACGTAGTTGTCATAGTTTGGTGGAATATACAAAGTTCAAATTTGTTCTAAGACTCAAATTTCCACGAAGTTGTTTCATGTCTTCAAGTGCATCAAAGGTTTGTGACAGATCAATAGGACATAAGCTATTGAAATACAATCTTAGGGGATAATATAAAGGTGTTCAAGAAAATCAAGTTCTTCTTCGTGAAGATATAGGATTTGTGTGAACGTTTTCTTCCTTGATGGAAGTATTAAGAGACTCTGTAAGTACTCGGTGAGCTAATATATGTAAATAGAAGATGCATGTCCCGAATCAAATTATGTATAAGGTTTCATTTGAATACATAAACTAAAAAGGAGTTTGAATGGTCATTATACCTAAAATATGAAGCTAGAAATATTTGAGTATAAGTTTTATGAACAAGTGCACCTAATAAGGTACAATATTGTTTGTATACTATAATGAAAAGCTACAACTATATGAAGGATTTCATGAGTCCATAAAATCTAGTATGGAACTTCATAAAATGTCTTAGGTGGTAAGAAAGGAGAATAGACAATGTTATGGTTTGTTGAAAGAATTGTAAAAATTTTCCGATGAGAAAATGGTTTCAGCTTGGTGTGAATTTTCTTACATGGTCATGATGATGATGCTCTAAGTTTTAACAATCTTAAAAATATTTTTAGTGCAAGGATAAAGGATGTACCATCTTAGTATTTTCCATCTATTGTGATGTATGTTGTTGTTGTGATTTTACTCAAAGAATAAAGTGCTCCATGAGGTTTGATGTATTTTTATAGGAATTCTTGAGTTTGCATATGTTCCAAATAAAAAGTGTGTGTTATCCAAGAAAGATAAGTAATGTTTCCTAGTTCATTTTCTCATATACAATTTAGAGATGTATTTGGGGTAACTCTCTGTTATGAAGGTTGTCCTAAGAATGTAACAATTATGTCTTATCTAGAGGGTACAATAAGATGGTTTAGTACTTTGAAACTATGTAAGCATGAATTCTATATCAATCTTTAAAGAGATCTTCAAGACACGAAGCTAAAAATGAAGTCGGGAACAAAGTATCAAAATTGTGACTTCCTTTAGACATCATGAAGGTTAGCTTAAATCCCATGAAGTACTAACTGTGCATAAAAACAATTTTATGCTTGTATGATGACATATGTTGAAGGGAGATAAATTGTTCATTATCCTTAGAAGGTAGAGCTAGGAGAGTATGAAGTATTACATAGAGTTTTAAGCTGCATGATGACGGGGTATTGAATAATTTGAAGATGAGAAATGATGTGTTATGGCACTATGAAGTACTTTTGAGGTAGGGAGCTTGTTATGACCCTTAAAAATATTATCTAAGGTGTTAAGAAGGATACCTTGGTAGAGTTAGTGGTCTTAAGAAAGTATATTTATAGGAGGGATCTTGTCATAATCTCAAGACAAGTATAAGAGTAATGAAAAGGGGACCGTATGTGTACCCAAAATTGTAGGTACTTGCACCACACGAACAACATGACACATGCCCCAATGATGATATATTTCTCCTCGCGAGGTGTTCGGGATCTAGAAAAAGCTCTACAAGTACGCGCTTATCATCTTGCATGCCTCGCTTAGCCCCATGCGCTTTTTTTTTTTTTCAACTCTTTTCTTTACCTTTTGCTCTTGATTCTGAAACCACTTTGCCCTACAGGGCAGCGGTCTCATGACCGCCACCCTAGATAGGGCAGCGGTCCTATAACCACCACCCTGCTCGGGCGGTGATCCTTCATGCATTTTCCGAATGCTCTTTTAACGCGACTCATGTAAATTTCAATTTTTACTAGCTTTTTTCACCGCCTTGGGCTTGCATTAATGATTCTAGTTCCCTAGAATAGTGTTTTGCCATTGTTTATAGTTTAAGAGATCAATTTGGTTTTTACCTTGGGTAAATGCAAACACTATTAAATAGTTGGCTTGTGCTCATGCGAGATGGCCCCTCAAATTTACCTCTGAATTTTTCATTGCAATAGATTAGTCTTTCATTTGCTTAGAATTCTTAGCTTCATTCATTGCATGCTTAGTTAGTGTTGTCTTGTTGTTAGGAAGCCACATATCCATCTTGTGCAATTGTTGTTATCACTTCATCTAAATCAATTGGAATAGGATAGTTTGTTTTCAATAGGAAGTCATTAAAGTTACGGTTTTTGTTCTTCAAACAAGATAGTTTCGAGTTACGGACGTTTATGTTGCATGACTCATGATAAATCCCACTAGGAATTACATAAGCCAAGCTCGTACTCTTACCCTATCTCTCTCGTACTCACATTATATTCATTACGTATCCTAATCTTCCTTTGTCCCAATATCTACTTCTGTTGATGCTAGCATTACACGCTTTTCTGGATCCACGTGAGCACGAAGGAGTGAGGAGATCACACTAAGGGGACAAAATCACACACACCATCGGATTCACCACTATTCTATAGAATCCAGGTTCTAGCTTTCAAAGTTCTAATTAGGAGCATATCAAATAGAGTAGCCAATTCACTTTATTTTAGTCAATTTTACTTTTGATATTACCAAGGAAGTTGTGGGGATTGATAGTTTCTGAGAGACTATGATTCATTCCTCACTTCTGAGGTAGGATCGAGAGTCTTTCAAATAGATTAGATTAGTTATTTCATTGTTTAGAATAGATTTACAACTACACAGGCAAGTAGCTATACTCAGTTGCTTTGATTATTTTAAATTTTCCATTATATTAGTTTTTAATTTCTAGATATATTAAAATAGTTGCTCCTGCAATTTCATTCATATAAATTCATCAAAAAAATACAAAAATATAGAATTTATATATGTTATAGATATATTTCACATAGTTAATTTTACTTTGTTGTATTTAGTTTACATTGTTGCTTTTGTATGACAATCACGGGCCCTAGAGAGCCCAGGAATATGCATTCAAGCAAATCATGCCCCAACCCAATCTCATCACAGCAATAATTGATATAGATCAGAATCTTAGGATCCAAATCTTCCAAACAATGGCAAACTTACAATAGATCAACCTCCAGTTAAGCGGGTTAAACATAGAAGACGACCAAGCGCACACATTTTGGTCAAATCAACCAAACTATAGATTACCCTAGATACATATCCGCATGACTGTGGAAGGGTTTGAAAGAGAGAAAACATTCGGTTGTGATCCTTTGGTCCCACAGCTAGATGCAGGAGACACTCTCACAGATATAGATACCAGCTTAAGAATTCAAGTTGCACAAATGCCTGTGAGATACTCTGAAAAGATCACACAACTGTTAATTCTGAATATAGAGGCTGAGAAAGCATATGACTATTGGATACTAGGGATTAGGGACTAAATCTGCACATGACCATAGCAGGACCACAACAAACATGAATCTATGGTTGTGACCCACAAATCCCACAGCCCAACGAGTCCATAGGTGAATCAGACATAGATGCTGGCCTACGTACATTAGTATTCAGATCTACTCCACTTCCACCTATCATCATCGAACAGTTATCCTTGTTAGACATAGCAGCTAACAAAGCTAAGGAGTTCTGGACTAGGCTAGAGAATCACCCATAGAGTCAATTATATTTACCATCCACCCTATGACCTTATCTAGAAACATACACGAAACTATCCCAAGTCATTTTCCACGTATTCCACAACCCATAGACCGAATCATACCAGAGCTTGATATTGATTAGAGCCTTCGAGTAGTCATCCTTGTTGATCGATCTATCACACTAGTTCAGGTTAGGAGGGCCTTCTTTGCCTTAGATTCATAATTTCCACTAGTGCGCGTCAAAGACATCAGATTGCCTAACTAGTTTTTCTACATCCCACACATATTCAATCCCCACCGGCTATCTCGGCATGACCTCAAGAGGTCGGGTGCGAGGAAAAGTTACTTGTAGATTCCCACGCTCACTTGTCACTTTTCCATCGTACAAAATTGGTGAACCCGACGTGAAACAAAACAGTTCTTCTTTATTTTTTTATTTTTTTCACCTTCGCTCCTTCCCATTATTCTACGAGTATTCATATACCCCCCGAATATGTTGGGATTCGATGCATATGGTAGGCCTCTCTTAGATCTTGAGGCATACTACGCTCAACTGAATAGACAATCATCACCCTCGCTCTCAGTATGGGGTGACAACTACTCAACTAACCAATTGTCAACACAAACTCCAAGGGTCAGATATAGCTCATCTTTCCAAATAGAGGAGTTGGATCAGCTCGCTCAAACACAACAAACAGAGCCTTCAGGCTCAAACAATATGATGTTCACAGGAGAATCTGGTTCGTCTCCTCAGATACTACTTAGACCACAAATTAGCAGACAATCAGACCCATACCTAGGTTTAGATGATGAACATTCAGTATGTTATGTCAGGAATGAACAACGCTCTCGGAGTATGTACCCACCTATAGGGAATTTACAAACACAACCCAAGGTCTCTTTTCAAGGAAATACCTTCATGCCACTACATACAGGAAATGCCCTCAAGGAAACTTGGCAGGGCAGTGATCAATTCATAGCAGGATATCACATGCCTATACAACACCATGATATACAACAAACACCACTAAGGAAAAATACCGTGACTTCACCAAATGAATTCATTTCAACGTTAGTAGAAAAAGTGAGGGGGTTAGAACTTGCTCAGGAAAATCACCATTCTCAACTCATGCAGGCAGGAAATTCTAATCCTAGCCAAATAGACCTCCTCACAGGAATAGGCATGTTAGGCATGACCCCTCAGTATTCACAACAAACCCCAGCAAGAACCACCATTTCTAACACCATTCTGACACCTCCCGGTCTAGTACAAAATAATCCATTCTTGGACAATACCCCTTCATACTTAAACATGTACTCCAAATCACCACAAGGGGATATGTTCTCCTCTCCCGGCATGGTTCCTCAAACACAGGGGTTTCCTTATGCCCCCGCCAATGCGTGTACGCTATGCCATATCAACAACCCATTCCACCTCCACTCCCTCAACAGGCACCATCAATGGTCAAAACCTATGTGATAGGGACATATTCAGAATACTTGAAAGAGCCCTTAGATTTCACCATACGAAGCGTCATGCTTCTAATACCTCTTCCTGATTTACCCAAATACAAAGGTGAGGGAGATCTGAATGCACATATCAAGGCTTACGCCACAGCCATCCGAGAACTACTCCCTTGGGATGGGGTTGTTGCTAAAATATTTCCCAAAACCTTGGAAGGTATCGCTCTTGATTGGTATTATAGAATACCTAAGGCTTCCATCCATTCATTCAAGCAACTCATTTCAGATTTCATCAAGGCATTTGACATGAACAAACTATTAAGAACAAGAATCAAGGTATTCTTACACATCAAGCAGGAACACAATGAATCCGTTGCTCATTTTATCCAAAGGTCGCGTACAATTCTTTATTCTTGACCCGTGCTCCAAATATGGACCAAATGGAACTATGTGATTTATTCCTTCATTCTCTCAGTAGAGAAGTGAAGGAAGAAGTCTAGAAGTTCCCACTAAGGACTTACGATGAAGTACTTGAAAGTGCTCTCCGAATAGATCAAGCGGCAATAGATAGCGGTCATAAGACGTATGGAACAAATGGGAGGTTAATCACCACCAACCAGAATACTACGTCTTATTCCACTACCACAAGCGTCAATCAAGGACCTAAAATCCTTAATAGAAATCACGGAGTGACAACAGATGGAGTAACTGATCAGGCCAAAAGGGTAAATGTTGTGAATACTCCACCACTAATAAACAACCAACGAAACAACAATTTTACCCCAACAATCAATACAGTGGATTTTAACCATCCACAACAACAACAACAACAATGGCGAAACCCTACACAGGGTCCAAGCCAAAACTCAACTAGATATCAAAACCAAAGCCAAAACTAGAAACAACAAATGCAAAACTTTAATCCTAATAGGCAACGGTTTGATCAGAGTTTTAGGCCACAATATACACCAAGCCAACAAACTAGGAATTACAATCCTAACTCGTATTGTGGTTTTCACAAAATACGAGGCCATGACACTAAAACGTGTCGTGACTATAATAAATTCATACAACATTTTCCAGAGGAACAAAGATAACTTTTTATAGATATGTTCTTGGCAGATCCTACGTCACCAACACCAAATACTTTTACAGGGGCGGTTTCCCTCAAAATGCACCCCTCAAGATCTTCAATGATCCACTTCCAAATCACAACAATAACAAGTTAAATCCAAATGGGACAAACAAGGGTGTAATTACAGGAAACAATGATCATGAAGCCTCAACTTCACTGAATCCATTAGTTGCACCACAATTAGGAAGTCAGCCACGACCTAAGATAGTCATTTTAGTGGAGTTAGATGTCGAACTACCCATAGAAGCTATAACAAGGACACAAGATTATTCCTCTCAGCTAAGTCCAAGCTACCTGCTAGAAACAGACAATATCCAACAAGTATTAATAAAACCCGTGGGTGCTTATGATTTAATTAATGATCTAATGAAAACCTTCTCGCACATCTCCTTTTTGGATTTATTGAAGAACTCCCCTACTCACAGGGCTACTCTTTTAGAAGCATTGGGTTTAGGTCATCTAATTAACATCACTCCACCTCCCAAAACACAGGTAAACCATATAGACTTTGATATCCACCCTCCGGGGCAGCCGGATAGGGACACCGAATTCATATTCAAAATAAACAAAATGCCAACAGACACTGAGATTACACACCGAGGTGATCCAGCCTTACACTTGCAAGTGTGGGTTTATAACAATTATGTGAAACGCGCGATGGTTGATGATGGGGCAGCAGTTAACATAGTCCCTTTTTCTTTCCTTCAAAAGCTAGGGTATGGAGAAACGAATTGTTCCATGACACGAAATACACTAAGAGGCTATGATAGCCTTAAAGCCACCTTGATTGGAACTATAATACTACCGGTCACCTTAGGACCCAAAACAATCCTGACTGAATTTTATACTATAGATCGGAAACTAACTATAATATGATCCTCGGCCGACCATGGATACACCGTATGAAGGCAATCCCTTCTACGTTATTTCAAGAAGTAAGATTTTTACACTTAGGAAAGATATTCATAGCCAAAGGTGATCCAAAACCATTCGATATACACTTGGTTGACTTAAAGAGAAGACCAGGCATTCACTCGGAGTTTGAACTCCCAACAAACCAACTTAATAAACCCACTGACGCAAAACTAGAGGAAAAGTTGGTACCTACGATAGATCTTGAAACCATGAGCCTAGCCAAGACAATCCCAGCCCTCAAAGATGAGGCTAAAATTGTAGAAATAGTATCATTAGGAACTACTTGCAAAAATTGTTGAATTACTAGAAAAGGATCTACCAATGTTCCTACCATTTGATTCTGTAGGCATGGGATACACCCTAGGTGTTGGTTCTCTTCCAGCAGTAGATCTCTGCATGGTAGAGGTAGAGGATGTTAACACAACAAATATCCCAATGCCCATATTCCCAGCTAAGTATTGGACTCTCCATTTCGATGGAGCTAGATGTAGTTACGGAGCTGGGGTAGGAGTAATCCTTACTTCTCCCGAGGGAAAAGTCCTACCATTTGCCTTTAAACTAAAATTTGAATGCACAAACAATGGCACTGAGTACGAAGCCCTCCTCCTTGGCCTCATCTTAGCTAAGAGAATCGGTGTTGATAACATCATAGTGTTAGGAGACTCGTAATTGGTAGCAAACCAAGTTTCTGAGATGTATGAAACTAGACTCGAGCACTTACAACTCTACAAAACAGTTGTACTGAATTTAAGCAAGGATTTTGACTTCATATCAATTGAAGCAATCCCACGAGAACAAAATCTTCTCACCGATTCAATAGCAACCTCAACGATCACGCTTTACTCCAAATAGTAAGTTAGAGGACACCCGTTTCATGGTATCCCTTCGTACTGAACCGTTGGTAAAAGCAATGTCAAACCCTCTTTTGACGAACAAAGATGAGAACAAATCTACTATCCTAAACCACATTGATAGTGATACAATCACTCTTGATTACTTAAACACCTATGCGGCATTACATCTCACCCATCACGTAATAGATTTGTCTTTAATCCCACATTCATCTTCTTACTTGGGAATCCCATGACAGAACTTCCCCCACAAAAGGAACTCAACATATACACAGTCGAGAACGGAGATGATCTGGAACTACCTCCAGCCCTCGCCGAGTTTGAAGAAGGTAACGCTTCTTTAATCGAAGAAACAATTGATATTAACATCGGAACGGAAGATGAACCAAGGATATTGAAGTTAGGATCCTTGTTAACTCCATCAGAAGTAGAAATACACACTCAAATCCTCAAGGAACATCAGAAGGCTTTTGCATTTAATTATAAAGAAATGATAGGGGTTGCACCACACATTGCGGTGCACAACCTTGTCACTAAATCAGATGCAAAACCGATTAAACAAAAATCGAGACCAATGAAACCCAAGGTAGCTCTCATGGTGAAAGAGGAGGTAATGAAACTCCTCCAAGTAGGATTCATCAAACTAGTCAATTACTCTCAGTGGGTATCTAATATCATTCCGGTTCTCAAAAAGAATGGAAAGATACGCATCTGTGTAGACTTCCGAGACATTAACAAGGCATGTCCTAAAGATGACTTCCCATTACCATCTATAGATGTCATTGTTGACGCAATAGCTGGGTTTGAGCTTTTGTCTCTCATGGATGGATTCTCGGATACAATCAAATCAGAATATCCGAACAAGATCAAGCTAAAACCACATTTACAACTCCTTGGGAACCTATTGTTATGCTTGTTATGCCATTCGGTCTCAAGAACGCTGGTGCTACATACCAGCGGGCTATGACGTATATATTTCATGATCTTATTCATAAAATTGTGGAATCCTACGTAGATGACTTGTTGGCCAAGGCCAAGAAGCGTTGTGACCATCCACAAGTGCTTCATGTCATTCTTTCACGTCTGATAGAATACGAGTCACACTAAATCCATAAAAATGCGTCTTTGGTGTAATAGGAGGGAAGCTCCTAGGAACTACATTATATCATCACGCAAGATCGATTTTGACCCAGCCAAAATTAAGGCTGTTCTCGAAATGGTCCCACCTTCGGATGAATCTGGAATCAAGTCATTTCACAAAAAACTTGGTGTAATCCGGAGATTCATCCTGGACTTAAGTTTCTCCATTCATCCAATCAACAATCTACTCAAGAAAGATTATATCATTGATTGGACCAAGACTGCAATGAAGTTTTCGACTCAGTTAAGTGTTTCTTGTTATCACCACCTACGCTAATTCCACCTAATCTGGATCGCCCGTTAATTTTATATTCGTGAGCCACTAATGTCTCGCTAGCCTGTATGCTGGCTCAAGAAGACGATGACAAGAGAGAACGTGTGATCTATTTCATTAGCCATACATTGCTCGACTATGAAACACGCTACACGCAAGTAGAATGAGAATGCCTCACCATAGTCTTTGCAACCAAATGCTTAAGACATTACATGCTAAATCAAGAAACAAAGGTCATTGTAAAGACAGAGCATTTACAAACTTTCCTCATGCAAGGGTCCTTATCTAAAAAGGTTGGATGCTTTATAACCTTAATGGGTGAATTTGAATTAACATTCGTAAATCAAAAGTCTGTTAAAGGAAAAATCATCACGGATTGGTTAGCTGATAATCCATTAGACGGAGGTGATCTAGTAGATCTGGACTTTCCCGATGAGTGCATATACTACATCGAAACCTGACCTTCTATCTCTGAGTGTCCTTGGTACACTGATATTATTAATTATATCATGGACCATACATATCCAGAAGGTGCTACACCACAACGAAAAAGGTGTTTACGCATTATCGTAGCTAAATATGTCATCATAGAGCAAGTGCTCTATCGAAAAGCATTCGATGGAATGCTTCTAAGATGTGTCGACACAGAAGAATCCAAGAATATTCTCCATGAATCTCACAGTGGAATGTGTGGAGGCCACTTCGGTGGCCATGCCACCACTCATAAAATACATCGAATGGGCTATTTCTGGCCTACTTTAGAACACGATGCAGTAGATTTTGTACGAAGGTGTCATAAGTGCCAAGAATTCTCCCATGAGATCCACATGCCGGCACAAGCTCTACAACCAATCACTACTCCATGGCCCTTTTCTACGTGGGGCCTCGATTTGATAGGGAAGTTCTCTCCCTCATCTATAGATGGCCATAATTTCATAATCATGGCCACCGAATATTTTACCAAGTGGGTAGAGGCCATGCCTCTTACTACTGTACCAGGTTCTGTGATCGCCAAGTTCATTTTGAACCAAATCATTTATAGGTACGGTATCCTGCAAATCATTATCTCGGATAATGGGACTTCTTTTAAGAATGATGAAGTTTGCGAATTGTGCAATAAATTCAAAATAAGCCATCATCCTCCTTGTATTACCCCCAAGCCAATGGACAGGCTGAGGCGACAAACAAAACATTAAAAGCCATTCTCCTTAAACAGGTGAAAGAAAACAAACGAGATTGGCATTTGAAGTTATATCCGGCCTTATGGGCCCACCGAACCTCAATAAGAACACTAACAAGAGCCACTCCTTTTCACTTTGGTATTCGGGGCGAAGCGGTTTCTCCCACTTGAGGTTAAAATACACAGTCTCCGTATCTCATTACAAGGGATTCTAGATGAAGATGCTTATAGAGAAGCACGTCTCTCCCAACTAGAAAGCCTAGATGAAGCTAGGATAGATGCTAAACAATGGCACAGATTCTATGCTGACCGGATGTGCCGGTAGTATAACAAGAAGGTCTATGAATGAGACATATACGAGGGTGATCTGGTTCTAAGGCTGGACAGCCGGATCGACAAAAAGACCGGCGAAGGAAGGAAGTTCCGACCCAAATGGTTGGGCCCATACCAAGTCATGAAGGACTATGGAAATGGTGCATATCTCCTATGTATGATGGAAGGTGAGGAATTTGGTGAAACAGTCAATTCCCTACACCTCAAATGATTCTACGCGTAAGCAACTAGTACTACTTGTATAGTTATATCTACATTGCATCTTCATATAGTTAGGATCATTTTGTCCACTTGTTTTGTACAACTTTGTGATCGAGGAATTTATTCTTAAAAAAGTAATTCATTACAAACTTCTGATGGTATTGGCATAAATGCTCTAATCATACTTCTCCATTTCCATGATATCATCAAACTATTTCAGAATCATTTCATCAAACAAAGTTAGATATGACAAAGTCTTAATGGTAACCATACCAAGATCTGCATGTTTGTTCTCACTTTTGGTTTCTTCTTAGGATAGGTGTCTTGCCTATGGTCTATTCTAGAAGCTTCATCATGTCACATCTATCCCATATGAATATCTCTTTGGAAGTAAGAGCATGTTGACATTTTACTCAAACAAACAAGTCAAGTATAAATCAAACAGAAAATTTTAAATTTACACATTTCCTTGCCCCACCAATATTTGGTGATGAGCATGTGTCTCTTACTAATGACGTAGGGTTGGGAAAGGATGGAAATTCCCTTACTCACCTATGCCTTACCTAAGGTGATAAACCCACGCTTCTTACTAGTAGCATGAGGCAAGGTGTGGGGGTCCTCTTGTCAAACAAACGTAAAAGGTCATAAACAAAGAATTCAAATCTTGAGGTCTTGAGTAAAAAACAAATGAATCAGATGTCCAAAATTCTAAGAGAATTAAATATCCTAAAACCCATATTTTGTCTACCATGTGGCCATCTACGGATCTAAGTCTAGATAAACTACAAATCAAGTTACATCCCAAAACTATGAAGTCACTCGAGTGGAGTAGGCTTGTAGCATCCTAATTTGGTTCCACCAAAGCTTTGTCTATCTTTCATCACTATCATTTCAACACATTTCATAACTTGTGCCCTTTCTAGCTCTCGGTGATGAGCCCTCGCATCTTACTAGTTGCGTGGGGTTAGGAGTGGGGCAAGTCTATCTACTCATCATACCAGCTTGTCTTCACCACTTTGCCAAAACAAATATGAAGTATCCAAAATTGCTTACAGAAACTAAGATTCAAAATCACATTGTATCTACATTATCATATATCAGCATCATGAAATACAAAAAGAAAGTAAACATTTGTATCATTTGTTCTCCATTGCATACATCTAAAAGCATATAAGCATAACATCATAGTTCACATGAGGAAATGGAAATGCAGAAAAGTAATAAATGCCAAAATGCCAAAAGTCTGATCCAAAAATATATATATATATATATATATATATATATATATGATCAAAATTCTGTCTGATGCCATCATGCGCTAAGCATGGTCAAAACGCTCAAAGAGCCCGGATATAAAAAATATCATACAAAATCTAGGAGAGCCAGGTGTCTTCTCAATCCATATGAGACCCCTCTCAAGGCACACACCACGCCTAGGACTCCAAAGATGCGCCGGCACTCGAGTGCACGGAGGGCTCAGGATCCCGAGGGGCAGCCACAGTCTCGCCACGAGAATGACTCCTCATCAAGCACTCGGCTATCTTATACCCCGCTAGCTCCATATGGAGAGTCGATACCATCCTGGCCACATGCCAAACAGGGGAAAAGATGTCAGTATGTCTGCCAGCTATTGAGGGCTCCCCTGCATCCACAGACAGCTCTACATGGGTCCTCTCCATAGGGATCATCAGGGTATCGGTGCATACCCTGCGAATCAGGTCTTACCACTCATCGGCGGTCTCTGCAAACAAAGGAGAAAATAAATTAGAAATAAAACAAGAGATAAAACACAAGTGTAAAAAAAGGAGAGATAGCAACTAAGGAAATCCTAATTAAAAACAAACATTAAAAGGAAGGATGGTAACTTACTCGGATCACCAAGCCTCCAGGATGGATCTCTAGGGTCCTTTGCCCGCCATGATGTTGTTCTTGGCCGAGAGTGCTCCCCGTGGCTAGAGCGACATAACATCCTGCAATGGACTCATCCTCCCCACCATGAACCAGGGAGAGTGGCTCCTCACGAAACCGAGTCACCCTCTCTGCGCTTCGTTCTACCCTCTCTACTTGCATGATATCCCGAGTATCATGCCACTCGGATCACCGTGTCCTCCTCCTCTCCCCCACTCAATGTCCTCGGCCTTGGTCTCCTCCTCTATCTCTCCCCCCTGTGAACTCCTTGGAGACTCCGGAGTCTATTTCGATGGGGTCATCATTGCTATGGGCGGGACCCACGACAATCTAAAGTAAGGATGCCCGAGGAGCACCGGCTCTCCCTCGGGCACGTACTTCACTGGCCTAGCCGCATAGGAATGCTAGGGGTACAACTGTCCAACCTCGGCCTCTAGGACCCCCTCTAGCCTCTCGGGCCCGACATGTATACTGGAACTACCGGGAAGCATACCCATGTAAGGTAGGCCAAACTGTTGAGGAACTCAACCAAAGGGGTGTATCTCCACTCACCCTACTCTGTCAATGAGCTGCTTTGTGGTGGAGCAAGAGATCAAAGTAAGAGCCTCCTTGCCCCATAAGCCTTCCATGGCCTGATATGGTGTGGCCTCCATGTCATCGGTGGTCGGAAAGAAGTAATGGTTGATGAGGTTCTCTCGAGCACCAATATGTCTATCCATCTCCATGGTTGCCTCACAGCTCCGGGATCTATCACCTCTACACCTCTACCATAGGGAATGAAGTGCTCATAAACCCAACTCATAACTAGGGTCGGGTGGCTCAAGGACTACCCCTGTAAATGGACTACCCTATATAAGTCATGGTAGGTAGTCCCAAGTATATCTTCTCCCCAGGCATAAATCCGGCCATGACCCTTGATCTGTGCAATGATGGGGGACCAGCAATATAGTAGTGTGTCTCCTCCCTTGTCCCCGATCAATCTCGAGGCAAGGATCCCCATAATAGCCTGGCGAATCAAGGGGATGGGCAAGCTAGGAATAGACCGAACTCTGACCCCCTTCTTCAAACCAGTGGAGATGACTGCATCTCCCATGTAAGAGGCCCACTGTGCTATCTGGGCCCGTGAACTCTTGTCTCAAGAGTAAGACGTCTCCCGATGATCGGGACCCCCAGGATACGGTAAACATCCTCCAGTGTGATGGTCCACTCACCTCGGACCCCTGGTAATTGGAAGGTGTTCCGATCAGCATCCCAGTAGGAAAATAAGTCACAGAGTATGTGACTGGATGGTGCAACATGTGGAACCCACGATATACGTAGTATACCAGCCCTCTGAAGAGTATCCTGCTCATCCTGTGAAAGGGCATCTAATACTGTCGAGAGCCAGTCACACTCTCTCTCTCTCGGCTCCACCGAATGTACTCCTCCCTCACCTACATACACCCAAAAACACACAAAATAGAGCAAGTTAGCATCCGAATGACATTAGAAAAATCATGAAAACACATAGAAATGCTAAAAATGCAAAAACAATCTCAAACAAGTGTTCTTTTGACATTCTGTGAAGAACCACCGCCCTGAGCAGGGCGGCGGTTTTATAACGCCTTAAAGGCGGTGGTCTTGTAACCGCCACCTTGAACAAGGTGGTGGTCGTGTAACCACCACCCTGGGTAGGGCGGCGGTCGTGTCCCAAAAACCCACGCGGGTTTTATATCCTAAAAAGGCCTAAAAACACCAAAAAGGACCATTTTAACTAAAAACAAAGCCTACCCAGTAGGGCCCCCCCTAGATGGACCTTTTGAACCTAACATTTTCAAAAATAACCCCCCCATGACAAATATTTTAGCATTTTAAAAGTTTGGAGGTAAAAACAATAAATTGAGGAAAACTAACCTATGATCTCGCGGGTCGATGATCTGCTCGTGGAGGCATGATCGCTATCTCGTCATGAACGTTTTGACTCTACTCTCATAAGAAACTATCACCATGGGTCCCAGAGCTCAGAATCAATCAAATCAACATGCACAAATGAATAGGAAAATGGGCCCACTTTCATATATATAGCAGCCTGACTTGTTTTGAATGCCTTTTTTTGCAAGTTTGGAGCGCCGACGGAGGTAAGTTCTTACCCCCGCACAAATGGTACGTCCTCATTTCCCATTATTTTAGCATTTATTTTCTGATCTATTTTATCTATCTACACTTGATTCCTCTTTTCATTTTGTAGGTGGTGGGAATTCCGGATGGCGTCATCTCGACACATGGACATATCAGGTATAACTTCCAACTTCCCATTTTGGGACCGCCATACTCGGATCCACCGTTTTATGCCTCTTCATGGCTAAAACGCTTCTCCGAGGGGGCAATATGTACGTACCCAAAATTGTAAGGTACTGCACCACCGGAACAACGTGACACGTGCCCCAATGATGATACAGGTCTCCTCACAAGGTGTTTGGGATCCGAAAAATCTCTCCAAGTATGCATTATCATCCCGCATGCCCCGCTTAGCCCCCACGTGCTTTGTTTTCCTCTTTTCCCCTCTTTTCTTTGCCTTTTTCTCTTCAGTTATGAAACCGCCACCTGCCTGGGCGGTGGTCTCGTGTGCCCACCACAGGGCAGGGGTGGCGGTCCTGTAACCACCGCCCTGCTCAAGGTGGTGGTCCTTCACGCATTTTCCAAAATGCTCTTTTAATGTGACTCACGTAAATTTCAACGTTTACTAGCTTTTTTTCACCGCCTTGGGCTTGCATTAATGATTCTAGTTCCCTAGAATAGTGTTTTGCCATTGTTTATAGTTTAAGAGATCAATTTGGTTTTTACCTTGGGTAAATGCAAATGTTATAAATAGTTGGCTTGTGCTCAAGCAAATGGCCCCTCAAATTTTCCTTTGAATTTCTCATTGCAATAGATTAGTCTTTCATTTGCTTAGAATTCTTAGCTTCATTCATTACATGCTTAGTTAGTGTTGTCTTGTTGTTAGGAAGCCACATATCCATCTTGTGCAATTGTTGTTATCACTTCATCTAAATCAATTGGAATAGGATAGTTTGTTTTCAATAGGAAGTCATTAAAGTTACAGGTTTTGTTCTTCAAACAAGATAGTTTCGGGTTCTGGACGTTTTATGTTGCATGACTCGCAATAAATCCCTCTAGGAATTACATAAGCCAAGCTCTGTACTCTTACCCTATCTCTCTCGTACTCGCATTATATTCAGTCTGTATCCTAATCTTCCTTTGTCCCAATATCTACTTCTGTTGATGCTTTGCATTACACGCTTTTACGGATCCACGTGAGCATGAAGGAGCAAGGAGATCACACTTGAGGGGACAAAATCACACACACAATCAGATTCGCCACTTACTGCGAGAATCCAGGTTCTAGCTTTCAAATTTCTAATTAGGAGCATATCAAATAGAGTAGCCAATTCACTTTATTTTAGTCAATTTTACTTTCAATATTGCTAGGGAAGTTGTGGGGATTGATAGTTTCTGAGAGACTATGATTCATTCCTCACTTCTGAGGTGGGATTGAGAGTATTTCAAATAGATTAGATCAATTATTTCATTGTTTAGAATAGATTTACAACTACACAGAAAGTAGCTATACTCAGTTGCTTTGTTTGTTTTAAATTTGTCATTAGATTAGTTTTCAATTTCTAGATATATTAAAATAGTTGCTCCTTCAATTTCATTCATATAAATTCATTAGAAAATACAAAAATATAGAAGTTATATATGTTATAGATATATTTCACATAGTTAATTTTGCTTTTTGTATTTAGTTTATATTGTTGCTTTTGTATGAAATCATGGGCCCTAGAGAGCCCGGGAATACATATTCGAGCCAATCGTGCCCCAACCCAATCTCGTCACAAAGAATAACGATATTGATCAGAATTTTAGGATCTAAATCTTCCAAACAATGGAAAACTTACAACAAATCAGCCTCTAGTTAAGCGGGTTAAACATAGAAGATGACCAAGCGCACACGTTTTGGTCAAATCAACCAAACTATAGATTACCCTAGATACATATCCGCATGATTGTGGAAGGGTTTGAAAGAGAGAAAACATTCAATTGTGATCCTTTGGTCCCACAAACTAGACACAGGAGACACTCTCATGAATATAGATACCGCTTAAGAATTTAGGTTGCATGAACACCTGTGAGATACTCTGAAAAGATCACACAACTGTTAATTCTAAATATAGAGGCTGAGAAATCATATGACTATTGGATACTAGGGATTAGGGACTGAATCCACACATGACCATAGCAGGACCACAACAAACATGAATCTATGGTTGTGACCCACAAATCCCACAGCCCAACAAGTCCATAGGTGAATCAGACATAGATGCTAGCCTACGTACATTAGTATTCAGATCTACTCCACTTCCACCTATCATCATCGAACAATTATCCTTGTTAGACATAGCAGCTAATGAAGCTAAGGAGTTCTAGACTAGGCCAGAGAATCACCCATAGAGTCAATTATATTTACCATCCACCCTATGACCTTATCTGGAGACATACACGAAACTATCCCAGGTCATTTTCCACGTATTCCACAACCCATAGACCAAATCACACCAGAGCTCGATATTGATTGGAGCCTTCGAGCAATCATCCTTGCTGATCGATCTATCACACCAGTTCAGGTTAGGAGGGCCTTCTTTGCCTTAGATTCACAATTTCCACTAGTGCGTGTCGAAGACATCAAATTTCCTAACTAGTTTGTCTACATCCCATGCATATTCAATCCCCACTAGTCTTTTAGCACGACCTCAAGAGGTCGGGTGTGAGGAAAAGTTACCCGTAGGTTCCCACGCCGCTTGTCACTTTTCCATCGTACGGTGACAAAGACCACCGATAAATTGTTTTAGGACCGAGGTTATATGTAAAAATCATATCCATAACATGAATATAAGGTATGTGATCCAAATTTAGCATTTTCAGTTAGATTGAGGTAGTATAAAGACAGAGAGCTACTAATTGGTGTTTCATAATCTATTCTTAATCCTAAATCATTGAGAGTTTTGACTAAAAGGACTTAAGGTATACTTTAGGGATATTGGTAATAAAGGCGGATTTGATAGAATTGGAGGAAAAATTGGTGGTTTTATCATTAAATGTACCAAGAAGAAATCTCAAAGGGGATATTTTAATTCTTTTATTATTTCATGGATCATTTATTGTTGTTGTTTAAAGGTAAGAAGCGAAATTACGGACCAAGGGGGATTCATTTGAGAAATGTAAGTCAATATTTCCATTGTGTCTTATCTTGTCTCGTCATTTTTCATGTTGAATATTCATTATATCCTTTTCATTGATGTCAAAGGGGAGAAAAGCATCGAAACATGAAAAATAGGTCTTGTAGGTGTGTTTTGTCTTGAGGTTTCCATTAATGACAAAGGTGGAGATTATTATCCATTGTTTCTAGATGTTTTCATTGATGTAATAATCCATTGATGTAAAATGGTGTTGAGGTGTCATATTAGTCTCCATGATGTGTAATTCAGGGGTCAAACATGAAGGTTAATTTTTAGTGTATAGCTTTGGTGAGTTGTTATGGTGCTCTAGTGCATGGTCTAGTAGGCATGGTAATTGTCTGATCTCTCCAAAGTTGGTTGAAGGTTTTCATGAGGTTAAAAATGGTACATATGATGTGAAAATGGTTTATAAGATTCTATATGAGGTCATCATGGTAACTCCATGGGTTTTATAGCATGAGTCAGGTCATTATAGGCCTATTCCTAGACCTAGAGCATGATGTTTAGTATAGAGGTATAAGTTTTGGAGATGAATAGTATTGTTGAAGCATGGTCATATCATGGTGATGTTTCATATGAGGTGTATGAGGAGTTTCAAGTAAATTATCGAGAGGTTGATGAGGTTTCATAATCCTTTGGAAGCAAGAAGGTGAAGAAAATACAAGTAAGAACAACTAAGTCACTTTGTTGGAGATTTTAAGGAATATTTAAGGAGGTGGGTTTGGTATGATAGAGGATGTTGTCATGATGCTTCATGACAAGTTTTAGGTCAAATTGTTGAATGAAAGACAAGGTATGATGTTTTTGGTAAAACTAAGTTGAGAAGAAGCAAAATCCATCTCAAACTAGGAACTTCAAATGCTCACCCACTCACACATAATTTGTATGGTACCTGTTATCCAAAATGAGCCCCCTACTTATTTTGGCTAACTTGCCTTCATTATTCCCTTCCTTGTTCTTCAACTTCAATTTTCACACATTTCAAGAACTCAAGGGTTTTTGGAAATGGCTCCATTACATAGGATTTTTCTTCCCCTTTCCAGAAAGGTAAAAGTTTCCTCCTAACTCCAAATATTTCGAAAGTTATGGCCCGATAGAGTTTTTTGGGGAAATTTTCCCTTGACAGGCCTGCGGCCAATGAGAAGGTGCCACATGGCAGCAGAGGTCAGGCTGGCAGAGGTAAGTTGGAAAATTTTCCAAAGAGGGCAAAGGGCGTAAAGGGAAAATTTTGGCCCACAGGCCCGCGAAGAAGGATGGAGAAAAAGTTGTGGAAGGCCCGCGACCAATGAGGAAGCAACATGTGTCCATGACAATGGCGGGAGTCAGAGGCGCGAAGGAAACTTTGGTTTTTTTCCAAAGTGACAGAGGCACAAATGGAGAAAAAGAAGTGTGCCCCCACCAAGCAACTAGAAGCCAACACGTGTCACCAGAGTGGCAGAGCACGAGGAAAATTTGGGAATGTTTCCTATAAAAAAATCAAAGGGGAAAAGTGAGGTTTGAGCCCGTATTTCCATTAGCGAATGGGAAAGCACCACATGGCAGAGGAGCGACGGGGCATGGGGAATTTTTGGGACATTTTCCCAAATTCAAAAAATGGAAAATTTTCAAGTTTTGGCCCGCCAACCCGATTTTTGCCCTAAAATTGCTATTTTTGCCCTAAATCTTCAGAGGGGCATAACTTTCAATCCCGAGCTCATATTTTCACGTTATTTATATCATTGGAAATCTATTTAAATCATCTACACGATGGAGGGTTAAATTTTTATTTTTGATGGATATTTGTGGGAGAAAAATAGGAAAAAGTCTCTGGCATGCAATAAACACAAAAACGACTCCAACCACCAAAATTAATGAAGTATGGGCCTCTGTTATGCTCTGTAAAGAAATATACTTCAAAGTATGTGATTTTTTATGGAAACCCATAATTTTTTAGGCCCATTAGATGAATCTTGTCGGTGGTTGAAGTCCCAAATCAATTTCTCCACATTTTGTCCTTTCTTCCATTCTTCTTGATGGTTAAAAGCCAAATTTGGCTCATTTATAATGGTTTGTTCATCATTCTTCTTTGCCCCTCCCTTATTTTCTTCCCTAGGCTCAAAAATGGAGTTTGAACCTCCTCCCTTAATTTGTAATGGCGTTTTTTCCTCTCTAACCAAAGTGAAATGATGTTTTGCAAACTTATGGAGCAATAAAAACATGTTTTGTGACGCATTTGTCCATCCTTTCTCATTTTTGCTTGTTTTCTTCTTGCCTCTCTCCATTGCAGTATTTGTGCATGTTTGAATGTCTGTTGTAGGTTTTGGGTCGTGTTCATGGAGTTTTGGAACATTTTTGTGTGAAATCCATCCTTGGTTTTGTGATGCACTTGTCCATCCTTTCCATTGCTCACCTCTCTTTATTTCCATGGCAGTTTTGATAGATGTTCAACATTTTCCTTCTCTGGTGTATCACTATTTTAGTGTAGGCTCTATTTTTCCCTCTTTTCTCTCTCTCTCTGTCTCCTTGGCATAGTTATATTAGGATTAGATTAGCTTTCCTGCACTAGAATAGCTTGTGGTAGGTAGTTTAGGAAGAGGAACCAACCTTCTCTAGAGAGCTTTCCCCATTTGCAAAGGTCCCACACTTTGGGAAAGCTCAATGTTGTGCATTCACACCAAATGACATTGCCTTAGAAAAGTATATCCATAGGTCATTTTTGGGGTGTTGTGAATTTTCCCGACAATTTTGGCACACCTGGTGGGACCTTAGAGGTCTTCCACTTTATTTTTGTCAGTTGGTGTGTTCCTGTTAAATATTTAGCCTTTGGAGGCATATTCAAAAGAACATCTGCGACTCCATCTAGTAAATAACTCATTCTCTGAGTTTCATACCATCTTTCCATTCATTTTCATTCATTTTTCATCTATTCTTCCTTCCATCTCTTCCATATTCTTTCATTTCATGAAGTTGTGCAATCATGACTTCATTTCCATCATGGAATTCCAATTTACAACCACAGTATATTCCACCTCCAACATTTTTACAACTCCTTCAAATCAACATTTTGATCAAATTCAAAATCAGTATGCATATCCATATGAGGAGCAAGTGCAAAATCAGTTTGGCTATGGTTCTTTCCAAGAGCGAGAGTATGCAAACAATGAAGAAAATCAAATCGAAGATGTTGATTTTGTGGAGAAGATCCAAAAATGGAGGTTGGCATGGTGCAATAAAGAGTAAAATCTCAAATAAAGGCTTTCTTAATTGGTTGCAAGTCACCTTATCCATGGGTTGGCCCTTTTCCAAAACACTTCATCCCTCGGAGAAGTTGGATTTCATGATGGAGATGCTGCACCAAATTGCACAATGGATAATGGAGATAGAGGCCTATAAATTTGGTGCTGAGAAACCTTGTCAATGGGTAAGTTCTACACCATCATCTGGTTTTTCTCCTTCCATTCCTCAAGCAACACCATCTCATTTTGAATGCCAAATTCCAAATCCAGCCCATGCTACCCCAAGATTTGATTCCATTTCTCCATCCCCTAGTCTTCCATCCCATCTCAATTTTTCTTCCCTCTTCTCTTCCAAATCCAAATCCCCTCCACAAGAGCAAAAAGAAATACCTTCCACTCCAAGGAAACAAGAATTTTCATCTCCTCCACCATAAAAATAATTGCAAAATCAATTGAGTTACAACCCACCCCTCCTCTTGCATTCCCAATTCCATGTGGGGAAGAAGAAATTGCAAAAATCAGTCATGAAGGATAGCAAGAAGAAGAGCCAAACAAAGAAGAAAAAATCAGAAGTTTGGTAAGCTTGGCTCTTAAATTTGGGATTACAAAAATCCCCTTGATGGTGAAACCAACAAGAGGAGGCCAAGGTTGAATAACAAGTGGTGGTTAGGACTGATTTTTTTGTAGCAAAAGAAGAGAAAAATAAAAGGCAAATCAAAAATCAATTTTCTCATAATGTAGTGTCCATGTTGGCATTCTACTTGAAGAAGATGTTCATCCAATTCAAGTTGATTAATAAGTCATGGAAGGGGAAAGCTCTAAAAGAGATCTTACAGCCCCAACTCATCCTATAGAGTAGAAGATTGAAGAGTTTGACTTGAAAAACTTCATGCTAGAGGAAGAGTTCAATCAAGAGAAAGATTATATTCAAGTAGTAGAGGAAGGAGAAGCTGCTCCAAATCCAAAAGAAGAGGAATACATTCCAGCTATGGGGGAGAAAAGTGCAGATCCAAAAGCTTTGAGCATAAAGCAGGCTATAAAAGAACCTTTAGTTCTTCTTTCTACTTCATCTCTCTTGACTTCTAGTGTTGAAGAAGAGTTTGATCTCTCAAACTCAATGTTGGAGGATGAAATAAACCATGGTGATCAAGTTACAAATCAAAAGAACACCATGGGGGAGGTTGAGCATTTACAAAGGGAAAACAATGAGGTAGTTTATCTGTCAGATTTGGAAGACTATTTTGATGAAGAGGAACCGGTTGAAATCACGCCATTTTCTCCTTCATCACCCAAATTTAAAACACAAGAACCTACTACCATGAAGGAGAAATTTCATTTTCAGTAGCCTACATCTTATAGCAGCTCTTTGGAATCAAGATTGGAAGATTTAAATCTTCCATGTTATTCATTAGAGGAAGGAAAAAAGTAAAAGAGTTCCATAATTTCTTCCACACCATCCATTCAAGAAGGTCTACAAGAAGACTCCATTTTTGGAGTTAAAAATCAGAGCTATGGGCATATCAAATGGATCAGACCTTTTCCAATAAGGTATTTGGCTTCATTGGAGCCAAAGGAGAAGTCACAACCAGTCATGCTTGCTTCTAAGCATGAGGATGAGCTACAAAGTACCAAGGATCAACTACCATACATCTTTAATCCAAATGCAGAGCAACTAAAAGAGGTATTCAATTTACTTTCAGCTAACACCTTGATAATTTGGATAGAAGACCAGCTTCTTATTGATTTTCCACTCATCCAAGCAGCCATACTCAGATCCAAATCATTTGCATGGCTGCCAATTTTGAAGAAAGGAAGGTATTTTGCACAACCAGTTGCAGGGTTTGTTTAGCCCACCTTTGCTTCTAGTTAGAGTAGAGTAGGTAGGTTTTCTTTCAACAAAATAAGTGTTTGTGCACACTTTACATGTTCCTTTTGGAGAATGTATTTTTTTTAGTTTTGTACATAGTTTTTTGGTGTTGTTTTGGTTGCTCTTGCACAGTCCATTTCAATGGGTTTTGGTGAGGATCAGCTCCAAGTTTCAGTGGGTTTCAGAGTGGTTCAGAGGTCATATTTTCATAGTTCAGATCAAAATCAATTTATTAGGCTTGACTCCATGCCCAATGGATGCTTCAAAGGCCACTGATCATTCATCTAGTAGGCATATGACCCCTGAGAGTCACCAAATTGTTATCCAAAATGAGCCCCCTACTTATTTTGGCTAACTTTCCTTCATTCTTCCTTTCCTTGTTCTTCAACTTTAATTTTCACACATTTCAAGCACTCTAGGGTTTCTGGAAATGGCTCCATTAGATAGAATTTTCTTCTCCTTTCCGAAAGGTAAAATTTTCCTCCTAACTCCAAATATTTCAAAGTTATGGCTCGACTGATTTTTTTGAGGAAATTTTCCTTGTGAGGCCCTCGGCCAATGAGAAGGTGCCACATGGCAGCAGAGGTTAGGCCAGTGGAGGTAAGTTGGAAAATTTTCCAAAGAGGGAAAAAGGTGCAAAGGGAAAATTTTGACCTGTAGGCCTACAAAGGAGGATGGAGAAAAAGTTGTGAAAGGCCCGCGGCCAATGAGGAAGCGACATGTGTTCATGCGACAAAGGTGGCGAGTCGGAGGCACAGAGGAAACTTTGGTTTTTTGCCAAAGTGACAGAGGAACAAATGGAGAAAAATAAGCGTGTCCCCACCAAGCAAATAGAAGCCAACACGTGTCACCGGAGTGGCGGAGCGCGGGAAAATTTGGGAATTTTTCCCAATAAAAAAATCAAAGGGGAAAAGCAAGGTTTGAGCCCGCGTTTCCATCAACGAATGGGAAAGCACCACGTGGTAGAGGAGAGGTGAGGGCCCGGGAATTTTGGGACATTTTCCCAAATTCAAAAAATGGAAAATTTTCAAGTTTCAACCCGCCAACCCGATTTTTGCCTTAAAATTGCTATTTTTGTCCTAAATCTTCAAAGGGGCATAACTTTCGATCCCGAGCTCGATTTTCACGTTCTTTATATCATTGGAAATCTGTTGAAATCCTCTACATGATGGAGGGTTCAATTTTTATTTTTGATGGATATTTGTGGGAGAAAAATAATAAAATTCTCTGGCATGTAAAAACACAGAAAATGACTCCAACCACCAAAATTAATGAAGTATGGGCCTTTGTTTTGCTCTGTAAAGCAATGTACTTCGAAGTATGGGATTTTTTATGGAAACCCATCATTTTTCAGGCCCATTAGATGAATCTTGTCGATGGTTGAAGTCCCAAATCAATTTTCCCATGTTTTCTCCTTTCTTACATTCTGCTCGATGGTTAAAAGCCAATTTTGGCTAATTTTTAACGGTTTTTCCATCATTCTTTTACGCCTCTCCCTTATTTTCTTCCCTAGGGTCAAAAATGGAGTTTGAACCTCCTCCCTTGCTCTGTAATGGTGTTTTTCCTCTTACCAGTGAAATGATGTTTTGTGCAAACTTACGGAGCAATATAAAACGTGTTTTGTGACGTATTTGTCCATCTTTGATCATTTTTCTTGTTTTCTTCTTACCCGTAACATCCCCATTTAAGAACATTAGAACAAGTAATTTTTTTTTTTAAATGCTTCCTAGTTCTAAATACATAATTTAGAACTCACAAATCAAAACCACCATTCTTATAACAGATAACCATATGCAGCTGTAATGACTCAGAGTACTTCCGATCTATTCATTCCATGACTCGGTAATCCACCGATCTATTCATGAGTATCAAAGAGTTGGCATTTTTATTTTAACACATCACTCTTGCGGTTCTCTTCCCTAATCTGGGATTCAGAATGCTCTGTCCAAGGAACCTATCTGAATAATTGTTACCATTATTCATCGGCATCTCGTCCCTTTGATTAGGTGACATAGGACAATGCAATCAGCAACTTGCGATACTTTGGCAAAAGATTTGAAACATACTGCTTATGTCTCATATTCCTTGTGACGGCATACTCATCATTCGGAATACATCCTTCACCCCATTCCTATGTTATGTAGAATGTCTTATACTTGACTTCATCGGTCTCTCCCGCCCTGTTATTCACTCGAGAACGGATTAGTAATATGACAATGTTATAGGGATGCTCTCGAGGGCTAGGGATACGCTGACATACTGGGTCAACCCTAGTTAACCCAGTGTGTCAAGATACCCCGAGTCTCCTGGGGCAGCCTTATAACATAACCACGTTCCTAACCAGTCCCAGAGTAAATCTTGTTCGAGTTTAAGGTGTAAATCTTAACGATCAATGCAAAGGGTGTCACCATAAGTCACCTGTATTGTTGTATCTTCGAGAAGATCCTAATCTTCTCAAAGGTACAACCCTGTAGTTGGCTTGTGCCATCAACCTTCAAATCCACCTCGAAAAGATCTACTTATATATAAGTGTTACATACGTTGAGTTAAAGTTATACTTTAAGACGCTCCTTTTAGGGTAGTCTTTTCCCAACCCCTGGGTTCCTCACCTTAGGATTACCTTTCTCAATAAAACCCATTACGCAAAGAGAAGTTATTAAGACTTGAGGTCCCAACAAGGAGTTCATAGAAAAACATAAATCTAAATCAACGAAACTGGACAATAACCCTTAATCTTCACATGAGATTGCTAACCAAACCCTTTTTGGTTTATATCAGATCTCATAGCTGAAATATATCTTACTTATTAGTATTGAGATATAGTGATTAAAAATCCAATTAAACGTTGTCTTGACTTAGATCAAGACTAGGAAGTAATAATTTATTCAGCTCATTTAGCTTCCTGTTGAGGTTTATTTTAACCTTAGCTTCTCGAAAGACAGTGATCTAAATTCCAATTTAGCTTTAGATAGAACATAATAGAACTACTAAACAATCATAAGTATTCAGTCACATAACCTTGCAAGCTTACTTAGATAATCACAAAGGTCTCCAAGTTATACAATAATAACAATGCTCTTAAAATCATTCGAACCGAAGAAGATCAAACCATCAAGATACGAATGCAAACACATAAGTAACAAATACCTCATTTCATTCATTTCAAAGCTAATCAAATACATTTTATGCATTCAGCATATTTGATACAATACTCAACAACAAAAGAACATCTTTCTTCAAGTAGTACATTTAGAGAATCAAGTTGAAATTCATCATAAAACCAAATTAAACAATCTGAACATCATATCAGATCTGCGTGCCTTTACCACTTACGGCAATCATCTACAAAAATTGTCAACACGGGTCAGTTCGGTGAACTGAGCATGATAAGCACTAATTCTTAAAACAAATGCAATCCACCAATTGTTTTCATTAAACAACCTGTTTAAATGAAATCAAGCTAAATATCTTTCTACAATTTTAACATGACTATAATGCATAACCTCTATTATAGCTGTCAAATAGTCCTAAATATTTTCAAATGACTCAACGTACATATTAGAGACTAAGAAGAAAAAAATAATTCCAAAACATCCATCCATCTGTATCTCCAAGACAACAACAATCCAACAATTTATTCCATTCTAAATAGAATATCCTATCGAGTTCGTATTTCAACAAGTATGATTCAAACAAGTCCACAAGGCAGTTTATAATAACCGGCAAGCTCACTGACATAATTCCTTTTTAATCATACACTATGTTAATGGTACAGACAAGTATAACCACCTATACAACAACACACATTTTATGCCAGTCTCTCCATACCATACCACTGTCTATTCTTGTTTTACCCTTACCATTGAGATCACATAAGGATACAAGAGAAGAAAACATTCATAGTTTCTAGACAAGGAGAGAATAACTTATTATTCATACAGTTATAGATATCAACATAACTTAACAGTTGAGGAGAAAGAAATAGAGACATTCATATTCCATTCCAATCATGTTCATGACTATACCGTCCTCTCAAGAGTAATGCATTTACACTATACGCATGCGACTAAATTAGCTTGAGACCATAAGAAGATACTACAGCTTCACCGAATTCCAATATAAAATTCACCTATAGATTATTAAGTAATACAAGAGTTCCCACGATAAGTAATAATAAAATAATCTAACCCCAAAAGGCTCAACAAATCTTTCTATATTATTCAACAACATGTAAAATATCCAAAGCCATCGCCACTTTGTCATGGCACGATAGTAACTTTTTATCTCGGTCAAGCTTAAGACTAAATAACACATAACGTAATACGTAACCATGTGCAACCCAATACACTCCCACCGAGTCAAAATACTCAAGAACAAACAAATTGAATCTAATCCCTACTAAATACAACAAGGTCTTAAATCGAAGCTGAAATCAAAAATAATAACCACAACAAGATCTTCATAGTAGTCATCCTCATATCATTATTTTTAATAAAGTTTCATCCAAGCCGAGATAATACGAATCTGACAAAGAGGACTCATACAGTCGAGTTAAAAAAATAAACACAACGTGGACTAGATCAGAAGTCGAGCCATCACGCAAACACGTCAGGGCTTCAATAAGAGTCGTGTTCACATGGAGATACTGCAAGGACTCCAACTGAGTCGTATCCAATAAGAACTCATAGCTAGGGTTAGGATTGAAGTTGAATTCATACAAAAATTCAAGGTCTCTAACTAATTCAACACCAACAGTCTTCACAACTAAACTTCGGCTTAATTCAAATACAAGATACATATTAAGGACTCCAACAGAGCCAATATCAATAAGTATTCACAACCAAGCTTATACAGAAGTCGAAACACTGGTTACATATCAAGGACTCCAACTGAGTCCATAACAACAGTATTCACGACTGAACTCCTACAGAAGTAGAAACGTATGTTACTTTTCAAGGACTCAAAAGGAGTCGAACCCATTTAGTATTCTCAAATAAACTTCTACAGAAGTAGAAAGATACTATCTATTTCCTAGAATTCCAACTGTATCAATCTCAACAAGTGTTAACAGCAAGGCTTCAACAAAATTTGATACCAAACAAGAAAACATTTTATGGACTCCAACAGAGTCGAATTCGTACATTATCCTTGCATGCATTTCTACGAAATCTAACCGAAATGTAAAACACAGCAAGATAATTCAACCGTATGAAACAAAATGTACACCCAGCAAGGGTTCAACTGAATAATCGAGCCAGCATGAAGATACAACAACTAATTCATACAATGCTACCATAAAAACCAACTGGACCAAAAATCATCTGAACAGAGTTGTTCTAATGAAATCATTTGAAGGAAAGCAAGATTTTTAAAAGTTAGGGCCTAACATGCCTGGTAATGCCGCTTAAAAATCCGAAGAAGATCTCTGAATGAGCTCGAGCCTTCTCCTCTTCTTCCACGTTAGATTCAACAACAATAATTTGTTATTTCCATGCCTTATAAACTTTCCTCGACAGAGAAAAGAGCTAGTTATTCTCATAGTTGCCATGCAACACCAAGTAGACTGGTTTGAAGAACCAATGATCAAACAGAGAGAAAACCAGAGCGTATGGAAAACCAAACAACCAACTAGTTTTCCATTTTGCATGCCTTCCCGAGAAATCCGTGCTCGGGAACCGAGTTCATTAATTGCATTTACTCCAAAATTCCTGCTCAATCTCCATTGCCACCAACCGCCATAGTTGGCGATGGACAAATGAAAACCCAAGATCATTTCCAGATTTGGCGACTCTGCCACGTTGGTCTCGTTGGCCATTTTAAATCTCCGCCAAATCCCTTGTCCTTCATTCTTATCCCTTTCATTTAATGCCATAGAAACTACCGCCCATGGCTCGCACCCCTTCATAGGTCCCCCTTCATCCATAGTCATTAGTTAGGTTAGAAACATAGGTTAGATCTTAAGGTGATACTTAGTCTAACTTCCTTAGTGCTAGGTCACTAACCTTAGAAACATTTAGCTTATAGTTTAGGGCTATGTTAAATTAGCACTAATCCAACCCATAGGTTATAGCTTAGGTTTAGGTTATTAAGCTTAATAAATCCAAATCTAGGTCTACAAATAGAATCGTTCGGTATAAGAACCAATAGATATACATTCTGAAATGGATTCAATCCAACATTGATAATAAGCTAGCAATATGTATACCAGAATTTATTACTTGGCTCAAGGTCTAGACCTTCCTGATATTACAATATCGGGAACCAATTCATATAACAAGATCAGCCTGAGTTAACTCCTGAATTGCTCATTCCACACATTCAGACCTTGCAACCTTCGTAAGGTCTATAATTTTTGGTTCATCTAGAATAAACTTAAAACATCTCTTGGATCAATGCAACTGATCCAAGGCTGAGTCATAAAGATGGGTAAATCCACAATTCACCCCAAAATTAGATTAAACTCAGGTGCTAAAAATGAAAGAAATAAAAGAGTCCAAGCATATCCTGACTCAGTCAAAGATCTTCAAGAGCAAAGAAGATACAATCCATATCAAGCATGACTTCACAATCAAAGGAACATGTCCTTTTTACAGAAGAAATCATATATCAACACTTGAATGCTCAGGAGGAAGTAACAATAGTTCAGAGTGTTACATTGCCTCTCTTCATTGTAGGTATTTTTCATGTTTTAATGTCTATTATAGGTTTTGGGTCTGTGTTAATGGAGTTTTGGAACATTTTTTTGTGTGAAATCCATCCGTGGTTTTGTCATGCACTTGTCCATCCTTTCCATTGCTCACCGCTCTTTGTTTCCATGGCGGTTTTGATAGATGTTCAATATTTTCCTTCTCTCGGTGTATCACTATTTAGTGTAGGATCTATTTTTCCTCTCTCTCTCTCTCTCTCTCTCTCTCTCTCTCTCTCCTTGGCATAGTTAGATTAGGATTAGATTAGCTTGCCTACACTGGAATAACTTGTGGCAGGTAGTTTAGGAAGAGGAACCAACCTTCTCTAGAGAGCTTTCTCCATTTGCAAAGGTCCCACACTTTGGGAAAGCTCAATGTTGTGCATTCACACCAAATGACATTGCCTTAGAAAAGTAGATCCATAGGTCATTTTGGGGGTGCTGTGAATCTGCACTAATAGGACCCATAGGATTTGGAGGATTTTTTTCCATTGAGATAATATATTTTTTCAAAAATACTCAAGTGGTTTTACCATCAAACTTTTATGAAAAATCATTAAGAAGATAAGTTGCTTTGTAACCCTGAAAACCATCCTTCTAGAGAGACATGAGAGATTTGAATTGTTTGATACTAAAATGATGATGGAAAGAAAATGTGTTGAATTTTGCTTCTAAAGGATTCCTCCTAGATCATTTTTTTGGTGGTTTGGTATTCCAACTATTTTGGGAAGAGAAAGAAAACCCCTTGTTTTGTGGAGATTTCTAGTTTCAGGGCTAAGATGAAGGTTCCAGGATGAAAACCAAACTATTTCAGAATCCTTAAGAGATTTTATAAATAACCACAAAATTTAAGGCATTTTTACGAAATAACTTTTGAGATATAGGTCCATAAAGTGACCCTACCGATTTTGGCCTTAAGGGTTAAAACACTAGGCTTCTGGTTTGAAGTGAGTTTGATCATTTTTCTTATTGTTGATGCATCTGATGGTCATGGATAATTGGTTGAAACATGGTATGTTTTTTTAATCTCTTGGTTTACCATGGTGATATGATTTTCAGTTGAATACCTAATGGCCTAGAAATCCCTAGTTGGCTTACTAAAGAAGGTGGTTGAAACAAGTGTGCTTGATTAGATTCCTCCATATGATCTATGCATCTTAATGTTTATACATGTTGTTACAAGTTTCATTGATGTTTTATAGGTGATGATTGAGCTTGGAAGCTAATTTGGAGATTTTTTTGATTGTTTCTTTGAATACTTGGTACTATTCTTAGGTCATCCCTATCTAGAGCATATACAAGTCTTGATCTATTTTACTTTAAAACACCCACAATCCTCCTTAATTTTAATCTTGATTCTAATATTAATTTCATGTTGAAATCAAGGTGCAAATATCACATACTTGCATGTTTTGTAGGCTTCAAGAAGTTTCAATCCTCTGACTAACTTGAATGTGTATGCTCAACCTTCAACACCTCTTGTTTTCACACATATATCTATGTGCAAGACAAGTTTCATTGATCCCATAACCCTATTATTCAATACTTTCCATTTATCCATAAATGATCACACTTTGATAATATGAAATTAATGTACTAGTTGTATCTTTATTCTTGGCATGGCCTTACCTGATTTCACTATGGGATGTCAATTGATATTAACTTACTAGAATTCAAGGCTCATCTTGAAAATGTCTTCTTCTAGTATGATATGATCACGATCATTTTATTGATTAAGATCACCTTTCATTCTAGGTCCACCTTATCCTTTAATTTCTTATAGCTCTATTGTCTCCTTGATTTCTATCCTATCATGGATAATGTAACCAAATCATAAAATTCAACTTCTTCTTACATCTCTTCACTCTATAAAATTTACCATATCCTTGGGCAAGTGCATTCAAGCTTAAAATTACCATATCCTTGGACAAGTGCATTCAATAAATTTAACTTCTCCTCTTTTCAATGCAAACGTTGACATGTGATTTGTCCTAAGAAGGTGTATTCTTTTGACTGTTGAAATCATGCTTGTCATGTATAAATTATTTCTTTTCTTGGATTCAATTGCTAAAATATTTTTGCTTGCAAGGAATCCATTTTGTTGGAGGTTGTAAACTGGTAAAGTGGTTTGTAAATTTATCTCTATATAATAATGAGACCTTGGATCAATTCCATTGATCCAAGGTATGTTTTAAATTCTTCTTACTTGATATGTATGGAAAACTTACATTTAGAGGTTGAAGGAAATAAAAGAATGAGCCTTTGTAGGATTACAATTTCATTGATCTTCTTGGAAGTTCATGTTGTTCTTTCTGATGAAATTTGTGTGCTCAGATATTCTTGTCAACTCCTCCCAAATGTTGAATGGCGTAAGTTGGAAAGAGGCCTACTTGAGGACTATTGAGAGTAAATCCTAAGTCCTAGATCTATAAGATCTATCCTAACGGATTCTAACCTAAGGTAAACTAGACCTACCTTATGTCTATGCCTATGCTAATCTTGTTGTAACCTAACCTAAGTTGCATTATTTCTAAGGTAGGGATTTGAAAACAACCTAAGGTGATAATAGGGATATTTCTAACCTATTACCTAATACTACATTAGTAGAAATAATGACCTATCCTAATGTGGAAAATAACCTAAAGTAAATATTTTCTAAACTAAACTAAGGTCATACCCTAAGCTAAGATATATATCCTAAACTAATGTGGGGATAAAAGGGGACCTAAGGGGTCATATGGAAAGTTGAGGGATGGTGACAGTTCCTAAGTCTTTTATTTGATTTGATTTTTGAATTTAAGATCATTATGTACTATCAGTTTGACAGTGGCATGGAATTTGGAGGGATCCTAGTTGACACCATCTCTAAATTTAACTATGCATGTTCTTTTTGAAATTAGAATTGCCAATTTAGGATGGAGGTAGTGTGAAGATTTAGGTGGGAGACTGGGAATCAATGACATTAATTTTCATAATTTTTGGTGAGCAAACCACCTTGGAAACCATGTGAGTTGATTTGTTGGGAGTTGTTTGGTCTTTCATGCATTCTGGTTTTTGCTCTGCATAGAGCTATCTGGTTCTTTGAACCAATAGTTCTACTTTCAGTTTGTTGCTATTTTTAACTCTCTTGGATTATTTTTGATCCAATGGAAGTATATGAGGCATTTGAGGAAGAATTTTATGGTTGTTGATTTCATTTGGAGAATAAGAATTTGTGAAGGATCGAAGGGAAATCTTCTTCAAATAGACAAAAGCACTATCAGGAATGATATGCTCTATCCATTGAGTTTCTCTGCTTTTCTCTAAGTGTCTTCATTAAAACAACTTTTCTCTCTTGAGATAATTGGATTTTTATTTATGAGATGGTTATTTGGTTTCCTTTCTTGAATAATTCTATGTTCTTTGATGTGGAATCTCTATTTGAAAAAAATCATTATATTGCTTTCCTATTTACTTGTTGAATTTCACCTTAAATCTTGTGGTGATATAAGTAATGAAGTACGTGTGTGATTCTTGATTTTTTGTTTGAAAATGGGTTATGTAAATAATATGTGTCTTTCAGTTTTGAACAAATCTTTAGCTTGGGTTGCAGAATGTAAAAGTATACCTTCACTATAGCTTCTTGCTTTTTTGGAAGTTATAATTCTCCTGTTGGAATTATGGGAATCTTCATGATTGGATTCTCGAGTTCGTGAGCTCAAATTCGTTTATTGAACAATAATGTGTGCCTTCTTCTTGAAATTTGTATATAATATATCTATTCTTCGATTTAGTCCAGTGATAGAAGTGGTAGTTTTGGTAATGTTTGGAATCTTTGTTTTCTTTTTGGACTCTCCTTGTATAGAAACTAGATTAAAAGTTTATTACTTTTTAAACTTGTTAGTTTAAACTAGGTACTCAAATTTTTTCCTTCTTAGGAAACTTTGGATTATTCGTTTCCTAGGCACTGTGTTTTTGAGGCATTCGAGCTTGGGATTCCCATGTTATAAGTATTTATTCCTATCTTTATGCGTACTTATGTTTCTTAAATGATCTCGAATAGTGATCTAAAAGTTATAGAGGGAGAGATTTTTGTTTGGGGACGTGTTGAGGGTCAACTTTGTTGGAGTCGACGCTGGGGCATCCTAGTAGCTTTGTTAAGTTTTTTATCTCTGTTCTTGCTGTCAAAGTAGATGTTGTTGGTTTTTGTTTAATTGTATTTGAACTGGATTGACATTTGAGTATCTTGCTTGGTCAAACTTGTTAAAACCTCCTGATTGGGATATCAGGAACATTTAGGATGATCCTTGAAACTTACGGTTGTTGTTTCTTTATTTTTAACTATCAAAATCAGTTATGAATAATGAGTCATCGGGATTCTTCTATTTTTGATCTTTGAATGAGATTAGAGGGAATTATTTTGTTGATAAGTTGTACGCTATTATCTAAGCTATGTCCATCTTGGGCTATAACTTATTGGAATGGAATTGTGAAGGAACCTCCATTATATTTTTATTTAATGTATGTCTTTCACCTCTGTGATTACTCCTTTTAGAGTTTGTCTAGCTGATTGTTTTATTTCTATCATTGGAGAAATCGGTCAGACTATGGACCTTGATGGAAATTTTAATGTCCTTAAGTGACTGTTGGGACTGTAAGTGCCTACATGGCATTTTGTAATTTTTTCATTGCATCTACTTTTGATCTGGTTTAATGTCTCAGTCATTGGATGTCTATGAAGAGAAATCATGTTCAAGTCTGTTCTATCATAGCAATCACACATTTTGTTGGTCTCTTCTTCTGTTTTTCTCTTTTAAGGAGTATGGGAAGTATTGAAGGCCTGCATTGTATTTTTCTACCTTCATCCCATATGTTAAGATGTTGGAGTTCCCTTCTGATCTTGTCTTTTGAATCCTTCTTCTTCTATCCTTAGGGCAAAGCCTAACTAGTGTCTTTTGAAATAAAAGGAAGTTTCGGGTTGTGTTCTTTTCTCTTAAGTTGTGCTTGGGATTCAAGCTAACCGAATTATTTAGGAAGTTCCTACTTGTTCATCTTAGTCATGCTTCTTCTGGGTAAATCTGGTCATTGATTTATTGGATTAGTTACTCTACTATCCTTAATGTCTTGAGAAGTTGTCATTGTTACTTGCTTGTTCTCTTTACTAGTGTTAAGGCTTGTAATATTTGAGATAGAGGGAAAATGTGAGATGTTGTACATTGAGTAAATTATATTTTAATGTTTATATTTAGTCTAACTTGATAAATTAGGCTATGCCTTGCATTTGGGATTAGGATGCCACATCTGATTTGTGAGACTCTTAATTGCAATTGTATTTCCAAATTAAGATTATTTGTGAAGGCAATAATAAGAAATTACTTTTATTTGAGATGGATAAATGTATTGGAAGGAACGGTATTTATCTGATAACATGTTTTAGTTTGTAGATTACATCATGTCATTTCTTTAAATGTTATTTAAAAGATTAATTGTTCTTATTTTAAGGTTGTTATTGCTATGATTTATTTGTCTTCTTGACCTCATTGTTTCATTAAAGCAGAGTTGGTTTAATGAAATAGTTAGTTGAAAGCATTTCATTTTAATGCTTAGTGCTTATCATGCTCAGTTCATTGAACTGACATGTGCTAGCAATTTTTGCATATGGAATTCGTAAGTGATAAAGGAAGGAAATAAATTTTATGATGTATTATTTGAATTAAAGTCTAGACCATTATAGAGAAATTATGAGTTATTATTGAATTGTATTGAAGGAAGAAAAGTTATAATGTAAATGATCTTGATGTTGTTGACATGAAATATGTTAGCAATGCATAAGTTTTGTAAGTTGTGTATTTTATTTCGATGAATTGGAAAGACTGAGGTTACTTAAACCTTATTAATCATATTCTCTTGTTCATAATAAGAAGGAAAAATTTGTAATCTTATCCTTGATATTTTTATTATATCTGATTGGATCCTTATTCTTGATATCAGTAAATTGTCTAGATAAATGGGGAGTTAGTACAAATTCCCTTACTTTAATGTAACTTACTAAGTTGTATGTATTAATGTTCCTTACTTAATCTTGAATGGTGGATTACGATGTTATGAACGTGTTTCTATAATGTCACGATGTGTAAATTGAATATGGGTATAATAAACCCTAATACTTAACCATAATAAGGAAGGTTCTCCTCTTCTAAAGAGGATGCAAAATAAACTAATGATATGCGGGTTTGATAGACATTTAGACTTCATAGGTATGAATTCTTTTATATCGGAACCTTTTTTGGTTCTTATACATTCGCTAAATGGTTGAGACACATTAATTAGATTATTTGATTTTTTATAATGTTTTTTTCAATTAATTAAACATTAAGGAAAAATTTAATTGAACATAAAGCAATCATTAGTCTTTGAAGTTAGGTACTAGTTAGCCAACTCAAATGGGAATGGAAACCTTTAAGGTTGTTGGAACTAGGGTTATGTAAGGTTTCTTAATTTGAATCTTAATCCTAAAATAATTAAGTGGAAATGATCTCTTGAGGTGTGTACGTCGAGATGAAGTGGTTCTGTTGGATGTTGGAACATGCAAATTGCAGATCTATACCTTTGTGAAGACTTGGGTCTTCACAAGGATACAAGGTTATCATTGACATGTTCCAATATCCTTCAAAGATTGGTTCATCTAAACCTACCCAAACTTGGAATTTAAATTAGTTTCTCTCTAGGACAGTTTAGAGTTATAATCTACCATAGGAAATGACTCACAATGATTTAGGATAACTAGGCACATCCTATCGACTTAGGTTGATAGGGTATGTCTATATACCCTAGGTCATCATAGGTGACTCCCTATTCTAAATTATATCACTAACCTACGTTAGGGTCAAACCTTCTAGATAACAGAGGAGTGGGGTAAAGGATGTATTTGGTTTAGATGAGTATGCCATCTAGGAATAGTAATATGAACAGTATGTTGGAAATATTTGGCCAAAGTATCGCAAGTTGTTGGTTGCATTGTCTTATGTCACCTAGTTTAAGGAATGTGATTTCAGATGAATATTGGTAACAAATATTCAGATAGGTTTCTTAAACAGAACACTCAGTACCCAGAACAGGGTAAGAGAACCAAGTATACTTAGTATACATAAAGTATTCAATACTTAAGTAACATGAGAGATCAATTATTAATTGAGTCATGAAATGAGAGATTGGTAGCTCACCGAGTCATTTACAGCTGCATATGGTTATCTATTATGAGATTAATTGGCATGGAATGTTTTTTCTAAGTTATGATTATTTAGAATAGAGAACATTATGTATAAAAAAATTCCCTTGTTTCTAAAGTCTTAAATTGGGAATGTTACATGTTGGTATCGGAGTGAAGGTTTACTCTTGCACCTATTGTTTCCATAATATGATAAAATTTAAATTTAATTGTTAATAGAAAATGGTTAAGACAAGAGGAAATGTTGCAAACTACCCACCATTTAGGTGGAGAAGTAGTAACTTCCCAAAAATTCGATGAGATCTTTGCTATCCTATTGGACATAAGAGATCATTTGACTATAATTGAACAAAGTAAGTAATGGGAAATGAGGAGGAAGAAGATGTTGGTAATAAAAATCAGCCACCTCCTGCAAACAATTCCAATTTGGGGAATTTGGGTGTTGATAATAACAATGTAAACATGCCGGATCAACCAGAAAATAAAAAGGCAAGACTGGTAGTTGAACTCACTAATGATATAAAAGGATAAGTCCACCTAAGTTTGATGGAACCACATTAGGAGATGGAGCTGAGAATTGGCTCAGTGAAATAGAGAAATACTTTGCAATAAGGAAATTCTCATAGGAAACAAAGGTAATATGGGGAGCATATCAGATTTCCCATGAAGCATCTTCATGGTGGGATAGTCGTAAGGCTGAGTTGAACATTGATGAAACTAATATTACTTGGGATCAATTTAAAAGTTATTTTAGGAAATGATGGCTGCCACAACTTTACTATGATCAGAAAATGATTGAGTTTTAGAACTTAACCCAAGGAAAATTAATAGTAACAGAGTACTAGGAGTGGTTTACTAAACTCCTTAAGTATGTACCTCAGTATCAAACTAACGAGAAGTTTAGGATAAATTTTTTTATCATGGGATTGAACCCCATTATAGGGGGAGAGGTAGATGTTCACATCCCAACCACTATGGAAGGGGTTGTTGAAAAGGCCATAAGGTAGGAATATAAATTAAAGGCAATTTCTGCTCATAAGGAGGAAGTAAGAAAGAAAGTTCCCAACTCCTCTTCATCATCTCTAGCACCTAAGAAAGGACCATGGAATAAGTTTAGTATGAAAAGTAAGTTCTCTACTGATAACAATAAGAAAACAACAATGAATAAGCTTGTTGCTAATGTACGCAATAACTTTTTCAAGAACAATAATAATGGATAGAAGTCCTATGGAGGTCAGAATGATAACTTTAAGGATGGGAATAAATTTGAGCCTAAAAAGGGACCTGTAGGAGGCTGTTACAATTGTGGTAAGGATCATTATGCAAACCAATGTCCTTTGAAAAATGATGACCGTAATGAGATAGCATAAGATACATGCTTTGCAATAGATGACAAACAAGCTGAAAAGCAAGTCACACCCATAGAAGTTTCGGGTAAGTTATTTGACATACCTGTAACTATTCTTTTTGATACAGGAGATACTGAATGTTTTATTTCTAGTAAATTAGCATTGAAATTAAAAATAAAAGCTATAAAAATGGATAAATCATGGATGGTACATTATGGGAATAATGTAATTCATACAGTTAGTATGTGTCTTTTTGGAGTAGTCCTAGACTTACCTAGTTTTTCCACAGAAGTTGATCTTTATGTTGCTCCTTTGGGGTCTTATGATGTAATCATAGGCGTTAATTGACTAGCTAAGCATAAATCAAAAGTGGACTGTTTTGAAAAATATATTACTTGTTTAGATGACCTACAAAAAACAACAAAGATTCAGGGTGTGAAACATGAAATTTTAGTTAGGAAATTGTCAATTATGTAAATTTAAAAGGCCAAAAATAAGGGTTGTATCTTGTATGCAGTAAAAATTTTAGAATCTACTGAAGAAAACAAAGATCTCTTAGAACATTACCCACTGATATGAAATTATAGTGATGTTTTTCTAGAGGAATTACCACATCTTCCACCCAAAAGGGAATTTTACTTCACAATTGAAATCAAACTTGGAACTGAATCTATTTCTAAGGCACCTTATCAAATGACTACTATTGAATTGGTAGAGCTTCAGGCACAGTTGCAAGAATTTTTTTCCAAAGGATTGAATAGATTGAGTGTTTCACCTTGGGGAGCACCGATAATTTTTGTGAAAAATAAATATGGAACACTTAGGTTGTGTATTGATTACAGAATGTTAAACAAAGAAAAAATTAAAAATAGATATCCACTTCCTAGAATTGATGATTTATTTGATTAGATGCGTGGAGCATCGGTATATTCTAAGATAGATATTTGATTGGGATATCATTAGTTACAAATTAAGGATGAGGACATTCATAAAACAAATTTTAGAACAAGGTATGGGCACTATGAGCTCACAGTTTTACATTTTGGATTAACAAATGCACCTACAACTTTTATGAATTTAAGGAATAATATTTTTCAAGAATACTTGGACAAATTTTTTCTTGTATTCTTGGATGATATTCTCATATATTCTAAAAGTGTGGAAGAACACCATGAGCATTTGAAGATAGTCTTGGAAATATTGAGAAAAAGATGGTTATTTGGTAAGTTGTCTAAATGTTCTTTCTATGACATAAAAGTGCACTATTTGGATCATGTTATAAGCAAAGATGTAATAGCTATAGATCCTTCTAAAATTGTAGCTATAATTGAGTGCTATGCACCAAAGAATGTACATGAAGTTAGAAGCTTCATGGGTCTTTCTCGTTACTATAGGAAATTTCTAAAAGATTTCTCCAAAATTGTTGCACCCATAACTTCCTTACAGAAAAAGGATAAGAAATTTGTGTGGAATGAGAAATGTGAATATGTATTCATTTGAAGGATTAGTTAACTTCAACACCTATTTTAGCTGTACCTAACCCAAATGGAGACTTTATTGTGGTAACGGATGTGTACAGGGAAAGTCTTGGAGGTATTCTATTACAAAATGATCAAGTCATAGCTTACAAAAGTAGGAAACTTAAGTTACATGAGCTGAATTATGCTCCACATGATTTAGAGCTTGTTGTCATTATTCATGCACTTAAATTTTGGAGGCATTACTTTCTTGGTAAACCTTTTGAATTAAAAATTGATCATCTTAGAGTGAAGTATATTTTTACTTAGCCAAATCTAAATGCAAGGTACCGAAGATGGTTAGATTTTTTTATCTCAATATGACCTTGACATAAGTTACATTAAAGTCAAGGAGAATAGGGTATTTGATGCTCTAAGTCATAAGAAGAACATTTATGCTCTTATAACAGTGAGAAATCAGTTCAAAGATGAAGTAAGAGCATTATGGAATATGATTCTTATTTTCAGCAAGTAAGAACAACACTTACTACAGATCCCAATGATGAGAGATATTTTCACTTTGATAATGAATGAATCTTACGATTTGAAAACAAGGTGTACGTACCTTTGCTAAAGGATTTAAGAAATAAATTATTAGTTGAATTTCACAATTCACATTTTTCTAGACACCCTGGTATCACAAAGATGCTTGTTGATATAAAACAAAAATATTTCGGAAGGGGATGAAAAAGGACGTAATTGAGTTTGTGACACATTGCTTAGAATGTCAATGTGTTAAAGTTGAACATATGCATCTAGCTGGTTTATTGTATCCTCACAACATACCATAGTACAAATGGAAAGTGATAAGCATGTATTTTGTACAAGGGTTGCCTATGTCAAGAAATAAGCATGATGTTATTCTGGTTGTTGTTGATAAACTAACAAAAGTAACACACTTTATTGTTGGTAATATTAAAGATGATTCACCTATTTTAGCAAAAAAATTGTTCATGATATTTTTAAATTACATGGAGTACCTGAATTAATCATATCTAATAGAGATCCAAGAATGAATTCAAGATTTTGGAAAACACTTAATGCAACTTTAGGAACTAAGTTGAATTTCAGTTCTGCGTATCATCCAGAAATGGATGGACAAATTGAAAGAGTTAATCAAGTTTTAGAAGATATGTTGAGAATGTATTATATGGATCAACAGTATAAATGGGAAGAGTACCTTCCATTAGTTGATTTTGCATATAATAACACATATCACGTATCTCTAAAGATGGAAACTTTCAAACATTATATAGAAGGAAATGCGAGAACCCCGTGAGTTGGGACAGATTGAGGATAGGAGGTAATTGGACCTGACATCCTTATGGAAATGGAACAACAAGTTAAAGTGATTTGGGATCACTTGAAAGAAGTAGCAGATAGGTAAAATATTTATGTTGACTTGAAGAAAGTTGATAGGAAATTTGAACTTGGTGAGAAGGTCTTTCTCCGAGTTAAACCGAAAAAAGAGTTCTATAATTTTTGGCAAGGCTGCCAAGTTATCACCTCGTGTTTCACCTAATTCTAAAGAATTTCTTTGAATGTTGATGAAACAAATAAGGGTAATAGGCTAGGAGGAATACCTGTTTAAATTTTGGTTGTAGGTTGTTGTGCACGTATGACTTCTAAATCCATAGTTGATTGTGATAGCTTCTTTTTTTCTTGGAGGAACTACCTGAAATGGAACACAAGACCACTAAATAAAGTTTAAACAATATATGTAGTGGACTGCCTAGCATGTGCTAGATCTGGGAAGTGTGATACTTCTTAGATAGTTTTCAATCCACTCATGTTTAAAGGAAATTAATGTGAGAAATAAAGGAAATCATACTATAGTTAAAATGATTTAGGTCTATCATTAGTCTACAATAAGAAAATTATTTCACAACGGGCTAAGCTATGATTGAATCAAGGTCAAGGTCAATGTCAAGGTACCGATGCTAGCCAGGGTGAGATCCTAGGTGGTTTTGGGTATTTGGTGGAAGTTTAGGAGCTCTATTCTTGGTTTCTGGTAAAAGACACCGAGACCAACGTCACCGTGGTATGACCGGTATCGGTTTAGGCTAATCGGCGATGGTTGTGGGTAACCGGATTTCGTATTGTTAGTGGTACAGAAACTCAATAAAATTTGGTTGGGTGATAGATCTGAAATTATATGAAGATGGGAGTGAAATGGAAAGATTTGTATGGATCTAAGGTATGCACATGAATGATTAAGGTCCGTATGAGAAATGTAAGGGTGTGCATAAAAATATGGTCAAGTTTACATGGAGGTAAATGATGGGGGATGGAGATGAGATCAAACTAGTGACAGATATAAAAGGATCTACCAAATGATAAATGTATAAGTGTTGGTGAACAAAATTACCATTTATGTACGAGCTTGATGCTTAGATAGTAATGGTGGGTGATCAAATGGAATGAACTTGATGTAGTAGTCTTGAACTTCCTGGATGCTCCCATAAAGGAAGGTGGTTGTGTGATTGCTTCATGTACTAGCTATGGATGCTCGATGTCTATACTAACACTGGTTCTACTTGCATGCAGCTTTAGTTTCATCACTTGTTCTCTAAAATATGTGATTATCTCCCGAGAAATGTGCCACCTCAAAATAAGGTTGTTTTCGGGGTTAAATGGTAACTAAAGGTGGTTATGGATTAACCAAAGGTGGTTAAGGGTAATTAGTTTCGGTTAGGGAGGAATTTCCTAGGTTTAGTAAATTGGGTAGATCCTCTTGATTTTCTCGGGATCTCATTTCATTTGCTCCACGATTAGCATGGAATCTTCCATCTAACGGGAGGGAATGTAGGCATTGATTTTTAGGGTTTGGGTAGGTCTTAGTTAGTTATGGCAACTTACTAAGAATAGGTCTTAGGGTGAGGTGGTTAGATGGGGTGTCTAGGTGAGGTTGATATGTGGGCATTATCCCAATTATGATATTTAAATAATAAATATTGTGAGTATAATGAATTAATTTAATTAAATTAATATTAGTGTGGGATGAAAGGGGCCATGATTAGGTGAATGTGTTTAAGGTATTTATTTGACAAGGGACCAAGGGGAGTGTGACCCAGTTTTGGTGTCTACATTTTGTCTCTTTTTTTGCATAGCTTGTATCTTGTAAGCAACGCCGACAAAAATAAGATGTGGTTGCCCCATGTGTGGGTGAAGGTGATCCTCCTCAAACTAGGAACCGATGAGGTAGAAAGTAGATTAGGTGAGTGGTTTGATAAATGGTGAATGTGATGAAAAGGAAGGTGGGAAACATGGGAAAAAGGGAAAAGGGTCCACTCAGGTAATCTAGGTAATGGGTAAGGATCAAAGGTAGTAATAATCAAATGCAGGGACACGTATAAAATACAACACGGTACCGGGTGAAGAGAAGGAAAACTCTACATTGTCTAAGGTCGATAGGTTTATCCAAAAAGGTTGAGGTGATTCCAGTATCCATGGTATAGGATATGGTTAGGAAACATGACATAGATCAGGTGCAAGAACGTTTAGGTATGTTCTGGTACACCAAGGGTTGGGTCAGGATAAACGGTCATGACAAGAGGCAAGGTAAGGTCAGGATGTCAATCAACATAGGTAATAGTGCCGTAAGGTATAGCAAACACATGAGGTCAAAGGTCACTAGTGATGGTCTAGGTCCAAATATCTAGGTCACGGCACGGGTAGGGCCAAGGTATGGGTAAAATAACGAGTCCCCGAATGAGGATGAGGTGAGGTGGTAAAGGATAAGGTCAAGAAGGTCAAGTGGTGTGGCCAAGTGAGGTGAGTGTAGGATAAAAAGGGATTTAGGGAAAAAATTGGGGGTAGGGGGTAGGGTAAAAGTGTGGGAAATGTGGAAGAGATGGTGACCGATGTCGGTCAAGGGTAACCGATCTTCGGTATAGGGTAACCGACCATGGTAAGCTAGGGCATGTGACCGATGCCGAAGGTAAAATCTGTCATCGTTAGGTCGAGGATGGTATAAAAAAGTAAAATCCATGTTTTTAAAAATCATTTGTCTATTTGCAAATTGGGAAAATGAACAGAAAAAAAGAAAAGGTGGAAAGTGAGAGAGAGATTGGGGACTGAGTTGGTAAGCCACATAGCGGGTGATTGGTAGTGGAGCAGTGGGTCCACGAGATTAGAATGGTTGATTTTATTGGTTAGAGGGGAGGTGACAGATTGGTGATGGTAGAGGCCAAAGAGGGATCATGAACTAACCTAATGCCTAAAACTCTTATGTTGTGAATTAATCTAACCTATGTGGAAACTACCTAAGGCTATGTGTTAAGACCTATGGTGGAAATTTTTTGTTAGGGTTATATCCTAAGGTATATATTATAAACTACCTAAGATCTAACCTAAGAAATTTGATCTATCCTAAACTAATGGGTATGAAAGGGGAATTAGGTGGTCACATGCATTAAGGGTGATGGTTCCTATGGCATTTATGTTATTGATAAGGTTTTGAATGCATAGGGTACTGCTAGTTTTGGCAGGGGCTAGTTGACTTGGTGGAGGCTTATGTGGAAGTGTCACTAAAATGGAATTTCATGTTAATTTTGATTTGGCATTCGCTAGACTTGGAAGGCAGTGGCAAGGAAGGATAGGTGGGAAAATTGGAATTAATGAAACTTATTATTTTTGGTTTTCATGCACAAACCATCTTGGAAGGCATGCAAGTGGGTTTGTCTGGGGTTGTTTCACTTTGCATGTTTCATGATTTTTTCTTTACATGCTCTCTGGTTTTTCGAACCAAGATTAAACTGCACTTAATGGCTATTTTTGAAGTCATAGACCTATTTTTAGTTTGTGGGATGTATAAGAGGCATCGTGGTAAAAGAATATGGTTGTTTGATCTTTCATGGAGAAGAGGAGAAGTTATGAGCTCGGTTGGAGGTCCCCTTTGATTTGGCAGAAGTACTATCAGGCATGATAGGCTCTAATCTTTAAGATCTCTTGCTTTCTTCTAAATGTTTCATTAAAATAAGTCGATCTTTTGAGATTCTTGGCTTGCATGTTTTATCTAGTTACTTGCTTGCTGGGTTTTATAATCTCTGTTATCTTGGATATGAATCCATGGCAAAAATAATGTTGGTTTGGAAACTTTCTTTGTGTTAGTTTAATAATGAAACATGCATGCGAAGCTTGTTTTAGTAGCTCTGCTTTCCATTTTGAAATTTGTATTTGAGGTTGTTGTGTTGAACTGACCTTCATTGCAATATGTGGATTCTAAACTATATGGGAACCTTGAGTTCTGTTTGAGCTTGTATTTGGGCTTTGTGTTTTGATATGAACTTGTGTTGGAGCTTCTTGTTGTTTTGAACTGGTGTTTGGAATCCTAGGTAGCTCTGGATTGTTGTTTGAAGTTTGTATATGGCTCTGTACTCGTATTTTATTACTTGTGTTTCTCTGAATTGTTATTGAGGTTTGTGTTTTACACCACACTTGTATTTTGTTACTTTTATAGTTTTGAACTCTTGTTTAAAGTTCAGCATTAGATGTTTCGGTTTTGTTGAACAGAAAATATAAGCTTTTTTGGCAGACTATTTTTTTGGCAAGGCTTTGCTTTGTTTGGTTTGAGATGAGTAAGTTGTCTCTTGCACTCTATCTTTTATGGATCCTCCTTGGATGGACTCGAGTAGGGATTAACTCCTATATGGGTCTACTTTAATTTTTGAATGTTGGTTTCAGATCTTTAAATATTAAATTCTAACATGTGGAAGTAGATTTAGACTTGTAGGTAGACTATTTGATTCTCTATTCCTTCTCGGATTGAAATGGGATTTTGTTCTAATGAATATCTTAAATGTTGAATTTTAAGGTAGTTGTCCTTTAAATGAAACCGTTAATTCATGTTATGAATCTATTTCAGTTTTTTGGATGTCTTGTGTTTGGGCATAGTTGTAATGGTTCTTCTTCTTCTTTTTCTTAAGAGTTAGATGAATCATCCTAATGAGAACCATGTTGTAAACCCTTCTTTTGTCTTAAAGCAAAGATAAATTTTGTATTCTATTATGATAGAATTGGGAACAATGAGATGTTATGATTTGTTGTTTGCTTAAGGATAATTGATAGGATCAATTAAACTTCAATTTTGTAAGGCATATATAGTGGATTATATTTTTTCTTCTCTTGAAAGTGATTTCAATAGGTTAAATGTATTTCTTTTCTGTTTGCTATTGCTTATATTGATATTTACGATGTAATAATTGTCTCATTAAAGAAGAGTTGTTTTAATGGAATAATTATTAGAATGCACTTTGTTTTAAGGCTTAGTGCTTGTCATGCTCAGTTCATTGAACTGACTTGTGCTAGCAATTTTTATAGATGGACTTCTTAAGTGATAAAAAGAAGGCAAAACTTATGAGATGCATTGGCTGATTTAATTTTTATTTCTTGTGAAGAATTCTGATTCGTTCTTGAGATTGTATTAAAAAAGAAACTTAGTATTGTTTTTGAATGAAGGTGGTTGTTATGTAGTATGCCAAAAATGCATAAGGCTTGTAAATTTATAAGTTATAAAGATTAAATGAAAGCTGAGAATTTACTTGTATTGGTTGTGTAAATTATCTTGTGCTTGTATGAAAAAGATGGATTTCTATCTTGTTGATATTCTTCATATTATTCATATGATTAATTGGTTATCCTTTAATAAGTTGGATAAAGGTATTTAGTTCAATTTCCCTACTTGTGATGCTACTTGTTAAGTTGCAGAATATGATATTTGATATCTAAACTATATAACATAGTAATGTAACGTGTGATAAACATACATTAAGACATGTGGATATAGGGAAGGATACACCCTAACACTTAACTCAGTAGAGAAAGACTCTTTCCCTTTATTAATGGAATATAAAAAAAAAGGTTTGTAAGTATGAATATAATTTATTAGACTTCATTTTGTATGAAGTCTAATTTATATTGGATATATTCTGGCGTTGAAATTTTCTAAAAAGTTATTGTACTTTTTAAATAAGACATATTATAACATTGTACAGTTACGGTTAATTGGCAGTTTAACTATGTGATCAAACATTAAAAGTGACCATGAATATAATGAAGTTCTTAATGGACTAAATGAAGCAAATTTAGGAAAGAACTTATTGAGCATTGGATTAGGGTTTGCAGGGGTTGCTTTGTAATCAAAGTTATAATCCAAGCTATCAATGTATTAATAATCTCCTTGAGGGTATGTACATCTCGATGAGGCATTTTTGTAGGATGTTGGCACACGCCAACTGCAGGGATGTACTTTCGAGAAGGATTGGGTCTTCTCAAGAATACAATGTTGTAGTGTACATGTGGTATCACCCTTCCACATTGATCATCTAGATCTACACACATCTGCAACTCAGACTTGAACCTAGTTTCTCTCTAGGTTTGGATAGGAGCATATTTATGATAGGAATTATCTTCCAAAGGCTTAGGGTACATTTGCACATTTGGATGACTTAGGTCAAACGAGTATGCCCATATACCCTAAGCCTTTGTGAGCGTCTTCCTATAATAGGTTATGTTTCTATCTAGGGCTAGGGTTAAACCTAGAATAGATGGACTGACGGTAGTCAGAAAAGACCAATCATGATAATTTAGGAGTGAGGTGAAGGATGTATTCCAATATGATGAGTATGCCATCAAGGAATAGTGACATACACAGTATGTTAAAAATATTTGGACAAAGTATCACAAACTACTGGTTACATTGTCCTATATCACCAAGTTTAAAATAACGTGATATCAGATGAATATTGGTAATAGATATTCAGATATGTTCTTTAAACAGATCACTCAGTACCCAGTGTAGGGTAGGATGACAAAGTATATGAAGTATACAATATGTATTCAATACATAAGATAACATAAATAGATCGGTAGCTTACCAAGTTATGGAATGAAGAGATTATTGAATCACTGAGTCATTACAATCAAGCATATGTTTATCCATTGAATTTGATTGGCATGGAATGTTTGTTCTAAATATTACTTATTTAGAACAAGAACATTATTAAAAAAAATTCTCTCGGATTCTAAAGTCTTAAAATGGGAATATTAAATCTTGGTATCAAAGTCAAGGTTGTAACTCTTGGACCTATTGTTTCCACAATCTGATGAAACTTAAATTTTCTTGTAACAAAAAATGGTGAGAACAAGAGGAAATGCTACAAATAACCCTCCACCTTAGGGAGTGGCAACAACCCATAAACTTGATATGATCCTTGCTACCCTGTTAGACACAAGAGATCGTTTGGCTATGCTTGAACAACAAGTAATGGGTAATGAGGAGGAAGAAGAAGCTGATAACAATAATCAGCCACCTCCAGGGGACAACACCAATGTGGGTGTTGATAATAACAATGTTAACATACCTATGGAGCCTGAGAACAAAAAGGCTAGGCTAGTAGCAGAACTCACTAATGACATAAAAATGATAAGTCCACCCAAGTTTGATGGCACCACATTAGGAGATGGGGTTGAGAACTGGCTCAATGAGATGGAGAAATACTTTTCAATAAGAAATTTCTCAGAAGAAACAAAGGTGATATGGGGAGCATATCAACTTTCTCACGAAGCATCTTCATGGTGGGACAACCATAAGGATGAGTTAAACATTGATGAGACCAATTTAAAGGTTACTTTAGGTAATGATGACTACCACAAATTTATTATGATTAGAAAATGACTGAATTTCAAAACTTAGCTTAGGGAAAGCTAATCAGAATCGAGTATTGGGAGAAATTTACAAAATTCCTTAAGTATGTGCCTCAAGACAAATTGATGATAAGTTCGGGATATAGAAATTCATCATGGGATTAAATCCTATTATAGGAGGAGAGGTGGATGTTCATAGCCCAACCATGATGGAAGGGGTTGTTGAAAAATCCATAAGGTAGAAACAAATTAAAGGAAATTTATGCTCACAAGGAGGAAGTAAGGAAGAAGAATCCCAACTCCTCTTCATCCTCTTTTGCACCCAAGAAAGGACCATGGAAGAAATTCAGAATGAAACTTAAGTTTTCATTTAATACAAATAATAAATTAGCAACAAACAAGTTTGTTGGTAATGCATGGAACAACTTTATCAAGAACAATAATAATGGACAAAAGTTTTATGGGGGCTTAATGATAACTCTAAGGTTGAAATAAACCCGATCCTAGGAAGGGACCTTTAGGAGGATGTTATAACTATGACAAATACCATTACACAAATCAATGTCCTTTGAATAAGGATGAACGTAATTAGAGCAAAAATACACGCTACAAAAATGAGTGACAAGAAGGGTGAGAAATAGGCCACACCCATAGAAGTTTCGGGTAAGTTATTTGGTTTACCAATAACTATTACTTTTGATACTAGAGCTACTGAATGTTTTGTTTCTAGTAAATAACCATCAAAATTAAAAAGAAAAGCTAGAAACATGGATAAAACATGGATCTGATAGTATGGTAATAATTTTGTTCATATGATTAGTATGTGTCTTTTTGAGCAAATCCTTTATTTACCTAACTTTTCTATAGAGGTTGATCTTTATGTTGCACCTTTAGGGTTTTATGATGTAATCATAGGTGTTAAATGGTTAGCAAAACATAAGGCTAAAGTGGATTGTTTTTAAAAACACATTAGTTGTTTAGAATACCCGTAGAGAAAAACAGAGATACAGTGGTGTGAAATGTGAAATTTCATTAGAAAATTGTCAGCTTATACAACTTAAAAAGGCCAAAAATAAAGGATGTACCTTATATGTAGTAATTTTTTTGAATCAACAAGAAAGAAGCGATATTAAGGAATGATATCCACTATTATGAGACTTCAATGATGTGTTTCCGTAAGAATTTCCAGTGTCTTCCACCCAAAAGGGAATTTGACTTCACGATTGAAATCAAACTAGGTACTGAACCTATTTCTAAGGCACCTTATCGAATGACTACTACATAATTAGTAGAGCTTAAGGCTCAGTTGCAAGAAATTTTGTCTAAGGGTTTGATTAGACCAAGTGTTTCACCTTGGGGAGCACCAGTGATCTTTGTGAAAAAGAAATATGGAACACTTAGATTGTGCATTGATTACAGGATGTTAAACAAAGCAACAATCAAGAATAGATACCCACTTCCTAGAATTGATGATCTATTTAATCGATGCATGGAGCATCAAGATATTCTAAGATAGATCTTCAACTGGATATTATCAATTATAGATTAAGGATGAGGACATTCATAAAATAGCTTCCAAGACAAGGTATGGACATTATGAATTCACGATTTTACCATTTAGATTAACAAATGCACGTGTAGCTTTTATGAAATTAATGAATAATATTTTTCAAGAATACTTGGACAAGTTTGTGCTTGTATTCTTGGATGACATTCTCATATATTCTAAAATCATTGAGAGGCATCATGAGCATTTGAAAATAGTTTTGGAAATTCTGAGAAAGAGACGATTTTTTGGTAAGTTGTCTAAGTGTTCTTTCTTTGACACCAAGTTCACTATTTGGATCATGTTATAAGTAAAGATGGGATTTCTGTAGATCCTTCTAAAATTGTAGCTATAACCGAGTGGCCAAAGATCAAGAATATAGATGAAGTTAGAAGATTCACGGGCCTCACGTTATTATAGAAAATTTGTAAAGGATTTTTCTAAGGTAGTTTCACCAATAACTTCATTGTAAAAAAAGTATAAGAAATTTGTTTAGAATGATAAATGTGAATCTGCTTTTAAAAATTTGAAAAGTCAGTTGACTTCTGCACCTATTTTAGTTGTACCTGATCCCAATAGAGACTTTATTGTTGTAATGGATGCATCCGAGGAAGGTCTTGGAGGTATTTTGTTACAAAATGATCATGTCATAGCTTATGAAAGTATAAAAATTAAGTTACATGAGTTGAATTATGCTCCACATGATTTAGATCTTGCTACCATAGTTCATACACTTCAAGTTTGGAGGCATTATCTGCTTGGTAAACCATTTGAGTTGAAAATTGATCATCTTGGGTTGAAGTACATTTTCACTTAGCCAAATATGAATGCAAGACAATGAAGTTGGTTGATGTTTTTTCTCAATATGATTTTGACATAAGTTACATTAAAGGAAAAGAAAATAGAGTGGCTAATGCTCTAAGTCGTAGAAAGCACATTTATGCTCTTATAACACTTAGAACTCAGTTAAAGCATGAAGTAAGAAGTGTTATGGAATCTGATTCTTACTTTCAACAAGTAAAAGTAGCACTTGTTGCATATTCTAATGATTTGAGGTATAAAGGTTTTCACTTTGATTAAGAAGGAATCTTACGATTTGAAAACATAGTCTATGTACCTTGCTTAGTGATTTGAGAAATAAATTGTTAACTCGAATTTCACAATTCACCTTTTCTAGACACCATGGCATTACAAAGATGCTTGTTGATATAAAACAACAATATTTCTGGATAGGAATGAAAAAGGATGTTATTGATTTTGTGACACATTGCCTTGAATGTCAATGTGTTAAAGCGAACATATGCACCTGCAAATGGTTTGTTGTATCCTCATTACATACCACAAGACAAATGGCATGTAATAAGTATGAATTTTGTACAAGGGTCACCTATGTCAAGAAATAAGCATGATGTTATCTTAGTAGTTGTGGATAAACTAACAAAGGTAGTGTTATCCAAAATTCACCCCCTCGGGGTAATTTTGATAACATGCATCGATCTTGGGGGCCGTAGAAAAAATCATGAAAATTGGCTAAGTCCTAGTCCAGGTAGTCTGGGACAGTTGGGACTGTCATCACCAATCCAGCACTATGATAATTCTTCACCAGGAACTCCTCATGCTATGATTATTTACTAATGCACAGCCTTTAGTTTGGTGGATGTAATCTGGAAACAAAACAAAAACATAACACAAGAATACCATCGACTATGATAAGATGGAATGATGACAAATCTGAAATATCAAAGTAAATTATAATATTAACATGAAATCACATGCCTCACCCATGAGGTACTTCAAGTATTATTGACTTCACTTGCCTTTCACCAAGACTATGGGAGAAACTTTACAATTACACCTCTTAATGGATTCTTCAACACACCTTTAAACCGATGGCTTCCTTCGCACACTTCCTACAATATTTCTCACTACTTCCTTCTATGCTAAATGAGGGGGTGGCCTCTCTATTTATAGAACTTCCAAGCTTATCCATCTTATCTCTAAGATAGATAAGAAATCCACTCGACGAATCATATTCCATACCTTAACTCTTATCTCGTACATGTAAGCTTATCTTTTAAGATAAGATAAACCTTATCATTTTACTTGGGTTCCACATTTTTAGACTTTTTACAAATAAAATACACAAAATATTTATGACCTCACTCCTTGTCCTTATTACCAATATAATATTTCTAATTCCTAATCATGTAGACCCTACTTCTCTAATTACCCAAACTTTGACATTTTAACATTACTCGAACCACTTACGACAAATATTTACTTTTACAACATTCCTATTGTACTTTGACTGTTACCATACTCCACATTATTGGCGGCACCGTACTAACAGCGTTGTTATCTTCTATCAAACGCTACTACTAATTATACTTAACAACATCCTATTCCTAATACATACATTAATGAAATAGAAATTACAGAGGAAAATTTTAGTGTCGACATCTTCCCCCTTCCTAGCTTCTACTCCGTCCTCAGAGTAGACTCTTCTAGTGCTTGGCAAATCTTTAACTTGTCGTGGTTGACCCATTTTGTAATGGGAGTGCCATCCAATTCCTCCAATCAGTACGTACCATTTTTATGCGCAATCGTTATTTTGTAGGGCCCCATCCATTTTGGAAGAAATTTTCTCGTCTTTTTTTTTGTATTTGAAATCATATACTAGAACCAAGTCATTCACATGAAATGGAGACCACCAGATCTTTTGATCAAAGTATTCCTTCTGCTTCATTTTCTTCTTATAGCTTGTATCCTTAGCTATTTCCCTCATTTCCTCTAGTAAACGAAGATGTACCAACCTTTCTTTTACTGAATCACTTTCATCCATCCTTTCATTTTTCATAACTCTCATAGTGGGAATATCAAACTCAATAGGAAGAACTAGATCAATGCCATAGGCCAACCGAAATGGAGAGTATCCGTTGCTGACTTTGATGTTGCCCTATATGCCCACAATGCTGCATGAATCCTCTTATCCCACTTATGTATCTCGCAAGGCCGCATCTTTTGCTAGAATTTGACACAACACAAAATTTGTTCATTCTACCTGTCCATTTGTGCTTGGCTTGTATTTTGTTTCCTTCCTGTGCTTAATAGAAAACTTATTGACTAGGGCTTCTACCACCTCATTAATGAAGTGGCTTCCTTGATCATGTTACAATTTCTAATGGACAACCAAATCTGTGACAATGCTCATATATGAACCTTGCCACTTCATCCATGGAAGTTGTTTTCAATGGCCTAGCTTCAACCCACTTGGTTAAATAATCTGTGGCAACTACAATATACTTATTTTGGCATGAGGTAGTTGGAAGTGGACCTATAATGTCTATTCCCCACTTTTCAAAGGGACCAAGTGGAAGAATAGGGCATAATGGAGCTGATGAAGTCTTACTGGTTACCATGTGTTTGACAAATATCACATGTCTTACAATAATTATAACAATCTTTAAAAAGAGTGGGCGGTGATAACTCCGCATCCAAGATCCTTCTTGTTGTAAGTTGTCTAGAGAAGTGCCCTCCACATGTACCATTGTGGAATTCTTCTAGCAGTTCCTTCCCTGATCACGCCTAGTTGCCCTCTTGTCTGGCCCATCGTGTCCTATTCGAAATAATACTCCATGTAGAATAAAATATGGACGACTGGCTTGAGTGATCTTCCTCTTAGTCTTTGCATTGGCACCATCAGAAACTTGAATTCATTTAGATAAATACAAATATCTATGTATTCACTAGGGATTGTGTCAAGGGATAACAAGGCTGCATCGGGAAATCATCATCATCACAAGATGATCCTAAACCATCATAGGCTTGAGAGAGTGCATCTGCGCATTGACATGCTTCTTTCCTGGCCTATCTATAATATCAAATTCAAATTCTTGTAGAAAAATTATCCATCTTGCTATCCTCCCTGATGGGTTAGGCTTATTTACAATATATTTTAGAGCCTGATGATCTGTTATAACTAGAAATTTTTGCCCTAGCAAGTAATTTCTAAACTTCTTTACAGAAAAAATGATAGCCGAGCCTCTTTTCGCCATTACTGATATAATTTACCTCAACACTACTCATTTGTCTACTCCCAAAGTAAATTGGATGTTCATTCCCATTTTCATCCTTTTGGCTCAAAGTACTTCCTAGTGCTGCATCTGAGGCATCAGTGTACACAATGAATGGCTTGCTCCAATCTGGATTCTTCAAAATAGGTGAAGACACCAGGGCTTCCTTTAGTTGTCCAAAAGCTTCATGCGCCTTATTTCCTGGTTCATAAGTAACATCCTTCTTCAAGAATTGGGTTAGTGGCTGTGCAATCTTTGAGAAATTCTTGATGAACCTTCTATAGTAACCCACATGGCCTAAAAATGATCTCAACTTACTTCTATTCATAGGAAATGGTAAATATTTGATTTTTAAAACTTTATCAGGATCAGTACCAATACCATCTCTGGATACAACATGCCCTAACAAAACTCCTTTAGAACATCCAAAGACACACTTTGTAGGGTTTAGTGAGGCTTGTGCTTCATCTAACCTTTGAAATGTTGTCTCCATCTGGTGCAGGTGGTCCAACTTGCTCCCATAGATGTAAAAATCATCCAGAAATACTCTGATGAAGGTCCCAATGTAGGGTTCGAACACCCTATTCATCAAATGTTGGAATGTTGTTGGAGCATTACACAACCCAAAAGGCATAACTCTATAAGCAAACGTTCCCCAAGGAGTGGTGAACGTGGTCTTCAGCTAATCTTTCTCTGCTATATGAACTTGGTTGTAGCCGCTATATCCATCAGCAAAACTATAGCACTCCTAGCCAGCTACTTCGTCCAAGATCTGATCTGAAAATGGAAGAGGGTAATGATCCTTATTTGTTGCCTTATTGAGCTTCCTGTAATCAACACAAATGCGTAGCTTCCCATTCTTTTTTATTGAGATCACAATGGGAGAAACCCATTCTGAATTCTCCACAGCAAATATGAATCCTGCATCAAGCAACTTATCTATTTCTTCTTTTACAGTCTTGGAAAAATTAGGATTCATTCTATATGGAATTTGCTTTATGGGCTTAGCACCATCTACCAGCTCAATAGAATGTTCTACCCAACTTACTTGACGGAGTTCCTTGTAATCAAAAGTGAATATGTGTATGTACCTTCGAAAGAGCTGGAGGTAGGATTCCTTCTCACTCTCCATCACAAAGATCACCAATCTTTATTTGTTGGAGATGATCATCAACTTCTTCTTCGAGATAATTTTATGAGGTCATGAGTTGGTGTGACCGGAAGGATATCCATGACTCAAACATCAACCTCACTTTCTTCATCTTCAAGTATTCACTTCACTGGTACTAGAGTAATCAAAGGATGTCTAATCATCATTTTAATCACTTGAATCCATAGGTTCTGCCTTTATGATGCCGAGGGATCACGTTTATTTTCACCCTCTCTCTACCACGTCCAAGTGTCATGAAGCCTTCATTCCAAAGAGTTTCTTGCATGAACTCTCCTTAGCCATGGTCTTCCCAAAGAACATTGGGTATGCAACAAGCATTTCATTTTTCATCACCTAAAAGTCTACCACACATAGAACACCCATAACAGATATTGCCACATTTGAAACTACACCTTATGGTTTAGTTTTTCCTTTATTTAATGACCTTAACATAAGTGTTGAAGGGTGATCAATTTTTAAACCCAACATATTCATTATAGACTCGGTCATTACATTAACTGCAGCACCTCCATCAACTAAGACATCATGAATTGAAATACCATTACATAATACCTCATCTTGTGGAGCATAGGGATCCGCCTATGCCTCCAAAATAGGGACCTCAACCTCCTTCCTTTTTTGAGCATTGAGTCCACTTCGCAACTCCCGCCTCTTCTCAGAAGACATAGCCAAGAGTTGACCATATGTAATATTTGCAGGCCTTTTGGACAGATGTTCCAAGATGGAGTATGGTCCTTGCCCCGTGAAATAAGAAAATCCCGCACACCCAGACTTTCTTCTCCTATGTTTCTTATTAGTTTCTCCTTTCATCTTCTTAGGATCATTTCCATCTTGATTATCTTTTTCTTTCTTTCTTTTTGTTACAAACACATCTACTTCATTATTTCTACTCTTATCTACTACATCAAAAGAATTCACAGTGCTTTTCCTTTATCATTATCTCCTTTACCGATGTAGAAGCTCTATCTAGACAATTATACTTATAATGACCCTTTTATAACAACCATAACAAACAACTTCAGAAATATTTCTTTTGGACCTCTATCTCCTCCGCGAGAACTAAATTCTTTTCCTTGAAGAAGATTAATAGTTAATCGACCCATCTTTTTGAGCAGATCTTCATACTCGGTAGATGTACTAGGAGAAATATTTTTGCTCACCGGAGTGGTTGTGGATTCTGACCAAAGGTACCGGTGTAGGCTCTACTTTAGCAACAATTTCTTTGGGCTCCTCTTCCATGCTTTCTTCTTGCCTTCTTGCAATCTTCTTTGCTTGTTCAATGGTAGTTGGCGGTCATACTTCACTCGTTGTCTCGATTTCCGGCTTCATCCCAAGAATGAAGTGCTTACAGAGGAGATTATCCATGCCATTCATCAACCCATCTGTTAATCCTTCCTTCCGGATCTGGGCATGGAGCTTCCTCCTTAGCTTTAGAACACGAGCATGATAATCCCTTATCTTCTCCTTCTTTCCTTGGGATAGCTTTGTGATCTCGATCATGAGATCTACATATTTCTCGTTGTTCACCAAATTCTTCAAGAAAACTTTCGCTTAATAAATCCCATGAATTTTTCACATTATCACCTAGTGTTTCAAACCACCTAAGTGTTTGAACCATCCAAAAAGGTAGGAAAAATTCAGTCCATTGTTCTCTTCTTATAAGGCCATTACAAATACAAGATCGTTTAAACTCTTGAAAGAAAGAAGAAGTATCTTCATTAGATTGAGCTGAAAAATAGGAATCTTTTCCATTTTCAAAAGTAACCACCGTGAAATAAAGAACCCACAAGTATAATCAACAAGACTTATGTGCACAAATAATTGGAATCACTATACTAGAAAGTGACTTTACACCTTTCTACAAAGAAAATAGAAATGACCACGGTAAACTATGGTAAAACTTGACTTATCATGGTAAAAACTCGACTTTACTGTGGTAAACACTATTCACAGTAAAAAGTAACTTTACTACGGTAAATACTATTCACGGTAAAAAGTGACTTTACTACGGTAAATACTATTCCCAACAAAAATGACTTTACCATGGTAACTACTATTCATGGCAAAAATGACTTTACCATGGTAACTACTATGCACAGTAAAAACAAGGTTACCCTCCAATTGATTTTTGACTAAGTGGGAATATCTCTCCAGAAAATCCACCAACGAGGAATGGTCCCGGCAACGGAACCAAAATGTCATCACCAATCCAGCACTATGATAATTCTTCACCGGGAACTCCTCGTGCTATGATTATTTACTAATGCACAACCTTTAGTTTGGTGGATGTAATCTAGAAACAAAACAACAACATAACACAAGAATACCATCGACTATGATAAGACGGAATGATGACAAATTTGAAATATCAAAGTAAATTATAATATTAACATGAAACTATTACAGTCTCACCCATGAGGTACTTCAAGTATTATTGACTTCACTTGCCTTTCACCAAGACTATGGGAGAAACTTTACAATTACACCTCTTAATGGCTTCTTCAACACACCTTTAAACTGATGGCTTCCTTCGCACACTTCCTACAATATTTCTCACTACTTCCTTCTATGCTAAATGAGGGGGGTGGCCTCTCTATTTATAGAACTTCCAGGCTTATCCATCTTATCTATAAGATAGGATAAGAAATCCACTCGACAAATCATATTCCATACCTTAACTCTTATCTCGTACATGTAAGCTTATCTTTTAAGATAAGATAAACCTTATCATTTTACATGGGTTCCACAATTTTAGACTTTTTACAAATAAAATACACAAAATATTTATGACCTCACTCCTTGTCCTTATTACCAATATAATATTTCTAATTCCTAATCATGTAGACCCTACTTCTCTAATTACCCAAACTTTGACATTTTAACATTACTTGAACCACTTACAACAAATATTTACTTTTTACAACATTCCTATTGTACTTTGACTCTACCGTACTCCACATTATTGGTGGCACCGTCATCGACAAAGGCTGCCGTTATCTTCTATCGATGCTACTACTAATTATACTTAACAACATCCTATTCCTAATACATACATTAATGAAATAGAAATTACGGAGGAAAATTTTAGTGTCGATAGGACGTCGGGCGTGAATCGCCAAAAGCCGCCAGCACCCACACAAAGAATTGGGAAGTCGACGCGCGGGACGCAAAGGGAAAACCGGCCGAAAGTGGAAAAAATCACCAAGTTTTGTCCGGACAATTGAGCCAAGAGTACGCAACGGATGCGAACCGCCGAATCGGAAGAATTTGACCCAAACAGGGCTTTGGGACATCCGGCCAAAAGTATGTGTGGGACACAGGAGCCGAAAGAGCCGCCAAGAATCGAGTGTGACACGTGTCACACAGGAGGCGCAATAAAATTTTTGACTAAGTATTTTTGGCCGAGTTTTTTTAAGGGAGTGAGTTGGAGCGTTGGCCCGAGCCAATAAAAAGAGGATGCGTGTCCTAAGGAGAAGGGGAGTGCAGAGCTCGGGGAGGACTTGGAGAATTTGGAAAAAGTTTTGGCCAAAAAACTAAAAGGTAAAAGATTCCCACGCACCCCCTCACAACCAACCAAAGCATGCCACGCATCCCAAGTGGCGGGGCACGGGGAAAAAAAATGGAAAATTTTCAAAGAGTTAAAAAGGTCGAAAGTTTAAGGGAAAGCCCGCGGAAAGGTGGAGGAGAGAGAATTTCTCAGCAAACCAGCACTTGACATGTGGCATCCGATCAAGTGAGACACGGATATTTTTAAAAAATAAAAATTTTCCAAAATGCAAAAAAGGTCAAAATTTAAATTTTTTTCCCAACATCCATTTTTTGGGCCATTTTGCCCTAAAACTTCAGACCTTCATATATTTTGATCCAGAGCTCGATTTGCACATTCTTCATATCATCGGAAAGATTTTGAAATTCTCTACAAGATTCCATGGTCAATCTCTAATTTTGGTTCAGTTTGAAGAGGGAAAATTCAAAAATGGCTCTGGTATGTGTCCATGGGCAGAAATGACCTTTCAGCGACCAAATTTAATGCAGGATGGGTCGCATTCTCCTCCAATTTGGTCAAAAATGACAGGGTATGGGTTTGTAAGGTCCCCATGCTGATTTAATGCATTTTCAGTCAATGAGGAATGGGCTCCCACATTTTGTATGTTTTCTCTCTCCTGGGCTCGACCCATGCAATGTAAAAAGCCAGATTTGGCTCATTTTTAAAGGGTGGAACACTTTTTGGCATAGAAAACTTCTTCTTTCACCTCCAGCAAGTGATTGTTGCAAGAATCAGACCTCTTCAAAGATTGTAATAGTTTTTCTACCTCTCTGAGGTTGTAATGCAGTGGTTTTGACATTGGAAATGATAATGCAAGCTTTGTGAATGGGTTTCAGTCCTTTGTTTGTATTATTTGCTTCATTTCAGATCCTAAATTATATCTTATCATCCTGTGTATGTTTTATGTTGTAATCTTTGGTTTGTGTCTATTTGCATGACAAAAATATTCACCACTCCTTTTGGTGCATCACCATCTTTAGTTAGTTTCAATTTTTACATTTCTATCCCTGTCTCCTTGCAATTTAGAGTAGGATTAGGATCTGAACCTCTGTAGTTGTGCAAATATAGATCTAAATCAGAGGAGTTTGAGGAACCAACCTCTAATCTAGAGATTCCTCTCTCAGTTTCACAAGTCCCACACTTGGAGAGAGGTTTCCATGTTGTGCAATCACACTGGATGCCTAAGACATCATTTAGAACCTTGATTTGCATCCAGGGGTGCTGTGATTTTGCACTAACAGTTTTGGAATGCCCGGTGCGACCTAGAGGTCTCTCTTTTATTGTAGAAAATTTGATGTGCATCTGTTGCAATTTTCTTGCTTGAAAAGAGCCATTATTTGCATATCTCGACTCCAAGGTGAAGAATCAACTAGTTTCAGATGAGTGCAGGCCCGAAAACTCATGAGAAGAGTCACCACAAGGTCAAGAGTTAGAGAAGAAGAAGTGCTGCTTGAATACCTACAATTATCTCCAAGAAGAAGGCAAAGAGGAAGAAGGACTCAAAGGTTTCCATCTCCACCAAACAGAACTCTCTCAACTCCTCCACCTGGTAGGCCTTTCATTCAGTATACAAGGGTTTTAAGACCAATTAGAATGGCACAAAACAACCCCTATGTCAACTTCACAGCAAAGAGCCCTCTTGCCCTCAATGCACAACATCCAATTCCTATTGCAACCTTGAAGAAAATTCCATACTTCACTGGAGAAAATCAGACTACTCCAGGTGATCATGTTAAAGATATTGCTAACCTTTGTGTAATTCATGAAATCAATGAGATGCAAGTGGTCAAAGTTACGGCATCTTCATTCAAGGGTAAAGCATTGTAATGGTTTAGGAGCCTTGAGCTGGTTCTATCACAAATTGGAATCAGTGTGTATAGCACTTCATGAGCAATTTGGAGAAAAGGGAGACAACTTGTCTCTTTTGGAGCAGCTGACAACCATCAAGAGAGCTCCCAATGAACAACTGACCGATTTCAACTTCAGATTTCAAAAGACTTGGGAGAGAATTCCAGTGGCAGTCAAGCCAACAGCAGAAGGTGCTTTTCTCTACTATCTCAAAGCTCTAAATTCTGATATTTCTATGTTGATTCAGTCCATGGGAGGCATAACTATCCCTATGGCTTATAGCATTGCCATTAGGGCTGAAAATTATTTGATCCAAGCTGGAAAACTTGCCCCTAGACCTCCCATGCCACTGTTTCCAAGTTTAGAGAGTCCAAACACCAATCAAGCACCTAATTTGGCTCCTTCTCCCACTCCTAGAAATCAGAGTTCAAATGAAGCTTCCACTTCATCTCCAAGTGCCCCAAATGAGCTTCAAGAAGTCATGAAGCAATTGCAAAACCTAGGCAATGAGCTGGTTACTCTCAAGAGGAAACAAGCCCAAGGTTTTAGACCTTCTTATCAACCCCAAGCTCAGCCTAACAGGCAGCCATACCAACCACAAAGGCCTCCTAATCCAGCTGCAAATATAAATCAAACAAGGCCTCCTGCCAATAGACCATTCCAGCCCTATAATCCAAATGCCATATCTGCCTCTAAGGCATTGGTGCCAACACAAAACAACATTGCCCAGGAGTACGATTGGTGTTTTCCATGCAATGAGCCTCATAATCAATCCATGTGCTTCAATGGTGCTTTGACTCAAGCATTAATGGTGACAACTACTGGTGTGGAGGGTGAGAGCAGTCAAGAAAACAACCAACAACAAGAAACATTCCAACAACAATCAGCCCCAAATGACACCACATTGGTAAATTGGCAAGCAAAGGATTTTTGTGGCATGAATTAGGTAGTTTCTCAAGGTGTTGCAGCCAACACAAGGTCAAAAAGGAGGAATTTGGGTGAAGAAAAACCATTAGCCCCAACCAATCCACAACCTTCCATGGCTCCACAAATGATTGGCAAGCAAAATCTAATTTCAAATGCACAAGGGCAGCCAAGAACAGCTCCTAGACCAACTCAAATACCAGTTATTGCTGCCCACATGCAAGGAGTGAATGTACAAGCAAAGGGATAGCAAAAGGATACTTCATCCCCATTCAACATCATTGATCGGATGATGAAGAAGACAAATGTTAATATATCAATGTGGAATCCCTATCCATCCCGTGCCAAAGAGATCTCACTTCTAAGCTGCCATGAAGGACTCGGTCAACTTCAAATCAACAGTCCAAAGGCAAGAGAAGGTACTTACAAATGCTGCCCAGCCTGAGGGAAATCATGGAGGACAGCAAGGTAAAATGTTGAAACCCCCTCCTTTCTATGTTTCATTGATCATTGGAAGCTAGCTAGTGCATAATTGCATGATAGACTCGGGCAAGTAGCTCGGTAATGCCTAAACAAATAGCTAATTAGCTAGGGCTCCAAAGATGAAACCATATCCAAAGGGGTAGTGCAGTGGATGGGACAACAAGAATAACAACGGTTGGGGTGATTAGAAACTTGAGTCTTACCTTGCATGCATGTCCAAATGTTGTTGTTTTACAAGATGTATTAGTCATAGACCTTCCACCACTCTTTGCCCTTTGCTTGTCAAGGGACTTCACAACCAAGATTGGGGGATATTTGTCTGCTGATTGGTCACACATGCTATTCAGAATGAGGTATGGAACCAAAGCCACAATCAGGTCTGAACCTATTGCAAACTTTCACATTGAGCCTTACACTCCAAGTCAGATTAATGCCAATTGCTCAGCATTTGATCAAGAAGATCACCCAAGCACTGATGAAGCTAACACTAAGGTTGGAAGCATCCCAGATCTAACTCTTGATGAATGGGAAAAAAAGATACATGCATTTGATCCTTATCAAGAAGTGGAAGAATCTGAGCTAGGGGTCTATTGCATACACGAAGAAAATCAGCCTATTCCTAGCATCACCAAGCCAAACCACAAAGATGACAATGAGGTATGGCAGCTGTTTTTTGATGGATCAAGGAGTAGATAAGGTGCAGGAGGTGGAGCTATGCTTGTTTCACCTCAAGGAATACAATACTATTCAGCTTTTAGATTTCAATTTGCATGCTCTAATAACACTGTTGAATATGAAGCCTTAGTGCAAGGGATGCATTGGGCACTCAAGAGAGGAATAAAGAACTTGCAAGTCTTTGGTGACAGTGAATTGATTGTAAATCAAGTCAAGGGACAACATGCTACCAAAATGATCTTCTCAAGTGCTACAAGAATAGGGTGTGGGACCTCATGGAAGATTTTAAGGGTTTTGGCATCAAATCCATTCCTAGGGAAGAGAATCAAGTCACCGACAAAGTGCTTGCAGCAAGTAGGGGCAGCCTTTGACATTGTGGAAAGCATTCAATAAGATAAGGTACAGCCAAACATCCACATGATTGTGAGGCCTTCAATTCTAGATAACAATGTCACTGGCAAGTGTTTGAAAATGACCAAAGAAATCATCCATTTCTTGTAGAAGAAGAAGCTGAATTCTCACCAAGAATCAAGAAAATTGAACAAGTAGTATGGTGACCAAGTGGTACAACTAAGAACTAACAAGCTACCCAAGGGACTTATCACTTTGGAGTCCATTTTTAACCCCAATGATCAGTTTAGAAAGGAAAAAGTAAACATTCAGTCAAGAGAGAGGATTCAAAAGATCCATCTTGGTAGAAGAGAACAAACCATTGCAAATTGGAAGGATGACAACCGAACAAGAAAAGTATGAGTTCATACAAATGCTGTGTCAAGAGTTCCTCGACGTGTTTTCTTGAGCTATGAAGACTTGAAAGGTTTCAATCCCAACTTAGCTCAAAGATACCATCGAATTGATCCAAATACTAAGCCTATTAGGAAGAAACAAAGACCACCAATCCACACATGGAGCCTCTCATGAGGAAAGAATTGACAAGCTAATTGAGTCAAGGATCATATTCTCAATCAAGCATTACTAGTTGGGTTTCCAACTTAGTTCCAAATGTAAAGAAGAGTGGAGAGATCAGATTGTGTGTTGACTTCGTGAGACTTGAATAGAGCCTCTCTCAAGGACCATTACCCATGCCCTTCCATGGAGTAAATCTTGCAAGTCAGTGGCTGGCTCCGAGAGGTTTTCACTACTTGATGGCTACTCGTGCTACAATCGATTATGGTGAAGGAAGAGGACCCATTCAAGAAAGCCTTTACAACCAAATGGGAACTTTTGCATACAGAAAATGCCATTTGGGTTGTCCAACGTTGTGCTACCTTCCAAAGGGCAATGGACATGGCATTCAAAGGTTTGATTAACAATGTGGTGCTGATTTACCTTGATGATATCACTATTTTTCCAAAAATGCAGCAGACCACCTCTATCATTTGAAGCAAGTCTTCACGAGGTGTAGGAGATTTGGAGTGTCTTTGAATCCTAAGAAGTGTATCTTTCTTGCACATGAAGGAAAGCTCCTTTTCCATATTGTCTCCAAGGAAGGATTAGCAATTGATCCAGAGAGGGTCAAGCCATAAGAGCACTACCATTTCCCAAGCCACAAGAAATCCCTTCAAAGTTTCTTGGGAAGGATAAACTTTGTTCGAGGTCTATCCCAGATTTTGCAGCCCTTGTCAAGCCCATCACCAAAATGTTAAAGAAGAGCATGGCTTTCAAGTGGACAGCGAAGGCAAGGGATATTTTGAAGCAATCAAAGAATCCATCTCTCAAGAACCAACTCTCATAAACCCGGACTTCTCCAAGGATTTCATCCTCTATGCATTTGGAGGTAATGACACTATTTCTGCCATTTTGGTACAGCAGAACAAGGATAATGATAAGCAGCCAATTGCCTTCTTCAGCCGGAGCCTTGATGACTATGAGGTGAGGTAATCTTTTATCAAGAAGCATGTACTTGCAGGTAATCAAAAGCTTGAAGAAATTCAAGCATTTAGTCTCAAACAACAAGGTCCAGCTTGCTGGTCTCACATGTCAAGGGTTAAGGACTTCCTCCTCAAAAAGGATTTGAATGAGAAAAGGGCAGGTTGTATCACCCGTGTCATGGAGTATGGCATTGAGATCAAGATCACCAAGATGGTAAGAGGGAAAGGATTGTGTGAGTAGCTGGTTTTGGGGAAGCAAAAAGAAGTATGCAACGAAGAAGAGGTTGTTTTGACAGTCCAGACAGCCATGAGCCAAGTGGCAATCAAGAAGAAGACAATGCTGCCCCCACTCCTTGCTGGACCCAAGGTATTATACACTTCCTAGGCACAGGCCTATGCCCTCCGAGATGAACAAGACCCAAAGGAGACACTTCAGATTGCAGGCTGTCCCGTATGCCATTGTTGATGGAGTTTTGTTCAAGAAAGATGTGAATGGAGTGCTGCTGAGATGCATTAGCACAAATCAGATTCAAAGGGTGTTGGAAGAGTTCCATGGTGGACCAGCTGGTGGTCATTTTGCACTAAGAGTGATAGCTCTAAAAATCATGAAGGCTAGTTATTATTGGCCTAAAATCTTCAGTGATTGCTATGCATGGATCAAGAGGTGTAAGAATTGTGCATTCTTCACAGAAAAGAGAGACTTGCTGCCCTTCCATTACATCCAATCTCAAATTGACCAGCCATTCATGCAATGGGGTTTGACTTCATTGAGTCATTAATCCCAATTCATGCCAAGGGCACAAATGGATTTTTACAGCCACAGACTACTTCACCAGATGGACAAAAGCAGTAGAACTCAAAGAGGAAAATGAGTCTAACATCTTAGACCTTTATGAGGGGATAACAACTAGATTTGGTGTACCTGCTACAATAATCTAAGATAATGCATTGGCATTCATTGGATCCAAGGTGACTGAGTGGGTTGTCAAGAACGGGATCTACCTAAGCACTTCATCAAACTATTACCCTCAAGGTAATGGCCAGGCCGAGTCTACAAACAAGAACTTGTTGAGGATCATAGGAGGACTCTAGACGAAAATCAGAGGTCTTGGCATACCAAACTGAAATCAGCCTTATGGGCTGATAGGATAACTCCCAAGAGATCCACAGGTAACTCTCCATTCAAGCTTGTCTATGGAAGAGAAGCAATCTTGCCCATGTCACTTGAGTTGCCAACATTGGAACTCATGAAGCAGCTGGAGTTACTAGAGTTTGAGCCCATGGAGGTGAGGTATGCAGAGTTGATGGAGCTATAAGAGATAAAAATCGCATCCCAAGCAATGAAAAAGGATCAAGCTTTGATCAAAAGACCTTTGATAGGAAGGCCAAGGATAGATCTTTTCAGTTGAGATCTAGTGTTGAAATGGGATGTGGATAGAGCAAAACCGGAAGGCATTCAAAATTTGATGACATTTGAGTGGCCCATACATGGTCACGAAGTGCAAGAACAACAATGCTTTCCAATCGGCCCCATTCGATGGCGAAGAACCGCAGATTCCAAAAATGGAATCTATCTCAAGCGTTGCTTCTAGAGGGAAATTTATCACCTTGTAATTATTAGATTAGATTTTCATTCCTCCAAGTGCTTGTACACATTGTTTTCATTGTAGTAGGTTAGTTTTGTTTTCCCTAAGTGCTTTGGCACACTTTCTGTCCATGGAGATGTTTTGCAGATCCTTGCTTCCATCAGTGATATTCCATCTTCCTCCTTGCACATTCCGAGTCGCTTAGGGTTCTAAACAGAATATTTGATGACTCCATGCCCAATGGATCGCTTCAGTGCTCACCGGCCTTTTTCATCTAAAGCAGCAGATGACCCCACTGAGTCACCAAATTGTTATCCAAAATTCACCCCCTCAGGGTAATTTTGATAACATGCATCAGATCTTGGGGGGCCAGAAAAAATCATGAAAATCGGCTAAGTCCTAGTCCAGTGCAATCAGGACAATTGGGACGTCGGGCGCGAACCACCGAACTAAAGCCGCTAGGCGGTCCACACAAAGAATGGGACGCCGGGACGCATGGGATGCGAAAGGGTGAACCGCCCGAAAGTGGAAAAAATCGCCAAGTTTTGTCTGGAATAGTTGAGCCAAGAGTACGCAGCGGACGTGAACTAGCCGAATCGGCGAATCGAAGAATTTGTCCTGAAAGAGGGCTTGGGACATCCGGGCCAAAAGTACACATGGAACACGGGGAGCCAAAAGAGCCGCTAACAACTCGAGTGTGACACATGTCACACGGGGAGGCACAATAAAAATTTTTGACTAAATGTTTTTGGCCGAGTTTTTTTAAGGGAGCGAGTTGGAGCATTGGCCCAAGCCAATAAAAAGAGGACGCGTGTCCTAAGGAGAAGGGGAGTGCGGAGCTCGGGGAGGACTTGGAGAATTTGGCAAAAGTTTTGGCCAAAAACTAAAAGGTAAAGATGCCCCGCACCCTCACAACCAACCAAAGCGTTCCACGCGTCCCAAGTGGGGGCACGGGGAAAAAATGGAAAATTTTCAAAGAGTTAAAAAGGTCAAAAGTTCAAGGGAAAGCCCGCAAAGGTGGAGGAGAGAGAATTGCTCAGCAAAGAACCAGCCACTGACACATGGCATCCGACCGGTGGAGTGCGGAAATTTTTTAAAAATAAATTTTTTCCAAAATGCAAAAAGGTCAAAATTTAAATTTTTTTGCCCGACATCCGTTTTTTGGGCCATTTTGCCCTAAAACTTCAGACCTTCATATCTTTTGATCCAGAGCTCGATTTTCACATTCTTCATATCATCGGAAAGATTTTGAAATTCTCTACAAGATTCCATGGTCAATCTCTAATTTTGGTTTAGTTTGAAGAGGAAAATTCAAAAACGGCTCTGGTACGTGTCCATGGGCAGAAATGACCTTTCAGCGACCAAATTTAATGCAGGATGGGTCGCATTCTCCTCCAATTTGGTCAAAAATGACAGGGTATGGGTTTGTAAGGTCCCCATGCTGATTTAATGCATTTTCAGTCAATGAGGAATGGGCTCCCACATTTTGTATGTTTTCTCTCTCCTGGGCTCGACCCATGTAATGTAAAAGCCAGATTTGGCTCATTTTAAAGGGTGGAACACTTTTTGGCATAGAAAACTTCTTCTTTCACCTCCAGCAAGTGATTGTTGCAAGAATCAGACCTCTTCAAAGATTGTAATAGTTTTTCTACCTCTCTGAGGTTGTAATGCAGTGGTTTTGACATTGGAAATGATAATGCAAGCTTTGTGAATGGGTTTCAGTCCTTTGTTTGTATTATTTGCTTCATTTCAGATCCTAAATTATATCTTATCAGCTTGTGTATGTTTTATGTTGCAATATTTGGTTTGTGTCTATTTACATGACAAAAATATTCACCACTCCTTTTGGTGCATCACCATCTTTAGTTAGTTTCAATTTTTGCATTTCTATCCCTGTCTCCTTGCAATTTAGAGTAGGATTAGGATCTGAACCTCTGTAGTTGTGTAAATATAGATCTAAATCAGAGGAGTTTGAGGAACCAACCTCTAATCTGGAGATTTCTCTCTCAGTTTCACAAGTCCCACACTTGGAGAGAGGTTTCCATGTTGTGCAAACACACTGGATACCTAAGACATCATTTAGAACCTTGATTTACATCCAGGGGTGCTGTGATTTTGCACTAATAGGTAGCACATTTTATTGCTATAAATGTAAAGGATGATTCTCCTATTTTGGCGGGAAGATTTGTACATGAAATTTTTGGATTACATGGAGTACCTGAATGAATCATTTTGGATAGAGATCCTAGAATGACGTCAATATATTGGCAAATGCTTAATGCAGCTCTAGGAACTAAGCTAAATTTCAGTTCTGCATATCATCCGTAAAACAAATAGGTAGACCGAAAGAGTAAATCAAGTTTTAGAAGATATGTTACGAATGTATTGTATGGATCAACAAAGATAAGTGAGAAGAGTATCTTCCATTAGTTGAATTCACATACAATATACATATCATACTTCTCTTAATATGGCACCTTTTGACGCATTATATGGAAGAAAATGCGAACCCTTATTAGTTGGGATAACATAGAAGATAGAGAGGTAATTCAACCCGAAATTGTTATCTTGAAATGGAATTACAAGTTAAATTGATTCGTGAATGCTTGAAAGAAGCAAAAGATAGGAAAAGAGTTACACTAACTTGAAGAGGGTTGATAGGAAATTTTAACTTGGTGAGAAAGTCTTTCTTCGGGATAAACCGAAAAAGAGTTCCATAAATTTTGGCAAGGCTACCAAGTTATCACCTTGTTATGTAGGACCTTTTGAGATAGTTGAAGTAATCAACCCCGTAGCTTATCATTTAGTATTACCTCCTACTTTATCAAAAATGCATGATGTTATCCATATTTCTTTGCTTAATAAATATGTTTTAGATTTATCACACGTGTTAAATTGGAATTCCTTGCAAGTCTAGGACCCGGAATAATCGTGGTTAAACCCATATGAGTTCTTGAAACTCGCCAAATTGTATTTAAGAAATCAAGAAAAAAATCAATGTAAGGTCCAAAGGGGGACCATTTAACGAAGAGAGTGCAACTTGGGAAAATCTAGGGATATGAAAACTATTTTTTCATATCTATTTGAATAGAATTGATTCTCATTGATTGATAAAAATTATGATTTTATCTTTATATGACAATAAGTATGCCATTTTGGGCGTGATATTTATTTGATTTGAATAAACCGCTATTTAATGCTGATTTCTCGAACTATAAGGTTTTGATATATTTGGCTTAGGATAAGAGAAGTGAATGAATTGATTGTCCTTGGTGTGCATTGTTAAAAGAGGTAATCATCGGGACAATGATTCTTTTAGGAGGTAATGCCTAAAACTATTATGTTGTGAATTAATCTAGCCCATGTGGAAACTACCTAAGGCTATGTGTTAAGACCTATGGTGGAAATTTGTTGTTAGGGTTATATCCTAAGGTATATATTATAAACTACCTAAGGTCTAACCTAAGCAATTTGATCTATCCTAAACTAATGGGTATGAAAGGGGAATTAGGTGGTTACATGCATTAAGGGTGACGGTTCCTATGACATTTATGTTATTGATAAGGTTTTGAATGCATAGGGTACTACCAGTTTTGGCAGGGGCTAGTTGACTTGGTGGAGGCTTATGTGGAAGTGTCACTAAAATGGAATTTCATGTTAATTTTGATTTGGCATTTGCCAGACTTGGAAGGCGGTGGCAAGGAAGGATAGGTAGGAAAATTGGAATTAATGAAACTTATTGTTTTCAATTTTCATGCACAAATCGTCTCGGAAGGCATGAAAGAGGGTTAGTCTCGGGGTTGTTTCACTTTGCATGCTCTCTCTGGTTTTTTGAACCAACAGATTGAACTACACTTAATGGCTATTTTTGAAGTCATAGACCTATTTTCAGTTCATGGGATGTATAAGAGGCATTGTGGAAAAAGAATATGGTTGTTTGATCTTTCATGGAGAAGAGGAGAAGTTGTGAGCTCAGCTGGAGGTCTCCTTCAATTTGGTAGAAGAACTATTAGGCATGATAGGCTCTAATCTTTAAGATCTCTTTCTTTCTTCTAAATGTTTCATTAAAACAAGTCTCTCTTTTGAGATTCTTGGCTTGCATGTTTTATCTAGTTACTTGCTTGCTGGGTTTTATAATCTCTGTTATCTTGGATATGAATCCATGGAAAAATAATGTTGGTTTGGAAACTTTCTTTGTGTTAGTTTAATAATGAAACATGCATGCGAAGATTGTTTTAGTAGCCCGCTTTCCATTTCTGAAAGTTTTATTCAAGGTTTTTGTGTTGGAATTGACCTTCATTGCAATATGTGGATTCTAAACTATATGGGAACCTTGAGTTCCATTTGAGCTTGTATTTGGATTCGTGTTTTGATATGAACTTGTGCTAGAGTTTCTTGTTGTTCTGAATAGGTGTTTGGAATCTTGGGTAGCTCTAGACTATTATTCAAATTTTGTATATGGCTTTGTACTCGTATTTTATTACTTGTGTTTCTCTAAACTAGTACTAGAGGTTCGTGTTTTACACTAGAGTCATATTTTTACTTGTATAGTTCTGAACTCTTGTTTGAAGATCATGTTTCATTTTGAGCTGATATTAGGGATTGTTAATTAAAATATAAACTGGAATGGAAAATTTGTGTTGCCCCAACTCCGTGTTTAGAGTCTTGTGTAGCTTTGAACTATAATTGGAAGTTCATATTTTATAAATCCCTCATATTTAAATACTTGTGTAATTCTCGAACTTTTGTTGAGACTTTGTGTTCGAATTTGTTCTCGGTATTTTGAGTTGGGTTTTACTTGTTAAAACTTATAATTCTTTTGTTGAACTATTTCTCAAAGAAAACTAGGAGAATAGTTGGTTGAGTTGTTGGGTAGACTCTTTGAGATCTTAATCTAAAACGCTTTTTTGATTGATGGATTTGATAATTATTTTCTGATAACTGCTTTTTGTCTTTTCTCCGAGATGGTAATGGAATTTTATCGGGGGTATTCTTTTCCCCTCTATTTTGTGGAAACCCGCATCTTCAGATTTTTTAAAATAAGTTTTGGGTTTCGTTTAAAAGAAGAGTTTATTACTTTAGTGCTTTGAATTGTTATGAAGGGATTACTTTTCTCTGTTAAGATTGTTTTTGTATTATAGTACTTATTGAATTGAGAACTAATTACTCTTTTCTAATGCAATATCAAACCCGACAATGGGATTTCAGTCTTTGAGTTTGTTGATACTTCTGAACATGTTTAGCTTACTAATTATTTTTCTTCTATCTCTTGTTGGATATAGTAAATAAACCATCTGTCTTTGTAAAAGAAAGGAAAGTGATTCCTTTGGAACAAAATGTTGTTTTTAGGACTATTATGCGTATTTCATTCTGAGATTGGAATTGAAACTCATTTTTATTGAAGGTAAAGAATTGTAAGGAAAATGGAAGTGTGCTTTCTTCTTACTGTGAGTTGATTTTGTTCTCTTTTCTGGGAACTAGCTTATGAATTTCTAAGTATGAACTAAAAAAATGGGAATTCATTTGTTAGTACAATAAAATGAATTATTGATTGGATCATTTTCTAATTAAGATCCATTTCTTTCTATTGTTGGCATAAGTTCATTAGTTGAACTACTCTATTTTTGATTCTCTTATGAAATGGATATTTCTTTAAGAGTTTTTGGTCTTACTTGTTCAAATCATTGTTGAAATGATGTACGAAGAGATTAGATGTTTTAGTTTTGTTGAAAAGAAAATGTAATCTTATTTGGTAGACTGTTTTTTAACAAGGATTTGCTTTGTTTGGTTTGAGATGAGTAAGTTTTATCTCTTGCACTCTATCTATTTATGGATCCTCCTTAGATGGACTCAAGTAGGGATTCACTCCCTGTATGAGTCTACTTTGATTTGTGAATGTTGGTTTTAGATCTTTAAATGTTAACTTCTAACATGTGGAAGTAGATTTAGACTTGTAGGTAGACTGTTTGATTCTCTATTCCTTCTTGGATTGAAATGGGATTCTGTTATGATGAATATCTTAAATGTTGAATTTTAAGGTAGTTGTCCTTTAAATGAAACCATTAATTTATGTTATGAATCTGTTTTAGTTTTTGGAATGCCTTGTGTTTGGGCATAGTTGTAATGGTTCTTCTTTTTCTTTTTCTTAAGATTTAGATGAATCATCCAAATGAGAACCATGTTGTAAACCCTTCTTTTGTCTTAAAGCAAAGATAAATGTTATATTCTATTATGATAGAATTGGGAATAGTGAGATGTTATGATTTGTTTTTTTCTTAAGGATAATTGATAGGATCAATTAAACTTTAATTTTGTAAGGCAAATATAGTGGATTATATTCTGTTCTTCTCTTGAAAGTGAATTCAATAGGTTAAATGTACTTCTTTTCTGTTTGCTATTACTTATATTGATATTTATGATGTAATAATTGTCTCATTAAAGCAGAGTTGTTTTAATGGAACAATTATTGGAATGCACTTTGTTTTAAGGCTTAGTGCTTATCATGCTCAGTTCATTGAAGTGACTCATGCTAGCAATTTTTATAGATGGACTTCGTAAGTGATAAAAAGAAGGAAAAACTTATGAGATGCATTGGCTGATTTAATTTTGATTCCTTGTGAAGAATTCTGATTCGTTCTTGAGATTGTATTGAAAAAGAAAAATAGTATTCTTTTTTAATGAAGGCGGTTGTTACGCAGTATGCCAAAAATGCATAAGGCTTGTAAATGTATAAGTTATATAGATTAAATGAAAGCTGAGAATTTACTTGTATTGGTTGTGTAACTTATCTTGTGCTTGTATGAAAAATATGGATTTCTATCTTGTTGATATTCTTCATATACTTAATACTTAATTGATTATCCTTTAATAAGTTGGATAAAGGGATTTAGTTCAATTTCCCTACTTGTGATGCTGCTTGTTAAGTTGCAGAATATGATATTTGATATCTAAACTATATAACATAGTAATGTAACTTATGATAAACATACATTAAGAAATGTGGATATAGGGAAGGATACACCCTAACACTTAACCCGTAGAGAAAGACTCTTTCTCTTTCTTAATGGAATATAAACCAAAAAGGTTTGAAAGTATGAATACAATTTATTAGACTTCATTTTGTATGAAGTCTACTTTATATTGGATATATTCTGGCATTGAACTTTTCTAAAAAGTTATTTTACTTTTTAATTAAGACATATTATAACGTTGTATAGTTGCGATTAATTGGGAGTTTAACTATGTGATCAAACATTAAAATCAACCATGAATATAATGGAGTTCTTAATGGAATAAATGAAGAAAATTTAGGAAAGAACTTATTGAGAATTGTATTAGGGTTTGGCAGGTTGTTGTAATCATGTTATAATCCAAGCTATCAATGTATTAACAATCTCATTAAGGGTATGTATATCTCAATGAGGTAGTTTTTGTAGGATGTTAACACATGCCAACTACAGGGCTGTACTTTCAAGAAGGCTTGGGTCTTCTCAAGAATAGAGTGTTGTAGTTGACATGTGGCATCACCCTTCCGCATTGATAATCTAGATCTACACACATATAGAACTTAGACTTGAACCTAGTTTCTCTCTAGGTCTGGATAGGAGCATATTTAGGATAGGAATTAGCTTCCAAAGGCTCAAGGTATGTTTGCACATTCGGATGACTGAGCTAAAATTAGTACACCCATCTACCCTAAGCCTTTGTGAGCATCTTCCTATGATAGGTTATGTTTTTATCTAGGGCTAGGGTTAAACTTGGAACAAGTGGACTGACGGTAGTAAAAAAGACTAATCATGATAATTTAGTGAAGTGAATGACGTATTCCAATATGACGAGTATGCCATCTAGGAATAGTGACATATATAGTATGTTACAAATATTTGGCCAAAGTATCACAAATCTGGTTGCATTGTCCTATGTCACCAAGTTTAAAACAACATGATATCAGATGAATATTGGTAATAGATATTCAGATATGTTCTTTAAAAAGATCACTCAAGACTCAAAGTAGGGTAGGATGACAAAGTATACTGAAGTATACAATATGTATTCAATACATAAGATAACATAAATAAATCGTGAGATTACCGAGTTATGGAATGAATAGATCGGTGAATCACCGAGTCTTTACTGAGTGCATATGTTTATCCATTGAATTTGATTGGCATGGAATGTTTGTTCTAAATATTGCATTATTTAGAATAGTGAACATTATTAAAAAAATTCTCTTGATTCTAAAGTCTTAAAATGGAAATGTTACAGATCAAAGGGCCACCGGTGTAGTGGCTGACATGCCACCACGACAACGATAGCATGATGAGGTAAGTGTCAAACTCTTCCCGTGTGTTTTGTGAGATAGAGTAGGTGAGAGGTCGGGTGGTGAAAAATTGGGTTGGGGGAAATGAAATTTGAAATGGGGGAGGGTGAATTTTTAAGGAGTGGGGAGAGAGGTAAGTGGGTGAATAGGGGTGGGATGGGGTTGAGGGGAATTGTAGGTGAGAATAGGTGTGTAGAATATTCAAGAGAGGAGGTTTTTTTAAGAGGGGAGGTTTTTGGGGTCACGGATTTCATAGTTAGCTGACATCAGTAGGGTCAAACCGTGCTTGATCATGAAATAGGTGATCAATGCCGGTTTAGGGGTGACCGGGGTCGATTAGAGAGAACCAAAACCGGTTAGGTTGTGGAGAAAAAGGGGTCAAAAGGTCCCTAGGTTGAGTAGATGAGATAGGGAAGGGTAGAATAGGATGTGTTGGTGAAAAAAAATAGTGTAGGCGGGGGGTAAAAATGGGTATGGGGAAATGATAGTGGGTGAGGGTAGGGGGAGATAGAAATGTGATAGGAAGGTAGGTTGGGAAGAAAGAAAGAGGTGAGACAGTGGGTATAGGTGAGATGTCTAGGCTGAGTGTGGGTATGATGAAGGTAGATTAATTTGATGTTTGTATTGGATACAGGGGAGAGATCAGCTACAGATGAGAGATAGGGTGTCACCCTTTCTTTTGAGAGTGTGAGGCGCGATGACAATTGAGGAGTGGCCGTATCTCGGAAGAAGTGGGCCCGATTGGGGTCCTAAGTGCTTTCTCGCATGTAGTTTAATAGCTGAATTTGATGGTCTCTCTCATTGATAGATGGGATTCAGTGACCAACATGTTCCACCTACCGACAGGTGAGATGACATCACCCCTGGAGGACTTGTTCAGATCCCGCAGCTTACCAATACTGGGACGCAGTGTACTCGATCTCCTTCGAGGCCTTAGAGGATTTGATGCTAATATTTTTTTGGGGAGGGACTGGTAGACATGATGTTCCATAGTGCCAGCTTGAGTTATGGGGGATGTACCTAGCCTATCCAGAGGAGACAAGGCTAGTTATTTTATTGATGGAGGTAGTGTGTTGTTTCGCATTGCCAGATACGAGAGGGAGGGATATTTCCTCACTCCCTAATGGGGTTTTACATAAAATGGTGATGGATCGACCTACTTTTCCTAGGCACTAGCATTCCCGGTGCAAATACATAGAAATTTGTGGATGTATAGGCGTCTAAGCAGGTTTATCCTATGTTGCACCTTTTTACTACACTGTTGGGCCTATGAGCACATAGTTTGTGTGCGGCCAGTGGGTATGCCCCAAGCAGATGTCTTTCCACCGAGATTGGTTCAAGTGGGGTAAAGATAATGGGTGCCCATGATTGGAGAGTGTCAATTAGATAGGGATACACATGATGTAGTATACTATAGGCATCTAACGGAGGGATTTTCCAAAGTGGACATCATATGGAGACCGTATGTGAGTTATCCCTCATACACACAAATGCATATTGAGTTGGATGGCCTTCGGCTGCTAAGATGGATAGAGGGGCACCGTGCCGGGAGCATGAGTTGATCCTAGTTGTGAGGGTTAGATGACATTTTGGGTTGCTACAAGACATACCTCCACCTTTCCGTAGTATAAAAGACACGACGTGGAGAGGCCATTACCTCTACCACAACCAAAAGTGCTACAGGGGTAGGAGGAACAGGTGATAGACTAGCGATCGATGATGCTGGAGTGACGGATAGATACAGACAGTGGTGGGTGGCTAATTTATGAGTAGTACCACGCAAGCTCCTGCAACCGATTTAGCCACTATCACGGTGCAGAGAGGTGACCTCACAGGGCGGTGGTGACCATGATTACCTAGTTGGGGATGGTGCACGTACGCTTAGCTAATTCGAGGTGGAGGTTTCCAAGTTTCATGCACAAGTGGCCAGTCTTTAGGCCCAGATGGCCCAGGGTGGAGATGGAGATGATGATGATGGTCAGGTGGCTGCCCTACATGCACAGGTGATAGGGTTACAGGGCCAGTTAGCCATGACACATGCACAAATTGGGGCCTTACAGGCCCAGATACAGGCACATGAGTAGAGGTTGATGGGGCCACCATAGGCACTAGGACAGGGTCCCAGTTCATAGGCAGGGGTGGGACAAGTTCCCACAGGGTAGGTATAGGGTCAGAGGCTGATGGGGCCACCACAAATAGTACTTGTATCTAGGTTGCGGGAGGTGAGAGATGAGGCCCGATATTATCAGGACCAACTAACAGTGGTAGAGATAGATTATTTATTATATGCTGAGTATAGGGCACAATAGACCTCTAGTGAGAGGACCAGATCATGCATCCATAATGTGGAGAGCATAAGGGGCCATCGAGCCCCAAGGCATGGTCAGGGTGAGGCCACTAGTTCATAGAGGCTAGTTCCAGTTGATGTACCAACGAGGGACCCTGCCACCACCAATGATGGGTAGGGAGATGTTAGCGGGTCGCCAGATAGGAGCCGAGGAGGTAGAGGGGATAGGTGAGATAGATATGGAGGATGTCCGCCGAGATGATGCCTGATATATGGCTCTCGATTTTAATGTAGTTTTGATTTTGATATATATCAGCCTATGTGCCAAGAGTTTTTATATTTTTTATCATATACCGGCATGCGTGCTGAAGATGGTGAGGATGTATATGAAAGTTTTGAGAGACTGGATTATATACATCGGCTGCATGTCGAAGATAGTTGATGATTATGTATATGGATATTGTATCTATATAGATGATGCTGATTATGGGTAGTATGTGTTTGTGTTGATAACATTTTATTATTATGCATATATGGACTTATGGTAGGTGTGTTAGGAATGGATGGAGTTAGGTTTTGGGCATGGTTAAGTCAAGTTGTAGGCATGGATTGAGCCAAGTTTTGGGCATGGATCAAGTTAAGTTATGGTCTAGGCATGGATTAATTCAGGTTTTAGGCATGGTGGAGTCAAATTGTAGGCATGGATCGAGTTAGGTTTTGGTCTAGGCATGGATGACTCAAGTTGTAGGAATGGATGAAGTTAGGTTTTGGTTTTAGGCATGGTGGAGTTAGGTTGTGGTTGTAATTCATTAATATTTGCAATGAATAATGATATGGGTTATTTTAAGGATGTTTTATGATACTTGCATGATGTTGGTAAAGAAATGGTAATCAAAATAAATGTATGTTTTGATGATGATAAAAATGTGAAGCCCTTTGTCGTTTGTTTGGTTTAATTTCCAACTTTTGATATAAAGAGGAAACGAAGTAGGGTAGAATGTGATTTAGGAAAATGAAAGATGAATTGGTTAGGGTAGAGAGTGGATGAGCTAACCTCTAAGGGCCCCATGCCCTTGGAGTGTTGCCTACATAGTCCCAGTGAAAAGGTACCTCAAGCCGATGTAGTTCTCCCATAATATAGGGAAGAATATGAGGAGATATGAGAATGAGATGGTAGGTTGTAAGAATGATTTAAGTTTAGGTCTACTAGGTATGGGTGAGTTATGGGAAAATTGGTATAGGTGATTTTGATTGTGGTAGAAGAATATTACCCCAAAGGTAAGCGTCGAGGACCAAGTCCTGTATAAGATAATCAATACATAATAAAGAAGGCTAAAAGATAAGAGGGGGTAAGAAAGCCACTTGATTGGTTAGGATCATACCAAGTAGGTCATACCTGGAGGAGGTGATTTTTGGTGTGTGTGATTGTCTAGTCATCGTCCACATCACCTAGGTGAGTCATATCGCCTTGCGAAAGTCATAGGTCTTAGGAAGTCAAATGAAAAGTGTCAGATTCTATCATAGAATCTGACATTGTCATTTGTGTCAATGCATCATAGGAGTTACATTCCTTATTTGGAATTGTAACTCCTCTTCTAGTGGCGTCATATGCATCAGTCAACGTCATATGTGTTAGTGGCGTCATTGAGTTCTTTCCATGTTTAGGCATGGGGGTTACACAACACCCCTATTTGTACTTCCTATTTTTTGATCTATGAGCATGAGTAGACCCATTCTTCTTACTTGCAATCTTCTTTCCATTGTTTTGAATCTTGCATATTGTGTTGGCTTGATGTTACCATCGGAGTGCAACTTTGTTGTGGTGCATCACTTTTCGACATCGGTTCTCGCAAATCCCTCTTTCATGGTATCAAAGTTGGTTTCGGTAAATGTGCACTCTTCATTTCTCAGTTGTTTATTACTTCTGGTTTCTTCTCATTTCCTCGTGTGCAATTTTTTTTTATTATCATTTTGGAATTATTGCTCACCTCATATTGAGGTTTCAGCAGTTGCAAGTTAAGGTATTTGGTTGGTTTGCTTATCAGCTGAGTTCATATTTGGATATTTCTATATCTTTGTGGCTGTTGTTTCTGGGTTGTTTGTGTGTTTCTTGCTGGTTGTGTTCAGATTCAACGCCTGTAGGGTAAAAGAAGAGCTCATTTTTGGCATGGACCTGTGATTACTAGTTGGATCATTGTTTTTTCTTCACCGGTGTATACTCAGACTATTCCGAGCTTTTTCCTCATTGTTGTGGTTCCTTGTTGTCTCGAAGTTACCTCTTCCTGGTTTTAAAATATTTTTGTGAGCCTGCTGAAAACCTCTCACGTTTTTGCTTGGTCTCTCACGTTTTTGCAAAAATACTCACGTTTTTGCCTGGTCTCTCACATTTTTGCAAAACCTCTCACATTTTTGCCTGGTCTCTCACGTTTTTTGCAAAACTACTCACGTTTTTGCACTGTTCCCCACGTTCAAACCTGTCCCACATGTTTTTTTGGGCTTTTCTGAGTGTTTTCTCCCTTCCAGGTGTTTTTACACTGTCCTCCGACATTTTTCTCTCCCCTGGCTGCATTTTCTCCTCTGTTCTGTGCATTCAAACCTGTTCCAGGTGTTTTTCTCTCCACTTGGCGTTTTGCATTGTCCTCAAGTGTCTTTCTTCCAGCTGGCATCTTATTTTTTCCTGTTCCTACATTTTTCTCCATTCTGGCATTATTCTTTACACTGCTTTGGCATTTCTACATTTTCCCAAAGTGTGGCAACTCTCACAACTTTAGTAATATCTCTCTAAAAATACATTTTTTTATTCACTTTTCTTGAAAAAAACGTGTTTGCATTCTTTTTACCTTATCACTCTTCTAAAAAACGTGTTGTTTCATTAATTTTAAAAGGTATAAGGTAAAAACATTACATTTTATTAGCATTGTAAGTTTTTTGGCTTGTTTTATTAACCTTCCATCAAGTGCCAAAGACGAAAGAGTGAGGTCTGGATTGGCAAGTGTCTAATCCCCCCTCGCAATACAAACAAACCCTATCTCAAATTCCATGCCATTTCCAATGGGCATACATACGACACCTTTTGCATGCGTTTAGGGAACTTTTTAAATCCATTTGCAGGCTTATTGGCTTTTTCTCATCAGTTGCGGGAATTGGTTTTTGCTATAACTTTTGACTCGTTGCTTAGTTTCGACCACTTCTTTAGTAAAAGTTGCATGTTTTTTCACACTCTAGATGATGGGATCATTAGTTTATAGATGCACTAATTTTATAAAGTGCTGCATTCTAGGGGTGTCTTTGTATTGCTTAATTCAGCTCATTTTTTCTTGAGCTTTGTTATATTCCTTTTTTGTGGACTTGTGAGCGCATCCACCACAGTCTTACGACAAAGGGATTCTTTTGTGTGACGTGAGATGCTATTTCTCACAAAGATATTTCTTCCCCCTCTTGCTTCTCTCTTTTCTGTGTTTGTTTTCCGTGTTGATCTCATTACACCCTACGAACCTTGATTGTTGTCTCCACCATTGCGTGTTATTACGCTAATTGCAAGGTGAGTGACAAACTGCTTCTCGGAACACAGTCGCATCTGGTTGTAATCAACGCACTGAATTATAAAGTGCCACAAAAAGGGGAGGTTAATCTTGTGTTCCTTGGAGGCTCCTCTCGTCATGGACATTGAATTTCATCACTCCGTTGTTCAACTAGGACCAGGAAACTACCTGCAATGGAAGATTGGGATACTTGATCATTATATTATGTACAATTTGTTACCACATCTTCTTGGGTTGGCACCTGAACCTATTGACCGCATTCGTCACCAAAATTGGTTGAACGAGAATGATATGACATACGGGCTTCTTTGTCTTACTATACCGGAGGACCTTCAACGTCGATTAGAATTCACCGAGTCTGCGCACAGAGCTTGGATCTTCATTCGAATTTTCATGGAGATTTTGATCCTCCTTCATCTGGTTATGGATCTTCTGATGATCTTGCATCCATGGAGGAAAGTGAGTTCACTGATACTTTTTCTTACGAAGGGCAGCCCACCACATATTTCTGTGCATGCTCCTTCAAAACTTAGTATTGCTCCTATCATAGTTTCTAGTGACTCTCCTCCACAAGACTCTTTGGTTGAATTCTCACCTGTGCACCATGCTGCCTTGGATCTCAGGTTTTCCCCATCACGAGAATCTACTGATTCTCATTGATTCTAGCCTAGAGATTCTTCCATCCCCTATTACTTCTAGAGACTTCGAGATTGCTTCTTCAAAGGGTTCTTATAATCCTCCACAACAGGACATTGATTTCCTTGACTCAAACTTGGATGATATGCTCGAGGATACCGACATCATAGTGAAGCATCTTCTTCAACCTACTACCTCTTCTAAGATCAGAGTTTTCATCCCACCAGCTTCCACTGACTCTCCACCGTAGTAGGTTCATTTGCCCCTTCAGGGCTCTCTTGATGATATATCTATATTTGCAGACTCTCACCTTATGGAGATTGACAGGATTGTCACCGCTTCTCTTGATATATTATCTCCTTCTCATATTGGGCCACCTTCCGGCACTCTCCATGTTCCTCCTCCTTTTGATCACCGACCTTTGGTCCCTTCAGATTCATTAGGAGTCCATCAGAAATCATCTTCCGGGGAGCTGGATAGCACTCCTTTTTCTCTCTTCTCCTCTTCTTCTTTCCAAAAGATGTTGTTTGTACATGGGTACCTTATCGTGCCTTTAGTTTGGGCCCATTGATACATCTTTCTTAGTTGTCTAGGGAGTGTTCTTTTCTGTTCTAGATTACCTTGTCCTCTTCCACGGCTTCATGAAGGGGGTGTTGGTGTGTGTGACTATCTAGTCATCATCCACATCACCTAGGTAAGTCATCTCACCTTGTGAGAGTCATAGGTCTTAGTAAGTCAAATGACAAGTGTCAGATTCTGTCATAGAATCTGACATTGTCATTTATGTCAATACGTCATAGGAGTTACATTCCTTATTTGGAATTGTAACTCCTTTTCTAGTGGCGTCATATGCGTCGTCAACGCGTCATGGCGCTGAGTTCTTTCCATGTTTAGGCATGGGGTTACACAAAGACCCCTATTTTACTTCCTATTTTTCGATCTATGAGCATGAGTAGACCCATTCTTCTTATTTGTAATCTTCTTTCCATTTTTTCGAATCTTGCATATTGCGTTGGCTTGACGTTACCATCGAGTCCAACTTTGTGTGGTGCATCACTTTTCGACATCGGTTCTCACGAATCCCTCTTTCATGGTATCGAGCTGATTTTGGTAAACATGCACTCTTCATTTTTCGAGTTGTTTATTACTTCGGTTTCTTCTCATTTCCTCGTGTGCAAGTTTTTTTCGATTATCATTTTGAATTATTGCTCACCTCATATTGAGGTTTCAGCACTTGCAATTAAGGTATTTAGTTTGTTTTCGCTTATCACCGAGTTCATATTTGGATATTTCTAGATCTTTGTGGCTGTTGTTTCTGGGTTGTTTGTGTGTTTCTTGTTGGTTGTGTTCAGATTCAACGCCTGCAGGGTAAAAGAAGAGCTCATTTTTTGGCATGGACCTATGATTACTTGTTGGGTTCGTTATTTTTTCTTCACCGGTGTATACTTAGACTATTCAGAGATTTTTCCTCATCACTGTGGTTCCTTGTTGTCTCGAAGTTACCTCTTCCTGGTCTCAAAACATTTTTGCAAGCCTGCTGAAAACCTCTCATGTTTTTCCTTATCTCTCACATTTTTTGCAAAAATACTCACGTTTTTGCCTGGTCTCTCATGTTTTTTTCAAAACGTTCACTTTTTTTGGTCTCTCACGTTTTTACAAAACTACTCATGTTTTTGCATTGTTCCCTTTGTTCAAACTATCCTTGATTTTTGGGCTTTTCTCGAGTGTTTTCTCCTTTCTAGGCGTTTTTACACTTTGTCCTCGGTGTTTTTCTCCCCTGGCTGTGTTTTCTCCTCTCGCCTGTGTGTTCAAACCTGTTCCGTGGCATTTTCTCTCCACTGGCGTTTTCCGCCCTCTAACGCATCTTTCTTCCAATCGCATCTTATTTTTTCCTGTTCCTACGTTTTTCTCCATTCTCGGCATTATTCTTTACATTTTTTTTGGCATTTCTTATCATTTTCCCAAAGATGTGTGGCCCCACGTGGCTTTCTCGCAACTGCCAGTAATATCTCTCTAAAAATACGTTTTTTATTCACTTTTCTTAAAAAATGTGTTTGCATTCTTTTTTACCTTATCAATCTTCTAAAAAACGTGTTGTTTCATTACTTTTAAAAGGTATAAGGTAAAAACATTACATTTTATTGGCATTGTAAGTTTTTTGGCTTGTTTTATTAACCTTCCATCGAGTGTCAAGATGAAGGGTGAGGTCCAGGATTGGCAGGTGGCTAATCCCCCTCAGCAATACAAACAAACCCTATCTCAAATTCCGTGCCATTTCCAATGGGCATACATACGACACCTTTTGCATGTGTTTAGGGAATCCGTTTTTTTAATCCATTTCCATTCTGGGGAATTATTTACTATAACTTTTGACTCGTTGCTCGGTTTTGAGCACTTCTTTAGTCAAAAGTTGCATGTTTTTTCGCACTCTAGATGATGGGATCATTAGTTTTAAAATTCACTAATTTTATAAAGTGCCGCATTCTAGGGGTGTCTTTATATTGCTTAATTCAGCTCATTTTTCTTGAGCTTTGTTCTATTCCTTTTTTGTGGAATTGTGAGCATGTCCGCCATAGTTTTACGACAAAGGGATTCTTTCGTGCGACGTGAGATGCTATTTCTCACAAAGATCTTTTTACCCCTCTTGCTTCTCTCTTTATGTGCTTGCTTGCACATGTCGATCTATTGTGCAATACGAACCTTAATTGTTGTCTCCACCATTGAGCATTATTACACTAATTGCAAGGTGAGTGAAAAACTGGTTCTCGAACACAATCGCATCTGGTTGTAATCAACACACTGAATTATAAAGTGCCACAAAAAGGGGGTTAATCTTGTGTTCCTTGGAGGCTCCTCTCATCATGGACATTGAATTTCATCACTCTGTTGTTCAACTAGGACCAGGAAACTACCTACAATGGAAGAGTGGGATACTCGATCATTGTATTATGTACAATTTGTTACCACATCTTCTTGGGTTGGCACCTGAACCTATTGACCGCATTCATCACCAAAATTGGTTGAACGAGAATGATATGACATACGGGCTTCTTTGTCTTACTATACCAGAGGACCTTCAATGTTGATTAGAATTCACCGAGTCTGCGCACAGAGCTTGGATCTTCATTCGGAATTTTCATGGAGATTTTGATCCTCCTTCATCTGGTTATGGATCTTCTGATGATCTTGCATCCATGGAGGAAAGTGAGTTCACTGATACTTTTTCTTACGAAGGGAAGCCCACACATATTTCTATGCATGCTCCTTCAAAACATTAGTATTGCTCCTATCATAGTTTCTAGTGACTCTCCTCCACAAGACTCTTCGGTTGAATTCTCACCTGTGCACCATGCTTCCTTAGATCTTTAGTTTCCCCATCACGAGCATCTACTAATTCCATTGATTCTAGCCTAGAGATTCTTCCATCCCCTGTTGCTTCCAGAGACTTTGAGATTGCTTCTTCAAAGGGTTCTTATAATCCTCCACAACAGGACATTGATTTCCTTGACTCGGACTTGGATGATCTTCTCGAGGATACCGACATCATAGTGCAGCATCTTCTTCAACCTACTGCCTCTTCCGAGATCAGAGTTGTCATCCCACTAGCTTCCACTGACTCTCCACCACAGAGGTTCATTTTCCCCTTCAGGGCTCTCTTGATGATATATCTATATTTGTGGACTCTCACCTTATGGAGATTGACAGGATTGTCACCGCTTCTCTTGATATATTATCTCCTTCTCATATTGGGCCATCTTCCAAGAGATCACCTCCTCCTTTGGTCGGTCCCTTCAAATTCATTAGGAGTCCATCAGAAATCATCTTCCGGGGGAGCTGGATAGTGCTCTTTTTTCTTCTTCTCCTCTTCTTCTTTCCAAAAAGATGTTGTTTGTACATGGGCACCTTATCAAGCCTTTAGTTGTTGGGGCCCATTGACACATCTTTCTTAGTTGTCTAGGGGAGTCTTCTTTTCTGTTCTGGCTTACCTTGTCCTCTTCTGTGGCTTCGATGAAGGGGGGTGTTGGTGTGTGTGACTGTCTAGTCATCATCCACATCACCTAGGTGAGTCATCTTGCCTTGTGAGAGTCATAGGTCTTAGGAAGTCAAATTATAAGTGTTAGATTCTGTCATAGAATCTGACATTGTCATTTGCATCAATGCATCATAGGAGTTACATTCCTTATTTGGAATTGTAACTCCTCTTCTAGTGGCATCATATGCATCAGTGGTGTCATTGAATTCTTTCCATGTTTAGGCATGGGGGTTACATAGCACCCCTATTTGTACTTCCTATTTTTCGATCTATGAGCATGAGTAGACCCATTCTTCTTAATTGCAATCTTCTTTCCATTGTTTTGAATCTTGCATATTGCATTGGCTTGACGTTACCATCGAGTGAAACTTTTTTGGTGTATCACTTTTCGACATTGGTTCTCGTGAATCCCTCTTTCATGGTATCGAGCCGGTTTCGATAACGTGCACTCTTCGCTTTCTTAGTTGTTTATTACTTCGGTTTCTTCTCATTTCCTTGTGTGCAAGTTTTTTTTATTATCATTTTGGAATTATTGCTCACCTCGTATTGAGGTTTCAGCAGTTTCTAGTTAAGGTATTTGGTTGGTTTGCTTATCAACTGAGTTCATATTTGGATATTTCTAGATCTTTGTGGCTGTTGTTTCTAGGTTGTTTGTGTGTTTCTTACTGGTTGTGTTCAGATTTAGTGCCTGTAGGGTAAAAGAAGAGCTCATTTTTTGGCGTGGACCTATGATTACTAGTTGGGATCGTTGTTTTTTCTTCACCGGTGTATACTCAGACTATTCTCGAGCTTTTTCCTCATTATTATGGTTCCTTGCTGTCTCGAAGTTACCTCTACCTAGTCTCAAAATGTTTTTGCAAGCCTGCTGAAAACCTCTCACGTTTTTGCCTAGTCTCTCACATTTTTTGCAAAATCTCTCATTTTTTTGCTTGGTCTCTCACGTTTTTTGCAAAACTACTCATGTTTTTACACTATTCCCCACGTTCAAACCTATCCTGCATTTTTTTGGCCTTTCGAGTGTTTTCTCCCTTCCGCATTTTTTTGCCTGTCCTCAGGTGTTTTTCTCTCCCCTGGCTGTGTTTTCTCCTTTGTTCCAGGTGTTTAAACCTATTCCAGAATTTTTCTCTCCCAGCTACATTTTCTCCTCTAGCAGGCATTATTTTTGGGTTGTTCCAGGTGTTTTCTCCCCTGGTCGTGCCTGTAACATCTCACAACTGCAAACTTGGCATTTTTTTACCTGCTCTCGGGCATTTTCCCAAAGACGTGTGGATAGCTACAGCTTCTTTTGCCGAGTAATATCTCTCTAAAAATACATTTTTTTAATTCACTTTGTTTAAAAATGTTTTTGCATTCTTTTTACCTTATCACTCTTCTAAAAACGTGTTATTTCATTACTTTTAAAAGGTATAAGGTTAAAAAAACATTACATTTTATTGGCATTGTAAGTTTTTGGCTTGTTTTATTAACCTTCCGTGAGTGCCGAAGATGAAAGGAACAGTTTGAATGCCCGGAACAGAGGAGAAAATGCAGCCAGGGAGAGAAAAATGCCCGAGGATAGGTTAAAATGCCTAAAAGGGAGAAAACACTCAGAAAGGCCCAAAAATGCCCGAGATAGGTTTGAACATGGGGAATAGTGCAAAAACGAGAGAGACCAGGAAAAAAACATGAGAGATTTTGTGAAAAATGTGAGAGAGCAGTAAAACGTGAGAGACCAGGCAAAAATGTGAGAGGTTTTTAGCAAGCTGGCAAAAATGTTTTGAGACCAGGTAGAGGTAACATCAAGATAGCAAGGAACCACAGTGATAAGGAAAAATATCAGAATAGTCTAAGTATACACCGGTGAAGAAAAAACAACGATCCTAACCAATAACCACAGGTCCATGCCAAAAAATGAGCTCTTCTTTTACCCTACAGGCGCTAAATCTGAACACAACCAACAAGAAACACACAAACAACCCAGAAACAATAGCCACAAAGATCTAGAAATATCTAAATATGAACTCAACTGATAAGCAAACCAACCAAATACCTTAACTTGCAACTTCTGAAACCTCAATACGAGGTGAGAAATAATTCCAAAATGATAATAAAAAAAACTTACACATGAGAAAATGAGAAGAAACCAGAAGTAATAAACAACTAAGAAACAAAGAGTGCACATTTATCTGAAACCATCTCGATACCATGAAAGATGGATTCACGAGAACCGATGTCAAAAGCGATGCACCACAATGAAGTTACATCAAGCCAACGCAATATGCAAGATTCGAAACAATGGAAAGAAGATTGTAAGTAAGAAGAATGGGTCTACTCATGCTCATAGATTGAAAAATAGGAAGTACAAATAGGGGTGTTGTGTAACCCCCATGCCTAAACATGGAAAGAAATTAATGATGCCACTGACGCATATGATGCCACTAGAAGAGGAGTTACAATTCTAAATAAGGAATGTAACTCCTATGACGCATTGACGTAAATGACAATGTCAGATTCTATGACAGAATTTGACACTTGTCATTTGACTTCCTAAGACCTATGACTCTCGCAAGGTGAGATGAATCACCTAGGTGATGTGGAAAATGACTAGATAGTCACACACACCAACACCCCCCCTTCATCGAAGCTGAAAGAGGACAAGGTAAGCTAGAATAGAAAAAGAAGACTCCCCTAGACAACTAAGAAAGATGTGTCAATGGGCCTTGACAATTAAAGGCCTGATAAGGTGCCCATGTACAAACAACATCTTTCTCGGAAAGAAGAAGAGAGAAAAAGAGCGCTATCCAGCTCCCTCGGAAGATGATTTCTAATGGACTCCTAATGAATCTGAAGGGACCAAAGGTTGATGATCAGGAGGAGGAACATGGAGAGTGTCGGAAGGTGGCCCAATATGAGAAGGAGATAATATATAAAGAGAAGTGGTGATAATCCTATCAATCTCCATAAGGTGAGAGTCCACAAATATAGATATATCATCAAGAGATCCCTGAAGGGGCAAATGAACTTGCTACGGTGGAGAGTCAGTGGAAGCTGATGGGATGACAACTCTGATCTCGAAGAGGCAGTAGGTTGAAGAAGATGCTGCACTGTGATGTCGGTATCCTCAAGCATATCATCCAAGTCTGAGTCAAGGAAATCAATGTCCTGTTGTGGAGGATTATAAGAACCCTTTGAAGAAGCAATCTCGAAGTCTCTGGAAGCAACAGGGGATGGAAGAATCTCCAGGCTAGAATCAACAGAATCAGTAGATGCTCATGATGGGGAAAACTTGAGATCCAAGGTAGCATGGTGCATAGGTGAGAATTCAACCAAAGAGTCTTGTGGAGGAGAGTCACTAGAAACTATGATAGGAGCAATACTAAGTTTCAAGGAGCATGCATAGAAATATGTGTGGGCTGCCCTTCATAAGAAAAAGTATCAGTGAACTCACTTTCCTCCATGGATGCAAGATCATTAGAAGATCCATAACTAGATGAAGGAGGATCAAAATCTCCATGAAAATTACTAATGAAGATCCAAGATCTATGCACAGCACTCAAGTGAATTCTAATCGACATTGAAGATCCTCCAAGATAGTAAGACAAAGAAGCCCATATGTCATATCATTCTCATTCAACCAATTTTGGCGACGAATGTAGTCAATAGGTTCAGGTGCCAACCCAAGAAGATATGGTAACAAATTTTACATGATAAAATGATCGAGTATCCCACTCTTCCATTGTAGGTAGTTTCCTAGTCCTAGTTGAACAATGGAGCGATGAAATTCAATGTCCATGACGAGAGGATCCTCTAAGGAACACAAGATTAACCCCCCCTTTTTGTGGCACTTTATAATTCAGTGTGTTGATTACAACTAGATGCGACTGTGTTTCGAGAACCAGTTTTTCACTCACCTTGCAATTAGCGTAATAACACGCAATGGTGGAGACAACAATCAAGGTTCGTAGGGTGCAACAGATCAACACTGCAAGCAAGCACAGAAAGAGAGAAGCAAGAGGGGGAAGAAATAGCTTTGTGAGAAATAGTGTCTCACATCGCACGAAAGAATCCCTTTGTTGTAAGACTGTGGCGGACGTGCTCACAAGTCCACAAAAAAAGAATAGAACAAAGCTCAAGAAAAAATGAGCTAAATTAAGCAATACAAAGACACCCCCCAGAATGCGGCACTTTATAAAATTAGTGCATTTACAAAGCTAATGATCCCATCATCTAGAGTGTGAAAAAACATGTAACTTTGACTAAAGAAGTGCTCAAAACCGAGCAATGAGTCAAAAGTTATAGCAAAAACCAATTCTCGCAATTGATGAGAAAAAGCCAATAAGCCTGCAAACGGATTAAAAAAGTGCCCTAAATGCATGCAAAAGGTGTCGTATGTATGCCCGTTGGAAATGGAACAGAATTTGAGATAGGGTTTTTTTGTATTGCGAGGGGGGATTAGCCACCTACCAATCCCGGACCTCACCCTTCGTCTTCGGCACTCGATGGAAGGTTAATAAAACAAGCCAAAAAACTTACAATGCCAATAAAATGTAATGTTGAAGACCCTAAAAGACATTACATGATCACCAAATGTCATGGTTTCCAAGAGGTCCCTTGAGGTGGTAGGAAATGGGAGCGTGAATGGTGAGAGGGGTGAAAGGTGGTTAATTTTTATATGGTATGAGGTAGCATCCTTTTTGGGCAAGAGATCCAAGGTCACAATGGGCAAGTCCATGACTAAAAGGTTTTTGTGTTTACTCGATATTTGAGATAGGCCGATCGATGAGGGAAGTCTAAATGGGATCAGAAATTAACTCCTTGAGGTCTTTGTGAAGATGATCGATGCGAAGCTTGATTCTCTCACTTTTTTTAAGGAGCTTTACATAGTTGTCCTTCATGGGAGCAGTCTATTTATAGCGGTGATTGGAGAGAGGAAGATGTCCTTCCGATGGATTCATCCTTTTATTGGAAGTTTGACTCAAGGAGTTGGATCCCATGTGATGGATTTGAAGTCATGGAAAAGACCAAGGTAAAGAATAGGATTCTTGTTTAGAAAGTAGGGTGCAACAACCATGGGATCTCATCTAAAGGTAGACAAAAAGTATCCATGAGAATCATGCTATGTGCGATGCCATGGTACACATATTCAAGAGAAGATAACAAGTTACGGGCACACACATGATTCTTGTTTGATCAATGGTGAGGTGTAAGAAGTGGATAGTGCTTAAGGGACGAGCATGGAAAGAGGAAAATGTGAGGTATGACTAAAAGTCAATAGTAGAATGGTTGAAGATGCAAGGCATCAAGGTTCTCAAGTTTGGGTTTACCATTGAATGAAGATAAACGATAAGCACCTGATCCATAAGTATGGGTCACGATGTATGGTCCAAGCCAATTAGGAGAAAATTTGTCCCATTTACTTATTTCTCGCTTTGGTTACATGTTTATTTTCTTTCGAACAAGGTCATTGACTTGTAAAGTTTGTTCATGGACATGTTTTTCGTAGGCATGTTTGATATGTTTTTGGTAAACTTGAAGATGATCAAGAGCATTAAGATGGTGTTCATCTAATAACTCAAGTTGTGTTAAAGGTCTTGATGAAAGTCATCATCATTGATCATGTCATGAAGAGAAATGTAGAGTGAAGGTATCTAGACTTTGAGAGGCAAAATAGCCTTTATACTGTAGACCGAGAGAAAAGGTGTAGCGGCGGTGGAAGTGTGAATACTAGTGTGGTATTCCCATAGGGAAAAATGAATGTGTGTATGCCATCCTTCCCAAAGATCATTAACCACTTTCATGAGAATCTTGTTCAATATTTTTTTAGTGGATTCGGCTTGGCCGTTCATTTGTGGGTAATAAGGTGACGAGAAACTTAGCTGAATGCCGAAGCTATCACAAAGTTTTCGCAAGTTCTTATTTTTGAAATGTTTACCATTATCGGTGATGAGGCGATGAGGAACACCAAAGTGAAAAATGATGTGATGATTGATGAAATCACATATTTTCTTGGCTTTCGTTGAGATGAGTGGTATGGATTTAACCCATTTTGTGTAGTATTCGGTAGCGGTGATGATCCATTGATGTCGTTGGGAAGAATGGGGATTGATCTCTCCGACAAGATCAGAACCCCATTGAGGAAAGGGCCAAAGGTCACGGGTGACTGTAAGGTGTGACTAGGTGTATGATGAAAGTTGGCATGTTTTTTTCATTTTACACAATGCTTGACGTAGTCGCAACAATCATGGTTAAGGGTCAGCTAGTAATAGCCTAGGCAAAGAATACACTTAGCAATAACAAGGCCACTGAAGTGACCTCCACATATGCCATCATGAACTTCCTTAATGGTATAAGGAATTTCAGAACTTGTGAGGCATCGTAAGAGAATACCATCAAATCCATGCTTATAGAGGAGGCCCCCCATGATGACATAACGAGAGACCTTTTTAAGGAAGGCGCGTTGTCCATTACAGGTGAGATTAGGAGGTAAGATGGAGAGAGAAATATATTCAGAGTATTGTTTATACCAAAGGTCACTCGGGTCCGGGGTGATTCCGATGGAGTAAATGTCATGAGGTAAATAAGAGGGTGATTGGATTCATTATATGGTGACAAATATTTTAGAATCGGTAGGCGAAGTGGGTATTTGAGAAGCCAAGTAAGCCATGGTATCTAAAAATTTGTTGGTTGAACATGGGACGGTTTGAAGGGCATAACGGTAAAAGGTGGTCAAAATTATGTCTACATGATGTTTATACTTTTGAAGTATCTAATCATGAAATTGGTATATACCATTGACCTGGTTTATGACCAATTGAGAATCACCAAAGATGTTGATTGATTTGACATCTAGGGCATATGAAGCTTAGAGACCTACTACGAGCACTTCGTATTCATAAATATTGTTCATACAATCAAAATTGAGTTTAAAAGACAAAGACATGGGTTCACCATCAAGGGGAATGAGGATAAATTCTGCCCCACCCCACGCCGACACTTGGAACCATTGAAGAAGAGTGTCATTTAGTAAGCGGGTTCATCCAGGAAAGGGTAACAATTGACTTGTTTGGAAAATCAAAATTAGAGGGTTGATCCTAGAAATAGGTGGATCAGCCAATTGGTCGGTGATATCTTGTACCTTAATGGAATTTTGATGGATGAATTCAAGGTCAAGTTTGGCCAAAAGCATAAGCCAACATGCGTCACGCTGATTTTGATAAGGTTTGGCATACATGAAGTGTAAGGGATCGATGTTCATCACAACATAGGTTTTTGGTTTAGTAGGTAATGGTAGAGTTTTGTGGCAACAAAAACTAAGGCTAAGAAAAATTTTTTCAAGATGGGTGTATTTGGTTTCATAGTACAAAAGAGTACGGCTTATGTAATAAACCGCTTTGCTCCTGTGTTGTTCATCGCGATGAGCGAGCATGGTGCCCAAAGAGTGATCAACAACCGAGATGTATAGGTAGAAAGGTTGATCATCTTTAGGTGGAATGAGTATGGGGGTTGAAGAAGGTATTGTTTTAAGGCCTCAAAAGCTTTGTGGCAATCCTCATCCCATTGAAAGGAGACATCCTTCTTGAGAAGGTGATGAAATGGTTGACACCGATCAGATAATTGTGAAATGAAATGGCAAATAGACTACAACTTACCTTGTAGGCTATGGAGTTGCCTAAGATTAGTGGGTGGAGGCATTTCTAGAATGGCCTTGACTTTAGTAGGGTCAACTTCTATACCATGTAGGAAACAATAAATCCCAGGAGCTTTCCTAAGAGAACCGTGAAGACACACTTCTTGGGTGAAGGCGAACGTAATATTTAATAAGGCGGTCAAAGATGGTTTTTAGGATGGTGAGGTGCTCAGAGCGGTGTTTGGATTTGGCAAGGAGGTCATCCACATAATCTTCCAATATACGATGCATTATGTCATGGAAGATGTAAGTCATAGCCCACTAATATGTGGCACTAGTGTTTTTAAGGCCAAAAGGCATGACTCGATAGTAGAAGGTCCCCCAAGGGATGATGAATGCAGTTTTGTGTTGATCTATTAGGGAAAGTAAGATTTGGTTATAACCTGAGAAGCCATCCAGGAGTGATAGCATCTCGTGACCAGAGGTAAGGTCAACTAGTTGGTCAATACTAGGTAGAGGAATGTCATCTTTTGGGAAAGCTAGATTGAGGTCACGGAAATCTATACAAATACGAGTCCCCTATCACCTTAGTGATAGGTACAATGTTAGAAATCCAACAAGGATAATCAATGGGTAATATGAAGGAAATGGAAAGAAGGCATCAAGTTATTCTTTGACAAGAAGGGCAATGCAAGGATGTATTTTCCTTAGCTTTAGTTTAGCAGGCTTGGCATCGGGAACGGTTATGATATTATGGACCACTATCGTGGGGTCAATACCAGGCATGTCTGTGTAAGACCAAGTGAAAGCATGGTTATGGTTTTTGAGAAAAGAGGTGATGGCTTTGTGTTCAACAACATCTAAAGATTGGCTGATCTTTAAGACGGGCGGGTCATCCTGAGTATGAATGTTGATTTCGATAGTCGATTCATTCAACATGGTTTCCATCTCAGATGGTAATGACTGATGAATATATGAGTATTCTGCACCAAGGTAGGTGTAGACACCAAATTTGTGTCTTACAATACCCTGTGCCCCGCATCTCATTTCGCAACCTAACCTCACCACCTAAACCTTGCACAATTATTTATTAATTACCTTATAATTAATAAATCCACATCTCCAAACCTGCCACCTCATTTTGCCACCTCATCATGACCTAGCCCTAACCCTAAACTAACCTAATTAAGACCTATAACTTGGTCTACATCCACACCCATGACTAATTACTCCTCACCCGCGCCAAAAACAACCTAATAATGACTTGACCAAGCCCACAACTAATCCCTCGGGAGAAAAGGAGGGAAATTTGGCTATTTTACTAAAAATAGCCCACTTTGACTTAACCGACATCGGTTCCTACTCGACCACCGTCGGTTATGTAACCGCCATCGGTTCCCTGTAAATGACCTCCCCCAACAAAAAACAAGGGATCGGGAATTCATTTGAAGGATCCGGAAATTCACTTGGCAGAGCAGAGACAAGTGAAGAAAAGAGAAGAGCATCGAGCCGAAGACTGCAACTGAGCCACTGGATTGCTGTCACCCCGTTCAAGCATTGGAAAAGACTGAGGATAGCTTCATCAGCTCATTTTCCAATACCAGATCATCCCAACTGAGCCTTACTATCACTACCACATTCCTTGGACCTGAATCTTCATCAAGAACGAGTAAGTAGTGTCTTGTATGTTTCTAAGCACCATTTCTTGAGCCTTTTGATTGATAGTAATTATAAGCTCACTCCTAGATCTACCACCTGCCAGCACCCTACACTTAACCTTCATCCATACATCCTTGTATTGCCTAGAAGACAGTTTTATCACACTCTGAGTCTTCCCCGTCATCTCACTATTCCCCTCAGCCATCCACCAGTCTTAAAAACCCCACAATCACCCTGCAACTAACCTCCATCCAGAAGCACCTAGATTACTGACCCTACCAGTGTCGGTTATCCCCTCTTTGAAGCGGTTCTTTAACCGCTGCGATCGATTATCCAGATGACCGGCATTGGTCACTGTGACTTATACCCAAAACTTCCTCTCACTTATTTGTCTCCTAACAACCTCGGATCCATCGATTTATCCTCAGTAACTCAAAGTGAACGTATCAACGACCATCGACCAAACAAACAACGTGACATTTTATTATTGGTAGTTTAGTCTCTATTGCTTTGTAATGAGGCACCTAAATCATGATTTCGCAATAGCTTCTTTATTATCATTTGTGTTAATTCATATTAAAAGGGTAAATGACCACCTTCGAAAGGAAGTCTTATATTTCCTGGGCCCAAGGCGGTTCCTCATTTATTGTCTAACTAAAATCTGGTGGTCTTGTATTCTTACTTACGAGTAGTCCTTCCCAGACAAAAAGGAGTTCTTCGCAATCGATCTGATCTCTCTCTATGGTACACGCACACCCTCTCAACATTCAATAGGTATTCCTCCTAGCCCTAACCCTTATCTGTTTCTCAAAAGAATGAAAGGATAGAAGTAACTCTATTCCAAGAATGGAAACATTCTATGTGAAACATTTTGGCACGCCCGGTGGGACCCACTTTGGGTTTCTTTCTTTCTTGCTTGCTTTCATATAGGGAGCACACTTGCTATTTTCTTCTTCTAAAATATTCACAAGATACTTTGTTATTTTGGTAAAAGAATTTGTCTTTCTTCCTCATCTTTGCATTAGTGAAAGTCATCTTCTTTGCTTCATCGAATATCATTTTCGATTTGGGTTTTAAAACACGTGCATCACATTCTTGCTTGTTGTTTTCAATTCTAGTGAACGTAGATTAAGTAACAGGTCGTACACGTGGGGGTGATATCCATGGTATTGACAAGAAATTAATCTTACTTTCACTACACAACACATACCAAATCACATCATAATTAACACAACAGCTCAAACATCCCCCTTTTCCGCGGTATTCCTCCGCCCGATTGAGGTAACCTTATAAGCCAAAACAAACTTGACATTTCCCTAGGTATTTTGTTTAGGATTGACATCATCTTGTGTCTAAGGCATAAGCCCACAATAATTAAAACTAATCCTAGGGTTAGTCTCTTGATTTGCTTGTGCATCTTGCTTGTTTTTAGTTCTATTTCTCTGTCATACACTATTTCAGTGATCACTTTAGAATAGTTTGGTAGGTATACTAAGCATTGTTAACCCCAAATTAGTAACTTCTTATAGCTTTTTACACCGGTCCTATTCTACTGACATCGGTTAACTTATCGACGCTACCACGCTCTAACCGACATTGGTTACCTAACTGATATCGGTTACTGTCTTTCACAGTTCCCAAAACCAGTAACCTACCAATTCCAACATTTTGTTTCTCGCTTACATTCTTGATAGATTGCATCCCTACTTTGTACCCTTGTCCATGGTTGTTATCACTCGAAAATAAGTTGTGGCCATGGTTTCACATGCCTGCTCCATGCCTTTTCCTAAATCACCCCCTTCACATCCTATGGGGAATCCTACGGACACCAGTGAGGTTCCCAAAATCCCTGTAGGAGATAAGGAATTTGTGAAATTTTTGGACGCTAATCCTAGCGCTGTATAGTACTATTTGTCTCATGCCCCTGATCGTACACCCGACAGTCAACTCCTTATTGGTATGCCTATTAGTATAGCTGCTCACTTAGCTCCTTCCCCACCTGATAACTCCACCTTGCCTTCTTCATCCTTAGCCCCGTCTCCCAACTCAACGGCTTCAGGGTTCATACGGCACAGATTGGCTTTCCTTTGGTTAACTTGGGGCCCCACATATCATTACCACTAACTGCTCCTACCTCATCTCTCTCGCAGACTGCTCCTTTCATAACTTGCTCTCTACCACCTATCCACACAAGCTTTCCTTCTCAAGCTCCGCCCACCTTTTCATTTCCACACACGTATCCAGTGACTTCAACATCTTATATAGGACATCCCTATTCGGTCGCCTCAACATATTCATCCTCAATACCTTATCAACATTTAACCCTACCATTATCTAGTGGTGGCCCTTGGCCCAATCCTCCTCCGTTTATGACAACCGCACCATCATCTCATCCAACCACTAATTTAATCAAACAAATGATGGACAAGATGCAAAATCTGAGGCTTCATTTCGGAATCCGTAGCACTCGACATACGAGCAAGTTTGTTGGGAGCCTATTCATCCTTCTCGTCCCCCTTCATTCATATCCTCAATGGGAATTACCAAAATTACTCGTTTTAATAGTAAGGAGGATCCTCAACAACACTTGTGATCATTTAGACATGCCTCTTTACTTGATTGCTCATGATGATTCCTTACTACTCCGCACCTTTCCCATGTCCTTATCGGACCCGCCTTGGAGTGGTAAAGTGCTTTAACCCAAGACTCAATTTTCTCTTTTAACCAATTAGCCCAATATTTCTTAGATCATTTCTCCATTAACATTGCCAAGAAAGTATCTATCACCGACCTTCTCTATGCCATCCGATAGTTTGAAGACGAATCTATCACAAATTTCATTGACGATAAGCGGGGCCTTATCAACCAACTTACTTATGCCTTACCTCGAGGCCAAACTTATCGAACTCTTTGCGCGGGCCTGCGCTAAACACATTTCTCCTACCCTCCAAATTCAAACTTTCCGCACCTTTGATGTGGCCTTTACTATGGCTCGAAAACTAGAGATTCGAGCCTTAGAGGAAGAGAAATTGCGGTTGCGCAACAAAAACCCTAATTTCTCGAACCCAAGACTCCACCAACAAACCCAACACCACCAATTCTCACGCATTGACTACTTCGAAATCAAAAGGATCTGTACACGCGGTGATGGTCAAATCCCAAGCACCATCTAATACCCCGCCAAAAACCACCTATAAGTATAAAGTGAGCCCATCAATTATACTCCCTTAGGAGAAACTTATGGTGTCATTTTGGAAAAATTGCTCAGAGCGGGAGCTATCACCTTACCTCCTATTAAACCTCACTCTAGGTTTGATTCCACCCACACTATACCTTCTTGGTAAAAAGAAAATGACTTCTGTAACTTCCACCGTGTGAAGGGACACAGTCACGAAAACTGCAAGATGTTGAAAAACATAGTGCAGGAAATGGTTGATGCAGGGGATATAACCCTCGATAATCCTAATGCCCTCGCTAACCGAAATTTAAAAATATTCAACAAACCATTCCCAAAGCACTCATCTAACATAACATAAACCAAGATATCTTAGCCGAGGAGAGTGTTCATGAGATCCATGCAGTTTTCGACTCCCAACCAAAAGCTTCTATCGAGGAAATTCTGAATCAAGCTTCTTCACTAACGCAGGGACTCGAACCCCCTTCACCACCATCAAGACAAGACGAAATCATTTCCATTCCTTTACCCATAAAGGAATTAACCGCCCAGAGTTCTCTTCTCATAGATGAGCCTTCTTACACCACATCCCTGCAAGACTGTGAGCGGATGTTATCTAACTTATCTATTTCCCAAACATCTCCTTCTACCACTCTTGTTGTACAAGAGGAAGGCTCACCACTGTTTCTATCATCTTTAGAAGAGAAACCTCTCGAATCGACATCACCAAATTCGTTAATCATGACGGATCCCCTCAAACATGCCCTCCTACCTATTAGTTCTTCATCACCTAAATCTTTTCAGTGACCGGTTGACCTCTTAACACCCATTGATACTGCTACTCTCGCTACCCCCGTATCACATCCAAAGTGGACCGGAATCACAACCAACCTCTCTTCCATACAAAAGTTCCTATTCACATGTGAAGACTGTTATCCCCCAGAAGATAGACGAGTCCTATGGGAGCGTTTGAGTACACCATACTCTACTCAAATGTAGATGACCGATCCAGACACCTCTACCATATACCCGAAGTGTTTACAAAAGCTCAAAATGCCAATGTCCTCATCTTCACCCTCCTCATCTCTACTGAACACCTCATCCACCTCTACTAACCTAACCAAACCTTTCCCTATGCTTGGGACTTTACCAATACCCAGCCTAACACACCCACCTAAATGGTTAGATTTATCCAAAAATAAAGCCGTCCATCCACCTAAGAGACAAACCCAATCCCCTAAAGCCCAAGTCCAATCTATGCCTCTGTCACAACTAAAACCCTCGCCGTCACACCTACCTTCTATATTAGGACCTCACCCCTCCACCTTGCCTCAATACATCATACCTCCTGCGTTTTCTTTAAAATGACCTGCATCTTCTACACCCATACAGAGATCCATGGGTGTATCAACACCGTCACCCCAAGTATCCTGTCCACCTATCAACCCTAAACAAACTCCATCATCAAAGGATTTGTTTGCTTTGTCACTCCTCTTTCTCCATGGTTGTTTCCCGCCATCACGTCATCTGTGGCCTCATCATCTAACCAGCTAAACATAACTTCTACGCCGAAGAAGCCACGTTTAGTTAAATCCAATTATCAAAACCCCTTGTCTAAACCACCACCCATATGAACCAACCATACCCAAACATTACCAAAACCCACCCAATCAATAGCCTCATCTTCCTCTGACTTTGACCCGCTCAAAGGATCTTATGCCAAGATCCTTGATATGTTGGTGGAGAATGCGACCATTTCCCTACCCCCACTTAGACCCTATGATCCATCTACACCTCGACCTATAGGTTATGATGAGTCTAAAATCTACGCTTATCACCGCACACTAGGACATGATGTAGAGGGATGCAAAGCGTTGAGAGCCATACTTCGTCAATCACCTCTCTCGGATAGAAAGGTTAAGAAAGACAACTTACGAAGGGAGAGGCCTTTAGCTTCAATCCCCTCTCCAATACCACCTGTCCCCTCCTCACCAAGATCTATCATTATTACAACCCCACCTCTCGAAGACAATGACTTATCCCTACCGTCTTCCTCTTCTCATGTTCACGAGATCAACATGATTAGTGTTTCTACTCGAGGACAGAAAAATAATGGGAAAGCTAAAGAAAGCACACCTATGGCCTCTCTTTCTCCGTCCACCATCCCGATCGCACCACCACCTAAAGTGGTTATTCGTGGACCTGCCTACCCCATCTCTGATGGAGTTGCCCACCGAACCATGATCAAACAACTTCACCAATCACCTATAAAAATGACACTGTATGATCTCATTCAAACCTCTGAATCTCATCACCAAGCTCTCGTTGAAATCCTTCAAGGGATAGAGGTCTTACCTAATGAAACCTTTCCCATTACCGCCATCTTAACACCCAACCATGTTGCTTCTCTCACCAAACAATCTACCACTTCCGTCCCTGTACAACAAACCACTGCTATCAGTTTCTCTGAAGACAAAATTGTCGAATTTGGTGCAGAAGATCCTGACCCCACTCTTTTCATCTCAGCTTACGTCCGGGACATCCGAGTACGTCATGTTATGATTGATGGGGGTGCTAGCCTAAATATCATCTCTTCCAAAGCCTTCCAACAAATGAATATCCCTTCTAGCTACATGTGTGCCAACCCCACCATGTTGCATTCATTCAACGATGCTATTACTTCTACCTTAGGCACCATGATCCTTAACATTTGTGTAGGGCCACATACTTTACCTAAACTCTTCTATGTCCTTGAGGGAGAATTCCAATACAACATGTTGTTAGGCCACCCTTGGATCTGGGCTATGGGATGCATTCCCTCCACCTTACATAGATGCATAAAATTCGAGTATGAGGGGAAGTCCTACACCGTAAAAGCTGACCCTCCCCCCTTCAAAACCTACAATATGTTATATCACCCTAATGATGTGCTTGTACTAGTCAAGACACCCATTCATCCAACCCAACCATCTATTTCGACCACACCTCAACCATCCACCTTAACCAGACCTACACCTTGACCAATGAAACTGCCGTAACAAATACCACTTCCTTTCCTGTGGACAACATCCCCACCTCAGATCCCTTAGTAGATGTTTTTCAACACCTTACGCTGGGGAGTATCGCCTATATAACATTAGCACTTTCCATACCCCACAGGAGTACGGACAGTTACATGCGCATCCTACCTACGACCATCGTGTGGGGGAAGTAATCTCCTACGGACCACCTAATTGCCGCACCAACCTAATGTATGGGGGTGTCGACACATCCTCCATTACCCTTGAACCTCCCCTTGGTGTGGTTCCCTTCCAATCTGATTTTCAATACACGACAAATTTTCATTTTGCCCTCACCTTCTTGACTTGTTGTGCTTGGAAGGGTTTTGGTTTTGGTCTTTACGAACAAGGCCGACATACAATCATTCCCATGACTACACGCAAACACAAAGATCGTAGTGGTCTTGGATTTTCTGAAAAACTTACACCAAAGAAACCTCATGTCGGTTGTATCCGGAAGATGGCGAAGTCACCCCTTCGAACCATCATCACCCATTTTTCCATCGTCACCACAGTCGATAGACCACAGAATCTATCCCTCCTATTTTTTTCTTCATAAACACTATCTTCTTGGGTCCTCTCACTTATCAACATGATAATGAAGACCCATCTTCTCTTCCCCTTCTATATCCGGACATGATCAAAGAGGACTCACCTTGATTAATGTTGTTGAGTATCGAATGACGAGTCCATCCTCACTTACCTGGGTGCGGACGACTCTTATATTCAAGGCATCTTACCATCTAAAACTCAAACCATGTTGAATGATTCGACTATAGAAATCAATATCCACACAGAGGATGATCCTCACATTGTGAAGATCAGAAAATCTATTAACGCATCAGAACAAATAGCCTTTACTACCTTCCTACATGCTCGCAACCAAGCTTTCGCTTGGTCCTACGCTGACATGCCAGGAATTGATCATGACATTGCGGTCCATAACATTACCCTAAAACCTAATTCCAAACCAGTTAAACAGAAACTAAGAAAAATACATCCATGCATTGCCCTCTTGGTCAAAGAAGAGCTTCAATGAATCCTTTTTGTTTCCTTCATCTTACCTATTGACTATCCTCAATGGATTTCTAACATCGTACCTATTACTAAAGCAACGGGGGACTTCGGATATGTACAAATTTCCGAGACCTTAACCTCGCTTGCCCAAAGGATGACTTCCCCCTCCCAAGTATTGATCAACTTGTTGATCTCACTACGGGCCATGAGATGCTTTCCCTCATGGATGGCTTCTCGAGATACAATCAAATTTTGGTAGCCCCGGCCGATCAACACAAAACCTCCTTCATAACTCCTTGGGGAACCTTCTGCTATCGCGTCATGCCGTTCGGCCTTAAGAATGCTAGTGTGACCTATCAGCGGGCTATGAATTTTATTTTTCATTACATTATGCACACTATCCTTGAGGATTATGTCGATGATCTTCTTGCAAAATCTAAGCATTACAGTGAATATCTTGATGTTTTAACCATTATTTTTGATCTCCTGTTACAATCTCATGTTCATCTTCAACCAAAGAAATGTTTCTTTGGTGTCCTTTCAGAAAAACTCCTTGGTTTTATTGTCTGTTTGCATGGCATCGAGGTCGATCTAGCTAAAGTCAAAGCTATCCTAGAAATGCCCCACCTACTAACCTCAAACAATTGCGTAGTTTACGGGAAAACTCTAATCTATCCGACATTTCATCTCACAACTCTCGGATCGATTTCAACCTTTACATCATCTCCTTAGAAAGGAAATTGTCTTTCATGGAGTGAAGAGTGCTACCGAGGCCTTTGAGGCTCTTAAAGCCTATCTCTTGCAGCCACTCGTGCTTATCCCACCTCAAGACGATTGCCCTTTCTATCTTTACCTTTACTCGCCACCGACCATCTTTGTAGGATCCATGCTTGCACATCGTGACTCAGAGCATCGAGAACAAGCCGTTTATTACATAAGTCGTACTCTTGTGGATTACGAGACTAGGTATACACATGCGAGAAAAGTTTGTGCCTAGCCCTATCATTCGTGGCCACTAAACTTCGACACTACCTCTTGAATCACAAAACTTTTGTCATCACCAACATGGACCCCATCCATTATATGTACGCCAAACCTCATCTAAACCAACACATCACCTGATGGCTTATGCTCCTCACCGACCTCAACCTCGAGTTTGTACACCAGAAATTAGTCAAAGGACAAACTATCGCAGACCAACTCGTGGAAGCCCCTTTACCTGGGGAACAATTTACCAATTTTACTTTCCCTGACGAACTCATTGCCACTCTTTCACTCAGTGATGAGTCGTATTCAATGACCCTCTTCTTTGATGGATCCAAATGCCGGCATGGTGGAGGGGCCGAGTGTTTTTCTCATTCCTCGGGCGTTGAACCTATTCCTCTTTCATTCCGGTTCAATTTCCCTGCACTAATAATACAAATGGAATACGAGGCCCTTGTTTTGGGTCTCAGGGTTGCGTTACACTTAGGTTTAAAATCTATTAAAATTTTCGGTGACTCTCAATCGGTAGTCAATTAAGTTATGGCCATCTACCAATGTAAAAATGAGGAACTTCAAAAGTACAAACATTACGTGGATTCACTTTTGACCTTATTTACTCATTATTCTATCCAAACCATTCCTCGCTCAACTAACAAATTTGTGGATACTATGGCTTGCTTGGCCTCACAAATTCCTGCCTCACCAACTGACTCTGACATATTTGTCTTGGTTCAACAACTCTTTGCCCCATCTTACTTAGCCCCGAATGTTTGTATGATAAATAATGTGTCTGCTAATTCGCAGGATACCTGGTATCACCAATTTCACGACTACCTTACAACCTCTGTTCTCCCACCTGACCTTACTAGTAATGGCAAACGTGCTTTTCTTAAAAGTGTTTCTCGTTGTGTCATCATGGGGGGACTCCTCTATAAATGTGGCTTTGATGGAATCCTCCTTCGATGTCTAACCGGCGTGGAGGTCACCTATACCATCCAACAAGTCCATGACGGCATTTGTGGTGGACATTTTAGTGGCCTTGCGGTGGCCAAGCCAAACGGATCCTTCTCTTAGGATATTATTGGCGTACGCTTAATAACGATAGCTACGAATATGTTAAGCGTTGTATTATGTGTCAACAACATGCCAACCTTCAACATAGTCCTAGCCATCCGCTACAGTCGCACGAGATCTTTGTCCTTTCTCACAATGGGATTTAGACCTTATTGGTGAGATTCACCCACCCTCTTCGCAACGTCACCTTTGGATAATCACAACAACCAAATATTATACTAAATGGGTGGAGGCCATTCCACTCATTTCAACCGAAAAAAGAAAAATTGTAGAATTCATTAACCATCACATTATCTGTCATTTTGGTGTTCCTCATCGCCTGATAACAGATAATGGAAAATCTTTCAAAAACAAGTTATTACAAGACCTTTGTGACAACTTTGGTATCAAACTTAGCTTCTCATCACCTTACTATCCACAAGCAAATGGTCAGGCCGAATCTTCTAACAAAACCACGACCAAATTCTCATGAAATTAGTTAACGATTACAAAAAAATTGGCTTTGATCACATCCCCTTTGCCCTTTGGGCTTATCGTACCAACATTCGTACCTCCACTAATGCCACCCCATTTTCTTTGGTATATGGTACCGAGGCTTTCTTGCCTCTCGAAATAAAAATACCCTCCCTAAGAATATCTCTTTAGGATATTCTCACCAATGATGATTTCCGCCAAGAGCGGTTAGCCCAATTGGAGCTTCTTGATGAGCGTCGTCTTATAGCTCTTAACCACCTTCAAATCTATCAAAAGTGCATCAAGCGTGCTTATGATAAGTGACTTCATGAGTGTACCTTTAAGGTTGGTGATCTTTTCCTCAAAGAGAATTAACATGTAACCAAACTCGAAAAGAGAAAACATGGAAAATTTGCTCCAAATTGGATTGGTCCTTACATTATCACTCACACTTATAGATCAGGCACTTATCATTTAGCTTCACTTAATGGTAAACCTGAGCCTGAACCCCTTAATGCCTTGCATCTTTGACCATTCTACTATTGAATTTAGTGTTATATCACTTCTTATCTACCTTGCGCTCGTCCCTTGAGCTTGTTTACCACCTCATACACTTTGTTTCATACATCTCAAAATAGAATCAAGCTCACGTGGCTTGGTCATCACCTCCTCTTAAAGATGCCTTCCCCATTTTAGTCGGGTCCATGACTTAAAAGTATCAAAATAACACGTTCTCAATTATACACTTATGGGATATTCTTGAGTCAAACTTTCTACAAAACTAGATGCTTCATGCCAAACAGGACATCTAGACCTCTAAGTTATACATAGACTACTCCCTCGAAGGACAGCTATGTGCAAAACCACTTCTACTATTATAAATAGACTGCTCCCCCGAAGGACAACTATACACAAAAATTGCATCTGCTACTATAAATAGACTGCTCCCTTGAAGGACAGCTATACAAAGTCAGCCTTTATCAGAAGCTTCTCACATTGATCAGCTTTGTGAAGACCTCAAGAACAAAAAATATATATCCCATGTAGACTTCCCGCATTGATCAGTCTATATCCAGAAAAGTAAAAAGCAGTATTCCAAAGCACTTTTGAGTCATGGACTTGTCTATTTAGGTTTGGTTCTCTTTCGTCAGAATAATCACCTTATAACAAGTTCTCTGCACCCCAACTATATCAACCACCTCACCTCACCATTTGTCAAAGAAACAAAACTCAAGGGACGTGACGTATATCTAATATACTGTGATTATAAAAATCTTTTCACCTATCGACTTCTCGCATATGTAAGGCACCTAGGGATTCAAGCTTATCCTATGTTAATATGTGGTTTGTTTAGCTCTTTTCAACTATGGGACACTTTTGCCTCTTTTACTCGAATCTAGGATTATGTGTTGACCTTAATCAGGACACAGTTCCCTACTACTTGGGTAAGCTAACTTTCGCTTCACCTATACCTACACCAACATCGCCAATTCCTTACCAACACCAACAACATTACCCTACCGATATCAATATTTTTTTTATCAACCAACAAATTTCCTAACCACAACCAAATTGCCCGAATTTACCTCTCCCTGGTCCTAAGGGAGAACTACATCGGTCTGAGGCCCCTCCTTGCTTTGAGCAATGGGCTATGTAGGTAGCACTTAGGAGACATGGGGTCTCCCAAGGTTAGCTCGACCATCCCCTACCATAACCTATCATGTGTTGTAAATATAAATATTTTTGTGTATTTCTATTTGATCACATTCATCTTTATCCTTTGTTAAAAAACAAAACATTCAAAACACAACCATTCTTATTATTATCGTAACTCAAATCAACATACATATTCAGTTTTATTTAGATGTTAAACAAATACATCTTCTCTATCATCGACGCATAGGTCGGCATCCTTATTTATTCTTATACCCCTATAAAATCCACTTAGACTCTTGCGCCTCCTCCCGAATCAGGTGGTGATCGCGATCGTCGACGCCACTCACCAGCCTCTCCATCCTCAAAGGGGCCACTGCTATTGGTTCCTCCCACTGATCCACCAACATCTCTTGTAACATACGAATACACCCTCTCGCATGGAGGAATCTTGCCTCTAGTCTCTCCACTCATAACTGCGAAACCTCTAACAATCCCATTGTCTCATTCACCTGTGTTTGAAGCTAGTGAACCAAATCCTGCAGGTGGTCTCTCTCCACTGTAATCACAGCTATGTCAGGACGATCGGCCCTCTCATGTACACCTCACAGCTCTGCTACCCACCATAATCTATAAGCCTCTGTCACTCCCGCATCCATTACCCTATGATCGGCTGCTATCTCTTCTGGCCCTTCTGGAGGTGTCGGTCGGGAGGTGAGAATGATGCCTCGGCATCAATCCTCATGTATGGTCTATAAGCCATGGGTATATCCTGAACAAATCTAAATTGTCACCGCATGTGATCTAGAGGAATGCTCTCGTACTCACACGGCTTGTGCCACTGCGATCCACCTCAATCTCTCTACACCCCTTAACTCCTCGGCCATGTTCTCTGTCACCATATAGTTCTGTAAGGCCTCCACCAAAGATCCGCATGATTTTCACCATCTCCCATACCTACCTATAATACTCGATGTCATCTATCATGGCCTGGGATCTCGCCTCTTGTTCTGTCTGGACCCATCATCTGAATCCCAACCTCTGCACTCTTGTCTCTCTTTCCTGGATTGGTCGGCCTATTGGTCACACACACACAATGTGCTCATAGGCCCAACAATGTAATAAGTATGCACAATCCAGTGTCATCCTATGATTTCACCTGCAGGCCCATAAACCCCTGTATAGCTCTGCCAGATATGCGGGTGCCCATGCGAAAGTCACGCTCCTTTCTATCATTTCCCAAATAATACACATCAATGCTTTTGGAAATCTTCCCCCATCCACCCTCGGTAATGCATAATACCCCACCGCTATCATTAATACCACTGCCAACCTTGTTTCCTCAGGGTGTGTTACATACATTATACCATAAGTGAATGTCAAACCTCGCTGTGTCAAATCTTGTGCAGCTGAACCAAATATTGTTGTTATCGCTCCCCGCACCGCACTAGGCCCCGCTTGATACACTGGTCTTCCTATAATTGGGAGCCTCTAAATTCTAAACACATCTTCCAACATCATTGTCATCTCGCTTTGTAGGCAGATAGAAGGTATTCTTTTTCGGATTCCACCTCTCAATCAATGCCTGCAACATAGCATGATTGTGTGTGATTCATGAATAATAGCGGATTCCACTTAACCCCACACGGTTTATCAATGCCCATTCAGCTGGTGTTACATCCGCTCGGACTCATGACAACAAAGCTGGTACACTATCATTCATCCTCAAACCTGCCTTTGCCTGCATACATCAAATCAACAAACAAACCATTCAATAAATCAAATCCCCAGGTGTTTTTTTTCTCACATTCTAGAATTTCATACAGTAACTGATATTGGTTATAGATAACCGATACCATTGCCTAACTGATACCGGTTATCTCTAAATGATAGTAGTCACTGTCAAACATATACAGCCTTCGCTTAAAAACATCCCCTACGATAATTATTTTTCTCGTTTACTCCTCTCTGCACCTATAAGCATATGCAAAACCCTGCTTACCTACCTGTAACACTCTGAACTATTGTTACTTCCTCCCGAGCATTCAAGTGTTGATATGTGATTTCTTTTGTAAAAGGATGTGTTCCTTCGATTGTGAAGTCATGCTTGATATGGACTGTATCTTCTTTGTAATTGAAGATCTTTGGTAGTCGGAATATGATTAGACTCTTTTATTTCTTTCATTTTGCACCCGAGTTTAATCGACCTTAGAATGAATTGTGGATTTATCCATCTATAAGACCCACCTTGGATCGGTGGCATTGATCCAAGTGATGCTTTAAGTTTATTCGGATGAAATAAAATTATAGACCTTACGGGTTGCAAGTCTGAATGAGTTGAATAAGCTATTCCGGAGTCTAACTCAGGCTGATCGTGTTAAATGAATTGGTTCCCGATATTGTAATATCAGGAAGGTCTTGATCGTGGGCCAGGTAATAAATTCAGATACATTTATTCAACTAGCCTATTGGTAATGCTGGAGTGAATCCTTTTTGTGAATGTATGTCTGTAGGTTCTTTTTATGAACATTTTAAATGTTAGACCTAAAGCTGGATTTATTAAGGTTAGTAACCTAAAACTAAACTATAACCGATGGGTTAGATTAATGTTAATCTAACCTAGGCTTAAACTATAAGCTAAATGTTCTAAGTTAGTAACCTAGCACTAAGGAGGTTAGACTAAGTAGCATCTTAAATCCTAACCTAACTAATGAACAAGGAAGAAAGGGGACCTATGAAGGGGTGCGAGCCATGGGTGGCGGTTTCTATGGCATTAAATGGGATGGATAAGTATGAAGGACGAGGGATTTAGTGGAAGTTTCAAATGGCTAGTGAGGCCGACGTGGCGAGTCGCCAAAGTTAGAAATGGTCTTTGAATTGTTTTTATCCATCAACTATGGCGTCGGTGGTAATGGAGATTGAGCGAGAATTTTGGAGTTAATACAATTAATGAACTCGGTCTTCGAGCTCAGATTTCTCGGGAAGACATGTAAAATGGAAAACTGGTAGTTTGTTTGGGTTTTCATGCGCTCTGGTTTTCTCTCTATTTGATCACTGGTTCTTTGCACCAGTCTACTTGGTGTTGCATGGCAAATATGAGTGTAACTCGCTCTTTTCTCTGTCAAGGAAAGTTTATAAGGCATGGAAATAACAAATTATTGTTGTTGAATCTAACGTGGAAAAAGAGAAGAAGGCTCGAGCTCTTTCAGTGGTCTTCTTCGGATTTTTAAGCGGCATTACCAAGCATGTTAGGCCCTAATGTTTAAAAATCTTGCTTTCTTTCAAATGATTTCATTAGAACAACTCTGTTCAGATGATTTTTGGGTTCAGTTGGTTTTTATGGTAGCTTGTGTGATTTAGTTGCTGTATCTTCTTACTGGCTCGATTTTTCAAGTAAACCCTTGATGGGTGTGTATTGTGTTTCGAATTGTTGCACTATCTTGCTGTGTTTTACATTTTGGTTAGATTTTGAAGAAATGCTTGCAAGGAAAATACATGAATTCGGTTCTGTGGGAGTCCATGAATTGTTCTCTTGTTGGGTTCAGACTTCAGTCGATACCTTGCCATTTTCACTTGTTGAAAAGGATACTGTTGGAATTCTTGAATGTACATAATATTTCGACTTCTGTTTAATTTATGTCGTAAGTAATATATGTTATTGAGGCTGTTGAACTTCTTGAAATGAAATTATGTCTTGGTTTCTGAAGAAGTACAGTCGGGAATACATTATGTTATTGAATCCCATTGGAATCCTTGAGTTGATAGTATTTTGACTTCTGAAGGAGTTTTTGATTGAGAATATTACTTGGGTTCGATTCTTTTTGAACTATTGATGCGTATATTATGTTTTCCTCTTCTGTATAAGCTTAGAGTGAATATTGTTGTATGGACTCAGTTGGAGTCCTTGTTATGAAACCAGTATTTTGCTTCTGTATAAGCCTGATTGTGAATAATTATTATTATTGGCATGGTTGGAATCCTTAATATATATAAATCTTGTATTTCGGCTTCTGTAGAAGCTTTGTCGTGAATACTGTATGATTTTGGATATTGTGGGAATCCTTGAATAGATAGAGTTTTAACTGTTATAGAAGTTTAATCAAGAATACTATACGGGTTCGATTCCTTTTTGAGTCCTGGAAAGGTAACATACGTTTCTACCTTTGTAGAAGTTCAGTCGTGAATACTGTATGTTATTGGTATAGTTAGAATTCTTGAATTTGATATGTATCTTGTATCTTTCTACTTCTGTAGAAGTTTATTTGAAGAATACCACATGGGTAAGACTCCTTTTTTATCCTGGAGGCATATATTATGTTTTCCTTTCTGAATAATCTCAGTTGTGAATACTGTTATGATTCTTGTGTTGTGGTCGCATGAAAGCAACTTCAATCTAAATCTTGTTTTGAGCATTAGTGGTATGGATACTGTTGGAGATTTGAAATGTTGCGAGTTGGCTTGATTTTTGATTTAAACCCTCACTGTGCGTGCATGACGTTCAGACTCTTTTTTTTTAATATTCTTGTGTCCCTTTCTGTCTGCTTTTGTGGAAAGTAAAGGAAGGGGCTTTCTTTTCAAACTATACTTGGTTTGAGACCTTGTTGTAATCCGTAGTAGCTTGGCATAGGAGGAAACTCTGAGGAAAATACTGTTATGGAATTTCAGCTTTTGATCTAAGTCCTTGCAGAGTTTTAGTAGGGACTAGATTGAGCTGTATGTTGCTGAGTGGGATTGTTGTCGTGTTTGTGCATGATTATGTCTTCTGTTAGTATGAATATCTAGTCATGAGCTTGGTGAACTAATGAGCTATTAATCTGTGGCTCGACAAGCGATGGCATTGGTTATTTTCTCGTTTCTTTTGAATAATATGGAAGATTATGTGGAGTCTATTTGATAGATTAATCATCACACGCCTTGGCGCGAGAGCTCTTGTATTGCTAGTAAACTACGGGAAGTTGTTTTATTTCAATTTTAACAAAGCGTGGTTCTTCTTGTGGTCTCGTCTGACTTATTCGCATGCGTATAAGGTGAATGCTTTACTCTTGAGGAGACAGTACAGTCATGAGCTTGATTTGAAGGGAAATATGAATGACTCGTTTTCTTTCTCTTCTGTTGTAAAGTATTTGTTGATATATTTTTATCTAACTTTTGGAATTGTTTTAACATACTGATGGAATCATGTATTGTTATGATATTCATTTTACTATGTTGAATGTAATGGTCTGTCTGATGTTTGCTTGTCCTTGGGATTCAGATGGATAGTTGTTTTAGATGCATTGGTTCTTCTTGGTCACTAACGTTTATGATGAAATATCTGGAAGGTATCTAGGACTATTTAGTAACTATAATATGAGTTACGCGTGTATAGTTTTATTGTATTACAAGAGCATAATCTGAAATATGTTTACATGTTTGGTGAATTGATTTCATTTAAACAGGTTGTTTAATGAAAACAATTGGTGGATTGCAATTGTTTTAAGAGTTAGTGCTTATCATGCTCAGTTCATCGAACTGACCCGTGTTGACAATTTTTGCAGATGGTTTCCGTAAGTGGTAAAAGCACGCAGATCTGATAGGATGATCATATTGTTTAATTTGGTTTTATGATGAATTACAGCTTGATTCTCTAAATGTACTACTTGAAGAAAGATGTTCTTTTACGTTGAGTATTGTATCAAGTATCTTTGAATGCATAAAATGTATTTGATTAGTTAAAAAGGAATGGAAAGAGGTATTTGTTACTTATGTGTTTGCATTCGTATCTTGTTGGGTTGATCTTCTTCGGTTCGAATGATCTTGAGAGCATTATTATTATTGTATAATTTGGAGACTTTTGTGATTATCTAAGTAAGCTTGCAGATTATGTGATCGAATACTTATGATTGTTTAGTAGTTCTAGTATGTTCTATCTAAATCTAAATTGGAATTTAGATCACTATCTTTCTGGAAGCTAGGGTTAAAATAAACCTGAGCAGGAAGCTAAACAAGTTGAATAAATTATTACTTCCTAGTCTTGATCTAAGTCAAGACAACATTTAATTGGATTCTTAATCACTATATCTCGATACTAATAAGTAAGATATAAATTCAGTTATGAGAACTGATATAAACCTAAAAAGGGTTTGGTTGGCAATCTCATGTGAAGATTATGGGTTATTGTCCAATTTCATTGATTTAGAATTATGTATATTCTATGAACTCCTTGATGGGACCTCTAGTCTTAATAACTTCTCTTGTGTAATGGGTTTTATTAAGAAAGGTCATTCTAAGGTGAGGAACCCGAGGATTGGGAAAGGCTAACCTTAGGGGAGCATCTTTTAGTATAATTTTAACTCAACGTGCGTAACACTTATTAATAAGTAGATCTTTTTGAGGCGGATTTAAAGGTTGATGGCACAAGTCAACTGCAAGGTTGTACCTTCGAGAAGATTAGGATCTTCTCGAAGATACAACAATGCAGGTGACCTTTGACGACACCCTTTGCATTGATTGTTAAGATTTACACCTTAAACTCGAACAAGTTACTCTGGGACTGATTAGGAACGTGGTCACGTTATAAGGCTGCCCTAGGAGACTCGGGGTATCTTGACACACTGGATTAACTAGGGTTGACCCAGTATGTCAGCGTATCCCTAGTCCTCGGGGGCATCCCTATAACGCGTTTTCATCTCACTAATCCATTCTGAGTGAATAACTTGAGGCGGGAGAGTCGAGCGGAAGTCAGTATAAGACATTCTACATAACATAGGAATGGGGTGAAGGACATATTCCAGATTGGCGAGTATACCGTCAAGGAATACGAGACATAAGCAATATGTTTCAAATCTTTGGCCAAAGTATCGCAAGATGCTGATTGCGTTGTCCTAAGTCACCTAGTCTAAGGGATGAGATGCCGATGAATAATGGTAACAATTATTCGAGATAGGTTCCTTGGACGAGCATTACAATCCCGAGAATAGGGAAGAGAACTGCAAGTGATGTGTTAAATAAAAGCGCCAACTCTTAATACTCATGAATAGATCGGTAGATTACCGAGTCATGGAATGAATAGATTGGAGGTACTCCGAGTCATTACACTACATATGGTTATACATGTTATAAGAATGGTTGTTTTGATTTGTGAGTTCTAAATTATGTATTTAGAACTAGGAAGCATTTATCGAAAAAAATAAAAAATTACTTGTTCTAATGTATAAAAATGAGGATGTTACATACCCCATAACACTCACCCCATCCCAAACCCTTACCTATCACCTTTTGTTTCTCATCTCTATCCACTTACCCGCCCTCATCCTATTCATAAAACATGTAAGAATTAAATTACAACCAAACAGTTTACCTCTTGGGACACAGCAGCTTGCGGTGGAACCTGTCTTCCCTCTCATCTCTGCTGCTTGGATGCTTCTCCTTGTCCAGCCATGTTCACCACCCTCTTCAATATAACTTGCCTTTCTGCCTTCTTAATCTCAGCCCACAATCACTTTACCTGTCTCTTTCCTCCTTATCACTCAATTCTCCCATGCAATTATCTGTATCAGTCATCAAACAACGTCGCATCCTCGTATTTAACTTATTGCATGCCTCTAAAAATAAGAACTCAAGTTGTCTCCCAAGCTTTTCTATTTTTAGAAAAGCTTGTTTTAGCATAACCGATATCGGTTACCTAACCGGTATCGGTCATATATCTACCGGCATCGGTTAGCTAACCGATATCGGTCATATGTCTCCCTTTGCTTAAACCTAGGCCTTTTCTTCGTTTTTGTAAATTTTTGGTGGCGCCCACCTCTTTTTCCTGCATAATGACATCATTATCAATATTTGTCATCAAAATCCCATCAACACATATACATATCATCACAATTTCATCAACATCATCTATCTACATTAAATTTCAAAAACCATCGACAAAATACATGCGACATTTTAATATATACATCAAACCCATCATTATACACACCATGTGGATCAAACTCATCATCTATATACATTAAATTTCAAAAACCATCGACAAAACACATAAGACATTTTTTTACACACCATGTGGATCAAAATCATCATCTATATATATCAATGTCAAAATATACAACTTGCCCTACATGGGGCCTCTGTGATCTAAAAATAATACAAAGCTAGCATGCAGGCCACTATCCCTATCAAAATCTCAACTCGGCTCGCAGGCCGGTCTCTCATGTCAAAAATATACTCGGCTCGTAGGCCGGTATCAACTATACAACATGTACTCGGCTCGCAGGCCGGTATATACAACAAAAATGAATAAATAAATAAATCATATGTGGGCACGCAGGCCTCTATATACATATCCGGTTCACAGACCGGTGTCTATATCCAATATCAAAAACCCATCACCGCTCCCAGGATGTCTCAACTCTCTCCACCACCCTCGGCCTGTCTCCCTGCTGGTCCCTGTGCTGGCTCTCGCCTCCTCCCTGTAACAGACCCACCGGCTGTGGCTGCACCTCCCTGGGATCTCTGGCTCTAGGATGTCTCGGCTCTGTGTGCCGCATATGGCTGATAGTCAGCCCCGGTACCATCGAGGATGTCTTGATAATACCGGGCCTCCGCTCTCACCTCCATATAGCGGGCCCGTGCCACCATGGCTGCTGGGGCTGGTCCCCCGACTCCTAATAGTAGTGGCCCCTATCCTACCGGTACACCCTGTGCCTGTGGTAGTACCTATACCTACGCCTGTGCTTGCGGTGGTGCCTATGCCTGTGGTGATGCCTGTGGCTATACCGGTGCCTACGGCTATGCTTGAGCCTGTGCCTGGGCTAATTGCCCTTGTAGTACCCTAATTTGTGCCTGTGCAGCAGCAAGCTACCCCTGTAATAACTGCACCTATCCTAAGAGCCGTCCCTCTCTGCTATAACAACCACCAAATCTCACTGTGCAGGCTGTACTCTCTGGGCTACTCTCTCCCCTGCCCACCAAACCAAAAAGGCCCCTGTCACTCCGACATCATCCACTGTATCATCGGTCTCTCTCTCTACCTAGTTGGGGTCAATCAAGCTCACAGTGCGAGTAGTGGGGCCTCTACATCATCCCTCCGGTACTGTGGGAAGGGAGATGGCTCGTCCTGTCGCAAGCCCAACTGCCATCGTACCCTCTCTAGGGGTATCCGCTCATACTCCTCGGGCCTCCGTCCGGTTATCCGTAACCTATCTTTGGATCCGGCGCATCGTGCTCGGGCTCCTCCTCGAGGCCCGATGGCCTTTGTAGAACCTCCATATAATGTCCAGTGCGGTCAAGCCCTCCAACATATGACGGTAATAGGCCACATCCCATCCTGTGAGCACCGTTCGTGGCTGGCCCACGACCCCCAACCACCTCTGAAATCCATATCTATATACAATCTGTGGCCCTGGCTACTGGGGCAGCCCTACTGGTCGTATACAGATGATGTGCTCGTATGCCCAGCAGTGTAACAAAAATGTCGAGCAAATACCGAATCACCTCATACGGTGATAACCCCACAACTCTCTGTATAGCTGCACTAGATACACTGGTGCCCAGGCATAGCATGTATGCTCCTCTACCATCTCGTGCAAAACTCCCATCAAATCCCATGGGAAGCGGCCTCCCTCTGAGTCCGGGAGGGTGAAGCAGGTGATACCTATCATCATCAACACGACAAGCCATGTCTCCTGTCGGTGTGTGCGATACATGTCGCCATAGGCAATGCTTGTGATAGGTCAACAATGGGGCTGCATCCCCGAATACATGTAGGATGTTGTCCATCGCGGTCTCCGCATCCACCTGGAACACTGCCTCACCTACGATCGGTAGTCTCAGGATGTGATATACATCCTCCAAAGTAATCATCATCTCTCTAGTAGGGAGATGGAAGACATTGGTTTCTGGATCCCATCTCTCGATGAGGGCAACCATCAGGCTGTGGTCCCTATCCACAGCCCTATACCGCTGGACTCTGCCGAGTCCAACCTCTCGCATGATGCCCCACTGTGCTTGCAGACACATGTGGCCGCATCCGCCTCAATAGCGGGGGCATCCGATCCCACATCGTAAGCTACTGGCGTGCCTGTAAAAACAACACACTTCATCAGGCCTACCCTTTACAATAACAACTACCTTAACTCTCTATACCCACTTAAGATCTACTCTAGCCATCTAATTATACCCCCGCCAATTTAACACCTTCTACTTCATACCCAACACCTAATCTATCCTACCCAAACCAGCCCCCAACAATACCGGTTATTTTACACCCTAGAATACCGGTATCGGTCTTCTAACCAATATCGGTCACACATAACCGATATCGGTTATTTACTTCCTTCACCTAACTCCCGCCCTTATCCACCAATCTCCACTTTTTCCCCATCACCTACCCCTGGCTTTGCTGACTAGCCTTATTTTGACCTTAATCGGGCTAACCTAAGGCCGCACCCAACGAATCGGCCCGACCTAAGGCCACACCAACCATTTGGCCCGTCCCACGGCCGTAACCAACCATTTGGCCCGACCCAAGGCCGCAACCAACCATTAGGCCCAACCCAAGGCCGCAACTAACCATTAGGCTCCGACCTAAGGCGCAACCAACCAATCGGGCCGACCCGAGGCCGCAACCAACCATTTAGTCCCACCAAAATCCGCACCAACCATTTGGCTTGACCCATGGCCGCAATCAACCATTAGGCCCAACCCAAGGCCGCAACCAACCAATCGGCCCGACCCCGAAGGCATGACAAACCATTTGACCCGACCCAAGGCAACCATTTGCACCCAAGGCCGCCAACCATTTGGCTCGACCCAAGGCCGCAACCAACCATTTGGCCCGACCCAAGGCTGCACCTAATCAATCAGGCCCGACCCAAGGCCGCAACCAACCAATCTGGCTCGACCCATGGCCACACCTAATCCATCGGCCTGACCCAAGGCCGCACCAATTACGTACCTTGCCCAAGACCCACCAATTATGATTTTATCCACCCAATCATGTAGCTTTTTGTTCAATCAAGCTCACTGTTCATGTTTTAACATGATTAGGATACTGATTTGATCGGGTTGACTAACTTTTCCTAGACCGAGACCTTCATGTTTATCTCAACCAAACCAACCATTTGGTACTTGCCGAACATGCCTAAATGTTCTGTCCGTACCCACTTATATCCCCGAGGCTACTTCCGATGCCTTAGATACCAGGATTATATCAGCCTTGTTTGGATAAACTATCGACCTTTTCCTATGTATTGCTTGTTTGCTCTTAAAATCGTGTACCCTAGTCACACTACTACATTTCAACGTGTGTCTCGCTTCCTTGAACTTACCCCACCATCTTACCATCAGCCCAACACCATTTATCCTTTATCAACCCTATCCCGATTTCACGTCGCCTCAATCTGGTGATAGATTTGAGGAGGATTACCTATACCTTTAATCGGGCAATCACTTCTTATTAATTGTCGGTCACAACTTTACAAGACAAGCTACACGACAACAAACGGCTAATGTAGACACCAAACTTGTGTCTTACGACACCTTGTGCCCACTTTGACTTAACCGACATCGGTTCCTACTCGACCACCGTTGGTTATGTAACCGCCATCGGTTCCTCGTAAATGAGCTCCCCAACAAAAACAAGGGATCGGGAATTCATTTGAAGGATCCGAAATTCACTTGGCAGAGCAGAGACAAGTGAAGAAAAGAGAAGAGCATCGAGCCGAAGACTGCAACCGAGCCACTAGATTGCTGTCACCCCGTTCAAGCATTGGAAAAGACTGAGGATAGCTTCATCACTCATTTTTCCAATACCGGATCATCCCAATGAGCCTTCTTTGTCACTACCACATTCCTTGGACCTGAATCTTCATCAAGAACGAGTAAGTAGTGTCTTGTATGTTTCTAAGCACCATTTCTTGAGCCTTTTGATTGATAGTAATTATAAGCTCACTCCTAGATCTACCACCTACCAGCACCCTACACTTAACCTTCATCCATACATCCTTGTATTGCCTAGAAGATAGTTTTATCACACTCTGAGTCTTCCCCGTCATCTCACTATTCCCCTTAGCCATCCACCAGTCTTAAAACCCCACAATCACCCTGCAACTAACCTCCATCTAGAAGCACCTAGATTACTGACCCTACCGGTGTCGGTTATCCCCTACTAGCACAGGTTCTCTAACCGTGGTCGGTTATCCAGTGACTGGCATTGGTCACTGTGACTTATACCCAAAACCTTCCTCTCACTTATTTGTCTCCTAACAACCTCAGATCCAGTCTGATTTATCCCTGTAACTCGAGCTGAACGTATCAACGACCATTGACCAAACAAACAACGTGACGTTTTATTATTGGTAGTTTAGTCTCTATTGCTTTGTAACGAGGCACCTAAATTGTTATTTCACAATAGCTTATTTATTATCATTTGTGTTAATTCATATTAAAAGGGGAACCCGACCACCTTCGAAAGGAAGTCTTATATTTCCTGGGCCCAAGGCAGTTCCCTCATTTATTGTCTAACTAAAATCTGGTGGTCTTGTATTCTTACTTGCAGGTAGTCCTTCCCAGACAAAAAGGAGTTCTTCACAATCGATCTGATCTCTCTCTACGGTACATGCACAGCCTCTCAACATTCAATGGTATTCCTCCTATCCCTAACCCTTATCTGCTTTCTCAAAAGAATGAAAGGATAGAAGCAACTCTATTCTAGGAACAAAACATTCACATGCGAAACAAGAGGTGAGTATAGATTCATCATCCTAACATTAAACAACATTAATCAAAGGTGTATCATCATCGATCATTTTAGGATACAGGGAAGGGAAGAGAGGAGAGAGCCTTGCCCTTGTGTTGATAAGTCGAGGCCCCAAGGATATGGTGTTTATGAAAAAAATTAGGAGGAATGGATTTTGGGTCCATCGATTTCATCGGTGAAGGTGGTGATGGTAGTGAAGGAGGAGAAGAGCTGATGTCCTCAATGAGTTCAACGTGATCCTTCTTAGTAGGTGGTTTAGCAAAACCGATACCACTATGGTCGTTATGTTTATGGGTAGCACATGGAATAATAGTATGGTAACCTTGTTCATAAAATCCAAAACCAAAACCCTTCCATGCACATCGGTGTAGGAAGGTGTGGGAAAAATGGTGATTGGTGAGTGACTAGAGGTCAGTGGAAAATGGGAAGGTTTGTGACGATGGTTCTTGTGTGTAAGTTGTAGTATAAATTCCACCATAGGTGAGACTGGTACGAAGGTGGGGAGGACCATAAAGGAGGAACTCTTCTATATGGTGATCATAGCGAGGGTGTTGGTGAAGACTTCCATACTCTTGTGGAGTAAGGAATGTGTTGACACTATATAGGTGATACTCCCCCAGAGTGAGGTGTTAAAAAATTCCTTCCAAGGGATCGGTGGTTAGTATGTGGTAGCTGGAATAGATGATGTGTCGAAGGTCAACGCGAGGTGGAGCTAATGGATTGGAAGGCTAATGGTTCGTCGTGGAGGTTGTGGAAGTGGTAGGAATGGGGGAGGCATGTGCGGTTGAGGTAACGAAGGTGTAGGGGAAGTGGTATTGGTCATGGAGGTAGACACCTTAATGGGTATAAGCACGTCATTGGGTCGGTAAAGCATGTTACATGTTTTAAAAGGTGAAGGATCAGTAATAGTATAGGTGTGTCTTGCATGCTCAAACTTTACACAACGATGCAAAGTGGAAGGAACACAACCCATGACATGAATCTAGGGTATGTCAAACAACATGTTATATTGGAATTCCCCCTCCAAGACGTAAAATAACTCGGAACAAAGTCAAGGGCCCACACGAGCATGGAGGATGATAGTGCCTAGTGTATAGGTGATAGCATCATTGAATGAACGCAACATGAGAGGATGTTTATGCATGTAATTGTCAGGTATACACATTTTATCAAATGCATGGGATGAAATGATATTAATTCTAGCACCCCCATCGATCATGACATGTCGTACACATATATCATCGATGTGGATAGAGATGAAGAGAGCTAGGTCTGGATCATCTATTTGGTGTAGTGTAATCTCTTCCTCTACGAGAAGATAAGGGAGGTTACTTGAGGTGTGGATAAAGGTGGCAATTTGGTGATAGAGGCTACATGATGTGGTGTGATAATGGAGGCTACAGGTGTAGGGTCATTGGGTAAAACCTCAATAAATTGCAAGACCTCCATGAGATCTTGACGATGGGATTCCAAGGTTTGGATGAGGTCATATAGGGAAATTTTGATGGGGGGTTGGTGTAGTTTTTGAGCATCGCACGGTGTGTTACCACATTAGAAATAGGATACAGGGGGCTATAGATAGTGATTTTAGGTGTGGGTGTAGATGATATGTTGTGTATAGGATTGGTTGGTGAGTCAGTTGCCTTTTCCTTTCCTTTATCCTTCTAACCACAGGTAGTAACGTGGATCATGTTGATCGAGGTGGGGAGGTAGGTCGTGTACGTGAGCCATGAAAGGTAGGGTGACATGAAGAGCATAATCCCAATGGTTGGAAGGAGCCTTGTAAAATGAGTTGGGCACATCGACATTGGGGTGGAGGTTTGGCAAGGTCATTGATGTAAACCATGTTAATTTCAAATCTCGGAGGTGGTTCTAGGAGCTGTGGGGGTAAAGGTCCGAGTTGTTGAGTAGGTAATGAGGGAAGAGTTGTGGGAATGGGTGCTTGGTGAAATAGGGTCCTCATCAAGAAGGTCATCATCATCAAAGTTTTCTTGAAAGGACACAACTGGATAAGAATGTTTTTCAAAGCCTTATAGTTCTCTACATCATGTCTTGACACAAAATGGTAGGCACAAATTTTGGTGTCATCAAATCCCTTTGGTTTTGGCTTGAGAGGGTCATAAGGTCTGAGGGGTGGTAATGTGATGAAAAAATTTTCAAGGAGGTTAGTTAAAATTTTGGCATACGACCCTGCTAGTGGATCAAAATGGGAAGTGAAGGTGGGTTTGGGTGTAGGCACGAGGACTATAGAGGATCAGTCTTTACATGAGGGGGAGTAGGCTGAGCTACGGTTTAGGTGTTGGTGTGATCTTAGGCATTGGTCATGTTTTTTTATGTAGGGGTATGGTAGACGAAATGGCAGGAGAGTGTATGGTTGTTTTGACTACCTTATTGGAGGGTAGCAGATTTTTTCCTTAGGTTGTACCTTCTTGGGTAAAGGTGATATGGGCACACAAGATCTAGAGGGAAAGGTGGATGGTGGAAGAGGGTGCATTACCCACGGGGATAATGGAGGTGCTGTGAAGGTAGATGGTGTAGGTTGTGCCGAAGGTGTGAGGGAAAGAGACTGAAGTGTCGTGGGTAGTGAAGGGGTGATCGATGGTATTAGAGGTATGGGTGGTAAATATGTTGTAGATGTGGGTGGAATTCGTGGTAGGCACTTGGGTATGTTTGAGGTTTGCAATGGTGGAATGGGCTGCTGCATTTTTAGTTTACTGGCGAGTGGAGGTTTCTTACCCATGTTAGAAGGAAGAGGTCCTAAGGCAGAGACGAAGAGGGTGAAGGTGAAGATGGTGTGATCATGAGTTTGGATTATGAGATTTATAGAGTTATCTCTTCTCTTTGGATGTCAAATTAGGTTAGGTATTGACTTTAGAGGATGTAGCTAAATCTAGTTTGATATATGGATGAATAAGGTCGGTGGTTGGGATGACCCCTAAGGTAGTAATAGGTTTAGTCGAGGAAGATGATGTAGGTGTGGGTTTGGATTTAGGTGTATGTTGGGCTATGGGTAAAGGTGTGTGTTGAGCTATGATGGGTTTCAAGGAAGAAGTTGTGATAAAGGAGGTTGTGGAAGTGTCGCAAGTTGCATCTTCATTTGTGTTGAGACATGAAGCGTAAGATGCACCCAAAGTAATGCTCTATCCACATAATCTATGTGATATGCTAAGTACGAGAACAACATGCCCTGTAGGTGAGGTTGATGAGGACCTAATGGCAATTCCCATGAAATTTTTCTCGAGAGATGGGGATTTTCTAGCTTCAGCTTCCACGGGTAAGAGATCTAAAAGTAAGTCTACAGGATCTTGGGTAGGCGATGGAGAATGATCACCTACAGGGAAAGGTATCTCTACTTGGGTATTTGATAGGTGGAGGAGATGATGTGTTCCCCTCTATGGGTGGAGGAGATGATGGGTGCTCCTCTGTTGGTGGAGGAGATGATGGGTACTCTTCTACGGACTAGAGAGGTACTACAAGTGACGGCTCTCTAAGTAGAGAATCCAAGGGTGAAATAGTCTCAATATTAATAGAAGGCTCCTCTACGGGTGATGAAGGAGGTGAAAGGTGTTCCTCTATGGGTGGAGGAATAGGTGAGGTGGGTTCCAATGTAGAAGGAGGACTTCGGGCTAGAATTTCCTCTATGGAAGGAATATGAGGTAATTAGGCAGCATCAGGTGTATCGCTGAAAATAGCATAGACCTCGCGGGTAAGGCTATCATGAGTTGAAGTCTCTCCAATTTGATCAGAAGAAGGGGCATGATTAGGAAAGGGTTTCTTGAAGAAGTGTAGGTTTAGATTGGTATGTGCATTAGGATTATCCAAGGTTAGGTCACCTTTCTCGAACATTTCGTGGACAATGTTTTTGAAGGTGATGTAATTGCCATCACTATGACCCTCTACTCAATGGTAGTTTCAAGTCATGTTCTTTATACCACGTGGGTGTAGGTGAGCGGGGTCAAAACTAGTGTATGGTTTAATGGGAGGAAGGGTGATGGCCCCAACTTTTATGAGCTTCTCCAAGATGGAAGAATAAGGTTCCCAAATTGGGGTATATTTCTGTTGTTCCCATCTAAATTGAAAAGTTTGAATGGGTGAGAGATTAGAAGAGGGGCTAGCTTTGAGTACCACTTTGTGTTAGTGGTCCCCTTTGCCTTTGAATAATTGTTCTGTGGTTTTGAAGAGGAATACGTATCATTTAATGTGAATGTGGAGTTCTTATTATGTAATTGGATTTTCTTCTCTTCAATAGCCCGAATCTCTAGCTTTCGTGCCATGGTGAATGCTTCATCGAAGGTTCAGAAGGTTTGAACCTAGAGGGTTGGTGAGAAATTCCTAAGAAGCCCGTGTGAAGAGTTTGGTTCATGCGGTAGTTGGAATGTGAATTGATTGATCAGGCTATGACAACAAGTAACAAAATCTACAATGAATTCATCGTCATACTGACATGTAGAGTAGAGGTCAGTCATGGTAACCTTCTTAATGATATTAATGGAGAGGTGATCCAAGAAGGCTTGGGCTACCTGATTAAATGATAATATAGAGTGTCTAGGAAACCTACTATACCAATCTAACGTATGTCTAGTTAGAGACATGGGAAAGGTCCTCAGGAGCAAAGCATCATCATGGGTAATTAGATAACACCCGTGTTTGAAAGACCACAAATGCTATTGTGTGTCTTCTCTACTATTGAAACGGTTGAATTTAGGCATTTCCCAATGCATGGGATATGGACATATATGAATGGATGGATGTATAGGCTCATTACAAATCTCATCATATGTGAGAGTGTTGTAGGAGCTAGAAACCGATGCCTCCAATGTCTGCATCTTGTCCATCATTAACTTAATTACGTCATTGGTAGGTTGTTATGGATGGGTGACTCCTATAGTGTAAGAGGGTTCATGTTGGGAATATAATGGGGGTGACAGTCTAGTATATGGTGCTACCATATAGGTATATTGAGAAGAAGGCAATGAAATAGGGGATATATACCCAGAGTGAATAATAAATGAAACAAGAGGTTACTGATAGTACGTATATGGAGGTGGAAGGGTTGTGGTGACCCTAGTGGCAATGGAGGCTAAGTATTGTGGAATAGAAAGGATGACATTTTGAAAAGGGGTAGGGTCACCGCTCGGGGTGGTTGTGTAGCTATGGGTATATGCGAGACAATAGGCACGGATGAGGTTTCATTTTGGTGGTTGGCGAAGGTATAGTGGATGTGGTGGGTGCAATGGAGGTAGCAGAGACATGTCGGTCATAGCAAGTATAGGGCCTAGCTGCGAAATGATTGGGGGTAAGGTAGATGCGGGCAGCGCGGAGCTAGATGGGGATGATGCAGATTGGGAATGAGATTCGTGGGGATAGATATAGGCATGCTATATATCAACTGACCTGAGGCATCTCAAGTGGATGAGTGGGAAAGGTAAAACTGTAAGGCGGCATGATTTTGGTCAAGGAGTCATGTAAACTCCTCATCTCTGGTAGCAATAGAGATAAGTTGGATAGGTTCCATGACTTGGTGATAAAATGGAAGGGAGTGGTTGATAACTAGTGTGGAATATGAGGGCATTCACTTAGCTTTGGGTCAACACCATGTGAACAGACATCGATCAAGTTGGACTATTTTTGTAGATGACACAGAAATACAACAAAAAATAGGAGAGACAGGTGGTAGTAGATGGATTGGGGTTAAAATTTCAACTAGAAAATGACAAAGGCTAACCAATTCTGATCACAGGTAACCACTACCGGTCACTGTGGAAAATAGACAACGATAAAAATAAGGTATAAATCCAAATTTGGCGGTATGCCAAATATTGATGAGACTTACCAAATCAATAGATGTGATAAGAGTGAGAAAGACTCTAAACAGATAATGAAGGGGAATAGGTTTCCTTTTTAGGTTGGTTAAAAAAGAACAGCTTAACCGGCGTTGGTTAGATAAAACCAATGATAGTCATAGGGTAACCGATGAAGTTCACTGAACGACATCGGTTATTGTGAAATTGAAACAACGATGAAGAAAAATGTGGTTGTGAGTTAAAATTAATGTGGAATCAAACCCAAAATCCTACGAATGATGAAAATATGGTCTAGGTACACTCAAATTAAGCTGGAATACACCAACTATGATGAGCAAAGTGTGCAAAGGGAAATAAGAATATCTTGAAGAAAGTGACCTCTCACCTCAAAACACAAGCAAAGCGAAACACTTAGAAAAATATGATCCTAAGAGTGCTTTTTCTATTATTTTTGTTTAGCTTATGCTATTTAAGGACTGACTCATGAAATATAAAATAGAGATTTTTGGTGAGGATGGATTCCTACAAAGAAGGATATCTACAAGGAGAGGTTTTAGGTATGTTATGGTGGGGGTGGGCCATTCTTTGATGGGGTATTAGACAGAGATAGCCAGGTGGGCTGCCCACCGTGCCGTGATCGTGTGATCACCTACATCTTTTTTTGGGTGAGATGTTGTTTAAGAATGTGTATATATTTTGAATTTGTGATGTTTGGGTAAGGCGTAGAGAGAAAAATAAATAAAGTAATTTTTATGATTCTTTTATCAACCATCACCGGGAATGACTTCTAGCATATAGGTTGCCTTCAATTAATGTGAGCTAATGCAGAAAAGTAGAATGAAATACAATGATTTTTAAACTCAAATCAAAATGTAGAATTAGATGCCACAAATAGATGAATAGGAGAAGGAATTCTCTTTCACTAATGCGATACTAATGAAAGGGAAGAAATGTTCATTTTAAGCACCAAAATATGATTGCTTTTAGACAATAGAAGAGAAGAAGATTCCAGGGGAGAAAGTTTAATGTAAGAAATTTTTAGAAAAGAAACAAACATACAACGTATTCACCTAGAAATGAAAGAATTAAAAGATCCCCAAATGGTTCCCACTGGGCATGCCAAAATGTTTCACGTGATTCTAGAATGTTTCTTCGAATGTTGATGAAATAAACAAGGGTAATGGGTTAGGAGGAATACCTATTGAAATGTTGGTTGTAGGTTGTTACACGCGTATGACTTCTGAATCCATAGCTGATTGTGAGAGCTTCCTTTTTTCTTGGAGGAACTACCTAAAATGGAACACAATACCACAAAATAAAAGTTAAACAATATATACAGTGGACTGCTTAGCGTGTGCTAGATATGGGAATTGTGATACTTCCTAGACGACTTTCAATCCACTGTTCAAAGAAAATTAATGCGAGAAATAAAGGAAATCCTATTGTAGTTAAAATGATTTAGGTATCTCATTTATCTACAATAAGAAAATTTGTTCACAACGGACTAAGTTATGATTGAATCTTAATGTCAAGGTCACTGTCAAGGTACTGATGCTGGTCAAGGTGAGATTCTGGGTAGTTTTGGGTATTTGGTGGAATTTTAGGAGCTTTATTCTTGGTTTCTGGTAAAAGACAGAGACCGACGTTGGTCTGGTATGACCAATATCGGTTTAGGCTAACCGGCGATGGTTATGGGTAACTAGCGTCGCATGGTCGTGGTATAGAAACTCAATAAAACTTGGTTGGGTGATAGATCTGAGATTAGATGAAGATGGGAGGGCAATGGCAAGATTCGTATGGATCTGAGGTATGCACAGGAATGATTAAGGTATAGGTATGGGAAATGTAAGGGTGTGGATAAAAATATGGTCAAGTTTGCATGGAGGTAAATGATGGGGGATGGAGATGAGAGCAGAAACTAGTAACAGATATAAAAGGATCTACCAAATGATAAATGGATAAGTGATGGTTAACAAAACTTACTATTTGTACGAGTTTGATTCTTGGTTGGTAATGGTGGGTGATCAAATGGAATGATCTTGATGTAGTGCTAGCACTTCCTCGGATGCTCTTGTGAAGGTAGGTGGTTGTGTGATTACTTCGTGCAATCGGCAATGGATGCTCGATGTGTATACTAATGTTGGTTATGCTTGTATGCAACTCGGTTTCGTCACTTGTTCTCAAAAGATGTGATTATCTCCCAAAATATGTCACCTCAATATAAGGTTGTTTTGGGGTTAAATGGTAATTGAAGGTAGTTCCGCTTAACCGGCAAAGTGGTTAAGGGTAACTCGGCATCGGTTAGGTGGGATTTCCTAGGCTTACTAAACCGGGTAGATCCTCTTGATTTTCTAGGATCTCGTTTTGTTTAATCCACGAATTAATTAGCATGGAAGATTCCTTCTAATGGGTGAGAATGTGGTTAGATGGAATGTAGGAATTTATTTTTAGGGTTTGGATAGGTCTTAGTTAGTTATGGAAACTCATTAAGAATAGGTCTTAGGGTAAGGTGGTTGGATGAGGTGTCTAGGTGAGGTGGATTTGTGGGCATTATCCCAATTAGGATATTTAAATAATAAATATTATGAGGATAATGAATTAATTTAATTTAATTAATATTAGTGTGGGATGAAAGGGGCCATGGTTAGGTGAATGTGTTCAAGGTATTTATTTGATAAGGGACCAAGGGGAGTGTGACCCAATTTTGGTTTCTACACCTCGTTATGTGGGACCCTTTGAAATTGTAGAAATAATCAACCCCGTAGCTTATCGCTTAGTATCACCTCCCGCTTTGTCACAAATGCACGATGTTTTAAATATTTCTTTACTTAATATGTTTTAGATTTATCACATGTATTAAATTGGAATTCCTTGTAGGTCCAAGACCTAGGAATAATCATGGTTAAGCCTATACGAGTGTTGGAAACTCGCTAGTTGCACTTAAGAAATTGTGAAATAAGTCAATGTAAGGTCCAATGGGACTAGTTTAATGAGGATAGTGCAACCTAGGAAAATATGGAAGATATGAAAACTACTTTTCCATATTTATTTGGGCAGAATTGATTCTATTGACTGATAAAATTTGTGATTTTATTCTTTTATGACAATAAATCACGAGAGATTCTACTAACAGAGTCTCCTGGAGATTCATGGATGAGGTCCTATCCAAATTTGGTTTTCAAAGAAAATTCAGAAAAATCATTCACTCTTGCATCTCTACCTCTAGATTCTTTGTGGTTGTTAATGGGGAACCTGTGGGTTTTTTAGTCAGCAATAGAGGTATACGGCAAGGTGACCCAATCTCCCCTCTTTTATTCATTATTATGGCTGACAGTTTAAGCAGATCTATTTCCAAAGCTATTGACATTGGCATGATAAAATGCTCCCCTCCAACTACCGGTAATCGATCTCCTCTCATCAAGAGTTTCACCATCGATGACACTTTGCTGCTACTAATGGCTTCTATTATTGAGGCAAAGGCCATTAAAACTATCCTTAGATTTTATGAGTAAGCCTCGGGACAAAAAGTTAATTTTGACAAAAGCTCTGTTTATTTCTTCAATACTCCTGAGGAGAGGCAAAGAAAGATTGCTAATATTCTAGGATGCACTATTAATTCTCTACCAGCTACTTACTTAGGGTTACCTTTAAGTACTATCAAGATTTCAGTGGAGGTATGGAATGATCTTATTAAGAGATTTCAAAGAAAGTTGGCTAGATGGAAAGGAGCCGTTCTTTCAAGTGCAGGTAAGTGTCTTTTGGCTAAAAGCACGCTTCAAAACTTGCCTATTTACATACTGTCAATGTTCAGCATGCCTACAGCTCTGATGAATAGTATTGAGAAGATTCAAAAACACTTTCTATGGCATGGTACTGAGGATAGATTCAAATATCATCTTGTGGCTTGGGAACAAGTTTGTAAACCTAAGAGACTAGGGGGGTTAGACATCAAAGATATCAAACATATGAGTACCGCCTTACCGCAAAATTAGGATGGAGGCTTATAAAAGAGCATAGACCTTGGGCGAGCTGATTAAGATCAAATATCTTTCAAATCAAAACAAGATTTCCGTCATTTATGATCAGTCCCTTTCGAGTGGTTCTATTTTTCTGAACAACCTTCACGCAAAGAACATTCTCTCTCAGGTGCAGTGGAAGCTTGGAGATGGGCAAAACATAAACTTCTCGGACTCGATAAGTGGATGGATTCTAACTGGATTTCTGCCTATGATCATATTAAAGAAAGATTAATTGCAAAGTATGGACACAAAATCCAAGGATACATTGAGAGGGATGGAAACAAAAGAAAATGGAAGCAACTAAAAGTGGAAAATGATAATATTCAAGTTGATATTATATCTCTCCAGAATCAACTTTCCCTAATCCATATAAGTAATCAAAATCTTAAGGATGATCTCATCTGGAAAGATTCTTTTGATGGGGAATACACTATTAAATCAGGGTATAATTCTTTCTTTGCATCCATGGAAAGTGAAATTAAGTGGCACAAGTTGTGGATGCTAGAGCTAACCCCTAGAGTGAACTTATTTTGGTGGCTAATTATTAATGGAAAGATCCTAACTAATGACAACCTCATCAAGAAGGGATTCATCATGCCAAATAGATGTTGCATGTGTCAGCAAGAGGCTGAAGATATAAAGCATTTATTCCTTCATTGTGAGATTGCTTCCAAAATTTGGCAGCTTGTTTTTGCAAAATTTAATCTGAGATGGATTTTTCCCCTTACTTGCCTTCAGGCTTGGGAGAAATGGAGCTCTCCATTTAAACATTGCATGGTGAAAATTCTATGGCAACTGGTTCTGCCCCACACTATGTGGAGAATCTGGAAGGCCCGTAATGATAGTATTTTCAAAAACAATGATAACAAGCTTGTAACAAAGTATATAAGGAAATTATCATTGTTGTGCAAGATAATATTGCTAGATTTAAACCCCCTAAAAATAGACTCTACCCGAGAGAATGAAGAATGCATTCTGACTGAATGGAATATTGCCACTGTCAATAGAAATAACAATGGTACTGACAGAAACACAGTCCGATGGATTAAACCCCCCACTGATTGGCACAAGTTAAATTTTGATGGGGCCTCTAAGGGAAATCCGGGTGACTCTGGAGGAGGGGGAATCATCAGGGATCAAAGAGGCTGTTATGTTGCTACTTTTTCTGGGAGAATGGGCAGATAGACTAATCATTATTCCGAAGCCATGGCGGCTCTTTGGGGTATTAGACTTGCCAGAGATTGTAATATTCCAAATATCATAATTGAAGGTGATTCTCTAAATATTATCAATCTTCTGAATAAAAAGCAACACCCCAGCTGGTCTATCAGGGATTATATTGAGGAAGCTATTGATATATGCAAAATATTTGAAAAGGTCCAAATCACCCACACCTACCGGGAAGGAAATAGGGTCGCTGACAGTTTGGCTAACTTCGGTGTTAATAATCCCTTTCAAACTTGGATTGGGGGGACGTTCTGCCCGCTCATGTCAATAAAGCCATTATCATTGATCTACATGGCAGTGAAAATCATAACTAACGGCTGTATTTTAGATGCTAATGTGCGGATCCCCAAGTACATGATGATGACATCACAAAAGATTTGGATGATTGTTGCGATCTGTGCGGGCTGGACTGTCATCATTTCTTGGCATAGGAGGAAAGCCGAGGAGCGGGGCAATAATAACAAGTGTAGCATAATAATTAAACCGGCTTTCATGGGAAGGAAAGATTCAAATACCAAAATCAAAGTTCGGCCTATCCCGCACATTGGTAGCTATTTTACCATTGAGAACAGGAAAAGGAGAAGAGGAAACATGGGGGGGGCACCATGCAAAACCGAATCGACCCACAATCCTGAGTGAAAAGAGAACACGAAGCTTTGGGATTACCTGCAAATCGGGGGCCTATCTAATTTCATTGAAAGGATCCAAGGCTTCACCAAGACATCTCTATCAAATTCACCTAGGGTTGGAAGAATAGAATAGTCAAATATAGTAACATGAAAATGGAAATCATGGAAGAGCTCATAGCTCAGATCACGGACCTCAACCTGGAAGGCACAAAATTCTTCAATAAGAAGGTAGACAGGGAGGTGGAAACCAAGAAATTTCTAGAAGAGGGGAGAATCTTGAGTTCGTGACTACTGGCCTCAAGGTGGCGTTGATCCCTGAACCTTTTGATGAACTGGCCAAAATGGTGGTAAGGTATGTTACCCTTGAAGGAAGATATGTGACTATACCTCAAAAGCATCTGATTTTTCTGAATCATTTTCGTAGAAATAACATTATCAGCTTTCCTCACTATCTGATTAACTCTCTGGAGAAATCTATAAGGGAAGTTCAAAGCCACTCTAGGGCTGTCCCTTTGCACCAGGGCCTTATCCTCTTGATTCACCGCCATTTCTCCAGCTGCCCTCCCGTGAATCCTATCCCACCTCCCTCCTCCATACCTCCACCTGCCCACACTGCTCCCACTCCCCTGCTAAAAAGAAAGAATGAAGATGCTGTCTCCAGCAAGAAAAGTAAGAGCCTCAAAGCTAAAATCCCTACTTCCCAATGGGTCCTAAGGAGCCACAAAGACTTGGAACTAGCTGAAAACCTCCTGCATATTAGCAAGCCGGTGGAGGAGCCCAAAGAGGAGGAATTGCTAGATAGGGTGGACAGATTAGAAAAGGAGATACAAGAGCTCAAAGGGGCTATAAAAAACATGGAAAGAGCTAAGGGTAAAAGGATCCTTCAAAGTGAGGAGGAAGAGGGGGTTATTGGGGAAGTCTTCAAGAAACTACAGTCCTTAGATGGCAGATTGGGGAATGCTAAAAGCCGAAATGACTGCATATTGTCTGCCCTCAAAAGCATTTATAATTTCATTGAACAACATGTCCACAGTGTTTGCAGTTTAAGTGGGATTAATGAGGACATATGGGGCCCTAAAGAGAAAAGGGACATTGCAATTGCCCAAGCAGATTTGCAAGACTCCTCTCAGGCCACTGCCATTGCCTTCTTCATGTCACTGCAGGCTATCAAGACCAAAATTGACAGAGCCATCAAGTAATGGGCTATTGTGATGCTTGTTTTTTGGCTGTGATGTGGCTGTCATCGGGTGGTTCTGGAGCTGTTTTTTGGCGAGCTCTTCATGTTGTTTCTCTTTTGGTTTCTTTTTGATCTTGCCTTCTTTTTTTTGGATCTTTGTACGTTTAGATCCTTTTTTCTCCTATATTGTAATATTTGGCTGTTGAGCCTTCCTTGGTTGTCTATTTTGCCCTTCTCTGGGTTGCTTCTCTCATCTTTACTATCTGGCTTTTGAGCCCTTTTGTATACAGGGTATAGTCCCTTCAAAACTATTTTCCCTTAATAAAAAAAAAAAAATCTGCTAGTTTTGGACACATATTTTATTATTTGAAATAAATGAACTACATAAATGTTGATTTTGGAAAAAATTAAATCCATGAGTTTTATGATTATGTGAAAATAAATTAAATAAATGGATTGTCCTTGATGCAAATTTGTTTAAATAAGTTAATCATCAGGACAATGATTCTTTTTAGGAGGGAAGTATGTAACACCTATGATAAACTATTAACTTCTCCTCTTTGCAATGCAAGCATTGACATGTGATTTGTCCTAAGAAGGTGTATTATTTTGACTGTAGAAATCATGCTTGCCATGGATAAATTATTTCTTTTCTTGGATTCAATTGCTGAAATACTATTTCTTGCAAGGAATCCATTTTGTTGAGGTTGTAAACTGGTAAAGTGGTTTGCAAATTTATCTCTATATAATAATGAGACCTTGGATCAATTCCATTGATCCAAGGTATGTTTTAAATTCTTCTTACTTGATTTGTATGGAAAAATGACATTCAGAGGTTGAAGGAAATAAAATACTAAGCCTTTGTAGGATTACAATTTCATTGATCTTCTTGGAAGTTCATGTTGTGCTTTCTACTGAAATTCATGTGCTCAGATCTTCTTGTCAACTCCTCCCAAATGCTAAATGGCATAAGTTGGAAAGAGGCCTACTTGAGGACTATTGAGAGTAAAACTTAATTCTTTAATCTATAAGATCTATCCTAACAGATTATAACCTAAGGTAAACTAGACCTACCTTATGTCTATGCCTATGCTAATCTTGTTGCAACCTAACCTAAGTTGCATGTTTTCTAAGGTAGGGATTTGAAAACAACCTAAGGTGATAATAGGGATATTTCTAATCTATTACCTAATACTACATTAGTAGAAAGAATGACCTATCCTAAGGTGGAAAATAACCTAAGGTCATACCTAAGGGGTTGTATGGAAAGTTGAGGGATGGTGACGGTTTCTAAGTCTTTTATTTTATTTTATTTTTGAATTTAAGATCATTATGTACTATTAGTTTGACAACGACATGGAATTTTGAGGGGATCCTAGTTGGTACCATCTCTAAATTTAACTATGCATGTTCTTTTTGAAATTGGACTCACCAATTTTGGATGGTGGTGGCATGGAGATTTAGGCGGGAGACTGGTAATTAATGACATCAATTTTCTTCATTTTTGGTGAGCAAACCACCTTTGAAACCATGCACCTGGATTTTTTTGGAGTTGTTTGGTCTTTCATGCATTCTAATTTTTTCTCCACATGGAGCTATCTGGTTCTTTGAACCTACATTTCTACTTTCAGTTTTTTGCTATTTTTTACTCTCTTGGATTATTTTCGATCCAATGGAAGTATATGAGGCATTTGAGGAAGAATTTTTGGTTATAGATTTTGTTTTGAGAAGAAGAATTTGTGAAGGCTCGGTTGGAAATATTCTTCGAATGATGAAGCACTTTCTCGTGCATGATAGGCTCTATCCATTAAGATGCTCTCGCTTTTCTCTAAGTGTCTTCATTAAAAAAATTCTTTCTTGAGATAATTAATTTTTTATTTCGAGGTGATTATTTGGTTTCCTTGCTTGAATAATTTTGTGTTATTTGATGTGGAATCTCTATTTGAAAAGGAAGTCATTGTATTTCTTTCCTATTTATTTGTTATTGAATTTCACCTTAAATCTTGTGGTGATATAAGTAATGAAGTACATGTGTGATTCTTTCTTATCTATTTGAAAATGGGTTATGGAAATGATATGTGTCTTTCAGTTTTGAACAAAGCTTTAGCTTGGGTTGCAGAATGTAAAAGTATACCTTCGCTGTAGCTTCTTGGTTTTGTGGAAGTTATAATTCTCCTATTGGAATTGTAGGAATATGCATGATTGGATTCTGAGTTGTGTGAGCTCGATTTTTTTATTGAAATAGTAATGTGTGCCTTCTTCTTGAACTCTCTGTATACTCTATATGTTCTTCGATTTAGTCTGTGATAGAAGCTGGTAGTTTTGTAATGTTTGGAATCTTTGTTTTCTTTTTGGATTCTCCTTGTATAGAAACAAGATTGAAGGTTTTATTACTTTTTAAACTTGTCAGTTTAAACTGGGTACTCAAATTTGGTCCTTAGGAAACTTTGGATTATTCATTTCCTGGGAACTATGTTTTTGAGGCATTCGAGCTTGGGATTCCCATGTTAGAAGTCTTTATTTTGATCTTTATGCATACTATGTTTCTTAAAAGATCTCGAGTACTGATCTAAAAGTTATAGAGGGAGAGCTTGTTAGTTGGGGATGTGTTGAGGGTTGGATTTGTTGGATTTGACGCCGGGGTGTCCTAGTAGCTTTGTTGAGTTTTCTTTTCTTTGTTCTTGCTGTCAAAGTAGATGTTGTTGGTTTTTGTTTAATTGTATTTGAACTGGATTGACCTCTGAGTATCTTTCTTGGGGAAACTTGTTAAAACCTCCTGATTGGGATATTGGGAACATTTAGGATGATCCTTGAAACTTGCGGTTGTCATTTCTTTATTTTGAACTATTGAAATTGGTTCTAAATAAGGAGTCTTTGGGATTCTTCCATTTTTTTAATCTTTGAATGAGATTAGTGGGAATTAATTTGTTGCTAAGTTGTACGCTGGTAGCTAAGCTATGTCCATCTTAGGTCAAATTCTTGGAATGGAATTGTGAAGGAACCTCCTCTGTCTTTTTATTTAATGTATGTCTTTCACCTCTCTTATTACTCCTTTTAGAGTTTGTCTAGCTGATTGTTTTGTTTCTATCATTGGAGGAATCAACAAACTATGGACCTTGATGAAAATTTTAACATCCTTGAGTGATTTGTTGGGACCGTAATTGCTTGTATGGTGTTTTGTAATTTTTTCGATTGCATCTACTTTTGATCCTGACCTAATGTCTTAGTCATTGGATGTCTATGAAGATAAATCATGTTCAAGTCTATTTTATCACAGCCATTGCACATTTTGTTTGTCTCTTCTTACATGCATTTTCTATTTTAAGGAGTATGGGAAGTATTGAAGGCCTACATTTTTTTTTCTACCTTCATCTCGTATGTTAAGATGTTGGAGTTCCCTTCTCATCTTGGATTTTGACTCCTTCTTCTGTCCTTAGGGTGAAGCCTAACCATTGTCTTTGGAAAAAATAGGAAGTTTCAGGTTGTGTTCTCTGCTCTGAAGTTGTGTTTGGGATTCGGGCTAACTAAATTATTTAGGAAGTTCCTACTATTCATCTCAGTCATACTTATTTTGGGTAAATTTGGTCATTGATTTATTAGATCAGCTTCTCTACTATCCTTAATGTCTTGAGAAGTCATCATTGCTACTTGCTTGTTCTCTTGACTAGTGTTAAGGGTTGTAATATTTGAGATAGAGGGAGAATGTGAGATATTTTACATTGAGTAAATTATATCTTAATGTTGATATTGGGTCTAACTTGATAAATTAGGCTATGCCTTGCATTTTAGATTAAGACGCCACATATAATTTGCGAGACTCTTAATTGCAATTGTATTTCTAAATTAAGATGATTTGTGAAGGCAATAATTAGAAAGTACTTTTATTTGAGATGGATAAATGTATTGGAAGGAACGATATTTATCTAATAACATGTTTTAGTTTGTAGATTACATCATGTCATTTCTTTGAATGTTATTTAAAAGATTAATTGTCCTTCTTTTAAGGTTGTTATGGCTATGATTTATTTGTCTACTTGACCTCACTTTGTTTCATTAAAGCAGAGTTGGTTTAATGAAACAGTTAGTTGAAATCATTTCATTTTAATGCTTAGTGCTTATCATGCTCAGTTCATTGAACTGACCCATGCTAGTAATTTTTACAGATGGACTTCATAAGTGATAAAGGAAGGTAATAAATTTTATGATGTATTGGTTGAATTAAAGTTTGGACCATTATAGAGAAATTATGAGTTATTATTGAATTGTATTGAAGGAAGAAAAGTTGTAATCTAAATGATCTTGATGATGTTGACATGAAATATGTCAAAGAATGTATAAGTTTTGTACGTTGTGTATTTTATTTTGATGAATTGGAAGGATTGAGGTTACTTAAACATGATTAAGTCTATTCTCTTACTCATAATAAGAAGGAAAAATTTGTAATCTTATCCTTGATATTGTTATTATATCTGATTGGATCCTTATTCCTGATATCAATAAATTGTCTAGATAAATGGGGAGTTAGTACAAATTCCCTTACTTTAATGCAACTTACTAAGTTGTATGTATTAATGTTCCTTACTTAATCTTGAATGGTGGATTATGATGTTATGAACGTGTTGCTATAATGTCAGGATGTGTAAATTGGATATGGGTATAATAAACCCTAATACTTAACCATAATGAGGAAGGTTCTCCTCTTCTAAAAAGGATGCAAAATAAACTAATGATATGCGGGTTCGATAACCATTTAGACTTCATAGGTATGAAGTATTTTATATCGGAACTTGTTTTGGTTCTTATACATTCCTTGAATGGTTGAGACACATTATTTAGATTATTTGATTTATGCTAATGTTGTTTTCAATTAATTAAACGTTAAGCAAAAATTTAATTGAACATAAAGCAATTATTAGTATTTGAAGTTCCGTATTAGTTAACCAACTCAAATGGGAATGAAAACCTTTAAGGTTGTTGGAACTAGGGTTATGTAAGGTTGCTTAAGTTGAATCTTAATCCTAAACCATTTAAGTGGAAATGATCTCTTGAAGTGTGTATGTCTAGATGAAGTGGTTACATGGATGTTGGCACATGCCAACTGTAGATTTGTACCTTTTTGAAGACTTGGTCTTCACAAGGATATAGGGTTGCAGTTGACATGTTATAACAACCTTCAGCATTGCTTCATCTAGACCTACCCAAACTTGGACTTGAACATAGTTTCTCTCTAGGAAAGTTTAGAGTTATAATCTAGCATAGGAAATGACTCACAATGATTTAGGATAACTAGGCACATCCTATCGACTTAGGTCGATAGGGTACGTTTATATACCCTAGGTTATTGTGGGTGACTCCCTATTCTAAATTATATCATTAACCTATGTTAGGGTCAAACCTTGGACAAGTGGACTGATCAATTCAAGAAAGACCATTATGGATAATAGAGGAGTGGGGTGAAGGACGTAATCCATTCAAATGAGCATGCTATCAAGGAATAGTAAAATGAACAATATGTTGGAAATATTTGGCCCAAAGTATTACAAGTTGTTGGTTACGTTGTCTTATGTCACCTATTTTAAGGAATGTGATTTCGAGATGAATATTGGTAAAAATATTCGAGATAGGTTTCTTAAATAGAACACTTAGTACTCGAACAGGGGTAAGAGAACCAAGTATACTTAGTATACATAAAGTATTCTATACTTAAGTAACATGAGAGATTGGTTGTTAATCAAGTTATGAAATAAGAGATCGGTAGCTCACCGAGTCATTTACAGTTGCATATGGTTATCTATTATGAGATTGATTGGCATGGAATGTGCGTTAAGTTATGATTATTTAGAACGAGAGAACATTATGTATAAAATTTGTTTCCCTTATTTCTAAAGTCTTAAATTGGGAATGTGTCATAATGCATCATATGTTTAACCCTGGTGCATTGGTGTTGTCATTGATTATAGGTGGAATTCATAGAAATGTGAGTTCCTAAGTGAGGCTTACTTGTAAGTACATGATGGCTTATTGGTAGTGCCTTATGAGTGGTGTATTGAGTATTTAGGATGGTTTTAGTGTTCTACACGATTTGTCAGTGAGGTAGGAGCTCACTAGAGTCATGGAGATGGTTGGTATGGTTGGATCAGATGTTATATAGGTCATAAGTTATGGTTTCATGATGGAAAAGATCTTTTGAAGTGATTTTTAGGTCATTTGTTAGAAGTCTCGGTTGAAACTATCTCATGTAGGCCTACTTCTAAAGTCTAATGAGGTGTGAAAGCTTAATAAAGGTCATGAAAAGACTATATAAGCATATGAGTATCCTAGGTACATTTTATAGGGAATTTATAAGCAACAAAAAGGCTTATTTAAGCTCCTCAAGTCAAAACTCAAAAGTTCACCAAAACTACCTTTGAGGACCGAAAATGAAGATTGAGGTAAAGGAGATAGGTATAAGTTTTATAGGAAAATTCATGGCTAACCAACATATGAAGTGTGTATAGGGGTGTCTTATAGTGCTTCATTCCAAATTTCATCAATTTTTGAAGAGGTTTGTGGAAGTTATGCAAGTTTTTCTAAAACTAGTTTCTTAAGGAAAGCAAATTGAGTACCTTGTCTTCTTATCATACAAGAAAAAAATTGAAAAATTATTAAGATAAATCATAGAAATAATTTTGTAAGATAATTCTAATCCTGAATTGTTGCAATTTTTTTAAGAAAATGGGTTAATAATCAAAGAATTTATTATATTTTTTCTATTAGTGTTCTTCTCTCTCTAGGGATCTTTCTTGAGTTGATAGGCTTATTATGAGTTATCTAACTCTAAATCACTTGTGAAAGATATGTAAACTCCACGAAGCATAGAAAACCTCCTCTAAATCAAATTGGTGACTCTCCTATTCCTCAGGGTGGACTGTACCATATAGGTATTTAATTACTTTGTAAAGTTATGACTAGAAGTCCCAAATTGAACACTCCAAGCTCATTTTTCTTTAGTGGAAGATTATGTGCAATGGTTATGTATAGTTCATTAGGTTTTAATCACCCTTTCTAAGGCCAAGAAAATTTTGTAGAGATTTCATTTGTTATGGTGAAGTGTCATATTACTCTAAGTTGGTTGATTCCTTCAAATGACCTCGTATGTTATGCCAAGGAAGCATGGACAACCAGATTGAATACATTCTTTCAAATTCTTGTATGTTGTGAAAAATAAGTATGATCATGTTTGAATTCTTTCAAATTCTTGTATGTTTTGAAAAATTAAGTATGATCATGATCATGTAATATACAAGTGAAAAAGAGTAGCTAGTTTAGTAGAAGGTTGAAAGCAAGAAGTCCAAGCTCAAAAATGATTCATGGTGGTTCAAACAGAGTCATAAAATGATCAATCATAGCTAATATCCATCAAATTTTGATAGTATACAATATGAAACATTATTTTGAGCAAGTGCATACCAAAAGACATAATATTTGGTCTGTGATAGATATTTTCAATAGCTTCCATCTCCTCTGAAGTCATAAACTAGAGTAGGGTATATATGTTTTCAAGGAAAATTTTTATTTTTGGGAGTCTAAGAAGGTTGTTTGATACAATACAAGATTTATTTGTGTCTCTACTAGGTTGATAGAATATGGTGGAGTGCATATACTCGAAAAAGATCAAAAGTGAGCAAAGAAGTCATGGAAATAACCTCTTGGTGTCTATAGTGGTCATTACACTATAACTAGTGTTTTTAGTGGAAAAATCATCAAACTGAAGGTATCTCAAAGGGAGAGGTCACAATCCCACTGAAAAAATAATTAAACAATTTCACTTCAAATCAAGGGATAATTTCATGACAATATTTTTACACAATCATGCCAGGGAAGAGAAGTAAGGTTGTTGCTAAACTAAAACCCTTGTTAATCTTTGTAAATCTCTATAATCATTTGTTTAACTCCAAGGAGTTTGAAGAAAGTTGGAAAATCTACTAATTTTGTTAGGAGGTGTATACCAACTCAATTATTTCTCGATGATTGATGAACAAGACTTTTAAAATTGAGCATAGTTTTTCATTATTCATAGTACATTCTCATAGAACCCTAAATTATACGTGAGAAGTTTAGCATAATCAACATGACACTAGAGGGAGTCTTGAAAATTTTATTTAGTTATTGAAATGCCTAACAATGATTTTCTTTTCTAGTTTTGTAGCAAAAACATTGTAATTATGCTTGAGTTGATAATTCCTTGTTTGATATTCTTATGAAGTTCCAAATTCATGAATCAACCTTGTTCAAAGTGAGTGAGTCTCTAAAGAATCTACAAGGTCATGAGTACTTACAAGTATGGAAATCACTCATCTAGCTCAAAATAAGAAGGTGAAGAGTCTTTTTTTGTTCAAACACAATGAAAATTTCAAAATGTATATGAAACCTAAAGATAAAAGTTAGAAATTCAGTTTTGAGGTGAGGAAGCTCGAGAAACTAAGGTAAAAACTTGTAGATTATTGAACAAAGAGTAGGAGATTGAAGAAGTTGTTGAAATGAACCAAAATCTCAATGGATGCAAAGTTGGTGATGGTATAAGATAGAGAGGAAAAATGTTGTGACATGAACATATTGAGTTTTGACAGTGTGCAAAATGTAGACATACTAAGCTAAGAACAATTTGAGAGGACAAGATCAACTAAATTTATCAAAGAGTAGGTAAAATATTGGATTCCTTAATAGAGAAATGTTGATTGATGATGAAAACATATGTGATTGAAGATTAGATAGGTAGTTGTAGAGTCTATTCTTATATATATGGTGCATATGATATTTGTAGAAGGATATGTGAGAGAGTGAGTGCTTGAGATGTTTGTCAAGACCTTATGTATATGAGAAGCCTTGAGCTATAAAAGTTTTTATCAAATTAAAGGAAGGAAAACCGATAGGACTAAGCTTTTGAAGTGACCATGTATGACAGAGGATAATGTTGACTTAGTGATGAGGACGAGAGAGAAATGTGATATTAAGGATGAGAGACAAAATTGAAGAAGAGTGAGCCAATCTAGTTGTCACTTATCGGTTGTACGAGACATTTTTTTCAGTTTGAATTTTTTTAAGAAGCCTAAGTTGCATAGCTTAGCATTTGGGGAGTTGTATCTTCCTATTAAGTTGAATCTTATTAAAGGTTAGTTTTTTCTTGACCAAATTTGGGAGTTGAAGCTTCCATACAAGTAGTAACTTGTTAAATACTAAGTATCTTCTTTGTCAAATTTTGGAGTTACAACTCCAGGTTGAGTTGAAGCTCAACCATGAAATAAATGTAATATTTGTAGGATAATTCTTTTGTAATCCTAGTTCTTGGTTTTAGTGGGGTTTTTCCTAGTTTTTGTTTCCCACATTAAATTATGTGTCTTTTTGTACATTCTCCTATTATTTTCTTGTGTATGATTTTATGTGTTCATCATATAAAGATTAAGGAAATGGAAATGTCTGAAAATATTGATTAGACATTGATTCACCCACCTCTCAGTTTCCTAGGTTCCAACAATTGGTATCGGAACCTAGTAATCTAGAATCAAGTCTAACACTTAGAATAGGTCCTCTTGAATCAAAAGGATGGTTATTACAGTAATTACTAGTAGCATATTAAGAGATAAATATTTCATTGAGGATTAAATATCATATGAAGAGGAAGTAGAGGTAAATGAAAAGATGATAAGTGCCTACATGAATTGAAATATCAAAGAAAAAGAACAAAAATTAAAGATAAAAATGAAAGAGTGTGAAGATTAGATCAAGATTTTAGAAGAAAGGCATAATAAAAAACATGAATATGAAATCAAAGAAATCGAATCCTAATTGTAGTTGATCTCAACCTCCCTTAAAGTCAAAGAAGAAGAGCATCGAAACTCAATACGAGTTGAATTCTCAAATTGAAAAGCTGACCAAGTATCTTAATGTCAAAGAGGATAATTGTAAGATAAATGAAGAAGAATTGATATCTATGACAAATAAAATAGAAGAATAAAAATATAGGTTGTAGATGTATGGAAAGTTAGAACAAAGTTCTAAAGCTATAAATGAAATTCTGGATAAATAAAAGGTATCAAGTGACAAAATTGGACTAGGCTTCAAAGAAGAACCCATGAAGAATTGTGAGAAGGAAAAAGCTAGTCCAATAACACAATCATAAATGACTATGACTAAGGGAAAAATTCAAGATGGCCTAAATCAATTAGGAAACTAACTAATTTCAGGTATGAAAGAACATTTAATGGGTATTATTTCTCTTGTCATATTTTTTGACACAAAGCTAACGAGCGTAGAAAGAATGTCATGAATGGTCACCCATGGAGAGAAAACAGATATGAGAAATCAAATAATATAGGTGCTTCAACTATAGATAGAAAGGTCACATAGTTCAATATTTCCTTGAAGAATCAAACAATCGCTTTTGGAGAACATGAAAATAGAGAAGTATGATAGTTTTCTATAATTGTAACAGAATTGGACATGTTTCTAATAATTACTATCATCATATGAGTGCTAAGTTTAATTGGAATCCAAGAACATACTCTTATAAAAGAAAGAATTAGGTTAGGTGTTTTAATTTTTCTAAATTTACACACCCTACAAAGTAGTGTTGGAAATATCAACCTCCTACACAAGACAATAAGATTTAAACAGTCAAAAGGAAGATTAAAAAGTTATATAAGGTGAAATTCAATCCTAAAAATGTGCCAAATACAATTATAGGAGATACAAGGTTAGATAAGATATCGGAAGGTGCTGATAAGATTGTGTTAAGGGAAATAAATCTAAGTACTAGTCATGAAGAATACCCACTCATATTCAAGGGAAGACAAGAATTTAAGATGAATGTAGATGAATGTAAAACATCTAGAAATACATAAAATAATATGGGTGAGGTTTCAAAGGAAAGAAAAGGAAAGGTTAAGTCATCATTCTCCTTTGATGAATATATTTTGTTATGATGTAACCTCACATGGTGAAGTGCCTTCTCTAGGCTTCTAGAGGCATATTTCAATTGAAAGAAGAAAGGTCTACTCCTTAATAGTATAAATATTAGGAAATAAATATTTTTTTATGATAAAATTGAATAAGTGGTCAAAATTATTTTCTTGAATGAAGGTTGTAATCAGTAGTAGCTGGTTGTAGTCCTCATCAAATTGTATAGGTATGTCTAGTTCAAGATATGTTTGTTTAAGTTCCATTGAAGTTCTTGAATGTTCTGTCTAATATCATGTAAAGAAAGTTTTTTCAATAAGTTTCAAGGTTTGTTTTTTTCTCTCCCTTGCTATCAAGTTTGAATTTTTGCTAAGTTATACTCCTCAGGTTTCATACACATAAGTGAAGTTTTCATAAGAGAAAAGACTAGTTGAAAATGTCTAGTGTCTGGTCTAACAATCTTACACAAGTTAATTCAACTGTAGACACTCAAAATTTTCACCACTCATTTCCCTTTCATTATTCACATTATCTTCTCAATATTATATTTATCAAATTCACTATTTAATTCACACATACCCTTTCCTAATTCTAAACCCCCACCATATTTACTCCATGTACATATCTTTCACATTTGTAAAAACCCATTTTTTTCTCTCTTAAAAACCACTCAAAATATGAAAACAAGTAAGAAAATAAAATAGAAACAATTTTATAACCATCTTAACCACTTCAAATTGTCTTCCAAAACCTCTTAACCATTTACCCATACCCTTGAACCAAAAATCCATCATTAGAAGTGGTTTCAACCACTCTGCAATTGTTTCCCCACAAAAATAGATCTTTGACGATTTAGTTGAATCACCAAAAATTATAAATATTAATTATGTGCTCTCCCTTGGGGATCTTCAACCTCAAATCTCATGCATCCTTTCAGCTCCCACACTTTGTTTTCTAACACTACAACATCTAATACATCATCAAGAACTATCAGCATTAGTATCGACATTTTCAAGCATCTTTAGTGATCATTTTCATCATTCAAACTTCAAGCAGCATCCCAACACAACTCACCCACTTAGATATTTCATATTAAATATTTAAGGCATAATTTCACTTTATATATATTCATAGGTATTCCTTATCCTCTATTCATCCTTTTTTTGTCATATTAATCTTTTAGATCAATCAAAAATATCATCTTAGAGCTCTAATCTCTTTTTTATTAAAATTATCAAAATCACAAAAATCCCTAGCGATTCACCTTAATTGCTCGTGATTGTCCTAAATAATTGATTATTCATGTCAAAGTTATCATTTTATAAGTTTATCGATCCTCTACATTTAACATTGTTGTTTCCAAGCATGGCTCTCTGTTAGATGGCATTTCCCAGTGATTCACATCCAATTAATAGAATTTACAACCTTATAATATTCTCGACATCCATTCTTCTAGAACAGTAGAACATCTTAAATGAACTCACTCTCTGTGAAATTTATTTTCTCGACACCAACCAAGAAATTAAAGACCAATTTGAATTCCTCCATGAGATTGAATAAGAAACTGACAACTTTTGGTACGACTACTTTGAAAATTTCCGGATTACATCTATGCTTGCTTGGGATACCTACGGCTACTCAAAACTTTCCTATCCATCTTGACTTCTAAATCTCTTATTTGATATCTATTTTCTACAATTTATCGTAAATCCTTATCATTTCTTTTATCAATCTACTTAATTTTCTATAAATGACTGACATCCTCCAAGGAAATCCCTTTGGATTCTTGGAATCAACCTTTGCATAGCAGCTCACCTATCCATTTATCTAATCATTTTTGTTTAGTTTCTTTCAGCACAATTTGCTTTGTGGGACAGGACGAATTACGCATTCATTCGGATGTGACAATTTCAATCAAATTTTAGCTTCAACATCCATCTCCACGGGTACTAATAAACCCCTCCTTCTTCTGAGGTTGGTTTTGTTTTTATTGATTCACTTCATTAACTTAAAGTAGAAAGGTAAAAAATCTCTAAATATTATAGCACGCATGATGGGACCCTAGTCCCTAATTCAAGTTTTTTAAATTTCATTTAAATGAATTTTTCATACATTTTCGGCCTTCTGATCTATAATTGCAAGTGATCTAGTCAAATTCCAATGATTGTTTGAATTTCCAGTGATTGTCAATTATCAACAATCTCTGTACTTCCTTTGACTACTCACTCATCCCCTAATATCATTTTCTTTTGTTGTTTTCTTTCTTTTCTTGATCCAAAAATTATTAAGTTTTTATTCACCTGATCTCAGACCCCTATAGGCTTATTTTATTTGCCAATATTTTTCTCCTTTTAAGTAATCAATTTAAAATTAATGCAAGAATATAATGAAAAATTGCACAATGATTGATTACGAAGTTCGAAATTGCCTACGTCTCTGGGTTCTTATCAAACCATTCCACTAGTCAAAACTTGTAAGTTACAATAGTAATTTCACAAGAAAACCTAATGGAAACTATTAAGAACTTGCTTAGAAGAATAACCAGACCTTCAAATGACAAGGGTGAAAAATAACACCCAACTTCCCCTTTCCTAGCATATTCGGAAAGCTCTATGGCACCAGCTCCACTATTCGAATCCTCTGTTCTCGATCAGCCTTCCAGATGCTACGTAACACGCTATGGCACTCCAATCGATATTCTAGGCTTCACAATAATTTACTGTGGCTATGGGCTGACTAGGTAGTATTAATAACTCCTAGTCATAATAATTCCTATTTAAATAAATAGGTCTTCACAACTTTATAATAAGCCTAATAAAATAGGTCTTATAAAAAAAACTCTATTTTCCACTCTCTCGAACAATATTCCTCAAGCTCTTTCTTTGAGCTTCCAAGTTGTGTGTGTGCCCACTACAAAGAAATGGGTTCCCTATTTATACTAAAATAGGGCCCTTAAAATAATGTATTAAAATTATCTTAAGGATAATATTAGCTTAGCCCGTAGCATGAAAAATGGGATAATATACAATAGTGAGCGGATTAATATAAAAAATGGGATAAAATCCCATGTTGGTAGTTTGCATGTTTAAGTGGGTGTAATATCCCACATTGGGTGACCCTTTATTTTTTCTAAGGTTTAAATTAAACCTTAGCCTCCCACTATTCATGTGGATCTCCACGCATGGGCCTTTTCCCCACCATCGCTTCACCACCTATCCACCACATGGATTTAGCATAGCATGTTTGGTGGTTATGTGGGTAAGTGGAGGTTACTAAGTTTAATGTGCCCATTGTGTGGGCCAAGTGGTTAGCAATATAAACTTGCCACTATGTGGCGAGTTGGAGGTTAAATGGTTTGATATAGACCTAATGCAATATAGATTAGTCTCGATCAATGTGGATAGCTCACTGAGCTAAAATATAACTCGGTCCTTGCATGACTCGACTAATAGCTCGATGTCGATCCTTGGTAGGAAAATTGATCACATTTGATTCGTGGTGGCAAGCCAAGTGGTGGCTTGTGGACCCACCATGTTGGTGATAATACCATAGTCCACATGGTGGTTGGGCTCCCCTCCATTAAAAAAGTTGAGCCTCTTATCGTGACAACCAAATTTTAAGCTCACAAAGACTGAGATCGAAAACCAACAAAGGAATCCTTTGCATTTTCACCATGTGTCACAGTTCCTTTGGTCCAATATTGACATGTTGACCAGAGTTGACTTTCCCATTAACTAAACTTTGACTGGACATATCTAGAGCTTCTGATGTGCGTTTATCGCATTCTCATAGTTGATGGAAATATCTTGAAATGATCTTCTCAATCGACACATTTTAGGGATGTTTAGGGAACTTTTTATATCAAAAATGATCCTTGATCATACCTCCCCACTGGAAAATTATTTTTTTCCCAAAACCTTATATTGGAACATTTTCCATCCTGTCCTGAATCTAGAAACTTTGCTGCGACCTTGGAAGTGCTATTGTAGTAGACCCTTTGGTATATTCTCCTGCAACCTTCTCACTTCAACAAATTTTATCTTATCCTAGACCTATGGGTTACGGGGCCCGCGATGCTTCGTGCACCACTCGATATCTGAAGATGACCTCCATGCCTCTACTACATGGTGCTAAGTTTCTGAATGAAACCTCAATGCTCCTACTGTGTGGTGCTAAGATTCCAGATATCTGACAACAAGGATCTTCTTTGACTCTATAACACAACTCCTGGCTCTAAGTTGATTCTATAGAATCCAAACTAGTTTAAAGGAACTCCATGCTAATTAGATCTATAATTGATACAATGTTAATGATCAACAATGAATTGTCCTTTTTAACCTCAACCCCTCTGCTTTGTAGTGCTAAGTCTCTTGCAAACCTCAATTCCTCCATTATGTAGTGCTAAGTCTCTTGTAGAGCTCAATGCCTCTGTTGTGTAGTGCTAAGTCTCTTGCAGACCTCAATACCTCTATTTTATAGTTTTAAGTCTCTTACAGATCTCAATTCCTTTGATGTGTAGTGATAAGTATCGTACATACCTCAACACCTCTCGCTATGTAGTGCTAAATCTAATGATCAACTACCATTCTAATGTGTGGTCACAATGCCTTGGCACTAAATGATGTTTAGAGATAATCTTTTGAGAGATCCTTTTGTTGACAAATTATATCAGGTACCATTCTACTCACGTACCCATGATGGCCTCTTCACGTAACGAAGGTCCAACCCGACGTAAATGCCAACCTATGATTCAACTACCATTCTATTGTACGGTCACAATGCCTCTACACAAAATGAAGTTCCGAGCTGACTCCTGTGAACTCTACTGTCTACACAAATGGTAGATCAATCTCCAAGATTTATATGAGTTAAATCTTGTATTCAAGCTATAATAGGTACTCATAAGCTGATTAGGAGATATGTTTGGAGCATTAATCAAATTTATAAGTAAGAAAATCCACTGAGTATTGTAAACCTTTCTCTCAAAATTTTCTCACAAAATCTGATCTCCAAAAAATACTGCATACTATTCATCAATATGAATTATGCAATATATAATTGAAAAATTGTTGACTTACTCATTTTAAAAGACTTTCACTATCGTGTATTACCTCGGTCCTCGTTGAATCATTCAACTAGTGGTTGAGTACAAACCTCTTTTGCCTTTGCAATAGGTCTCCATTCCATCTTTGGCTTACCATTACTCTAATGGAAAGATGGATTCAGTTTCCAGCAATTGTCCACTTGATGCCCATTCCTCTGGAAATGAGCAAAAAAAACTCCTCTAAATCTCCTTCTTCGAGATGAGGAACTCTTTCTTCCATTTCTTGACTCTGCATAACGACATTTGGTCTTTCTGATTTTCCTTTTTCCCAACGAATGAAATCAAATTCTTCAACAATGTCCTTCTCTTCTAGCATCTAGCCACATAATGATTATGCAATCCACAAAAAGTACATGGAAAGGAATTCCACATCTTCTAAAAATCATAACCATACTTCTTAAGCTGAAAAAGTGGATCAGAAGTTTTACTGTGCTTATGATTATGGTAAGAAATAGAGGTGGAATCTCATTACCTCTTTGCTAATTTCTCTTACCATATCCCCGCACGTGACAATGAAGCACAACTTTCCTGCTCATAATCTTCTTGTAGGACTAGTGGGGTATTATCTTTCCTTTTCGAAGCTTGTCTTCCATTAACATTCTTGAACATTCTCCAATTTCCATTCGCGCACTAGAAAAACCCAAACCTATAAAATGAGGACGATCCTTGACCTGTATTAGGTTAGTAATGCCTTGGCCATTTTTACTAAGCCCTCTTCTATCAAATCCCATTTTATCTAGTAACTTGGATCTAATGCCTCTAGTATGCTTTTCAAACAAACCAAAGACTTCATTACCTAAATCCAAAACCAAATGGGAGGAAGAAGATTCACGTGGTGAAAACTTATAGTGCAATCATCTGCCATGGTCACTACATCTAAAGTTGAACGTATTTCCTTTCTTTGATCACCACAATACAACCTTGACAAGAGCTCATCCTTGGTTTACAGTTTTGATTTCAAGTGAGCATTCTCTGCTTCCAAGGAGTAATACATTGATCGTAGGAGAGATTTATCTTCATGGATCTAGTGATTATAAGCTTAAATCTCATCGAGCTTTTCCTATTTAAACATCTTGGCCATAGTGCACTTGTACCTTGTTCAAAAAAACTAAACCAACTACACCAACTTGAAATAATCACTCAGTTAATCAGATTTACTAAAAGCAAATATGGAGCTAAACCAGCTCTGATACCAACTTGATCTGAAAATTATCAATTTTTTATTCTCCTAATCTTGACCCCGTAGGCTTATTTTATTTGTCGATATTTTGTTCCTTTTAAGTAATCAATTTAAAATTAATGCAAGCATATAATGACAAATTACACAATGATTGATTATGGAGTTTAGCAATTTCCTATGTCTCTGGGTTCTTATCGAACCATTCCACTAGTCAAAACTTGTAAGTTACAATAGTACTTTCATAACAAAACCTAATGGAAACTATTAAGAACTTGCTTAGAAGAATAACTAGACCTTCAGATGACAAGGGTGAAAAATAGCACCTGACTTCCCCTTTCCTAGTGTATTCGGAAAGCTCTATGGCACAAGCTCCACTATTTGGAATCCTCTGATTCTCAATCGCCTTCCGAGATACTACATAACTTCTTGTGACACTGCTGGTTGATATTCCAAGTTTCACAATAATTTACTGTGGTGCTATGGGTCGACTAGGTAGTATTAATAACTCCTAGCCATAGTAATTCCTATTTAAATAAATAGGTCTTCACAACTTTATAATAAGCCTAATAAAATAGGTCTTATCAAAAATTCTCTTCTCCATTTGCTCTGACAATATTCCTAAAGCTCTTGCTTTGAGATTTCAAGTCGTGTGTGTGCCCATTACAAAGAAATGGGTTCCCTATTTATACTAAAATAGGGCCCTTAAAATAATGTATTAAAAATTATCTTAAGGCTAATATTAGCCTAGCCTGCAGTAGCATGAGAAACAGGATAATATTCCATAAGGCGCTTAACATAAAAATGGGATAAAATCCCATGTTGGCGGTTTGCATGTTTAAGTGGGTGTAATATCCCACATTGTGTGGCCCTTTATTTTTTATAAGGTTTTAATTAAACCTTAGCCTCCCATTATTCATGTGGATCTTCCCACGCATGGGCCTTTGCCCCACCACCACTACACCACCTATCCACCACATAGATTTAGCATAGCATTTTTGGCGGTTATGTGGGTAAGTGAGCTTGCTAAGTTTAATGTGCCCATTGTGTGGGCCAAGTGGTTAGCAATATAAACATAACCAATGCAATATAGATGGTCTTGATCAATGTGGATAGCTCGCGAGATAAAATATAGCTTGATTCTTACATGACTCAACTAATAGCTCAATATCGATCCTTGGTAGGAAAATCAATTGCATTCGATTCATGGTGGCAAGCCAAGTGGTGGCTTGTAGACCCACCACGTCGATGATAATACCATAGTCCACATAGCGGTCGCTCCACTCTGTTAAAAATTTAAGCCTCTTGTAGCGACTCACCAACTTTTATGCTCGTTGAAGATCAAGGTTAAAACCAACAAATGAATCCCTTTGTATTTTCACCACGTGTCATAGTGCTTGTGGTCTAATATTGACCTTTGGCCGAGTTGACTTTCGCATTGACCAAACATATCTAGAGCTCCCGATTTCTATTTGTTGTAGCCAATGGAAAGCTCTCAAAACAATCTTTTCAGACCGACACAATTTAGGGATGTTTAGGGAAATTTTTATATCACCACTTCACCACCCATCCACCACATGGATTTAGCATAGCATGTTTGGTGGTTATGTTGGTAAGTGGAGGTTGCTAAGTTTAATGTGCCTATTGTGTGGGCCAAGCAGCTTAGAAATATAAACATGCCACTATATGGCAAGTTGGGGTTAAATGGGTTGATATAGACCCAATGTAGTATAGATGGTCCCGATCAATGTAGATAGCTTGCCGACATGAAATATAACTCGGTCCTTTAATGACTTGACTAATAGCTTGATGTCGATCCTTGGTAGGAAAATTGATTACATTTGATTCATGGTGGCAAGCCAAACAAAGGATTTTGGACCCACCATGTTGGCGATAATACCTAAGAGAACATGATAGATGATGTTGAACATTCTTTTGATAACACCCAAACACATCTTCTAATGCCCGACATTCATTTCATGAACAAAAAATGTTATATTACCTCGACCTAAAGATTCTTCTAGTATCAATCTACATCGTCTGAGATACCTAATCCTCTCATTCCTCATTAATTTGATGGTGGGGATCCTATCTTCTCCAAAATCCTTTATTCTAACCTAATTTCCCTTAATGTTTATCTTGTAGTTAGGGGTGTCCACCTTCAATCATTGTTTCTCAACCACAATCGTATGTGCCCAATCCTTCATGTGGTTTTTCCCACCTCATTGATCTAAATCAAGAACCAGTTATCCAATAGATATATCCTTATCCTTCTAACATTAGCCTAGAAATGTCAAATGTTGTATCTTCAGTCCCTATTTTTAACCTTAACATAATTTCCTCACAAGACACAACCACTCAACAACCCAACCCTTCAACTAGTTCCACACTCGCCTCTAAAAAACACAAATGTTTCTTCATCTGTACATACCCTCCAACTTTCTCCACCATTCAAAACCTCCCGTGAGTTATGCCACTATTTCTATTAGTGTATCCCAACCACCACCTCTACAAAAATTTACCATGTCTATTCCTACATCTCTACCCTTAATCAATACTAGTGTCATCACAAGACTCCACCTAGTTTCACAAAGAATCCTCAACCCCACTCATTTCACAACACATACCACAACTATCTCTATCAATTTGTTCTTCTCAATCCATACCACAACCATCAAAACCCATTTTTATCACTTTGGTACCCTTTCAACAAGCACCTCAATACTCGCATCTCCTTATCCATACATCCATTCCTTCCAAAGATATCTCACAACAATCATAGCCTTTTTTGAATACATCCATCCATCACAACCTTTGACCTCATAAACTAGTTATAATATCCCTCAATAAAACATCTCTTTTTAGCAAAATATCCCTTAGCCATATCAGCCATATCAATAACCTAGTCATTTTTAATTCAATCAACCTCATCCATCCTCATCTAACACACAACAAAAACCGCAAACTAACCCCCTTCAAAGCTTTAGTTAATAGGATATCCAGCCTTGAAGCCACTTCCATGGTCCCTAAGAACACACTTTCATATGAAAAAATCTGTAAGGAACCTACTCACCCCCTGTACCCTATAAAGCTTATCCTCCTCACTGGGAGCTCCAAAAGTTTATCAAATTCTATAGTAAAAAGGATCCCTAAAAAACACTCCGAGCTTTTTTCACACTTGTTACCTTATATCTCACAATCATGACCTTATGTTAAGAACGTTCTACACATCATTGACATGTATTACTTTAGACTGGTACAATAACATCCCACAACACTCCCTCTTCTCATTCACACAACTTGCACAACTCTTTATTAAACACTTTTCTATGAACATCTCCCACAAAATTACCATTACGTATGTATATGCAATCAAAATTTTGAGATGAATCCATTCCATATTTTTTCAGCCACTAGAGGGGTATAATCAATAAAATATCATTCTCACTCCCAAAAACAAAATTAATTGAAATATTCTCTCATTTATGCCCTAAAAAAATTTCATCAACACACCAAATCCAATCCTTCCAGACATTTTATGAAGCCTTTACCATGGCCAGTAATCTTGAAATATGAGCCCTCAAGTAGGAAGAGTCAAACTTAGACAAAAGAAGCCTAAATAAGAATTTTCATCCAAAACATCCTCCAATCTAGATAAATATAAATCTATAGCTAAAGTCATAGTCATAAAATCCACCTCTAAGGAACATTCGACCACTAAACCATCCCAACCTCAACGTATCTATATCCCTATTGGAGAGACTTATGGTACATTTTTCAATAAAATCCTCACCCCTAACATGATATCTCTTCCACCTATCCATCCCATCGATACCTTCATTTCAAAACCCTCTTGGTTTAGGGATAAGGATTATTGAAAATACCATAGAGTTAAAGGCCATGACATCAAAAGGTGTCATCTTTTTTTGAAATGTCCTTCAGATCTAATTGATAAGGTGGACTTCATTTAGACAATACCAATGCACCCCAAACTACTTCAACAAAAACTTGTAGTATTGCTTCTTCTCAAACCATCCTACTCTCGAGGATTGAATCCATCCTGGTATAGCTTCAAATCATTTTGTGATTTCCATCGACATCGTGACATTCTATAAAATGCTATAAAGCCTTTCATGCAATCTTTATTAAACTTGAAAATAAAGGTTATCTTCATCCTAAAGAATCAAATACACCCCATCCAACATCTACATCCATCACTCTTGAGGAATATTTAAGTAAACTCCTCCTCATCAAGTTGATGTTGTCCACATTACTACTCGAGCCTATGCCCAAGAATCCAGTTCCTCAAAATAGAAAAAACCTAAGACCTTTGCCACCATCCCAAAGACTCTCCGGAACTCACCTCATCCTCATCCAAAGATAAAACTAAGGTTTCCATTCCTCTCGCCTCCGAGATATCCACTAAAACATCACAATATAAGACTAAAATCTTCGTTTCTTTTTGCTCAACCTTCTTCCACTACGATATAAAAGGTTTTCATCAAAATATTACACCAAGCTCCTATTAAATTGTAACATTACGAGCTGGTCCAAACATCACCATCACCTAAACAAGTTATGATCAATTTTTTTCAATCCATATCAATACCCACCAATGACCCATCTTATTTTGAAAATTTCATAGGTACTTTTAAAGCCTTTTCCACCATCTCTATCGAGTCCTCAAAAATACCATCACTTTTCCCATAGGATAATGATTTACCTCTCTTCATCACTGCTCAAATCAATGACGTCCTCGTTAAAAGGGTCGTGATTGATAGGGGTGACACTATTAATATCATATCATCTATCTCCTTTAATCTACTTAGATAACCAAATACCATTATCACGTGAAGACTATTCCTCCTTCAATATTTGAATGATACAATCGCGCCCATGTTTGGAATGGTCATTCTACCACTTAAAGTTGGCATCAAAACCATTGCAGAACTCCTCTACATTATAGAAGGAGAGTTGTAATAAAATATTTTGTAAGGAAATCCTTGGACATATACCACACATTGTGTCCCCTCAACCCTTCACCATTGCGTTAAATATGAACACAAGGGACAAAATTCATAGTATTTTTGGATCCTCATCCCTTCGCCGATCGCAACATGACATATCATCCAAATGAAATTTTAGTACCTAAATCACCATCTCGAATCATCTAACAAACAATTTACTAGTACATATATTCCATCATCCAAATTACTCAATGAATCCTCTCTCGGTGACATTATGGAATGTCTTTCGCTAGGGGAGTACCGTATCTTATGCTTAACTCACTACCTATAGCTAAAATGTATGGTAGACCAAAAAAAAACCTATGTACGAGCCTAATATTAGATATATCATTTCATCCATCTTATTTAGAAACCAACCTTGTTTATGGAGGAGTCAACCGAACTTCATCACAATCCATTAAACAAACATTATGTTATTCCCTTTTCATTAGATTTCCAATATTTATATAATCAAATCTTTGCTCAAATTTACCTCCATCACTACATCTAGAAAGGCTTTGGTTGTAAGAAATATGAACAAGGAATACATGAATTAATCTTCAAAACTCTCTTAAACCACATGATAAATACGGCCTAGGATATGAAAGGCCCACTACCAAATCATCTACACATACCACATCTATATGTATCACTGAATTAGAACCATCACCATCCACCAAAACTGATGATCCCATGGACATTGATGACACCATATCCATCCCACCTAACTTTTTTTTAGTCAATACTATTTCCTTAGGTCCATTGACTTATCAATCCAACCATGTCACCAAAACAATTCCTCTCATCTAGCTAGAAATTATTAAAGAAGATTCACCCACCATCAATATCATTCAATATTGTGATGATCAAGATATCCTCTCCCATATATGGAAGCAGATATGACCATTTCCTTCAAAAGAACCTTACAACTTAATATGTCAACCCTTATTCATGAATCCACTACCAACATTAACTTAGGAACCACTCAAGAACCTCGTATAGTTAAGATCGATTAGTCACTAGATCCATAACAATTAAATGATTTCACCAACTTCTTGTCTAAGTATAGCCAAGCATTTTCCTAGTCGTATGATGATATTCTAGGTATAAATACAAATATCATCATACATAACCTCGTCTACTAATCTCAATGCTAACTTTTTCAAATAGAAACTCCGTAGAATGCATCCCACATGGATCTTCTCATCAAAGAAGATTTACAACAACAACAACTTTTCACTAATTTCATCACACCCATTGATTATCCACAATGGGTCTCCAACCTTGTACTAGTGACCAAAGCCTCAGGAAAGTTACACATTTACATTAACTTCTGAGATCTTAACCTTGCTTTCCCTAAGGATGACTTCCCTCTTCCAAACATCGATTAGCTTGTTGATCTAATATTTTTCCATGAAATGTTATCCCTTATGGATGTATTTTTAGTTATAATCAAATCCTCATCGCCACTAACGATAAACACAAAACATCCTTCATTACACCTTGGGGACCTTTTGTTACTGTGTTATGCCTTTTGGACTTAAATATGTTGAAGACACTTATCAACGTGCTATGACATATATCTTCCATGATCTTATCCATAAAACCATAGAATACTGTGGTGATGATCTCCTAGGAAAATATAAACAATGTAAAAATCATCACAAGATCTTTAAATCAATTTTAATCCATCTTATTTAACATTTCGTTCACCTTAACCCTACCAAATTTATTTTTGGTGTTCTCACCGAGAATCTCCTAGGTTTCATTGTATCTATCCAAGGTATTGAAGTAGACCCAACCAAAATTAAAGCAATCATTAAAATGTCTCCTCCATCAAATCTCAAACAACTACGTAGCCTTTAAGGTAAACTGTATTCTATTTGATGTTTCATATCTTAACTCACAGATCGTTGTCAACCATTTTATCAATTCCTTCAAAAATACATTGAATTAAGCTGAGATCTTGATTATCAAAAGGCCTTAGATGAACTCAAAATTATCTCTTATCACTACTTGTACTCACTCCTCCTTGGGAGGGGGAGTCTTTCTACCTTTACATATTTTCCTCAAATCATGGCTTAGGATCCATGCCCACCCATCGTGATGACTAAGGCCATGAAAAATATGTTTATTACATAATTTGTACCCTCCATGAATATGAAACCCATTATACTTGAACCTAAAAAATATGTTGTGACTTATACTTTGCAACATCTAAGCTATGCCATTATCTTTTCAATCAAAAAACATATGTGATCACCAACTTTAACCCACTCAAAAATATGCATTCTAAACCATATCATAGTGATTGCATCACTCGATGTATCATGCTTATGGCTGATTTTGACCTTGAATTTATATCTCAAAAATCCATTAAATGATAGGCCATTGCAAACCATCTTTATGAAGCACTCCTTCCCGACACCCATCTTCCTCGTGAATAATTTCTTGATGAATCTATCAATACTATCCATGAACATGACTCTATTCCTATCAAAATGACCATCTTATTCGATGGATATAAATTCTACCAAGGGGAGGGTTTGGTGTTTTTATCATACCTCCCTGGGGGATTCTTATTCCGCTATCATTTAAATTTAACTTTGAGTGTACTAATAACATGGTTGAAAACAAAGCTTTAATCATGGATCTTACAACCATTATTCTACTACTCACAACTCATCATCAATCAAATCAAATGAGAGTATCAAAAAAAATGAATCCTTATAAAAATATAAATCCAACGTTAAATTTCTCCTAAAATAATTCGATCATTATACCATCCAAACCATTCCACAATCCTCTAATAAGTTTATGGATATTATGGCCTCCTTAGGATCCCTCATTCCTTTATCAATTGAAGAATCAACCAAAAATCCCAAACTATCCATAGTTGTTAAAATATTAGATCACCCTCACATCAAAACTAACTCCCTCATATCGACATTATCGACACTCATCCAACTCGACTCTATGGTATTCTAAAACATTTGATTACATTTCAGAATCTAAAATTACCTCGACTTATCACAAACCACTAAATGATATTCCCTCTAATGCACCACTTGTTGTTTCATCATAGGTGGTATCTTGTATAAAAATGGCTTTGATGGCCTCCTATTGATATGTTTTAATTCTCATGAATCTATAAAAGAAATCCAAGAAGGCCATGATGACATATGTGGTGGACATTTCAATCATAACGATGTCACTAAATGTGTCTTACAACACAGTTATTATTGGCCTACTATTAATCAAGATTATTATGTGCATGTCGACAACATTTTGATCTCATCCATGTTCCCAATCAAGATTTGTAACTTGCTCACAATCTATGGCCTTTCTCAGAATGGGGATTAGACCTCATTAGCACTATCAATCCTAAATCATCCTAACAACATTATTCAATCATCACAGCCATTGAATATTTTACAAAATGGGATGAGTCTATCCCCTTAACTTAAACTAAATAAAATCAAATTTTCAACTTCATTTATCAATACATCATATGACGCTTTAGTGTCCCTCATAAACTTGTTACAGATAATGGAAAATATTTAAAAACAAATATGTCAAGAAAATTTGTGACACCTTCAACATCAAACTTAGTTTTTCATCACCATACCATCCCCAAAAAAAATGGATAGATTGAAGCCTCTAACAAAACATTTACTAAGATCCTCATGACAATAGTAGAAAAAGTAGGCAGGAATTGGCATCTCCAAATCCTGTTTGCTCTCTGGGATTATCAAACTATCATCTGTAACCCTATAGGTGCTACACCTTTCTCACTAGTCTACAAATTTGAGGTGGTTCTACCCCTCAAAGTTAAAATTCCATCACTCTGTATGTCACTCAAATACTTTATCCCCTACAAATAATATCACCAAGTCCACTTTAACCAATTAGAATTATTAGATGAAAATTATTTAATGGTCCTTGAACATCATCAAGTTTATCAAGAATGTATCAAACAAACATATAATACCATGTAAAATAACGTGACTTCAAGATTGGTGATCTTGTTCTCAAATAAAATCAAAATGTCACTAATTTAGAACATAGTAAACATGGAAATTTTTCCCCTAATTGGATTGGTCCATATGTTATCACTCACAAGTATGGGTCGGGAGTGTATCGCATAGCCTCCATTTATGGTATACCTGAAAAGGAACCTTTGAATTCCTTGCAGCTTGCAATCTTTCTATTGTTAACTTATAATTGTTAGGATATTAGTTTCATCTAAAGATTTTAATCCTCCATCAACCCACAATCTTCACATAGTAATGATTTGAAAGCATGTGGTCTTTCCTCACTATCATAAAAACCTTAAAGATGAGCACCAGGTCTCTGTACATCACATCTTTCATATGGACAAGTTTCTTCTTAGTAGGAACCCCGTTATCATTACATTCGCCTACCTTGTACCAACTGAAAAGCATGTCATGGAGGTACGTATGTGTAGGTCATGTACACATCTCTTTTCCCCTCTTTAAAGCAGTCTATTAGGTATTTCCCTTATATACAAATAAAAATTCAAAAGAATATATGGATGCTTCCCATCAAAAGTCAAATAATAATAGACTAGTCCCTTCAAGGACATCTATTCAAAATAATATTTTTAAAATAAAAAGAAAAGTAGATTGATCCCTCAAAGGACAACTACCAGTCAAATATAGAATGATCCCTTGAAGGAAGACTATTTTTATAAAAAGAAAAGGTCAAAAAATGTAGACCACTCCCTAAAGGATGACTACTTATGTAAAAAGGCTTCCCACATCAATCAACCTTCAAAAATAAAATATCAAAACCATCCTAGGAAATTATTCTGACATTGATCAGCTTTCCCATCAAGAAAATCTTCCCGCATCGATTAGTTTGCATCAAGAATATGTATAGCTGGGGCATACCACTAATAAGATATTGAAAAGGAGAACCCTCCTTCCCAAATTAACCTACACATGTAAAAACTCCTTTTATGTCCTAGGAAGGTACATCTCATCACTTCATCTCTATAGAAAAGATCCCATATGTAACTACCCATTGATAGTCTCATTTTAACATTGTTAAAGGCTAAACATGTAAGTGATTTAACATATCATACCTATCATGTATAAATAAAATCTATATTTATGTAATACTTCAATTTTTTTCTTTTTAAAGTTAAAACACTTTTTGATAAATTTGGATCACATCTAAAAGTCACAATATTTTCACAACCCAAAACACATAAATGTCTAAATTATATCAACATTCACATCACATAAACATTTCATCCAATAAACATAAGTTAAAAGCATTAAAGACGTTAAAAATATATAATAAGACACATCACAAGCCAACTATATCATCATATCATATAATCAAATTCTAAAAATACATCGTCAAGGAGTCCCCCACTCTGTTTGACAAAAACTATGTATCAAAAGGCTTCATAAATAGAGTCATATAGATATCAAAATACAACACATAACTATATAGTAAAATGAATATCACTAAGAAACCCACTAGCACTAAAAACACTCCCATAACCCTCTTGTATGCTTCCACCACCACTATCTCCTCCAACATCTCCTTGAGGTGGCTGACCAACACTCCTCATACTAGTGTAAGGAACTACTCCTCATTATGCCATATAATAAGCATAGAAAACTACATTAAGCAAGTAATGTATCACCATGTCATCATAGTAGTACAACTATTCCCTCGAGACTGATAATGGGAATAGATAATCATGCTTGGGGCTCCAATATTTCTTTTATCCTATTCCCGTGACACCAACTTCGCACCCGATATCGAATATCTTATAATGTCAAGAGCCATTTCCAGGGTCTCCTTCTAATGTCTATATCGATCCCAATCAGTAGTGGCCTGCACTAACTACACTCTAAGTCCATCCTGCTTTTCTATAGCATTATCTTTCTCCCCAATCAAACCATCCCTCACTCCAATAAGATCATCTCTCTCCCTCCGTAGGTTATCCCTCTCACCTCCATTGTGGCATTCTTGATTGTCAATTGTGTAATGTGGCCTCTACATCATCCTCATCACCATCACCCTCCTCATCATCACTGACATCAACAACCTCTTGTGCTCCCTCCACCCGAGCACATACCCTCCCCTCTCTAAATCAATCTATTCCTCTCAAACTTTACGTATGCACCATCCCACCATTGCTTATAACCAATAGTCACTCCAACGTCATCAATCAAGATTAGGTCTCCATCCTCATCTAAACCCACGGTCCCTACTCACCATCTATAATAGAAGTCTTCCATACAACCACCTTATGATTCTCTCGAATCTCCTTCATCCCCTCTATATAAGACTAGATCCTCCTGAAGGAACATCTTGTATCAAACCAAATTGTCATCTAACACAACTAAATCTAATGATCTCCCACTCTCCCCCTCATCTCACTGCACTCCAATACTCATGTTGCATCCCATTAAGCCGATGCTCACAACCTGCCCACACTGGAAAATCAAAATACAGCCTCCACACAACATCTCCAACTTGTAATCCTAAGAAGATCTTTGTAATGAGATTCCCTCATCTTCCCCATTGAATTCCCCACATCTCCTCACCATATCATGAATCCAACAGATCTCCCAATCATATCCACACTTCCCCATGGCAATCCATGCAGACGAGCTATGGTAATGTGCTCAAAATCCCAACACTGTAATAAAAATGCAACATCAATACCAAATCTCTTGTGGACTTTCCAAGCCCACTCCTCGTATGTTTATGCTAGTAATGCAGGGGCCAAAGTAAACACAATACGTAACTCCATCATCTCCACAAGATATACCCATCATCAACATCATCATCTGAGTACATCCCTCCTCTCTGTGAATAATATAAATAATGATAATAAAAAAACCCCCCAAGTATATTAAACATCATTTGCATCATCTCCATACAATCCCCTATTCACATCCTCTCTCTCTCTATCTCATCAATACAATAGATACCCTCTCGATTCACTTTGGCAGCCTCATAATCCAATGAGTTTCCTCTATAATTATCATGATATCACTTGTAGGTAACCAAAATGTATAGGTGGTTGGATCCCATCTCTCCATCAAATACAGTAATAACCCCAACATCTATGAATACATTTATAATCATGTATCCATACAAATCCAACCTCATCTACAAAAATCCAATCATAATTTGACATATCCTCTCAAACCTCTTCTAAAATTAATGGAATCCTATCCTGGATAGTCAACTTCACATTCACCTATAACTATATACACACACCATAAACACACATTAGAATCCATATTTACTTCAAAAACATCAAAAATTATCAAATACACAAAGTCACAACCTAATCAACCCGGTCATAGAAAACTCAAACAAATCACTGATGATTTAATTGAATCGTTGAAATAAACTCAATCATCGATTTATTCCAGATTTTAAAAATCAAACCCTCCGTGCCATAAAAAAATTCAAAATCAACAAAAAAATAAAAAAAATAAAAAAATAGGCACTCACCTCTACTTGCAGGGCCTCCTATGCCTTGTCCCCGACGTTAATGCTCCTAATAACCATTTTTCTCCTCAATCTCTCCTAATCATGATAAGCAAATTGTAAAAAGAATTTTTCACTAATGACCTAGGGCTTTTATAGCCTCCCTAAAATTTCACAAAGAATCGCGATGATTCCTTGAATCACAAACTATTTACACCAATCACTGTGATTGTTACAAATCAATAGTGATTTATCCCTTTTGTAACCTCATAACAATATTTTCCAAAATCACATCACTTCCCTCACATTTTTCCATAAATGTCTCCTCTAAAGGACCCCCAATCTTCAAACAATTCAATAACAAACAATCAAATCAAATCGGGATATGTGACATGTCTATGTGATGCAAACCCTTTCCCCCCATCACTTGAATTCTTCATTCTTATAAGCCTACCTTTACGAGTCATATTTTCATAGGAAACAAACCCCTTGGTTCCCCCTATCAGTTGATTCCACGGTCACCTTTAATCATTTAGATACCCTGTCTTGGGGCAATTTTTAATGAAATGCATCCCAAACCTATCCAACAAACAAAATTTCATCAAACATTTATTCCTTATACTACGAGGTAGTTACCCTATTTTGAGGGGGATCACCATACAAATCTATCTATCATCTTTTTTGTCTAGCACTTTGCCTACACTAAATCACTCAATAAAAATGGGCAAATGTAGACACTCAAAATTTGTACCGCTCATTTCCCATTCATTATTCACACTATATTCTCATTATTATATTTATCAAAGTCACTATTTAATTCATACATCCCCTATCCTAAGTATAATCCCCCCACCATATTTAATCCATGTAAATATCTTTCACAGCTATAAAAACCCATCTTTACCTCTCTTAACAACCACTAAAAACTAAAAACAAGTAGGACAAAACCAAGTCAAAACATTTTTATAACCATCTCAACCCCTTCACATTGTCTTCCAACACCCCTTAACCATTTACCTATTCCCTAAAAAAATCCATGATTAGGAATGATTTAAACCACTCCGCATTTGTTTCCCCCTGCAAAATCAAATTTATGATGATTTGGTTGAATTGCAAGCGATTATAAATAACACTTCTATGTTCTCCTTATGGATCTTAAACCTAAAATATAAGGCATCATTTTTACTTCAAAACTTAGTTTTTAGACATTAAAACATCCATGACATCATCAATCACTCTCAGAATCAAAAGATCAAATGTTTTAAGACATATTCGATGATCATTTTCATCTTTCATACTTCAATCGGCATCCTAGCACAACTCACCCATGCAGATCTTTCCTATTAAATATTTGAGGCATCATTTAGCTCCAGATCCATTCAAAGGTATTCCTTAACCTCTTTTTATTCCTTTTTCATATTAAGATTTTACATCAATCAAAAACATTATCTCAATGCTCTAATCTCTCGTTTTTATTAAAATTGTCAAAATCACAAAATCACTAGCGATTCACCATCATCGCCAGTGATTAGCCTAAATAATCGGTAATTATTATCAAAGTTATAATTTTATCAGTTTTATAATATCCTCTGCATTTAATATTGTTGTTTCCAAACATGGCTCTCTATTAGATGGTAGTTCCAAGTCATTCAAATCCAATTACTAGCATTTAACACCTTCCAATAGTCCTACATCCATTCTTCTAGGAACAATACAACATATTACATGAACTCACACTCTACGCAATTCGATTTGCTAACACCAACCAAGACATTGAATAACAATTTAATTCCTCCACGAGATCAAATATGAAATTGATGAATTATGGTATGAATACTTTGAACATGTCTAGATTACATCTACCCTCACTTGGGCTACCTTCAAATTTTCTCAAACTTTCCTATCCATATTGAATTATAAATATCTTATCTGATATCTATTTGTCGTTTTTACCGTATATCCTTATCATTTCTTTTATCAATCTACTTAATTATCTATAAATGAGATGATATCCTCCAAGGAAGTCCCTTTGGATTCTTGGAATTGGCCTTTCTTTGAGAATCTCGCCTATCCATTTATCTAATCCTTTCATTTTAATATCTTTGAGTGTAGGCTTCTTTGTGGGATATGAGGACTTACACATTCATTCGTACACAAAATTTTAATCGAACACCAACTTCAACATCCATCTCTATGGCTACTCTTGTAAACCTCCTCATCTTCTCGAGGTTGCTTTTATATTTCTTGTTTCACTTAATTAACTTAAAGTAGAAAGTTAAAAACATATCTCGAACATCAACCTATCCCAAAAATTGTTTCATTGTGGTTGGTTAGAATCCTTAGCAAGTCAATGAACCTTGAGAAAGTGTCCTTGCATTGAAAAGGGTGCTGCCACGTAAGTCTTTGAGGTTATTTATTTGAGTAACTCTTGATTTAATTACACGAGTGCTAAATAGTTATGTATCAATAGTCCTTCACATTTGTCAAGTGATAAAAAAAAAAGATATGAAAATTATTGGTTATCTATTTTTAAAGAAAACTATGATCATTATCAATCCATTCGTGATGGTGTAAGAAAGAGTTGAATGTCCTCAGACACCTAAAATTAGTATGTATACCCACGCTCACCCATGTGTGCATATTTATTTAATTAAATGCCCTCCCAATCCTCATTAATTAATTAAGTGACATTAATTAATTAATCATTTTAATATCTTACATGCCCAATTATCTCATCCACATTAATCCTTATTCTTATTAATTAATTAATTCCTATTAATTAATTAATACCCTTCATCTTGCCATTTAGGATGATTTTATCCTAAATTCATCCCTTTGCTTTTCTAATCTTTTCTCCCATCTATTTTTATGCCCTAACTACCTTAAATTCATCCCCAAGAAACCTAATCCCACTACATGCTTTAAAGCATTCACCAATCTTTAAAAACACCAAAATCCCGTCAAAAGTAGAAAATCATGCCCAATGGGAAAAATTTACTTGAATCGAGGTGACCCAACCTGGTCACCATAAACCCCTTTGAAACTAATTTCTTTCCTTATATTCAAAGGAGATGCATATAATTCTCAAGCTTTCTTGGAAGATGAGAATCCTTCCCCACGCTGGAACATCCCTGAAACATCCACAGATCTTCAGGACATATTTTCAATATGTTTGCATCACTCACGATCATCCATCATGAGGTTTATCATTATCATTGTGTTGATTTATTCAAATTTTATCATATTATCTAGGTATTTATCATATCTAATCTCTTGCAGTTTAAACCATCAACAACAATGCTTAGAGCTTCTCCAAGAACCTTCCCTTTATCCTTTTTTCTTGCAGGTTGTCTTTCTCATCCATTTATCCTTGACTTTATCCAATTCTACTATAATCGCCATCAACCTAGTCGATCATCACAAATCACCCACATTTTTTCAAATAGATCCGTTCTACTACTATTTTCAGCCATTTTATGGGCTTTTATGTCTCTCGGTTCTTTTTTGTAGATTACCCACAACATACACAAGCTCTCGTCATCCACTAGTTTACATTCGCACTATTCAGTTCTACATATTCATCTTACGGGCCCAAATCTTCCTCCGAGGTTGCCATCGACCTAGACTAATTAATAGTCAATTTACAGTTATTGTCATCTAATTAGCCTTTAGATCAATTTTTGTCATTCTTTCGTATCTTGATTTTCCTATTTCTACAATTTCATCCTTTACATCACTCTTTCTAAACAAATAGGGGTTGACATATGTGAAAGGAAGCTAATCACTTCTTGGAACCGCATTGTCAGAAACCCCGCATATATCTATCTAATCCATCTTCATTCCTATTTTTAGGTAAATCAAGTAGAGAAAGAATCAACCATCTAAAGACTCAGATTACATCTCGAGGAAACATAAACCATCCAACATTTCTGAGTTTTTAGTTTCTTTAGTAGCTAGTACATGAAATTCATTACGAATGAGAAATTTGGACAACATTTATGGCACACCTGGTGGGACGCTCTTTAGGTGGTCTCTTTATTTTATATATTTTACTTGTTTATACTAACATTACAATGTGAGGATTTTATTTATTTCTTGTTCATGTTGCGTTCATGGTTTGGATCACTCATCACCCAAAAGTGCAGATAAATAGGAAAAGCACTATCTAGGTATTCCTCCTTTCCATATTTTCTCCTTTTACATTGTACTTTTCCTTCCTGTTTGTGTTCTCATCAAAAATAATACTTTGTTTTGGCTTAAAAATAACCCTTCTTTTTTTGCATCTTGCTTGATAATATAGTTTAAGTAGGGGTTTTTTCATCTACATCTCACATTTATCACACACAACCTAAACCACACAAATCAATCAACACATCAAAACACTCCATTTCCCAATAGACTGATTGGGATTTGATAACCCAACAAGAATTTACGTCATACATTACCTAACCACAAATTACCTATAACCAAACATAGTTCATCTTCTTCTAGGTCCTTTTTATCCATCTCCCTATCCTTTTTCACATTCTTAATCAAAACATAAAAGGAATTGTTTGTTTTTCTTGTTTGTTTGATAATGGAAACAAAATTTTCCTCGAGAAGTTCTCAAAGAGTCCACCATCATCCCATCCAAACCCTTGTTTTCTTCCATACCCTCTTCTATACCTATCTACGATTATCTCCATCGCAGCCCTCTCGCTTCTCGATCATATCAACCAATAGCCTCTGTTTTATCCCCACCGCCTCACACAATTTATTTTTCTACCCCACCATCTTTGTCTCCATTAACTCATTCCTTCCTTGGTCATACAACATCACCATACCCACTTCAATTATGTATATTCTCTCTAAGAACCCTAACCATGACTTCCTACTCCATAGATGTCAATTAGGACATCCTTTTTCCCCTTATGACATGACATTTTACCTTCATTCAACATACTTGTCTCACCTAAGGATATCCCTTATGAGCCTTCTATATCAAACCTTCATGTTCTTTCCCCATCCTCATCATCTTACCATGACCCTACTTATCACCATGCTCCTACATCCCCCAAACAATCCCATCTTCATCATGTGACATTTTTAGACAACCATTTCCTAATCCCCTACCGAAATTTCATCTTCACCTTCTACATCACATCAATTTAACCCATTCTCAATCAACACCATACATCAGACATATTCTCCCACATCTATTTTACCATCTTCATCATCTACCCCTATCTTAGATATTGTGCCAACCACCCCTTCAAGGGCTATCCTCACATCCACTATATCCATGATCCCACTACCTACCACCTTAACCTTTGCTTCTCTTTCATCTACAACTAGTCCTACTCTTACCACATCCACACTAGCCTTGACTGCACCCATCTCTCTATCCACACATATCATGTCTATACCATTATCTACATATCTCCCACACACACCTGTCACCATGATTATTTCTTCCACATCCAAAATCCACCCCAATATATCTTGACATCACTATCACATATTTCTTTACCCATGCCCACATCATCCAGTCCTCCAACATCTACCATTCCCACATCCACATTTATTATCACACCTATCATAGATTGTCCATCCACTTGTATGCCTCTTGAAAAAGCCAAAATAATATCTCTTCCATCTTTACCCTAACCCATCCGCCATCTACGTCATCTCACATAGACATTATTAACCACATGATCCAAACACCCCTTTCTATTTCCATATCCACATCTACTTTTTTTATCAATCCCACGTCTAATTCTACTCAAACCACCGCATTAAACCTTGTTATGCCATCCACATCTCTTCCACCTTTTCCTATCATACCATCCTTGGATTCCATACTTGCTCCTTTTTATGTGCTTCTACCCACACCTACCGCATCGACTATTATGACCACATCCCCATTATCTCCTTCTTCTAAACCACCTACATCATTTAAGAAATATTGGAGATCACTTCAAATTACAACTACCATAGGTGATCCTCATGTCTCATCCACACAACCAGACATTCCCACATCAAACCAATCCCCATCCTCCCTGGAAAAAATCATGCAAAAATTAATTCCTCCATTAGTAACAACCCCATCTTCTGATCCCTCTGTTGAAATCATTTTTATCCCTACCAAGGTCACTCCTCAACAATTAAAATATAAAACCTTGGTGTCCTCCCACAATGATCCCTTGAGTATCCTCACAAGAAAATTGACATCCTTCCTATTAAGACAAAATATACATCTTCCATCCTAGGGCCACATCCCTCTATGTTAGGACCACCTCTTCCATCATGACCAATCAACCCATCTGATGCATCCTAGGATTCTTAGTTAACACCTAGTCACACTGGAACATCACTCAGCCTAGGCTGAGCACTCACTAGAAGCACGCAAAGGTATCGAGTCCCTCTTAAGAGTTGCTATAGTGGAATGGTAGCATGATAAAGCAGTATAAATATATTTTTAGTAACTAATCCATCTATTCATCATTACACTGAACTAGATCTATAAGTGCTTAAATGTAAATCATCATGATAACAACAATATACATTGATAAAAACATATCAGACACTATTGTTTAGCCAATATCTTTATATATTCATCATACCAACAATACAAAAGCTTCATACAATACCAGACATGTGTGCATGGATCTATTACAATTATCCAATCTCATGTACTCATGTATCTCTCATCCTTCAAAGCATGTGTCTCTATATATCTATACTAAGTAATTCATTACATATATATAGGGTGGGGAACTAGCCCTTCACCACTTAACTCTACCAAAAATAGGTCACATGCTAATAACAGCCACGCACCTTTTACAACTATAGCCATACATGCAAGTATGTTATCTATAGATCACTTGATAGTTAACTAAAGTGGTGGATCTATTCTTAGCTTATGCCCATGCAAGAGTGAGTTGACATGTTCTTCAAAAATCTCCACGAAGAGTGGTGTGCAAGTCTCGGCATCGCTTTGTGTGCTCCACATGCCAATCTCTAAGAATAGACCTGATCTCCAAAATCAGCTAAGTCCTGAAAGTTTGACTCTACACCTCCACACGTGATGCCTTCCTATACCTTCGCACCTTTGCTCCTATGTTGTTCTTCCACACAGACTCTATGTGTAAGTTCAACTAAGTGTTTTCTCTTGATCAACATTACCCCACACTAATCTCATTGTCACCCAATAATGGCGATGTCCAAAACTTACACAAAGAATGGATAAATAAAGAATGGTTGAATAAATAAAGAATGGATAAATTTTGAATAAGGTATACACAACTAACAAAACTGTTCAAGGCTCAGGCCCCTCCATTTCATCCTGAAGTAGCAACTCTGATATTCTTCTTTGATATCTACTTCCAAGTTCTCCCACACCATTAATGCCACTCCTGCCATCTCAAGCACATCTACAATGATAGACTGCAGCTCTTCCATAGTGAGTTTCCCTTGCTCATTTTGTATCACAAGCATTACACTTGACATAGAGGTTTGCACCCCTTCCAATACATCCATCTTTTGAGCAATGAGCTTTCCAAGCTCCTCTAACCTCTCCTTATGTGGTGCCTATGCCATAGCTAGTGCCTCACACTTTTGCTTCACCAGGACTAACCGTTCAGTGCGGCCTAGGGTAGCATCCTTCATAGCCTTGTGGACCTCATTTTCCTCCTCCAATGTTTTCACTACGATCAATGCATCTGGGGTTGTGCATATTGTTAGCACATGATCAGCTTTCTTTAGTTCATCACGGGTGGCTTGTAGTAGGCCTTCATACGTAGTAGCAATCTTCCTTGCTACTGCAGCCTGCACTTTCTCTATTTTTCCCCGGGGTCCTTGGATTGTGTTGATACATACATGCACCTTTTCATCCTCCAACACTAATGTTATCATTGTTTTTACATAGTGCATCACAGAAGGAAATTATTTTGGTACCTGGGATTCTAGATGTGGGCATACCTTTAGAACATCATCTCCAATTTCCTCTGCCATATTAACAAAAGTGTCATATTTTCTTTTGATCAAATCCTTTTCTTGTACTAGGTGCACTATCTCCACATCCTTGGCTTTCAATTTCTCCATTAGCACCTTAATGGTAGCAGATTTATCAATGTTTCTTCTTGCTACTTTAGAAGATACCTTTACTAGAGCATTACTCACCTACTCATCTGACATCACCGTTGGCTTAATTGTCATGTGGCACATTTCAAGTGCCTTCTTCAACCATCTTGATGTGCATGATTCTTCACCGACATCAAAGTCGCTCATCCATATGTGTGTGCATAGACCATGAAAGTTGCTTCCTTGTGCAGAGTCACCTTGTCCTCATCCATGAGCACCCATCCGAATAAATCCTTTTACTCGATGGTGCTCTAAAACTGAGCGCAATAATCAGCTTTGGGTCTTCTACATACCCCATGGTATGTGCCTTGGCATCCTCCCCTATTCGACGGATCGGGGTCCTCTGGGAATGGTTGCATCAAGGTTAGGAATACTAGATGTATCCCCACCCTTTTCCTATGTAGCCTTTGATTGATCCCCTTCTTCTCCTTCCATTTCTCTCCTCCTTGTGTTGAGGCTCTTCTTCTCACTGAGATGAAGGCACCTTCTCCTCAGATTCTTCTGTTTCCTCACTTAGCCTAAGTTTTCTTCTTTTCTTCTCCTCTAGCTCCTTCACTTACGGGGTTTCTCCTTGCCCTTGTGTGCTTAAATACCTTTTTAAATATTTGGTCACCCTGCTCCTCCCCTGTAACTCCTTCTCCTTGGGAAGTTGTCATGCATGCTCCTTCTCTTGGCCAGATGGCTACTTCCTCCTTCACACCAAGCCACCACTATCCTCATGTTCTTCATCCTCTTCCTCATCATCTTGCTTGGGTTCAGAGGGCCTAGGTGCCGAATGTTCTCCATGGTATGCTTCCCCTTTGGTGGCCCTGAAGCATGAACTCATTTTCCACATACTTGTTATTCTCCATTTTGGGCTTCAGTTGGAGATATATTAGCAGTGGCCCCGATATCCACAATGGCTAGTGTTTCGGCTTAATGCTCAATCTCTGAGATATTATTCTCATTGTATGCATTCCTCCCCGGATATCCATATGTCTTCCATAGGGTGTGGTATTCACAGTCCACCTTGTCTGCGTTAAACACTAACCTCCGTGTGTTGGTGAACCGATGAACTACAGCTTGGAAGTATTGCGTGGGAAATGCGTAAGGTAGTTTGCACCAGGGGCTCCATGACCCATCTACCATTGGAAAGTGTGCAATATAGAAATGTTGGTAGACTAAAAATGTACCTGCTTCCCAAGGACCAAGGCAAATCCTTGGGTATGCGCCATTCCTCTCCAAACACCGCATGGAGCCTATCATACCACATCTCTACACGCTCCTTCACCTCCTCCGTCATTGACCCCTTACAAAGATACTTGCTGAATCATTCAACTGAGACTTATGATTCATGGGGTATTCCCATATATTCTCTTTTGGGCCATCTGGTACCCCAATCTCCATGAAGACTAAACTTAGTAAGATATAGCCAAAACTTATTTTATTTCCCGCACTTCCTCTACTATTTGTTCTGTAATGAAGCCAACAATGTTATAAGTGGTTCCTTCTGACATGTGCTTTTCCACATGTAACCACATAGAATTAACTTGGGACCAATGTTCTTGGTCATTCAATTTTGTGACTAGGTGTGCTACTGCCTATACTACTGGACAATTTTTTAGCTTGTCAATGTCCATTCCACGTGGTCCTTTCTGATAGCCCAATACTTTCTGTGTTTCCAAGATGGTGCTTTGTCAGCTAGGTTAGTCTTAATATCTTCACCTATTGCCCTTAATCCAGTTACTATGGCAATAAGAATGGGTGTCAATCTTACCCTCCATCCTACAAAGTAGAAAAAGTCCTCATGGACTCGGCTCATCAGCCATCTATACAATGGTGCATACTTTCCAAAGTATGGGAGCTCATATAGCTGGTAGACACCATTCCCTTTTAGTAGCTTTTCCCCGGCATCATCATATATTGGCATGTCATCCTCAGTTCACCTGTTCATTCGAGAAGTGAGCAGGTCATCTAGTTTCTTCTAGTTTTCATTGGTCCGGTGATTATATTCACTTATCTTACTTTATCGGATGTGGGTATCCCATTCCTAGCCCACAATAACTTCCTCAGGGTACTACATTTTGAAAAATTACTTTCTGGGCCATCTCTTCTTCTTCTTCCACCACCACCTTCTTTTTCTCCTTTACTGGTGCTACTTTCTTCTTTGGTGCCATTCTTTTTTGTAGGTTTTATTTTCTAGACCAATTGTGTTTTTGAGTAGTTTGCTTCAAACCCTAACTCGATTCAACCATGCCCTAATTTTGCATTCATGAAATCATGCACCCTAGCTCTGTTCCATTACTCTACTTCATTCAAACCCTTTTCCTAGGGGATTCAAGCCCTTCTAATAAATAGATCTTCTTCTGCACCTGGTTGCTTTCTTTGTACTTTGAATCACTTTACTTTAGCACTTCACATGTAGGTTCTTTGTCGAATTCTCATAGTCATAAGGGTAAAAATGAAATCACATCCCATCCTTATATAGATTTCTACTTTTCACTACATTAATTGCTCCTCCACCTACCAAATTCTCCTCATTTATGACCCATTTTTATCATTTCCATGTGGTATACCTTTGTACCAAATGTTATAGCCTTCTAGCACACCTTTTACCCTTTGTCATAGACTTCTCTTCAACACACTGCACCCTAGCACCCGAGTACCTCATCACTACATCATCTCCTAGTAGTTACCATGGCCACCGCTTACCTCACGTTATATGTTCCATCATCCATCTTCATCCTTTCTTATCTTGAGAAGCAATATTTTTTAGTTACCCTTAGCAACCTTCTTTCTCAACACCCACAACATGACATCTTCATAGCATATACCTGAGAGTCACCAACAATCCACCCCACATGAAAAGGATGTGCAGTCCTCTACACATCAACATGCTTCATATTGTAGTTAGCTTCATGCATGCAAGCGCTTATTACACAAACAAGAGCTAAATTGACAAAGCATAGTGACGATGAAAGAAATACATTAAGGAAATGCATAAAGGGAAACCTAATTTATCTGGAAATACTACCTTATTACAAACACCAAGAAGACTTATTTATAGTAGGGCTTCAACCTACTCCCGTTAAAGTAACCGGGAAACCTTGTGCCATCAATTGTTTCTAACTGGCAAGCACCTGACTCAAGTATATGAGTGATAACATATGGCCCCAACCAATGCACCTTGAGCTTTCTGGATGGTGGCAAAAACTTGGAGTCATACAGAAGTACCATTTGTCCCACCACAAGTTTCTTATCCCTAATGTGTCGATCATGCCATGCCTTTTGGCACACTTTCTCCTATTTTTGACTCCAGCATGCGATGGCTCGGCGCTCATCTAGTTGAACCATCTTCTCAATCCATTCTTCCAAGGCTTTCTCATCAGCTAGACCTCCAAACATGCAATGCGCAAAGAAGGTAACATAAATTCTATAGGAAGAATAACTTCCATGCCAAACACCAATTGAAAAGGTGTGGCTTTGTTCAATCTTTTGTATGTTGTTCTATAAGCCCAAAGAACAACAAAGATACTTTATCATCCCAATATTTCCTTCCAACATCACAAATCTTGGTCAATGTGTGGCTCAAAATCTTGTTAAAAGCCTCAACAGTCCCATTTTCCTAAGGGTGATAGGGTGTAGTTTTATGGTGGGCAACCATAAACTCGTCTAAAAGAATTTGTATTGTCTCATTTAAAAAATGTGTGCCCCTATCACTTGTTAAACTTAAAGGACAACCATACCTTGTAAGAACATTCTCCCATAAGAACCTTGCTGCTATAGCCACTGCAGATCCTTTGTAGGTGTTGCTACCCATCGGTAAGATAATCTATACAAGTGATGATATAGTGTGATCCAGTCCTATGCGAAGTTGTGAAATAGGCCCAAAAAGTCAATTGCCCATTTCTCAAAGGGTTCTACACTTGTAATTGGTCGAAGAGGCATCTCATCCCTTTGTCTTGGTCGACCGAGATGTTGACAATGGTCACATGTCTTACAATACTCTTTACAATCCTTGTACAATGTTTCCCACCACAAACCAGCAAGTAGGATCTTGCGCGCTGTTGCATCACCTGCATAGTGGCCACCTGCAATACCACCATGTGCTTCTTCCATTATATCCTTTCATTCATGCTCCAATACACAATGGCATAACACCTCATCTCTACCTAATTTGTACAAATCACCACTGATTAACATGAATGGTGCCACGTGAATAGCAAGTTACTTCTTCTCTAAAGCTTTCATGCCTTCTGGTGCCATACCAGTCTTTAGAAAGACAACAATGTCCTCCAATTCCGATGGCACGCACTTGTAACCTATACAGCTATAAATCGGTAATGGTCTCTTCTATTGTTTGTGCCTCTTCTCCTGATTGAATTCTAGACAAGTGATCCAGTCCAGAATTGCTTTTTCCTAGTTTTACCACAACTGTAAAGTCAAACTCTTGAAATAAGAGTATCCATCGCATATGCACCCCTATAAAATGGGCTTGTTCACCAAATACTTTAATGCCATGTGATCTAGTATAAAACACAAATGGTGTAGCCAACAAATACTGATGAAATTTGTGCAAGGCATAGATCATGGACAAGGCCTCGCACTCTGTAGTGGTATAATTCTATTCTACAGGGGTCAACTTCCTACTAGCAAAGAAAATGGGATGATCCACAATACCTTCTCCTAGTTGAGCTAAGATGGCACCAATGGTTGTGCCAGAGGCATCCACATGAACATGAAAAGGTTTATCCCATGAAGGAAAGCGCAAGATAGGTGTGATAGTAAGTTTCTCCTTCAATATCTCAAACGCACGCTGCTGTGACTCCCCCAAGTAGAATGTACCTTTTCCCCTGAGCAATTCTTCCAAGGGCATGGGAAAATTTTGCATACCCTTTTATAAACTTCCTGTAATACCCTGTATGACCCAAAATCTACTGCACCTCACGCTGACTAGGCTAGCACTTTCAAGCCTATGATGACTACAACTTTAGCTTAGGTCAACCAACAACCCTTCCTTACGTAGATAATGTGTCCTAAAAGTGTGCCAAAGGGAGTAGCAAAGATGCACTTCTTGATGTTCAATGAGATACTCAACTGTCGACATCTTTCAAACATTAAGCACAGATTGTCACAATGATCCTTAATTAGCCCATAGATGGTCCAATCATCAAGATAGACCTATAAAAAGTTATGAATAAAATCCTTGAAGGCTTGTACCACTATCCTTGAAAATACAACAGGTGCATTCTTCAATCCAAAGGGCATCACAGTATAGGAAAAGCTTCCCCATTCAGTAGTGAAGGTGGTCTTCTCTTGATCTTCCGGGGCAATCCTAACTTGATGATACCTTGAAAACCCATCTGTAAATGAATATATCTCACGCCCAGCCACTCCTTCTAATATTTCCTCCATGAATGGCATAGGAAAGGGATCTGTAACACATGCTGCATTCAACTCTATAATCAACACAAATCTGAATCCTACCATCCTTTTTTATGCTTATCACCATAGGACTGACCCATTCTGATTCATCCAATGGTCGAATGATCCCAAATTTCAACATCTTGTCAATCTCCTCCTTTACTTTCTCACAAAATTGGGATTCATCCGATATGGTCACTTCCTAACAGGGCACGCACCTTCCTTGAGCTTTATCTTCATTTCTCCGAGTGATATATGCATGCCTTTAAGTTCATGGTATCCTCTTGGGAATAAGTCCTCATAGTCTCAAGTAACTCTATGATCTTTGCTACCTCTGATTCTACCAAGTAATCCCCAATTATCACCTCCTTAGGTTCAATTTTGTGCCTATATTGACCTTTGTTGTCTTCATAGGTTCATGATATGCATGCACATCTACATCCACACTGGCTAACACTTCACGTGTTCCATGTGAATGATCCACATCCAAGTGCTCAACTTCCTCCTCATCAATTATGTAAACCATCTTCCCCTTATCTTTTTCCAGAGAAGCGCTCAAGTAATATGATATCATCTTCTTCATCCACAAAAATGCACCCCTATCTCTCTGTCTCACCAAATAATTCCTGAATAAGTTCTTCCACTTTCCCACTGTCTCCCATGGTTAAGCACTTGATAAAGCTTAAAGTTGTGTTCACTGGTGGTGTAGATGAAAAGAAGTCAAAAGTTTGGATCATCCCTATAGTCAAAGTTTGCCAATTTCCAGTGTCATGATGTAATTCAGCATATACATACCAAGCACGCGCACAACCTTGTAGAGTAGAATAAAACCGATGCACCCAAAGTGAGGGTGGTAATGCTTCCTATCCTACTGTCCAGAGTCTCTCACACTACTGGATATGATGCTTGAGTAGGTTGATCACCATGATAAGGGAAAATTTTTGTAGGTGCATTACTTCTTGAAAACCTAGTTGATAAGGCGGTCCCAATCATTCCCCACTCTAAGAGATTATCCCTGTGGACCACCCACTAATGCACGTGGCTATCCCACCCAAAGTATATGATAACATATCTCATCATTTAAGCTGGTCAAGCCCAATTTGTTTCCATGGCCTGTAAGAACCCAACCAAATCTTTGGATCCAGTATAGCGGGTACTGAGTGACCTATACACCAAACAGAGTGAAAACCCTTTTTGCAAGCAACCACATGCTTAACTTCATGCCCCACTAGTTCATAAGTGCCATGAGCCCAATTATCACAAGCAACACTGGTAGTATCACTTGATTGACTGAGAATCTTCCCAATGAAGGATTCCTTCCTTAGATGGATCCTGGACCTTTGGGTCCCGAATAACAGCGTATATAGATTCTATTCAAGTCCTCTTCACTTAAAGGTTCCACGTATGGCATGGATTTCCCATCGGTCAATGGTATTATAACCCTTTCCTCCTTGTTCTCGAAGCTTGATATACCCCTTGTTAAACCTCAAATCAGCATTGTTCGCATAACACCAAGGGCGCCCAAGCAAAGCTGGGAAGCTATCTGCTTCTACAAGTGCTAGCACTTCAAGTCTCCTGTGAACTTGGCCCCTTGTATAGTGATAGATGCATCCTTCAAAACTCCTATGGGAGTAGCTTTCATTCTATTTTCCATGAATAATACATTAGATGATGGCTGCAATGGGGTCTCCCCATTTGTTCCCACACATCTAATGTAAGTACATTTACTTCCGCACCTGTGTCAATCAAAATATTGCTCAACAACCACCCATCCACAACAACATTCAAAGTGATCTCCTTGTCGTAATCAATGCTATCGGGGGAAGATTCACATGAAGTATTTGTCTTTTAGTCTCAGTTCCCACGTGCGTGGAGTATTCCCTTTCAACCAATTTCCTAATAAAGGAATAATATTCTCCTGGCATGCAACGTTCTACATACCTCTCTGATGTCATCAATATCCGACGGGGCCTGTTCTGTATCCTTGTGCTCCAATTTCGAGACTACTCTTTCAAACCTTGTATCTCACCTTGAAGGCTTCTAAGGACCTCCATCATTTCTTGATAGACTTCTTTCTGATGAGCTAGATCTGGATACCTAGCATGCAAAACCTCCTCCCTAGTGATTGTCAGTTTTTGTTGTAACACCTCTCTTGCACATGCCGCCTCAGCTCGTGTGGTTATCTTGACTGATTACTACCTCAGGTTCTAGTGTTAACTTGGGCATCCACTGATTCTCTATCACACACTAGATTCTAACCATCCCCGCATGCCCTTGTTTTCTTGCTTGTGCTACTTACTGAGATGCTCATACAAGTCCGAAAACTCTTCATAACTATGCCCCTTTCCACAAAATGAACAGAAATATTCTACAGGGCATTCACGCCTATAATGGTCAGGTGAACCACATGTATAGCAAGTTCCTCGAGGAAATTCACTCCTTCCTCCACCTCGGCCTCATCCTCCATATCTACCTTGATATCCTCATCCCTTTCACGAACCCCTTCAAACCTTCCGTCATTCCTGTCATAGAGCTGCTTTTATTATAATCCCTATCCTGATGCTCATTCTTCCCTTTAGAATTATCAACCACACTCACCTATCTTACCCCAATATCAATGGCATCATGGATCTGGCCAATCAATCTATAGTCCTCAGTATCATGGGTCGTGGACCTACAAATTTTACAAAAGGAGGATACATTCTTTCGATCACGCGTTGTAGTAGGGGGCAAGTGACTAGCATCATGATTCAAATGGAAAATCTCACAGTCCAACAAAAAATGAATGTATAGTTCTCGGGGGAAACTATCCTTGGTGTGGCCTTCCACTTCACAATCTATACACTAGATTCCTGAGCGCATTTCATGAGCTGAGTTTGCTGATAATTTCTCTAACTGTTTTGCCATAGCTACTATCTGAGCTTCCAAAATGGACTAACTCTAGTGTCAATACTCCCAACTGCTTCAACGACGTAAAGTGGCCTCCAATGCTTCACACGGGTCGGTATAAGTTTTATGTGACAGTGCTCTTTGAAATGGGGTAATCAATCCCCTAAAAAACCATTGTGCATGCTGACTTGCATGAATGTCATAAGAGAGTTTGGATAGAAGCATTTTAAAATGGGCATCATACTCACGTACACTTTTAGTAGTGCCTTGCTTTATATCCTTGAGTGCACTTATACTCTTCTACTCAAACTCTGGGATATGGAACTCTTTCAAGAAAGCATCTTTCAATGTTGCATAGTCAATACAAGTTTGATTGGGATCAAACTTCCTATACCAGCTGTGCACGCACGCTTGTAATGTAGTAGCAAATTGACTTGCCTTGCACTCAGAGGCCGTAATACCTTTCACATGCCACAATATTTCACACATATGAACATGTTCAGCAGCATCCTCGATACCTCTATACTCTAGGGAGATGAAGGGACATCTCCATATAAATGTTTTGGGGTTGTTGTGGGCCTTGACCACCCGACCTAGAACCTCCTTGGTTTCCTCTTCCTCCAAAACCACCCGAACCACCAGAACTAGAACTGCCCAAACCACCCGATCCTCCTCCAGGATTTGGAATAGGGCCCATGGATGCACTCCCTTATGTCCCAATAGTGGTACTATACTGACCCCTACATTCTGTGAAGTAGTCCCAGTTCCTAGAGGTGAATCCCACACTTAGCGCACTCATATTCTATGTAGATGATGAGCCTGAAAATGTACCCCCAAAGAATAATGAAGTTTTCTATGTGCTGCCATTGATGTACTTGTTGTCTGACCTATTTCTACACTTTTACTTCCTAAATTAAAACTATTTTTACCTGTTGTACTAGATACTGGAAAACCAAGCGCAAGGGCTAGGTCAACAAGTTGGCTTAGATGCATGCCTGCAGCCCAGGTCATATCTACTGGTGTGCTTCCATGTGAGGCCGAAGAGGGTTCTCTGTCATGCTTTCCTAGATGGGGGAGTTCCTGATGCTCTTGCTCTTCTTCCTCCCCATGAGCCTCAAATCCTTCACAAGCCATCTCTCTCCACAACACCATCCATTCTGTAATTTCTTATTTCTTGCATAATTCCTCTCTCACGCCTCATCATACTTTAGCCACCTCTCTTCCCTTTGTCATGTGCTACTAGGTCTGCCATCTTTCACCAATCCTGTTCCTACCCCCCATGTGTGGAGATTCTTTTAGCTTTCCATGGGTTTAGCTTCCAAGTTCAATGTTACCATTAGTATTTTGATTGCCAGTGGAATACCTTGCAAATACATCCCTCTAGGATACCGTAGGAACTAGAACTCCACTACCTCTCGGGCACAAATAAGTCAAAATTGAATACTCCAAAATATAGCTATTTAGGACACCACAAACCAGTATCTACCACGCGAGTCCAGCTTAGGTCAACATCATATAGTGTTTGAAATTCCTCCTGTGTCCAAACAAGTGTGCGATACCTCCAATTCCTTAGATGCATATGCAGTCAACCATTCATACAATTCTACTAGAAAGATAACAAAGAAGCTTTCATATAAACTGTCATACAAATTCTGCTCTACCCAAGTGTGTGCACTAAATCCAGATCCAGTGTCAAACCTCCATGCGTATTCTTCCTCCAAATCATGAATCCATTCTTCAACACTCACCAAAGTTAGCTGGTATGTCTTCATCATGAACCATTCTAAAACAACTGAAAAAGAGGTCCCGACAACGGAACCAATGATGCAGCCTAGAATTCTTAGTTAACACCTAGTCACGTTGGCACATCACTCAGCCTAGGCTGAGCGCTCACCCAAAGCATGCAAAGGTACCGGGTCCCTCTTAAGAGTTGTTGTAGTAGAATGGTAGCATGATAAAGCAGTAAACATATATTTTAGTAACTAATCCATCTATTCATCATTATACTAAACTAGATCTATAAGCGCTTAAATGTAAATCATCATGATAATAACAATATACATTGACAAAACATATCAGACACTGTTGTTCGGCCAATATTCTTTATATATTCATCATACCAATAGTACAAAAGCTTCATACAATACCAGACATGCGTGCATGGATCTGTTACAATTATCCAGTCTCATGTACTCATGTATCTCTCATCCTTCAAAGCATGTGTCTCTATATATCTTTACTAAGTAATTCATTACATATATATAGGGTGGGGAACTATCCCTTCACCACTTAACTCTACTAGAAATAGGTCGCATGCTAATAATAACCACGTGCCTTTTACAACTATAGCCATACATGCAAGTATGCTATCTATAGATCGCTGATAGTTAACTAAAGTGGTGGATCTATTCTTAGCTTATGCCCATGCAAGAGTGAGTTTACATGTTCTTCAAAAATATCCATGAAGAGTGGCATGCAAGTCTCTAAGAGCTCACACACCAATCTCTAAGAATAGTCTCCAAAATCGGCTAAGTCCTAAAAGTTTGACTCTACAACTCCATGTGTGACACCTTCTTATACCTTTGCACCCTTGCTCCCGTGTTGTTCTTCCACGTGGACTCGTGTGTAAGTTCAGCTAAGTGTTTTCTCTAATCAACACCATCCAAATCCAAATAGTCTGATTCCCTCCTATGGCCAGTCCCTTCATCAAAAATACCTCTAATTATCCAGATATATAGGCCTAAATCATCCACCATTGTGTATTCTTATAGACCACCTAGACCTCGACCCAATCCCTCTTCACCATTGTCATCTGCACCACCTTATAGAACCTTCCCTGGTTCCCACATCAAATCACGTGTGGAGGTCCTCCAAATTTTTTTCCTATCTTCTACCATCATTCTCCCACCTATCATAGCCTTCAACCCGAATTGTCCAAAGCCTTCATTGTTTGATCCCTATTGCATCTTTTTTATCATTGCACTCTAGCCCATGACATTGAGCATTGTAATTCCCTTCATACTATTGTCCACAATCTTATTAAGTGAGAAGACCTCCTCTACGATTCCCTTCTCCATATACTACTTCATCCAGAGAACATCTAATCCATTTTACCACGTCTCCATCTCATCATCTTCCTAGGTCTCTTCACCTGTCTACATCATCTCCCATCACTCTTCTTGATGAGGGTCCTCTCTTGCTCATTAATACTATTCACCTTGATACACCATCTTCTTGGCATCCATTGTATTATCCACATCCCTTTCATTGGGGGAACATCTTTCCCCATTATCAATCCTTTAACATATTTCTTCTCATCTTCATCGATTCATCCTCCTACGCTAGGGGGACTTCTTTCTAGGACTTGTCTATTCACAGATTAGTTCCTTTCCATATTCAAAGATCATCCTATCTCATTTAGCTCGGTTTATCCAATCATAATTTCATCCCCTCTTCTTGTGACCACCTTTGTGGCCATATTTGTCTTTCCCTTTAGAAGCACCATGGCTTTAAACCCATCATTACAACGCCTATTTCATAATATTTACTTATCTCACTTAATCCTAATTTATCTTGTCCCCATAGGGGACCATTTATTCATCTTAAATGTGTACCATTCTCTTTCTTGATAGGAAAAGCTTGCTCTTATTTTTTCTTGTCCGATATTCCTAACTCATCGTTAATGTCAGTGGCTTCATAACTTTATTAAAATGATATCACTCTAGAAAGGACCCAATGTGGAAATTTTTCCCCTAACCAGATCAGACCATACACACAAGTCCGGGTCGAAGCCTATCATTTGGCCTCCTTGACAATAAACCAAGTGGAACCAATTAACACATTACACTTGTGACCTCCCTATTATTAGCATATTTACCAAGGTGTTCCCTTATTCAGGTCTTTAGATCATTCATCCATCTTATCCCTTTCCATATCTCATTACGATGATCTGAAATTATGTGGTCTTGTATCACTTCATAGATGTGACCTTAAATATGGGCACCACAGGATATTCATATAGCATATTCCTTATGGATAGGTTCTCCCCTTTGGTGATAAATCCACAATCATCACATCCATCACCTTCTTATTCACCTGTTGGAACAATCTAAAGGGTCCAGAGGTGTCTCTTGTACACTCTTTATCCCCTCATACATTTTCTACCGAGCTAGTCCCAACTCTCCCCCGTGTAAAATAAAAATTCATGGATGTCTGAATCAAAATAAAAATGATAAAAAATAGACTAATCCCTTGAAGGAAATTTGTTCATGCAAAAGAATAAAAAATCAAAAGCGTGAAATCAAATAAATAAACCTATCCCTCAAAGGATAGCTATAATTTATTATTTCCATCTATATATTGTATAAAGTATACTATACCCTTGAAGGATGACTACTCCTTATAGAATTTGAATGCTTTCCACATTGATCAGCCTTCCATTTTATCAGCATTCTAATAAAGGTTCCAACATTGATCAGCTTTCTCTTTCCCCTTCTCAGAGCTAGGGCATAGTTTAGGGAATGCCACTTTTGGAAAACCTTATTTCCTTGTAAAAGTTTCATCTCAAACCTCTTTGTCATGTCAACATTAGTTTTATGAGATCATCTCATCCATTGCTTTCTTATGATATATAAAATTACTAATTATCACTAGTTATTTACTAGCATTATTTTTGGTTGCATGTGCCTTACGTTATGTGGATCCCCTTTCTTACCTCCAATGCGATTGGAGGCATATTTTCCTCATATGTTCCTTGCTATAATGTAGTGTTTTTCACACCTATAGGTCACCATTGTTGCGAGGAATATTTCATCCTAATCCTATCACATTTGTCTTTTAGCACATCTTTCTTCATCTCAATCACCTATATGCTATCTATCTATCTTATAACACATTTATCATTAATCACATTCATTCTTATTTTTTTCCATCACATCTTACCCATATACATTATAATCATCATGATAAAATTTAAACACAAAACATGTTACCACATCCCACATTTATATCATCATCCATACACATGCACATCCAAATAAACATCTAATCATATATTTATTTCACCATCATCATCAAATAAAATATATATATACAATCTAAATTAATCATCAAATTTAATCTAAAAGCAATCATCATGACATATAATCTAAAATCATCATCATATCAAATTAAAATCCATCACATCACATAATGAACACATGATAATCCATGAAAAAACCATATATCATATATCAAAATGTATATCAATACATCACGACCCTCTAGGGGATCCTCAAAGTAGAAATGCTATCAAAATATGTAAATGGATCCCTACGCATCTCCACCACCCTCATGGCCTCCCTCTACTCACAAAATCTATGCCACACTAGTCATACTCCTATATGGCCCCGCTCATCCAGTCACCTTCCTCTAAATATGTTCCCAATAGCGTACGGTCTTCAAAATCCTCGCAAACAAAATATCCTTGTAATATCTAGCCTCTGTGGCTAGCACCCTATATTTATCCATAGAAATCATGTTAGGGGTTTCATTTGTCCCGATTCTGTCATGCTTCCTGACACTGCCGACCAACATTTTTTCTACAATAATAGCCAAATCTCTAAAACAAGCCCCGTAGGTCCCCTCTTCCTATGGTAGAAATCCATCTCGTGAATAATTTGGTCTCTCACATGAGTGACTACATCCCACTGCTGCAAGGTTATATCCCTCTCTAATCTCATCTAGATATAACTCAGCACGTAAGAATGACACCTCTAAAGCCTCTCCTGTCCCATCTCCACTACCTCTTAGAGTGGCCTCAATCTCAACCTCCATCTCCTCCATCTCCTCCTCTCCTCCCTCCTCAACTACCTAAATTGCCCATTCTCCCATATGCCAATGGGCGTATCCCGCTCCTACTCCAACATCTTCATCGTCATCCCATGGAATAACCTCCTCCACCATCAGGTTTTCCATTGTAGGAATCGTATCTCCCTATCCAAATCCTCCCTCCTATACAAAATCAGATCATGAGGCACTGACTAAATGAATCCAAACTTTCATCTCACCCTATCAAAATGAATGACCTCTATCATTTTGGTCGTCTCCCCTACACCCATCTCATCCTCCTCATCCCCACTAGCTCCACATCCACACCAGGCCAAGTGAGGAAATCCCGATATGGCCACCACCTAATCTAATCAACATCCAACTTTGTAAGCCAATCCATATACCAATCCAATTTTATACCCTCATCGCCCGCATGCGCATATTTATTCAATCATCCCCCTTATTTAATTAAATTCCTCCTAATCCTTATTAATTAATTAAGTGACATTAATTAATTGATCATTTTAATATCTTACGTACTCTAATTATCTCATCCACATTAATCCTTATTAATTAATTATTTCCTATTAATTAATTAATACCCTTCATCTTGCCATTTAGGATGCTTTTATCCTAAATTCATCCCTTTGCTTTTATAATATTTTCTCATCTATTTTTATGCGCTAACTACCTTAAATTCGTCCCCAAGAAACCTAATCCCATTGCATGCTTTAAAGAATTCAGCCAAGCTTTATAAACACCAAAACCCATCAAAAGCAGAAAATCATGCCTAGTGGGGAAACTTTCCTTGCAATTGGCGGTAACCCATCCTGGTCACCATTGACCCCTTTAAAACTAACTGCTTTCCTTATATTCAAATGAGACACATGAAATTATCAATCAACTTCCTTCCCCACACTAGAACATCCTTGAAATATCCATAGATCTTTGGGACATATTTTTAGCATGCTTGCATCACTCATGATCATCTCATTATGAGGTTTATCATTATCATTATGTTGCTTTATTCAGATTTTATCATATTATCTAGGTATTTCTCATATCTAATCTCTTACAGGTTCAGACCATCAACAACGACACTTAGATATTCTCCACCAACCTTCCCCTTTATCCTTTTTTCTTATAGGTTATCTTTCTCGTCCATTTATCCTCACATTTATCTAACTCGCTATAGTCACCACGACCGGTCGGATACCATCGACCCAAATTTCCCCAATTTATAAAAGATATCCCTTCTACTATTGCTTTAATTGGGACATATTCCAGTGAATTGAGACTCTAATATTTCAAATATTGGAAGAAATCCATCTCCATTTTTGCGTATATTAGATTCCATTTTTGGCTATATTGGATTCCATTAGTAGCAATATCGATTCCATTAATAATAATATTGGATTCCAATATTGTCAATATTGGACTTATTCAAGTTCCATTTTCTCTATTATTGGATTCCAATTTCACTATTATTGATTCCAATTTCCTATTATCGGACTCTAATTTCACTATTTCTAGATTCCAATAATGCTATTATTGGATTCCACTTTTGCCACATAAACCAGATGGCCACCCACTTACATAAGCCAAATCCGCTAACTTACATAAGCCAAGCGGAAGCTAACTTATATAAGCCAAGCGGCCACTAACTTCAAGATAGTGCGTAAGTGATTGTTGTCATTTATGCCACATATCAATCTTAATACCATCATACATATACAACTATTCATGCATACCTTATTCAAATCAATAAATGTTGACGTTGAAAATCCCTTCCCTGAACTTCCTTGAATGGTGTTAAATTTGATGGTGTTTAGATGTTTTTCATGATTTTAGACATAACATACTTTCAAATATTTTATAGAACTCGCACGTGTGACTCGCATGTTTAAAAGGTGACCATCAATATTTATATACATTTATATAAATAATTTATTTGTATATATTAAGCATAGTTAAAAAAATTTGGAATTGTCATTTATAAATTTGGTAAGTAGTGTATAAGTGCGAGTGATCACACTTACAAGTGATGATTGGTCGCACGTCTAAGTGCGATACTCAAGTCGCACATCTCTCGACTCACACTTTAAGTGTGAGTATATGACTGAAATTGCTAATTATGAGTATCCACTCGCACTTCTAAGTGTCAGTCTTGACTCACACTTCTAAGTGCCAGTCTCGACTCACACTTCTAAGTGTCGGTCTCAACTCACACTTCTAGGTGTGAGTCTTGATTCACACCGCTAAGTGTGAGTCTTGATTCACATGGCTAAGTGTGATAACTCACCTATCAAACAATATTTGGGTAACGGTAATTTGTCAACTACCCTTTAAAAATACAAAAAATGTTTATTTATACCAATTATTCTGTATAAATTTCATTATTTTTAATATATATTGATAGAAATTTTTATAATTTATATATAAATCTATATTAATAATAGATGGTTAAATATTAAATATGCAATTCACGTGCATGTGACATTTATTACAAATATTTGCAAGTATTTACAATATTAATGATAACCATTTTGTAAGGAAAATGCTAATTAATGTTGTGTTTGCCTCAACATTAATTAGCCATTAATTCAAGCTATGTAAAATTTACCATTTAAAATTACATGCGCCATTCAAAATATGTGCACCTTTTGGAGCATGTAACTATTGTCATCCATTAATCAACCATTTAATGAAAAGCAATGTAAAATCATACGCGTGCCCTCTTAAATTCATGCACCAACAAAATTGTGGTTGGATTTGTTTACATATCACTATAAGTAGATAAATTTTTGAGTTTATATTTTTAACATTTACCTTTCTATTCTCTTCGTCAATGCGTAAGCTTATTCATCAATAGAAAAATCTCACCAATGCAAGTGTCAAAATTTTTTGCTTGAGTTCTGGAAACATTTTGATTTCCTCTCCATGCAAAAATTGGTATGCATTCTCACCTTCAATCCCTCCAAAATTACCAACTTCTATTCATGTAAAATTTTCCATAAATGATTAGGGATTATATCCATGTAAAATTTTCCATAGCTAATTAAGGCTTATATCCATGTAAAATTTTCCATAGCTAATTAGGGCTTATATCCATGTAGGGATTTTGTAGATAATTAAATGGAAGCAAGTTTGTTATTCAATATTTTGTAGAAGGTAGTTTTGTTTATCAAATAAATAATTTTGTAATATATTGAACATTTGTTAGAGAAATGAAAGAGGATGGAATGGAGCACATCTTGAAAATGAAATGATGCATTAATACGTAATAACATGAGAGGAAGATTTGCATAATTTTTAAAAACCCAAAACACCTATCAAGAACTTATTTTGTTGAGTCTTGAAAAAGAAGCCTAGTGGTATGGATGGTGGCTCAATTTACAATAAAAAAGTGAATATCGGAATTGATTTATGGACATGGTGGTGCACAGGAATAGAAGAGTAGATGTTTTTATAAAATTGATATTATTTTGTTGGCCTTATTGTTTTCCGCAAATAGTCCTCCGTTGCACATACTCAACAAAATTCAATGGCTACTGACATCATTGACATTGTCAATGACAATATTTTAGAAGATATTCATGTTAAGAATGAGTTTCCATTAAATGTGTTGGTGATGGATTACAATGACCTATTTACGAAAAAATATGGTAATGCAAGAGTGGGAGAACCAAACAGATTTTGGAGAACAAAAACAAAAATAGATTTGTGAAAGGAGAATTTGAGGAACAAGGAAACTCTAAGATGTTACTACTATGTAAGAAGAATTATCCTCAAAACATTTCACAAAATGTAAATTTTCTCTATTTGCATCATGGGCTATGTGGCTTTTTGTCTTTTGCTTCCTACGGGATTTCTCTCTTCTATGCTTCAATGTCATATTTTTCCTTAAGGACCTTTTTGTAAAAGGATGTGGGTACTTTCAAAATCCCCATATTAACTCTTATACAAAAAAATGGACATAGTTTTTGTACATCAAATATGTTGTTGTGGCATAACGTAGCAGACTCTATGATGACAATATCTTACTTTATTTTTTTAATTCCTTTTATCGATCGATAATATCCAATTACTATGGTGTCGCATAAGCTAGTGGATGTTAAGCTAAAAATAATATTCTTTGACTTGTTAAATGCTAGCGATCCATAAGCTCAAAATTTTATATTGTGGAAGTATTAGGTTACCTTAGCGGGCGCTAAGCTCAAAACATCTTACTTAAAATTTCTCCTCAATCCACCAATCAAAGTAAAAAAATTCTATAACTTTTCAACTTTCTAATGTTTGTAATTTATTTAAATAAATTTTTAAACTACGAAACTTATTTATATTTTTCTTTATTTGCTAGTTAGTATTGATTTGAAAAATATGAGGCCTTGTTGCAACATTGATTTATTCTATTTAATAAAAATCATAATTCTATGAAAACAATCACACAACTAGCACATCTCCCATCCATGTGAGGCATGAACTTGTTCTCTATCTTGTTTAATTTAAAATTTTAACAAAAAATTACTATTAACAAGGTTTATTAAATATACATGAACATAATGATTGGCTACTTTATATAGGGATTAAGGCACCTAGAAACCTTACAATAGAATGCATCATGAGCATCACCAAGAGTGAACAAAAAGAAACAAGACAAAAAGGGCTAAAACAACTTATCCCAAACTACAGTCCAATAGATCAATACAAGGATAAATCACAAAACATGGAGGGGAAAACATCCCAAATGATACAATAGTCCACAAATAATCAAACAAAATCTCCAAGAACCAATGGACTAGTTAGTCTTCAAACATTTCATATTATCATCCTTGCTCACTCGTGATAGGGATGTCATCTTCAACCTACTCTTCCTCATCAGAACTACTGAGGTGAAGATTATACCTATGAACTTTGTGTCCCTACTCCAACTTGACCACACACCCCTATAACTCCAAAACCAAACTTTTGATCTCTACCATATCGGCCCTAATAGAGTTTTGGGTGATGCAAATTTTCTTAGAGGCATCGATGCAATGCATGACATTGTTTCCATATCCACTAAACTTTTCCCTAAGGCCTCCATATCCATTTCCACCTGACTCACCCTAGAGAAATTTTATCAAAAGCCACATTCCAACCAATCTCCACTCTCTCTTTCCCTTTAGATGACTCCCCTTTCATATCAATCAGAGAACCTGTAGCCCCAATACCAAGATTTCCATTCCCTTGAGGTGCCTTTCTATTCTTTCTCCTTAGTTTTGTTCATATGGTCCACAAGAGTAAAATTTTCATCTAATCCTAGGATTCGGGCTCTAATTCCTTTTCACCACCATTTTACCATTCTTAAAAAAAAAAGAATATTCCATGGTGTATTGGGAATCAATATTTCCTTGTTGAAAATCATGCACCGACGCAGAGAGTGACATAAACAAGAAAAAGGGAAGGCTCATAGAAATCTTATGCCTAAACATATTAAGCATAGTAAGATGGTGAGTAAATATCTTTCTATAATTCACCTCAAGAGTAATGTACCTCATAAGGTGGAGGCAGACCATATTCCAAATATCAAGGATGCAGAATCTAGCTATATCATCTACCAGCAGGTAAACCATTTCTTTACCGCGGAAGAAAGTCTCAATTTCATGCTTTTGTGTCTAGTGTAGTCTTTGAATATCTTTAATCCCTCCATCTCCATTCTAGTCACCTACACTATCAAATCCTCTAAAACCTAAATTTCCATGTCATGGATCACCATGTTGCCATTGTTCCATGCCCACCAAACTCCAACACAAGATAAGGATCAGACCCCCATGATTTTTGAGATGAAATTCCTAAACCCCCAATTTTCGAATGTGCCACAAGGAGGGGTTTCCTTCAGGGAACCATATCTCATGGGCTCGGTTCTCAAATGACCACCTCCCATGGTTTTAGTCGATCGAGATTGAAAATGGATGAAACAATGGCCAAAATGAATTGTAAGAGAAAAATTAATACAAATCCCACCATATATCCTACACGTGGGAAGGGTCATGTTAACCATAAGTACAAGGATGACATCCCAACAAGGGAAAATAGCCACCAAACATCAGTACTTAATGTTCTTAATGAGATTAATAACATTGTGATATATCATCTCCCCTCTCACACACTTTAAAATTACTACCTTTAGCCCCTAATTTGGCAAGATAATCCACACATTTATTACCCTTTCTGGGTGTGAATAATTAATTACATTTATCAAACTCTTTCAGAAAATTTTATTTAGTATCTTTAAGGATATTTCTTATGGTCCAATTATTAATTGTATCCTTTCTCACATTGTCTAGTGTTAAAATCTTGTTTTGAATAAATAACCAAAAAACATGTTGACATTGGTGAGTAAATCCTTAATCAAAATTTTCCTCTACAAATCCTTTACAAGACAACATATGTTTGGAAAATGAATATGGTTGGTCCAAGAATGTATATATGTAGGTGTTATACTTAAGCATTATAGTCATTGATCTCCATAAACGTATGTAGGAAAATCATTTATGTGAAAACAATTGATCTAGGATGTTTAAAAGACATCAAATTATTTTAGAAACATGTTAAATATTTTTCATTCAAACAAAAACATATTATAAGTACAACATAAAAGGTATTTTGTAGTAAGTAAAAAATATTTCAAATAAATACAATTTTTTTCCTCCAATCTTTACAATTCAATTCTCCACTCTTAAGATACTTCATGTTGCCCATTTATGACCTTCTTGGGGAGATTAAATCCTTAGTCAATTTTTTAATCCGTAAACCTTTTATTGATAAACATTAGTTTCCTTTCCAAGAAATGTAATAGTCCATGTTTAGGTTGTCAATAATCATAATGATTCACAAAGACTTCCATATAATGAATTATAACTAATCATCATTTTATTCTAACTCAATGATTAACTAGCATAATCCTATGTTTAACCTAAGATCAAATTAGTGTGTTTGACTTTCTCCTAATCAGGTAAATTTTACTCAATTTAGTCCTCACAAGGCAAAAAACTTAAACTCCTTAACCTACTATGAAGTTAAACCCATTTATAAATACAAAAATATTCTTAAATAATGTTAATCTATACCAATGCACGACCTGGATCTAATAAAATGGCAATTCATGCATATGAGGTCTATATACATCCATATCTCCAAATTATAGAGATACCACATGAATTTTCTCTTGTGTATCCTCCATTAGAGGGAGGGGACTTTCCCTTCACATTTATTATTTTTCCAAATTAAGCTTTGAACTTTATATGTGGGTACTAAACTCGCCTCAAGCTCATTTTAGACATAACACTTTTAGTTATCAATATAAACATCTAACTTGAACCCTATATCTTTTACTAACTCAAATTTATATGTTTTAAGATAATCATGATTAGTTAGACGTCTACAGTATGATGGTATGTTTTTAACCAATTCATTATAAAAATATTTTTTTTATCATAGCTCACTCATCTAGAAGTGGCCAAGATAACTTTAGGGAGGTTATGGAACTACTTATTAGTTTCTTGTTTATTAACGTAGCTAATTTCTCATGTCCCTATTAATCCAAATAAGCTTTCAAATATAATAAAATTTTTGTCCTCCAAGGTTTTAAATGGGCAATTAATTCTAATTAAAAAGTAGTATTTCATGTTGTTGAATTGGGAGTAAATCCTTAGTCCAATTTTTCCTCTAGAAATCCTTTGCAAGACAACATATGTTTTGACAATGAATATGTTTGGTCCAATAACTGATATGTCACGTGTTATACTTAAGAATTGTAGTCATTGATCTCCATCAATGCATGTAAGCAAAGCATTTTTGTGAAAGCAATTGATCTAGGATGTTTAAAACACACTAGACTATTTTAGAAACATGTTCAATATTTTTCATTCAAAAACAACATATTATAAGTACAACATAAAAGGCATTTTGTAGTAATTAACAAATCTTTCAATCCTTTCAATAATAAGAACTTCTAACATCCACGACATTTAGTCACACTTCTGTTCGAGTAGTAACAAATTTAAAAAATAGGTTACAAATTTCACTTCAATCCCAAACTACTATACCTTTTTTTGTTATATCAATTCAATACTCCAACCAGAGGAAGTTCATTATGAGATTAACATTGGAGATACTAGTGGAAACTAAACTCAATATGTCTTTCTTTATCTTGTTAAATGGTAGTGACTCTTTAGCTTGAAATATTATATTCTTCAAATACATTCACCCACTAAGCTCAAACTAGGTTGATTTAATTTTTAAATCCCAATGACCACTAAAATCATAATAATATCTCACTTTATTTTTTCAAAACCGTGAGACCACAAAGATCCAAATATTATGTTGTGTCATAAGCTAGTGGATGCTAAGTTCAAAATATCATTCAATAACTTGTTAAATGAAAGTGACCACTACGCTTGAAGTAATATAAAAAAAATACCAATTTACCTCAAAAAAAAATATTGATTCAAGTTAATATATATACCCACACCAGTCTGAAGTCACGTAAGGGTTCAATATAAGAAGAAATTTTAACATCCACGAGGCTAGTTAAAAGATGAAAAAGTATATTATTCTTGTCATGTACCTATAATTATACTTGTAATTGTGAATGTAATTGTACATATAAGAGAACACAAACCCAATAAGGATATTATTCTTGCCACATACATGTAATTGTATCTACATTTAATTTTATCTTGGTCTGAACTAAAACATGCTGCTCTCCGTTGAAAAAATCAGACCCCGGATGGAGAGGACTCGTGGGATGCATTTTTTCCAAAGAACATCATCCCCATCTTATTCCATTCAAAAAGTGTTTTGTGAAATCACCTTACCAAATCTCACAAATAAATTCCCATCACAAGTGTTTCTTGTGCTCCTGTAACATCTCTGTTCTTACCCACTTCATTTCCATGTGTAGAATGAACAACCTTGGAGAACCTAAATGTAACAAATAGAAGTGTCAATAAAGAAATTCTAATAAGATATTGCTTTATGATTTGTTGTCTGATAATCTATACAGTATGAAATCATGTCTAACAATGTTAGTTATTTCACCTTGCTTCATTTTGTTTATAGATTCTTCCTTTATAATATATATTAACTAAATACATCTAATATTGCTAACATTCAAACCTTCAACCTCCACTAAATGCAGTAATTGTAAGAACATTAACTAATTAATTTTGGGGTTGGCTTGAACATTAACTAAGATTAAAAGTTTTTAGGTTATGTTGAGGCAATATCTCTTTTGGCGGTGTAAGAGGATAAGGCATTTGTGGATTTTTTTGGGAATTTATGACATTCATAGATTGTGTTTGTGTGATGGATGGGATCAATTAATGACTATTACTAATTAGGAAAAAATTCAATTAGAAATCTTGGAGACACGAGTTGAAGATTGGAATGAAGGTGCTCGACATCTCTATTTAAGCATCATCTATATCGGGCCTTTGAAATCACTATCAAAAATCCCTGTTCACTATGGGTAGCACCAAAAATGCATTGAGCCTTCTTCCTATGAAGAGGTCAAGGCTAACCCGGTATGGAATATTTTTCATGATGGTGGTGTTACATCATTTATGGAAAGACTGTCTAGTCACTCTATCAAAGTAACGTGCAATGTTCTTTGGAAACCTGGAAGAAAGGAAGAGTCAAAGTGGGAAAGACTAAATTTCTTATTTCAACAGAGTCCATTGTGGCTGTGAATGGGGCTCCCCATGGAGGGAGACATTTATTTTCAATTCTCACTTCAGGAGGAGATGGATGATTTCTTGTATCCTAGTGAAAATATGACAATGTATCACTCAAGCTATGAATGGGACTCACTTCCACAACCTTGGGATAGGGTTGTTGAGAAATTGAGGAGGTACTTCATGCTTCAACGATGCTACAAAGTGATCTATGGACCTCAAATTTTTCTTCTTGCATCTTCGACATGATCAAAAGGTAAAATTTGTGGATTTTCTATTTCAAATGCTTGAGAGGTCCCTTAAAATGGCTATAGAAGATGATGGTCCTTTCCTACACCAAGGCCTTTTATTTTCTCTTTAAAATGGAAGCTTCCCAAAAATAAATCTTGTGCTTCCCCTCTAAGCCAGGAGAGAGAGTAGCATCATGTCCCCCTCCTCTTCCACAACTAGCTCCCTATATCTTCCATCATCATCAACACCACCTTGGTCTCCTTTCCGACTCTATTCAGACATCATGATCATTAGCCCCCATTATTTCACTCTTAGGTCTCCCTCATCTTCTCTAGTGGCTCATAACCCTCCAAAACCTCTGAAGCACTCTCCTAAGGTCTCTAAACCACTTTCAGACCCAACATCTACTTCCTCTCCACCTCTTTTCGACGCTTTCTCTATTTCTCCTCTCATCTCCACTGACATTGTAATGGCTACAACCATCTCAACTCACCTGATCATGGAAGCATGTGTGACTACCCTCCCACCTTTTTTTCATGGAAGTTAGCATGGACTCAGAAATTCTAGATGTGTTGTGGATCTCTCCTCGGTTTACCATGATTCTCCTCTGTCAAAGAAAATGGGCTCCCCACTGTAGCTTTGGAACACAAGGAGCATTTAGAGAAGATCTCTCTTGATCCACACAGAGGCCATCAAGATTATGTTTCACTCAATATCTACTATCAAGGAATGGAAAAGTCACATGGTCATGACCTAGATGAAAATCAATGAAGACTTCCTAGAACACATTAAGTTAGTGGATGTGTTGGTTCAAGGAAGGCCTACTACCGATGCTAAGGATGAAGCAACTACTCTCATGAATATCCATAAAATGTAATTTGGCTTTGTCTAGTTTGGGAATTTTTGGTTTTTTTTTTTTTTTGCATATGGGATTGTTCTCTTCTTGTTTCACTATAATACCTGGCCATGAGGAATTTTTTTGTGCAAGTATGTGGTCATTTGGGAAAACCCTTTTACTCTAATTCCAAATAGTTTTATGTTTTGGCATATCATAGTCATGGCTAAGCTCCTAATATGTTAATGAGTTTTATTACATCCTTAAGATCATTATGCTCCAAATTTTATGTCTTGGTATAACCTAGTGGATTCTCATGAGAGTATCCTACTTTATTTTGATAAAACCTAGTGACCACTAAGCTCCAAAATTTATGGTGTGGCATAACGTACCATTGTCTAATATCAAAATATAATTTTCTTACTAGTTAGGTGGTAGTGAAAAACTAAACTTAGAATATTATATTGTGGGTTTAGCACTAGAAAAGTTATTAATATCTACCTCTAATTTGCTAGATGTTGTAAAATATCTTAATTATGAATTATTAAACCCTAGTGATGAAATCACCAAATAACATGTTGTGGAAAAACCTAGTGGCCGTGAAGATCAAAATAATATATTGTTTAAGTAGCTAACGAACCACTAAGCTCAAACTATGTTGATTCAAATTTGCTAAATCCTAGTCACCATTAAGATCCAAATATTATGTTTTGGCATAACCCACCGGAAACCAAGCTAATAATATCTTATTTCTTTTGTTTAAACCTAGTGAGCGCTAAGCACCAAATATTATGTTGTGTCATAATCTAGCGGACGCTAAGCTCAAAATATCATTCAGTAACATGTTAAATGATAGCAACCACTATGCTTGAAATAATATATTGTGGAAGTACCTAGTCTCCACTTAGTTCAAAATATGTTAATTTAATTTGTATAATCCTATCGACCATAACCTCCATATATTATGTCATTGTGTAAACTAGCATTAGCTAAGTTATAAATATCTTCCTGTAATTTTTAACTATTGTAAAATATCGTAACTATGAATTATTGAACCCTAGTGAGTTCAATCTCCAAATAATATGTTGTGGCAAAAGGCTACGCCTTTGCTAAGCTCAAAGTATCTAAACCACCGGTAGTATCCAATTATTATGTGGTAGCATAACCTAGTGGTGCTAAGCTCGAAATATCTTAATTCCAAATCTTAAATGCATACAAATAATTAAACTAATTTATACTCATCTTGATTGCTATAAAGATCTCCAAAGTCATTGTCTTTCTTTTGTTTGTTAAATACTATTGTTTTTAGCTCAAAATATTTATATTCTTAAGTTCTTACTTTCTTTTGTTGAAACCTAGAGCTCTAATATCTTAATTTAATTTATCAAATCCTAACCACCGATAGGCTGCAAAGATTGCATGGTGGCATAAACTAGTGGGTGCTATGCTCAAAATATCTTAATTTGAAATCTTAAAATCATACAATAAAGTCAACTAATTTATACAAATCTTGATTGTTATACATTTCTCCAAAGTTAACGTGGTTGATTAACTTAGAGGTCGATAAGCTCAAAACAACCTACTTTAATTTGTCAAAACATAGTGACTTATAAGATTTTAATAAAAATGGTTAGATTATTCTGAGGGGTAACCTTTTTGGTGGCAACAAGAGGATATGGCATCTATGTGACATTAATGGTCATTTATGACATCGATTAAGGGTTATAAGCACATGCACATGTAAGATGGCATTGGGAATTTAAGAGTTTTAATGGGAAGCATGATATTTATGATAAGGATATCTAATCGATGATCTTTGGTATTGTCATGCCACACTTACCCCCTTTCATGTGTTGTGCATTGGTGGCTTTATATCTCTCGGGCCGGTGGACATTTCACTACCCCTTTCCTCTTTTCATCTTTGGTCATTGTGCTTCCTGTCTCTCTGATGGTGATAGGGGTGTTGGTGGTTTCTTGGGTAACATGGAGTGTGGTCCTAGTAGGAAGAGGCAGAGAGCTATGATAGGAAAGGATGTCATAGGGAATCATTTACTTCTTGGATGGATGGGAAAATTTGGAACACAACTATGTAGAATTGGCTCAAGAAGGTCTGGTCGGTCATGGAGTGATTCAAAGAAGAAGAATATGATGGTGATATTTTTGAGAGAATGTACAAGCTAATGCTTGATCTAAACCAGTCCAAGGGGCGGAGGAACATTTTTGACATGGCACAAGGGTTGAGCGTGAAAAACATACTTGTCCAACTCTTCGGGCCAATTTATCTTACATAAAGAGAATGAGAAGTTGGAAGAGTCTAGTCAGCCTTCAATATCATGTCCATGCCTTGACGTGGGGATGTAGGTGATTACGCGTGGTCTAGAGGTAGTTGCAGAAAAATCAGGGTATAGAACTCCCTTCTTTCATGAAAGTGAAAATGCCGAATGTTGTGTCGATTCGTCCTCCTCCTCTGATCAAAGTAAAGGGGACATGGATGTCAAGATCATCATGAGGTGGAGCCGAGAGGCCGAATGACCTAATCATTCCTGGAAGCATTTGTCTTTGGTTTTTGATTAAGGGCTGGAATGGTTGTATGTATAGTGAAGTTTATCGATATAGAAGTATTTTTGGGTGAAGTTAAGTTGATTACAGCTCTTCCCCATATTTTGGCATATATTTAGTAAGATAAGTTTCTTGTAATCATCATGGGAGTCCATTCTATTGGAACACTTATCATGGACTAGTTCCTCATGTACTTTTTTTGAAGACTTATCATCAAAATATCCTAGTTTAATATCTTAAAATCATAGAATGAATTCAACTAATTTATATATATCTTCTTTGATACATATAATGTTTTTGATACATATGCTTGTGAATTGAATACCCAAATACTATATTGTGTGCATAACCTAGTGGCGCTAAGCTCTTAATACCTCAATTTAGTTTCTAAATCATAACTACCACTAGGTTCCAATGATTATGTGGTAGCATAATCTAGTGGGTGCTAAGCTTGAAATATCTTAATTTAAAATAACATATCATGTTTGTGATACATAACCTAGTGAATTGAATACCTAAATAATATGTTGTGGCATAACCTAGTGGCCACTAAGCTCTTAATACCAATATTCACTAAGATCATATTATTATGTTTTGGCATAACCTACCCACCGCTATGCTTATAATATCTTACTTTCTTTTACTTGAAACCTAGAGATTTCTAAGATCCAAATATTATGTTGTGTCATAAGCTAGCAGACACTAAGCTCAAAATATAATTGGGTAACTGGATAGATTATAATGCCCACTAAGCTCAAAATATAATTGGGTAACTGGATAGATTATAATGCCCACTAAGCTCAAAATATTATAGTGTGGAAGTACCTAGCGCCCGCTTATCTCAAAATATTTTAATTTAATTTGTTTAATCCAACACACCATAAGGTCTTAATGTTATACAACATGATATCCTCGATGAAGCTTAGTGAATCACTAAGCTATTCTTAGTCATAAACAAAGTGATCGCTTGACCCAAAAAAGTGTCTTTCCTAAAAATAACCAAGCGTATTTAACAAGAGAGAAAAAACAAAGTGATCGCTTGACCCAAAAAAGTGTGTTTCCTATATCAAAATCCACCTATCCTTGAGGCCACAAAGGTAAACGAAGACTTCATCCAAATAAGAATTATAGCCTAGCGGTCACTAGAGTAGCCAACATTTTTCATTTAGATCATATTCAAAATGTAGTTTATATAAATGGTAACATATAAATCTGGAATTTATATAATAGTATACGTATAGACTTGGACTCATTGTGCCCTAACGGCCACTAAGCTATACTTAAAGGTAAATATATCATGTTCATAATCAAGTTGTGTACATTTAGAATCATGTTTTCCATGACTTACACAACTATATGTCTAGAGTTTTATATTTCCTATAATATTTTGGCAAAATATTTTTACATTTAGGACAAGAAAAGAAATATGACTAGCGACCTAGAAGTTATACTACAAGTTTTTAAATACAACATGATCTACTCATTGCACCCTAGTAGCCACTAAGCTATTCCTAAAGGTAAATATATCATGTTCAAAATGAAGTTGTTTTATAAATCTAAATTGTTAATCTCTGTGAATATAACAGCTGAAAAAGAACAAAAGTGATCTAGGACTAAAAATGTTGTGTTGCCTATATAACAACAACTGATCCATGAGGTGCCAAGGAAAACAAATGATTTTTCCAAATTAGAATTATATCCTAGCAGGATGCTAGGGTAGACAAATTTTCCTATGGTAGAGTTTATTCATAGAAAGAAATCATATTGAAAAGATACAAATGATAACAAATAAATCCAGAATTTATATAATGGATATATAAATATACGTGTAAAATCATGTATGTAATTTGAAATAGAATTGGGGTTTTGTCAATATGTTGTCGAAACAACCAATTATATCATGGTAGCCTCAAAGCTATGTTAATTTTTGGCATAGATTAGCGGGCTCAAAAGGAAGAATATATTAATTATAAAATGCATATTGATTAAAATTAGATTTAATAATATTATTGCATATATAATGTGTTTAACTTCCAATGTACATACCATAAAAATGATGAAGACATTACATTTGGTTAATTCTACATGGAAACACGTATATAGTTTTAAATAATTATCATACAATTGAATTCTTAATATAGTTTTATAGTTTTGAATTAATTTTTTAACGTCATATATTTTCCTAAAATATCTAAGCGGCAACCATGTAAAAAATGTAATATGCATTAATTAGCGAGGTTTGTTTGCATCATCTTGATGAACAACATTAAACTATTTTGGTTCTCCCAACCAAAATAAAATTAAAAATAAGGTGACTATGCCAAAAGCTATCATTATCCTAAAAAAAATCATAGGGACAACAACTAAAAAATCAAAATGAAAATAGCCAAAGAGAGACATAGAATGGCGAAATGGGAAAGCGTTAAACAGAGATAAATACTAGAGTAGAAAAGTGATTGAAATTGCTTTCATTAACACAAAAAAAAAAAAGTGAGTTTTCATGAAGAACAAGGAAGTTTGGCATGGAGATCAAAAAAAAGGCTTGATTGTGGAGCATGATTCAATAGGACAAAGTAGGGCTTGTGTGGATCATGATTGGACTATCATGTGAAACACATAGGACCAGTTGACTACAGAGAAACTAATAGATCCCAAATAAAAAAAAGGTACACCTTTACTATAAATACCTAGTTTAGTAATATCTAGAATGATTTCATGCTTTATGTTGTCTATGAAACCTCCATCTGTTATCTCATTCAAACAATCATCATGATCCATTTCACAACCTCTGTTGTTATCCTCCTTCATGTGTGTGTCCTCTCTGTGTTTCATCCTCTTTGCTTCTTTTGTGTGCCTTTCTCTGCAAACAAGATTATAATCACATGCAAAAAAACCTGATTCAACACTCAGCCCCGCAATCAACGGTCTCTGCACATATTTTTTTTTATTTTGAAGACATGCTTTTCCAATTGATCAAAAAAACAAACCCTACTCAATATTTCTCCAGGTATTTAATAATTTGTTTAGCACATTTCACGAAAGAAAATTCAAAAAGAGAAAAAGAGTGGGATACAAAAATTTGAAATTTTCACTTTCCCCTCTAAAAGCAAAAGGGTGGCTATTAAAATTTCAAATATCCAAAAATGCGGGGGAATTCATATTTCCCTATTTTTATTTTCCCATGGTTTAAAAATTAAAAACTAAACATTTTTCATTTTCTATAGCCTATAATAATATAAACATAATAACAAATATATTATACAACATATAAATAAACCAAGCATAGAAAAAATATATTAAAATAAAAAAAAAAAAAAAGAAATAAATCCTAAACATAGTTTTGAAGATTATTAGAATAATATACACACATTTACGTTCCATTCTTTATCAAAATCAATTTCTACATTGTTAGCTATAGTGGGAGCTAATATAAATTAATTATCCAATTAGAATGTGCCACATGGAAAGTTCGAACAAGCTATTAGGGATACATAATAAGGCTAGTGATCCAAGACTATACAATTAGAGTTACTGTATGGATATTTTCAAAATAAGAAATGTATGAGCCTAGGGTCTGATATGTCATTTCTATCAATAAGTAAAGGAGCATAATGGTGCTAAGAATTTTTATTTGTTAAGAAATGATGTGAAATATGTCTTGAAAACCATGTATCTTATGGAAACTACATACTAAGCCTAGTGATGCACAACTTTACAGATAGTGTTTAAAATGAGAAAAGGTAAAGGTAGGAGACTAGCAGCCACTAAAGCTAAACTATGATTTATTATTTTATGTCTACTTTCAAAATAAGAAAATTTTGAGCCTAGGGTCTGATATGCCATTTTTATCAATAAGTAAAGGATCTTAGCGGTCACTAAGCATTTTTTTATTGTAAATGAGATAAAATATGAGTTGAAAACTATGTATCTTATGGGAACTACATATTAAGGCTAGCGATCCAAAACTATAAAGATAGTGTATATATTGATATGAGGTAAAGGCAGGAGCCTAACAACCACTAAGCTATACCATTCAATTCAATAGGTTATGGCATTCCACTCAATACATACAAAATCTTAGCAGTCACTAAGCATTTTCTTGGTAATAACAATATACCTGTGTGAATTATATTATATGATACAAACAATAAGTCTTGTGAGTACTACATAATAGATGAAAACACAATAGCGACCCAAAGCTATATACATATGGTATTTATAATGATTGGTAGTAATGGTGGAAGCCTAGTGACCACTAAACTAGAGCATGATATTTTATTTTATCACTTCTTTCAAATTATTAAACTATTGAACCTAGCATCCACTATGCACTTACTTTTCGATAAGGAAAAAATGCTTAGCATTCACTAAGCATTTTCTCCCACAAGATCCGATGTGAATTATGTGTTTCTAACAATATACCTTAAAGATAGTGTTTATATTGATAAGAGGTAAAGGCAGGAGCCTAACACCACTAAGCTATACCAATCAATTCATTAGGTTATGGTGTTCCACTCAATACATACAAAAACTTAGCGGTCGCTAAGCATTTTCTCTCATAAAAATAGATGTGAATTATATGTTACAAACAATAAGTCTTGTGATTACTACATAATAGATGAAAACATAATAGTGACCCAAAGCTATATATGTATGGTATTTATAATGACTAGTAGTAATGGTGGGAGCCTAGCGACCACTAAACTAGAGCATGATCTTTTATTTTATCATTGTCTTCAAATTATTAAACTATTGAACCTAGCATCCACTATGCCCTTACTTTCGATAAGGAAAAAATTCTTAGCATTCACTAAGCATTTTCTCCCATAAGATCCGATGTGAATTATGTGTTTCAAACAATATACCTTATGGGAACTACGTAAGGCTTGATCCCTCATGTACCTTAATCACTCTAAGAGATAACAACATAGGAAAAAATAGGAAAAAAACATTACATACCATTAATATTGTACCTTAATCACTCTAAGAAATAACAACATATATTACTTAAAAAAGAAAACAAAAGAGAACAACCCTAAGTCCAAGTACAATAGAGACGTAGGGTTTTCCTAGTCTTCCCTTTTAGTAAGAGGCCACAGAGTTGTAGAGGATTTGTGAAGAGGCATGGTTCAAGGGTTGAGGAAAAATGCCACCAAAGTTGGACCCATCTCAGTTGTGGAGGTGTTTTTCCATGTGACAGGAGGAGAAGTTGGAGTGGCCTCTTCATTGGCCCCTAAAATTTACCTTGGGTCTTTCACCAAAAAAATCAGAAGAAGATTGCAAAGGAGACTGCAAGAGATTGGAAGGGTTTGAGGGTTACCGTGAAGCTCACTATAAAAAATCATCATGCCAAAGTTACAGTTGTTCCCAACGCAGCTTCCTTGGTGATTAAAGCCTTAAAGGAACCTAAACATGATAGGAAAAATATGAAAAACATTAAACATACTAGGAACATCTCATCTAACATGTTATTGAAATTACGAAGGTCACGAAGCCCCATCCATGGAAAAACATCTTGCAGGGAACTATGAAGGATATTTTGGGTATGCATGTTTCTGTTAGGTGCACTTGTCGATGGCAAGGATCCCAAGGATTTACAATTAGAGATCGATGAAGGAGAGGTGGAGATTCCAAAGGATTGATCAGAATGAAGTGATTTTTTTGGGTATGTTTTATTGAGTTTTAGTGTATTGGGTATTTGTTTGTTTTTAAGGTTTGATCGGGAAAAATGGCTTAAGGATTTATGGGTCTTTCATTAAATAAAAATGAGCATGCCAAATTTGGTTATAGTGGGTTTCATTGCTTATTTCTGAGTGTGTGTGTGAATGGGAGGATTTGGAAGAAATTATTTCTCGGGAAGGGAGCCCCGAGGCTCTTTAATTTGAGGTGGTGTGGGTTGTTTCCATCTCATCTCTCTTGGTGGCCCATGACGGTGGTGGTTTCATTCCAATTTTCCATGGGAGTTTAGGCTCTGCCGCTATTGTTCTTGGATGGAGAGAAGAGGGAGATGGCCTTTCATGGGGAGGTTTTGTAGGCTCACTCCATGGATTATTTTTTGGCCTAGTCTGATTTTCTAGGGAATCCATTACTCACATTCTAGGGGTGGAATATCTAGTGGAGTCAGATTGTTCTCATGTTAACTCTGAGGTGGCTTCCTGGTTCATGTCATGGTTGTTGTTAGTGAGGTATAATATTGAGGAGGTCAGGGTGATAGTGATGCATTTCATCAAACCCATGCACCGAGCTAACTTGGTGGAAGCACTAGAGGAATTTGGTAGAGCTCATCCTTTTCCTGACTTGGTTTCGGGATAAAAAGCTTTGGAGGAGGCAAAGGATAATGGAGTTTTTTGGCTAGATTGTGGTCTTGATGAAATTCACTGAAGAGGTGCATGCTTCCTGTGTGAAAGGGCTCTCTAAAGGGAAACATCTTGAGAAATTGGATCTCCTAGGTCTCTCGGCATCGCCGGTCTTCATGGAGTCTGTGGGCATTGCAGGGCTTCATCACAAGCTCATTTTTACCTACAACTTCCTCCTTTAGATGGCTCATGAAGGGGGACTTCAGAGGCAGGAAGGTGGTTGGTCCTTGCCTACTTTCTCTAGTTTAATTTTTTGCTATGTCTAGTTTTGGTCTTAGGTTTTTTTTTCTAGTGGTCTCTGGTGTGGCATTTGGGCTTCTAGTCTCCCTGCATGCTTGTAGAGTGTTTTTTTATTTTGGTTTGGGTTGGATGGTTTATGGTATGGTCTATGTTGTACTTGGGTGGGATCCCTCCAATCCCTAGGTTTTGAGCTCCTGTAAAAATCATTTAAATATTTAATAAAAAATAGATGAAAAATAGATCACCCAAAGCTATATACATATGGTATTTATAATGACTGGTAGTAATGGTGGGAGCCTAGCGACCACTAAAATAGAGCATGATCTTTTATTTTATTCATTGTTTTCAAATTATTAAACTATTGAACCTAGCATCCACTATGCCCTTACTTTTCAATAAGGAAAAAATGCTTAGCATTCACTAAGCATTTTCTCTATAAGATCCGATGTGAATTATGTGTTTCAAACAATATACCTTATGGGAACTACGTAAGGCTTGATCCCTCTATATGGTATGTAGTGCAACTATTGTCTCCCCAGGTACCTTCTAACCAACATGATATAATTATAATCAATGAAAAACACTAGCGATTCAAAGTTGTACATATAGTGTTTACAATGACCGTAATGGTAGGAGCCTCACGGTCACTCAACTAGGTCACGATTTATTATTTTACCACAATTTCCAATAAAATAAATGTTGAAACTAGCATCCATTGTGTCGTTACTTTTGATAATGAATGAAACTAAGCATTAGGTAAACAATTTTTCGATACAAAAGGTTGTGAATTATATGTTACAAACAATATATTTTATGGAAATACATATGGCTTGATCCCTATTTGAGGATTTATAGTGTAGCACTTGTTTCCACCATGGATATGAGCCAAAAGTGTATAGACAGTAAATGTTTCAGCCTAAGAAGACTGACTATAAATAAGTTAACATAAGTTTGAACAATTTGGAATAAATTTCTTCAATTAGTATTTTAAATCTAACTTATAGTCAAAGTAAGAGAGAATAGACCCTTGTTGTAGTGGTACTCAAAAAACATTGTTAATAATCAAATATTTTCTCAAATAGGTTTAACCCACATGACCTTATAGAGAGCATTGTTTCCACAAAAATGACTACTATGTAAGAGGGCCATACTTACGTTTAGGAAAAGTGTAATCCTTCCCATTTGTTTTTGATAGATTTTGTGGAATTTCCCACCAAGTGCTATGCTTAAAATATCATACTTAGAGTAGTTATAGACATTTAGACATAATGAATAAAGTATGTCCGATAAACATATATTTCACATTGTCTTATATAACAAAAATGATGAGATATCACTAACTCCATTAATGTGATTTGTTGCTCAAATACTCTCCTCAAAATACCAAACATTAGATCTTCCAACCTATTATCCTTTAAACATGCTCATTAGTCTTGTTACAGGGAATCTAATCCTCACTACTACAATATGAATGATATACACATAAATCACATAGTCTTGTAAAAAAAATCCCAAGCTACCACAACCTCTCTTCAAATACCAAATATTACATCTTAATGTCCTCTACGGTTTATCATTAAAAATGTGTAAATGGATTTAAAATTGTTTTAGGTTGTTCTTTTATATGTTGACTAGAAGTCTATCTGCCACTAAAGTGTGTATTTTTTAACGTTCCTATCATGCCATCTATATAATGTTATGGCTTGTCCGACTCATATGTAATACTTTCAAAAGGCAAATGGTTTTGTATCTTTCAATGCATCATAATTAGATTTCAGAATTTTAGAATAATTTTGTTATTATTGATTTGATCCACAAAATATGAATTACTGTAACCAATTGAATGATACATAAGATGTCCTATCAAAGCCTAGTGGTCACTAACCATTAAGTTAATTACTCTATTATGATAGATAGTAAAGAACTCTAGAAGTTGGTGTCCGCTAGGGTACTATTTAAATTCCTTAATAGACAATGCGAGAAAAACACTTTAAAGTTTGGAAATGACCTAATTATTGATGTATTTTACTCTACATATAGGTAAAATGTCTTCCATTGTTCATGCTCCCATTCAGAACAATTCCATTCATCGAAGTGGTATTTTTTGGAAGAAAAGAGATGAGGAATGGTTTGTGGAACTTAATTCACCTGAAAAATACCACGTCGACCTATGGTTTTTTTTTATAGATGAAAATCATGAGGAAGTTGGTATTGTTCTATCATCGAAGTTATTGATTTGGGGACACTGCATGTCTAGGTGGAATGCTTCAACTTTGAAACAATAAGTGTCTTATTCTGGATATGGAGTTGGATGTTTCTTTGTTCAGAAATGGGAAATGCATGCCTCCATAAATAATGGACCATATTCCTATTCAAAATATGGTTGGAATTTGGGGATTCTAATAGATTCTACAAAAATGGATGTTCAAATGCAAAAGACATTCAAAATGGTATATTTACAGTATTTAGAAAATTGTATAGAAATGAGAAAACATCTTCTGTTTGTCATTTCTTGCATAGAAAAGGTTTTCTTTCACCTCCAAAACATGCCAAGTTGTTTACTATGTTGAGGTGAAACATATATTTGACTAAATTGGAGATAGACCCATCTAAATCAAAATTGCATGGGTTGAAAAGGAATACTAAATCAACTGGGTCTTTTGAGGCTAGTGTAATAGTAGAGACATTTGATTCTTACTACCAGAGAATAAAAGGAGACAACAAAATGAGAGAAAAAGTTCTACATTATTTGAGAAATAAGCATCCAGATAATATTGTATTGACATCCTACGTAGTGAATCCAATGTAATCAAAAATTTAAATTGCATGAATCACACTACCACCAGTTGTCTATATTATTGGGTGAAGAGAGCAATGGAAAAAGAAAATTTGATTCCCATATTGGGAAAAAATGGAAAAATAGAAAAAATATCATGAGGTGGAAGAAGTTCTTCCCATCACGGCTCAGAAAATATTAGACAACTATGTGATGTCACTGGAAGGAAATATACCAACAAGGGTGAAAGTCTTAGATAATTTTTCTTGTAAATGTGCATATCCATTCCAGCTTCCATCAACTTTATCAGCTATTCCTTCACTAATCCTTTCAATGTTGAATGTGTGATCGCTGATTTTTACAATTTGGCCAAAGTGATATTTCTTCCGATGTCATAATGGAGCTTCTAATAGTTATCGAACCAATGTGCTGGATTGTATTATTATTGTTCTAATACCAATTAGTTATTCAAAAATGTTAAGTGACACCATACAAAGATACATGGAAAAGGTTAAAGACATTGGAGTATCAATTTTAGGATGGATGCTACAGACTCTACGATAACAATGGGATATTCAAAAGTTTTGTCTTATGTACACAATATCTTGTGTGCACAACCATGAAAATAATGATGATTATAGAGAAGAGGTCACTATGGATTGGATGGAGAAACTGCCACAAAAATTGGTAACTATAAGTGAAATTTTCCTACAAGGAAACATCCATCCTTTTCTTTGTGAAATATCATATGAGTTTTGGGATGAGATGTTCACTCGATGTTGTTCCATAAATTCTCTAGTACTAGTGCTTTACGGTGGCAAGTGTCACTCTCCATGCATTGGTGGATTCCAAACTATCTATTATTTTTATTGTTGAGACACATAGTCAAGCGATGTTTCTGAAACATTACTATTCTCATATGAAGAAAGGTTTGTCTCTGAAAACAACTTCAACAAGTGATTTTTTTAATGGATTTTAACCTAAATATGTTACTTATACAATTATTGTTTATGCAGACAACCACAAAGCTATAAAATTGATGTAAAACCATTTCACCATGATGCTACACAACCAATTCAACATGGTGATTTACTTTCAATCATTTTATAAATAAGTTTAATGAGCTCTATCTTCAATTGCCATGGTTTTTAATTATTTTAACAAAGTTATGTTTTTTATAGTTTAGATGATAGATGTGGAGGACATGAGCACAACGGCCATGAAAATGCCATCAGATCTAGGTATGTTAATCGTGTGAATTTACAAACAAAACCACTAATAAGCCCCACAAATTTATAAGAAAATAAATGATTATGTAGACAATCAATAAGGCCCACAAATTTATAGGAAACGATATGATATCCATGTGTATTTTACAAAAAATTATTTATAAGGCCCACAAATTTATAGGAAATGATAACTAACAGACATTAGTTTATATTCTTGGCTTAGTTTCAAGAAAAAGTTTAAGGAAATCCATTTGTAAGCTACATAACAATTTAAAACAACTATATAGAGCTTAGTGGACTCTAAGCATCCACGTTCAATATAGAAATGGTTTGACTAAAAAACCTTACATTCATCAATATCTCATTGATTTACAAATGCAAAATATCTACAATGTTTCACCGATTCACTACTACATACTGAATACTTACATTGAATTAACATTGTTTTGCTTCAACATCATCATAAAAAAGAACTACATACAACTTGATCCAGCTTGTACGTATGTAAAGCAACACTTGGCTAGCCTCATTAAAGGTTTTCCAGCTAAGTGTAGTTTAGCCAATGATGGCATAGCCTAGTGGTCATAAATCCTCAACAATAGCTGAGGATGTTCTCCATCGAAGGGTGTTTCAATGAATATAAGTGTAGCTTAATGGATCACTAAATTTGAATTATAAGATAGAGAATAATTGATATTGTACTTACCATATCACCACATAAACCACTATGTTTATCTAGTTAAGTTTTCCACAACATGAAATCGATTATGAATTGATTAATGTTTATTTCAAATACATTATGCTCACATTTTCAATAGGAAGAAATAGATTATGAATTGATGATTTTTATTTGAAATAGCTCTTGCATCAATGGATCCAGCAACGTGTAAAGGTGGTGTAATCCAAGCCGTAATCTCAATCGGTAACTATTAGCCATAAGCTAAAATGTTGTTTATTTCAATTGGTTGTAATTGATATGCGGTCGATGAAAAAATAAAATTTTTTACTTCCTGTAGGTAGTGATAAGAGTTATTTACTTATTTTGGATATGGAGGACCTGCTATATGGGATAAAAAAACACACATAGGAAGATGTCATTCAAGTTCGGTATGAAAGTTGTCAACCTGAGGTGGCCTATTAGAATTTATAAAATTATTATCACCATACTATGAACTAGGATTCTGGTCCAACACTCTCATTTCTGCTAATGTTAAAAATATATCAATGGGATTCAATAAAAAAATATCGACCGTATTGAATCCAAGACTCACTTGGGGAAAGGAACATTGCAATATAGTCGAGGGAATAACAATAAGAGACCTAGAAAAGGTTTGGAGTAGAAACATTTTTCATACAGTTTGAAAAATACTTGTGTATTACATTAGGTGCAAAGGGAAACCCTCCTAAAATTTTTATGGTGGGTATGAAAAGTAGATGCAAATATTGTACAAAAGATAAATGGTTGATGGCGATTTGTACAAAAAATATCACAAATAGTGTCTCAAGAATTGAATGTGGTAGAGGGCATCAAATACTTGGAGCAAGAAAATGCTAAATAACTATTTATCTTTTCATAATGTTGTTATGATTGTAATGCTTAACATTGCGAATAATATATACATTCATATGTTATTATGAATGTACTATGTAACTCTATTCTATAATGTTGAGATTGTTGAAATATAAGTTGGGAGGATTTATATTTTCACTGATTATAAGATGACAATATGATTGAATAACTTCTTCTGTGGTGAATTATCGGAAAAAATTTCCCTTGAAAATTTGTAAAATAGTATTTTTTACAGTGTTCATAAAATAAATATTAAATTATACTATATATACTTGATTGTTTTTAAATATTTTTTAATATAATTAATATATAAATAATCTATAAAAATTGGCGGTCATATCTAAAATATGCAAGTCATATGTGATGGTTATTTCAAATATTTGCAACTATTTTATGGATAAAAATGATTTAAAAAACATCTAAATGGGCGTCAAATTTAACACCATGTTGTGGCCTTTGTTGCAACCATTGAAGGACAAGAGAAGATGTTCGGATGATATTTGATCAAAAACCGAATTCGAGGGAACTTATTTTTTGGAGCTTCACTAAGAAAAACCATAAATAATGCTTAGCGGCACTAACCCTTATAAAACATAAACATGTTCTATACATAACATAGCATAAATAATGGCCAACGGCTAGCACTTATAAAACAGAAACATGTTCTATACATAACAAATCATAAATAATGGCTAGCAGATGCCAGCCCGTATAATGGATTCCAATATTTGATTTTTGGATTCCAATATATGGGACTTTGGAGTACATATAATTCCAATATAGGTGATTTTTGATTCCAATATATGATTTTGGATTCCAATATATGCAATATTGGAATTCGATATGTACGATTTTGGAATTTGATATGTGCGATTTTGAAGTGTAGATAATTCCAATATTTGAAATTTAGCAATCTGAAAATAGCAATATTAGATTCTGATATTGAGTATATTTTTAGTTTATGGGACTCTAATAAGTCCCAATTTAGTGAAAGGTAAATCAAGTGGTAACGAGAATCAACCATCTAAGCACGTGAATCACATCCAAGGTAGCATAAAACCTCCAACATTTCTAAGTTGCTAGTTTCTTTACTAGCTAGTGCATGAACTTCATTACGAACAATAAATTTGGACAACAGTCTCTTCAATTGCAATATAAATAAAAATAACGTAAAATAGTCATGTAGACCAAACATTGAAGAAGAGCATAAGGGAGTCCAAAGTGTAAAGGTATGTCAAGTTTTGTAGGTATTCATCTGATGTAAAAGTTATTAATAAGCATTGTTTTTGGGAAAAAGGTTGGTTTTAAGAAGTAATGAGTGTAATAAAAGTCACAAGTAATTCTTGAGGTTAGAAAGCAATCCAAGATTCTACAATGAGTTTAGAAATATAATCTAGAAGCATTCGGTGATCTAGTCCAGGTGAGAACGAGAATACATGAAGCATACAATGAGAAAGAGAATATAGAATATTTCAAATGATAAGATGTTACATTTTTAAAGGATATTGATAAGACGATGGTAGTGTGTGCAAGTCTAAAAACCCTAAAATAGAGACATTATGAGTTGATGATATGTAGGAGAAAGTGTAACTTTTTAGCTCTTAATCAAGTGTAGAGATAACTTAACCAATACAACAAGGTGATCATCCAAGAGAATTAATATTTCATACAAAGGAGACTACAAATACTGAGTAGATAACTTAAGGAAGATAAAAGAGTGTAAAACCTCCTACATGTTTCAAGGTCAAGGTATTATGCCTAATCCATGCACAATAAGGAAAATGAATATGGTACAAGCTTCACGGGGAGTAGTAAGAGGCACATAATAATATAGACAAGGTGATACACAAGGTGTACAAGGTATGATGCATACTTCTAGGTTAGATTTCACTAAAAGGGTGCATTTGGTTTGAAATAAAGAAGAATGAGTCACACTTATGACTTGAGTACAAGATAGGTGATTGATGACATGCAATCTCGGACAAAGTAGGATAAAATGATCCCATGGGGAGTAGTATGATTTTTTGTTTTAGAATGGTGAAGTGAGGCACCAAATTATGAAGAGAATAGGTTCAAGGGCAGCATTGAAGTAAATTGGAAGTCATTCACGCATTTAGTCAAGACACGGTGGCAAGATAGTGATGTTAATCCAAGGGGGGCTTCTTGAGGTAAGTTTTTTTGTAAGTAATTTATTACATAACTTCTTTCCTATTTTGAATGCATGAACCATTTTTATAAATGTCAAAGGGGAGAGAGTGCTATCGAAACTAGAAATGTTAATTTGAAACTACTTTTGGTATGTGTTTTTGTCAAAGATTTCGAGTTAATTTCATCAATGACAAAGGGGATATATTTAAATCTTGGTGCATTAGTGTTATCATTGATGGAAAAAGTGTAAGTGGTTAATTAAGGCTCAGTGTAAGGACATGAATTTTTATTGGTAGTGCTTTATCGTGGTGTATTGAACATTCAAGATGATTTCAAGGTGGTTTCAGTTTTCTATAGGATTTTTCGGTGAGGTAGGAGCCCACTAAAGGCATGGAGATGGTTGGTATGCTATAATCATATATTATATAGGTCAGAAATGATAGTTTTAGCATGGGTAAGATCTCTTAGAGTGAGTTTCAGGTCATTTTTGGAAGTCTTAGTTGAAATTGGATCATTTAGGCCTAGTTCTAGAGCCTAATGAGGTGTGAAATCTTAATAAAATTCATGAAAATACTATGTAATAAAGTGATTATCTAGCAAAAATTTTAGGGCATGTATAAGAAACATAAAGGTTTATTTCAGCTCCTAGATGCAAAACTCAAAAGCTCACCGAAAATGCCTTTGAGGACTCGCACTAAAGATTAAGGTAAATGATATAGGTATAAGTTGTAAAGGAAAATTCATTGCTAAAAAAACATATGCAGTGTGTATAGGGGTGTCTTTTAGTGCTTCATGCCAAATTTCATCAAGTTTTGAAGAGGTTTGTGGAAGTTATGCAAGTTTTCCTAAAACTAGTTTCTTAAGGAATGCAAATTGAGCACCCTATCTTCTTATCATCCAAGAAAAAATAAGTTGAATTCTTCAGATAAATCATAGAATTAAATTTTGAATATAATTCTAATATTGATGTTTTACAAAACATTTGAAATAAATTGGTTGAGAATGAAATAATTTATGATCTTTTTCTACCAAGGTTCTTCTCTCCAGGTGTTTATTTCTTGATTTGATAGGCTTAATATGAGTTATATAACTCCAAATAACTTGTGAAAGATATCTAAATTCCTTAAAATCATATAAACCCTCCTCTAATTCAAAATGATGACTATATTGTTCCTCAAGGTGGACTATACCATATAGGTAATGTACTTGCTTTACAAAGTTATGACTAGGTAGTCCTACATTGAACAATCCAAGTTTATTTCTATTCAAAGGTGGAAGATGATGTGAAATGGTTATTTATAGTTCATGAGGTGATAATCACCTATACATGACCTAGGAAATTTTTTGATATTTTATTTTTATGGTGAAGTGTTATATTACTTTGACTTTTTGTATTCCTTCAAATGACATGTACATTATGTCAAGGAAGAATGAAAAAAACACTCGAATACATTATTTCAAATGCATGTATGATGTGAAAAAATAAGTATGATAAATTTTAAATTCATTCCTTGTGATAAACAAGTGAGAAAGAGTAGTTATTTGGGTATAAGGTTTTAAGAAAGAATTCCGGGCTCAAAATTGGTTCATGGTGGTTCAAGAACAATCTTGAATTGATCAATCATAGCTATTCTCCCTTAAATATATAGTTTGATACATTGGGTTGAGAAAGTGAATACCCAAAGACCTGATATTTTTATGTGACAAATATTTTCAAGGGATTCCATATTCTTTGAACTCATAAACTAGATCAAGATATATGTGTTTGTAAGGAAAATTTCGATTGTTAGGAGTCTAAGAAGGTTGTTCAAGACAAGACAAGAGTGCTAGGAGTATCTACTAGGTTGATAGAATCTCAGTGCAGGTGCATAGATTCAAATAAAGACCAAAAGTGAGAAAAGATTAATTGAAAACAACATCTTGGGTGTCTACGGTGGTCATTAACTCAGTAACTAGGGTTTTCGAGAGGAAAACTCATCAAACTCATTTCTGCACCAATGAAAATTCAAAAAAATAGAGGTATCTATATGGAGAGGTAACAATCCCACTTGTAAAAATATTTAAACAAATTCATTTCAAATCAAGGGAGAATTTCATGATGGTATTTATGCATAGCCATGTCAAGGAAAAGAAGTAAGTTTTTACCAAATTAAAACCCTTCTTAGTCTTTAGAGATCTTTATCATCAGTTGTTTAACTCCAAAGAGGTTTAAGGAAGTTGGAAAAGCTACTAATTTAGTTATAAGGTGTGTACCAACTCAATTATTTATGAAATTTTATGAATAAGACTTTCAAAATTGATCTTAGTTTTCCAGTCTTCAAACTATAGTCTCATAGACCTCGAAATTGGACTTGATAAGTTTAGTATAATCAACATGACACTAAAGGAGTATTGAAACGTGTATTTAGTGCCTCAAATACCTAACCATGATTATCTTGTCTAGTAGTGTAGCACAAAAACACTATGATGTTGCTTGAGTTATTAAGTCCTTGTTTGATCTTCTTATGAAGATGTAAAATCATGAATCAACCTTTTTCAAAGTGAGTGAGTTCATGAATAATCTCAAAGGTCATGATTAGTTACAAGTATGGAAATCACTCATCTAGCTCAAAACAAGAAGGTGTAGAGTCATGTTTTTGTTCAAACACATTGAAAAGTTCAAAATTCATATGAAACCAAAAGATAAAAGTTGGAAAGTCAATTTTGAGCTAAGGAAGCTTAAGCAATCGAGGAAAAATAAATTAGATTCTTAAACAAAGAGTAGGATGTTAGGATTTATAAGTAATCGTAATACACTTATTATAAATCCATAATAAATGTCTAAGATTATGGATTCTTTGTGAAGATTATAAAATGTAATAACGAGAGCTGAAAGCAAATAAAATAGATAGAGATAGAGATAGAGAATACTAGATCAAGTGGGGAAAACCAAAGGTAAAAACCCCACCGTAATAAAGCAACGTTTGTATTAATAATTTTACCCAACACTTCCCCTTTCACTCCTTTTTTATAGTATATTACAGAGCTATTTCAACATCATTCAATTTTATGCAATATAATCCTATTCTCTCGATCATGAAGAATAATATTGCCAATCTGATATCTCTGTCTTGGTATCAATCTATACAAATGTAATCGTTGTTAATAGAAAATCTTGAGAGGGATCACCCAAATCAATATGGGTGGGTGAATTTTTTGAGTCGTTTCACTCTTAAATGTGGAAGACCATCATAATAAATTTGATGGAAAAGATTTTGAAATAATATGGGGTGTACCACAGTGGTCGATATCCCACTTGAAATTATCACCCAAACACTCCCTCTTAATGTTAAGTGGAAAGAAAAAACAAAAACAAGACATGTCATATTTTCCTTTTTCTACAAAATGATTTACATATCAATGAATCAACAACAATGATTCAGGCTAGCATGCAAACAAGGGAAATCATATAGATATTCATATAGAAAAATTCTTAATACCAATGCTTTCTATATATGAATACTTATATCAAATTATGGAGCCTTTTTTAAACTAAGGCGTACTCCATAACTAATGATTTGTAGGGATTTACAAGTAACTTCACATAGTGTGAAAAAATTACTTATTACAAAATGGAGGAAGTATTAAAAGTTTACAATAACCATAAAGAGGTGGCATTGTATTGCACACTCCCCTTCAATGTAAAATATAATAGGAACAAAATGGAAAAAAAATTTCATAACTTAACATAACACAATAAATTTATGAAGATATTTGCAACTTGATCTTCTGTCGAATAGAACTTGAGATCAATATCACCATTTAGGAACTTTTCTCGAATAAAGTGTATATGAAAATCTATAGACTTTGTCCTTTGATGTTGAACTAGGTTTATAGAAAGATTAATGAAACTCTTTATGTCACATATAAGATTAGTTCTCCCTTTGATGCCCATATGCATCTCCTCCAACAGTCTTTTCAGCCACATAGTTTCTTTTTCATCTTCCATAACACTTATATACTCTGCTTCAAGAGATTATATAGACATTGATTGTTACTTCTTCCTACTCCAAGTGATGGCACCTGTAACCAACTTGAAAACATATCCAAGTAGAATTTCTATCTACAACATCACCAAAGCATGATCAAAATCACAATAGTCAAATAATTGTGCATCATTACAAGAAGAATAAAACAGACCGTGGTTAACTATTCCTTTAATATATTTCAAAATTATTTTTCCATTTTGCAGTGATCCTCATAAGGATCTCACATAAATATTGAAACAACTCCTACTGCATATGAGATGTCAGTCTAGTAATTGTCAAATAAATTATATTACCAACTAACTCTTCAGTATAGAGTAGGATAAAATTAATCACAAGTAGGTTTAGGATCTAATTTGACACCAAATTCAATAGGAATGGAAACATTCTTACAGTTAATCATGTTAAATCTTATAAGAAAATTCAAATCTTACTGAGATTGAAATGTAACAATAGACTTATGATCTTGAAATATAACCTTGCAAGAAAATGATTTAGCAAACCTAAATCAGTCACATACAAACATTTTGTTATCCTTTCTTTGATTCTAGAAATTAAATTTTTATCACTGCTAGTAATAAAAATACCATCTACATACAAGAAAATAATGATAATATTATTGTTTTCAAACTTAACAAAATAAATCATTATTAGAACAACAATTAGAGAAACCAAGATCCTGAAAGAAACTATTAATTTTAGCATACCAAGCTCTAGGAGCTTATTTAAGACCATACAAATACCTTTTCATTTTGCATACAAAAATTTATTTACCAGTTCTTCAAAAATTTAGGATGATGCATGTAGATTTCTTATTTTAAGTCAACATTTAAAAAACATTTTTAATATCCATTTTGTGAATCTCCCAACCATATTGGGTAGCCACTTTGTAAGTAAGAAGAATTCTAACATTGCTCATTTTAGCCACCAAAGAAAAAAAGTCTCAACATAGTAAAGACCAGTTTTATGAGTGAAAACAAGAGCTACCATCCTTTCCTTGAAATTATCTATTTATTTTATAGAGTTATATTTGATCTTATACAACCATCTAGATCCTAAAATGCTTCACTTAAGAGGAGGGACTAGTTCGCAAGTATTATTTTTAATAAAAGAACTGTATTGATCTTTCATAGCATGAATACATCTATCATATTGACAGGATTCTTTAAAATATTGTGGTTCAACCTCGTATAAGTTCATCAAGGCATGATAAGAATGTTGAATACAAGTTACTTTTCTAATAGTGACAGGATTAGAATCCTTAACAAGGTCTTGATCCCATTTATGAATATTGGGATGCATGACATTTTGAGATGACTCCCCATCAATATCCATCATATCTATATCAAGATAATCAACCTCTTCAACTTCTTTTTCCATAATTCTAGGAAAATAGTTATCGTGCTCTATCTCGGGAGGGGTAGAAGAGGGTTCATGAGAAGCATCAGAAAATGTCTTTTCTAAGACAAGAACATTTTTGTTTTCAACAATGTTATTCTTGAAGGGATCATAGACTATTAAATATTTAGTTCTATAATCATAGCCAAGAAAAAATAAAAGAATAGGATGTTGGTTCAAGCTTCTTCCTTTTAACTTCTTCAATGAAGATGAAAGCAAGACTACAAAATATTCTTAAGTGAGAGATATCTTGTTTTTTCTTTGTCCATACTTCATGAGGAGTATTTTGATGAAAGGATTTTGTAGGAATTATATTAATAATATGGAAAAAGTATGCATAGATTCTACCCATAAGAACTTAGGCACATTAGATGCATGAATCATAATCCTATCCATTTATAAGATAGTCATATCATTTCTTTATGCAATGTCATTTTGACAGGGGAATAAGGATTAGTCAACTCTCTTTGAATCCCACATGACACACAAAACTCATCAAACATTTTTGACATATTAATCTCTATTATTAGTCCCAATTCTTTTAATTTTCATATTAGATGCATTTTGAACTAAATATTTAGATTCTTGAAATTTAGAAAATATTTCAAACTTCTTCTTAATGAAATAAGACCAAGTCATCCTAAAGATATCATCAATGAAGAAAACAACATAAAAATATCCATTGAGAGAAGGAACTTCAAGTGGACCTGTCATATCACTATGAATTAGTTCTAATAACTGAGAATAATTGGGATCATGATTTTTGTGAAATGGTTGAGCTTGTTGCTTAACACGTAAGAAAATTTCTTGTGTCTCATGATGATATTTCACCTTAGGAAGACCAACAACCATATTTATTCTAGATATTTCATACAAACTTTTGAAATTTACATTACCAATCCTTTCATGCCAAAGATGAATATCATTCCTAGAAGAGGAAGAATGTAGCCATTTTTACACCCACTAAAGAACAAGGGAATCCCATGCGCGTCGGCCTATCACCCAGTGGGTGTTGGGTGCTCACCCGAGGCACGCGTAGGCACCGAGAGTCTCTCTTTTATGTGAGTTAAGTGGGAAAGCATCATCTATGATAGGAACTTAAAAAGAGTGAGTGGACACGAGACATACATTCATCATAGAGCTCAGAACGGCTTCTAGATCAATGCAATCATTTCAGATAAAAGAATACTTAACAATTTATAGAACTGAACTGAAAAGGAAATGTATAGGAGTTTATATTCATTCATATAACACACATGAAATAGAACTATGTAGATATATGTATAAACCAAAGTCTATTGTATTTATATTCCAACATCTCCGACAACCTCATCACATGCATTAGATCCATTACAGAATATCATAGTATGGCAGACCAAAGTCATACATCATAACTGGATTAGAGTCCTCCTAAACATGAAAGGAAAATTTCATACCCAAACCCCTTGATACATCCTTTCCCTATAGGTCATCTACCCAACCCAACCCAATAGATTTCATCACATCATTTCTACAAAGCTCTACTCTCTATTGATCTCTTTGTCTATTAATTCCTCTGTAGGTGCTTATATTTATAGGCCTCTTGAACTGCCAACCCATCTTTTTAAGGCTTCAGATCCATCGCCAAGTGTCCAAATATGGTCCTCCATGGGAGCATGCTCCTCCAGGCCTGAGCTCTCAACTCCTTACCATGATGGTCTTCTAAAATATTCCATTGCAGGGCATATTCCTTCATACACCAACCTGTCGATAGGATAACATCTTATCCACTCCACATGTGTAGTTGGGTCATGCTTTTCACGTGTTCTTCTTGATATGCCAAATATGGCTAAGTCCCAAAATCCCACTTTTCCTTGTGCACACACGCTACTTGTTCTATTAAACCCTCTTAGAACCCTGTCATGTGTGCTTTCTCCTTGTGCGCCCTTCTTGTACTTAGCCAATAAATTAGGGTCCCAACATCACCCCATACTACACATGTTCTCTACCCATGGGAACACATCTTCAAAGAATAAATAATTACAATGGATTCTAGAAGAAATAATTATTTGGAAAAGAATAAGGGAAAGAAGAATTGGGAAAGATGAAAGAATGGGGAAGTGTTGTTACTGCTGCAACAGAGAGGAAAATATTTCTTCAATTGGCCTCCAATTTATTCTAGGCATCAACTTCATTTTGTGCTCTCTGGAAGAGGTCACCGACTAGGGTGCTTACCTCATCAAAACTTAGTCTATCTCCTTAAGTATTAATTACCTCAACCACCCCTTCCAGTTTCTTTCCCACATCCTCAATTGCATCCATCCCCTTTGTGATTTGTGGGTACAACCCTTTCATCTAGTTCTTGACTGAACCTTGTAGGAATTCAATGGATTTAGACTTCTTCTCAACCTTATCTAAGATCCTATCCCACTCCACTCTGTTCCCTTTGTTCTTCTCTTGGAATTCTTTGAGCTCTACCTTGTGAGTGGCGATAAGAATGCTCACCACTCTATCCCTATCTGCACAGTTGTCATATGCAGCCTCAACAGATTTGGTAGCAATTTTTACATCAGCAAGGACCTTGTTGTACTCGAAAATGATTGCTACAACCTTCAGTTTGTCTTCCCTTCTAGACACACTGATATTTCTTCCATGGACTCTAAGTCTAGTGGCCACCTCTCCATGGTGAGGATACATGTTAAGTCTTCTAGGCACTCCAGGGAAGATCCATACTTTTGTGCGGGTGGTGCTAGGTCCAGATGCTTCAAAACAATGGCATATGTGATGGATTCTACCTTCTTGTATACCTCGTACACCCTTTCCTTTTCTTCCCTTAGTTCACGCTTTAGCTGCACACTAATTAGTTCCTCCTATTTTAAGTCCTTGGTCCTTTCTTTGAGCTCTTCTTCCCTCTTCTCTAGTTCTGCCTCTAGGAATTTTACCTTATCATTCCTCCTAAATAACCTGGCTTCTAGTTCAACTAAGACCTTATTCAATGCATTATAGACTTTTTCATCTGAAATCTATTGAGCACTCACCAAGGGGTTGTCTCCTTTTGACTCAAGAACCTTCATTATTTCCCCTTAGCTTACCTTGAATTCTAGCTCATTGATGTGGGACTCAATTTCCCAAGAAATCATTTTCCTCATCCGAGGGTATGCACCTTCCTCATCAAATGAATTCATGGCCAAGAGTTTCTCTGTTGGTACTGTGCTTTGGAAATGTGTGCACAACACCTTGTTTGGATCATCAATATAGTCCATTCTTGGTCTCTAGATCTCCATGCACTTTCCTCCTATGCACATGCCCTTAGGAACAATTACCGTTAGACTGGGGCCTCCTGTGTTGTCATGATCTTTTCCTACGCTTTCTTCTTTATCTTCATTTATAACTATATCAGCGCTACACTCCAAATATTACTCTACCAAGGCTTCAATTATTTTTTTTGCTTCTCTTTTTGCCGCCTCATTTATCTGCTCCTGTGTGAGGATTTGAGTCTAATTTTTCATACTTGCTTCTTCGCTTCCTCCCTTATCTTGGGTGCCTTCCTCCTCCTGGCTACCCTTCCTCCATACAAAAAGAAACTCATTTTCCTCTTCTCCACCCTCTTCCTCTGAATCATGTACATCAAATAATAGCGGTTCCTGGACTCCTTTAGGTTCATCTTCTTCATCATCATCCTTATGTCCTCTGTAGGCCTCCAAATGTCCTTCAAATCAGCCTCCTTTATCAACTTCTGTTTCTTCCTAACTAGGGATTCCAGTATAGGGGATTTAGCTCTTTCCTCTTCCTCCTCTAGTGATTTATCCTTTGTGATATGATTTTCTTGTCCTAGCACCTCCTCTCTAACTGGGGACCTCTTCTTGCATGTGTAAGTGCTAATTCTAGTGCTTGTCCCTAGGGTGCCCACTTGTGGTGTACTTTGGACACTTGGTGCCTTCTTCCCTTGCACCTCTTCTTTTCCTTTTCTTATCAAGCATGGGCTTCTTTCTTCCAATGGGGTCTTTAGGAATGGAGACATCACATTCCAGGTATACGCCCTTTTCAAAATTTTGTCTTATGCATAGATATGCCCTTGCCACAGTTTCTCCTGCTATTGGAAAAGTCAGGGGATTTGTCATTTGAACCTTGTGGGAGGAATACCTCTCCACATACATGTGCTTCTTGAGGTAAATGAGCTTTCTACGTAGCTCCATATGGTCTTGATCTACCTCACTAAGGTCGAACCTTAGTCTTTTGGCCTCTTTAAACCTATTTACCCTTGCTTGGAAATGCGAAATGTTGGTATACCATAAATTTGGCTTATTTGTCAATGACCACTAACAGACTTCTCTAGGATCCTCCACTCCACCCCAAACGCATCCCTTAAGTGCTTATACCATTTTTCTAGGTGTGCCTTGTGAGAAGCCATCATGGTATCGCAAGTGTACTTTGTGAATCTTTTCATGGGCGAGGGGTCTTCCTACGAGATATTCCCAAACAAACTTATCTACCACATCTAGCACTCTAATATCTGAGAACACAATTTTCAAGAGGAAATTGCTAAAGAGTATCTTGTCTCCTTCCTGTGCACTACTGATAATTTCATCTGCGATGAAGGAAGACAAATTGTATATGGTGCCTTCAAAGTTTTTGGACACATTTAACCAGGCCTTATTTACCTATGTCCACCTTTCTTGGTCATTTAGTTTTGTCACCAGGTGCATGACCATTCTCATGATAGGGTCTTGGATCTCCGTGATATCAAAGTATCATGACAATTTATTATACTCATACGTGGCAATGGTTGTTTTGATGGCTTCCTTGTCACCAAAGTCATCATCTATACTTTCTCCTTCACAAATGAGGCCTATGAATCTTAAAATCAGCTAAGGAGTTATGCACATATTTTTCCCTGTGACGTAAAAGTGATCCTCATGTATACGCAATATCAACCATTGATATAGGTTCTTAGGTTTTCCAAAATAAGGCAACTCATATATTTACAATAATCCTACCTTCTCCTACTTCACTTTTACCTCATTGCTATAAATAGGCAAACCCTCTAGTGTCCTTTTGTTTGTTATGCACACCAACTCCAGTGCCATTTATTTTTCTATTGTGCTCGTGTGATGGTTGTAATCACTCACCATCATGTTTCTTGAGTGGGACTCCCATTCCTTCCTAAGAAAAACCACATCTGGGTACTGCATCTCTGAGTACTATTCTTCATTCATACTTGTGGGGGTTTCAGGTTGTTTACCTCTTCCCTTGCCCTTTCCCTTGGGATTCTTAGGTGATATAGTTGGTTCTTGAGATGCCATGGTTTAGGTTTTCTTAGCACTTCAAATTCTCTTACTTGATCTACTTTTCCACCTCCTCTAGTCCAAGATCCCAAACTTATGAAGAAACCCTTTTTAGTCGGTGTCCTAGTTGCTAAACCCTAGCTAGAATATCTTCTTTCACAACACGGTGCCTCTCCACAACTCATTTTCTACATGCCCATGAATGTCTTTCCTTCTGGTTTACAGATCAAATCTAGTCACTCATGGTTAAATTTCTCAAAATTTTCTTCACACGGATCAACTCTGAAAACCCTAGTTTGGAAGAGCTCTTCTTTTTTCTTGTATTCACAATGTCCATAATGAAGTTCTCAACCTTCTATTTATATTTTTCCCACTTTTTAGAATTAAATGCTACTTCACTTACCACCATAATTCAACACTTATTGTGGATTTTTCCACTAAGCCGGACTCTAGCGCCCCAACTCACACACCCAACCTTGCACGGATAATCCTACAACCTTCTGGCATGTAACCAATCTATCTAACAAAATACTCTTATGCGCGCGTTACTAGCGCTGAAGGTACTTCTTCCATTCTCAGGATTTTTCTCTCACCTATGTCGTGTTATTTTTGTGCTTCTTTCTCCCTTATACGTGGAACCAAATTATAGCCTTATCCTGATACCAACCATCCTCATTCACCTTTTCTCTTATGCACTTTCTTCCACAGGGCCATTCAACCGATCTTTCCAACGCAATCCTTCTTGGTACTTCACACTTTGCACTTTCCTCCACATTATTCTACCCCACACTAAAATGATGTGCGGTCCTCTGCGCATTCACAACCTTTGAAAAAGTAATGAGGTTACTAGCACCCAAGGCATAACACAAAACAACAACAAGAAATGGAAACACAAGAAAATAAAATGCATTAAAGGAAATCCTAAACTATCTAGTAATACTACCTTATTACAAACACCGATAAGACTTATTTATAGTAGGGCTTCAACCTACTCCCATTGAAGTGTCCTGGAAATCACATCTCATCCAATGCTTTCAAATAGCACATGCATGAATCAAGGATGTACGAGATGATGTAGGGACCCAACCAATGGACTTTTAATTTCCTAAGATGGTGCAAAAACTTGGAATCATAAAGCAAAACCATCTTCCTAACTTCAAAATTCTTGTTCTTAATGTGATGATCATGTCATGCCTTTTGTTTTGATTTTTCAGTCTTCTAGCTCCACTTGGTGAGTAATTGTCTTTCATCTAATTGCATTAACTTGTCAACTCTTTCTTCCAATGCTATTTCATCGACCAATCCTCCTGCGTGCGCTATATGCATGGAAGGTAACATGAATTCAACTGGTAGGATAGCCTCCATGCTAAACACTAATTGAAATGGTGTGGCCTTATTTAACCTCTTGTAGATTGTCCTATATGCCCAAAGAATAGCTGATACTTTGTCATCCCAATCTTGTCTACCAACATCAAAAAAATTTGTTAGGGTATGACTTAGTATTTTTTAAATGCCTTTGTGGTTCCATTTGCTTATGGATGGTAAGGGGTAGTTTTTTGATGATCCACCATGAATTTCACTAATAGAATCCTTATTGTCTCATTTAATAAATGTGTACCCCTATCACTAGTCAAACTCAAATGGCATCCATACCTTGTAATAATGAAATTTTTTTATAGGACAGCCTTAAACCGTGTGTCATAGTCCCGCACACTCTCTACCATTCCCTGTTGAATCTTCTTAAGGTACTGATGCTCTTCTGTTCAAACTCAAGGATGTGGAACTCTACTAGAAAGGTGTTTTTCAATGCGGTGTAATCTACCACCGTCTGATGGGGGTCATAATTCCTATACCAACTACATGGGTGCCCTTGAAACGTTATTGCAAATTTATTGGCCTTCCATTTTTGGGTTATGATCCCCTTTGCACACCATATAAATTCACACTTGTGCACATGCTTCACAACAACCTCTATGCCTTGGTAGTCTGGTAAGTGTAAATCCATTTCAAAGATTACTTGAGGAGGTGGCTGAGGCCCCTGCCCTCTTGGTCCAGATCCTTGGTTTCCTATGGTGTTCCCTCTAGTATTTCCACCACCGCATCTACCGGATCCACCAAGTCATATGCCTCTAAATCCACCACTTCAACCTCTATATCCTCATGTAGCCAACAATGGGCCCGAAGTGGTCGCGCCTAATGTTCCCAATGTCCCATTGAATTTCATGCGAATGGTCTGCAAGATCATCCCACTACCGATAGTATACCCCCACCACTCCTAGACGTGAGACCAAAGGCTTGTGTATCCACACTTTGCCCAAAAACTCCTCTAAAAACTAGAATGGTATGTGCAGCCATAGAAGTCCCAAATGAGAAATTATATCTCCTGGGCACAAATCTGTCACTTCCATTGATACCAACTAGGTTAATGATACTTCTCCCTTGATCTAGAAAACCAAGCGCTAGGGTTTGGTCACTAGGTGGGTTTAGATGCATGCCAATGACTCTTCACTCTCTGTGTGATGAAATCTCAACAAAAGGCTGAAGGGGTCTCTTTACACACTTTCGAGATGGGGTAAAATAGACCGCTTAGGTTCCACATCCTCTCGCATGAACCTCAAATCCTTCCCCGTAACTTCGCCTCCATATATCCATCACACTTATAACCTTGCATTATCTAGCAATCTCCTTTTCACACACTTCACTATACTTGAGTCGTCTCTCCTCCATTTCTTTCTCGCTTACAATATCTGCCATCTTCCTCCACCCTAGCTTCCTTACCCAACGCTTAGGAAGGTTTAGTCGGCCATCACAAATTCCTCTAAACTCGAGGTAATGATCAAGATCTTCATTTCCAGAGGAATAACATATAGAAATGATCCGCTGGTTCCTACAAAAACTCAAAATCATCGATTTCCAAACAAGAATATGTAGAAATAGTGTACTCCAGAGTATAGCTAGCTAGTAATCCTTTCCACCAAAGATCCACATCACAAGTCCATGTCAGATCTACATCTTACATCCTTGGATACTCTTCTTGGGTTCACATGCATGATCTACGATACCACTTGATCTTGATGCATATGCTTTGAGATCAATTCATACATCTCTATTGGGAAGCAACAGAAGAAAGTTTCATACAACTCATGGTAGAAGTTCTCTTCTACCCATCTGCTGTGCATCAAACTCAGGCCCAGTGTTGAATCTCTGAGAAAATTCTTCCTCCATGCTCTTGAACCATGATTCAACACTTTCTAGAGTTAGGAATTTTGTCATCACTCATTGCATAAATCATGATGTATGTTATTTCCCACTACAAATTTGAAAATATATCCTGGTAATGAAACCAATACGTAGCCAATTTTACACCCACCAAAGAACAAGGGAATCCCGTGCGTGTCGGCCTATCACCCAGTGGGTGCTGGGTGCTCACCCAAGGCATCTATGGGGGCCGAGTCTCTCTTTTATGTGAGTTAAGTGGCAAAGCATCATCTATGATAGGAACTTAAAAAGAGTGAGTGGAAACGAGACATAAATTCATCATAGAGCTTAGAATAGATTCTAGATCAACACAGGTCATTTCGGATAAAAGAATACTTAAAAATTTATAGAACTGAACTGAAAAGGAAATGTGTAGGAGTTTATATTCATTCGTATAACACACATGAAATAGAACTACATAGATATATGTATAAACCAAAGTTTATTGTATTTATATTCCAACGTCTCTGAAAACTTCATCACATGCATTAAATCCATTACGAATATCATAGTATGGTAGACCGAAGTCTTACATCATAACTTGATTAGAGTCCTCCTAAACATGAAAGGAAAATTTAATACCCAAACCCCTTGATACATCCTTTCCCTAAAGGTCATCTATCAAACCCAACCCAATATAGTTCCTCGTAGCATTTCTACAGAGCTCCACTCTCTATTGATCTCTCTATCTATTAAATCCTCTATGGGCACTTGTATTTATAGGCCTCTTGAACTGCCAAGCCATATTTATAAGGCTTCAGATCCATCACCAAGTATCCAAATGTGGTCCTCCATGGGAGCATGCTCCTTTAGGCCTGATCTCTCCACTCCTTACCATGATGGTCTTCTAGAAGCTTCCATCGTAGGGCATATTCCTTCCTAGGCCAACCTGTCGCCAGGATGGCACCTTATCCACTCTGCATGTGCAATCGGGTCATGTTTTTCACGTGTTCTACCTAATATGCCAAATATGGCTAAGTCCTAAAATCCCACTTTGCCTTGCGTGCATGTGCTACTTGTTCTATTAAACCCTCCTAGAACCCTATCCTGCACACTTTCTCCTTACACGCCCTTCTAGTACTAAGTCAATAAATCGTGGTCCGAACAAAGAATAACAAGATTGAGACAAAAATCCATTAAATATTTACAAGCCATTTTTCTTAATACCGAAGCAATAACATTAGAAAAATTATCTTTTACATACCACTTATATTGCAACAAAAAAATATACATTTTTCTTTTGTTACTTGAGAGAGCAAGAAAAATATTTATTTTGATCTGAGGAATGAAGAAGACATTCCTAATTACACCATTTGACAATTTAACATTGCCACAACTTCTAGAGCTAATAATGGAGTTATCTCCTAGATATATATTCTCCTAACATTTAACTATATCTAAGAGGATACTAGGAGTGTAATTCATGTGCCTAGAGGTGTCACCGTCAAGAATCTATTCATTGTCATTTGATGTTGAAAGGGTAATATACAAAGACAATAGACTGCTCATCATTATTTGCATGATTTTTCTTCTCGATTTTGATCTTTCCTTTGATTGTTAAATTTACTAGTATTAGTATTTTTCACAAATTTGTTAGGTTTTATTCTACAATCGACTCTTTATCCCCAAATTTTTCACATCTTTTACATGTCCCATTAAATTTGTCTTTAAAATTCTGAATTCTCTTAACAGAGTTAGATTTCAAATTTGATTTGAATCTCTATATTATTTTATTAGACTTCTGATTAGGATAAATATTATTCTTATTATGTGAATACTTATGATTCTAAGAGTACAATGTTTGAGAACTAGTATCTTTTGAATCAAAATTCTTCATTACATGCTCTACTTTAATTAACAAAGAAGACAACGTGTCTAAATTAGGAAGATCATTCTCATTCGATACTTACAGTAGGGAATTGAGATATAATTCCTAAAATTTTCATAAATATTTATCCGAATAATGAAGTACAATTTTTGTCTTTAAATAGTTCACATTATAACCATCTAACCGATATTAATGTTCTTAATTTTAGCTAAATAATAAAATATTTTCTCATCCCCCTTCATGGGATTTGTAAACAATTCCATAATTAGCTTAATTATTTTAGATAGATGGTGACTCATGAATAGTCTCTAACTAATTGCGAGGCATCAAGAGGAAAGTCCATATGATATATATATATATATATAATTCATCTTTTATACTTTACAAAAAGGATGAACGTAGCTTCCTTTGATCTTAGAGAGAAAGAGCTAAGGTTTTTAGGGGTTGTTTGTCTACAAGTGGGTCATTTTTCAACACCAGTTACAAGATACCATAACTTTCTATCCATAAAACAAGCTTTCAATCAAGCTCTCCAGATGTTATAGTTCATTCCATTTAACAACCGAGACTTATCCAATAAAAAAACTAACAAAGATAGACATTTTTAATGCTCAGACGACACTAGAAATTAATACAACTTAAAATTTGACTTAAGGAATCCAAACAAAGAAAAAGAACAAGCTACAAATAATTTTAGAAGAAATAATCATGCAGAGCTAGCTAAAAATGAAACAGATAAGAAATGGAAGGCCACAGAGAAAATATCTAACCTTTTCAAATTTTAGAATCCATGAGACAAAGAAACTTAAAAACCCACGAATGAATATAATTAGAAAATATGTGATATACAGGGCTATCCTAAATTAAAGGGAGTTCACCCTTCTTTAGGGGAGATAAAAATCAATCTCAAAAGAAGTGTGTTCCTAGTTAGGAAGAGACCTTATAGGTTTAATCTTGATCTACATGTGAAGGTAAAGGAAGAAATTGATAAAAATGCTCAAGTCTAGTATAATTGATCTTAATGAGGAATATGAATGGGTTAGCTCCATGGCCATTAGTATTAATAAGGATGGGAGGATAAGAATATTTTTAGACTAAAGAGAATTAAATGCTTCATCTATATTTGATCCTTTTCCCACCCCATTCACAGAGGAGATTCTTGAGGGAGTTTTTGGGTGCAAGATATACTCCTTTGCAGATGGGTTTTCAAGTTATCATCAAGTGCGTATAGCAAAGGAATATCAAGAGAATAAAACTTTCACCACTGAGTGGGGAAGTTTTACATACATAGTGATGCCCTTTGGACTAAAGAATGCACTAGTAGTGTTCTCACGCATTGTGGTGTGGGATTTTTAGGATTTCGTTCATATGTTTTTATAGACATATCTAGATGATTGGACAATTTATGGATTAGTCAAGGATCATTGTGAGAATGTAAGGTTCATGTTTGAGAGGTGTAGGAAGTTTTTCATCTCTTTGAATATAAAAATACTTATTTCCAACACATTTTGGCACTTTACTTCGGCATATTATTTGTAAAGAAGGTTTGTTGGTAGATATAACTAAGATAGTTGTGATCTTTGGTTTGAAAGAACCTAATAATCAAAGTGAGGTGTGTGGATTCCTAGGTTACATAGGCTATTATAATAAATTTATTAAGGGGTATGCAAAGACTATTGTGCCGTTAGAGGATCTATTGAAAACTAAAGGAAAATTATATTGGGATGAGGAGAAACAAAAGGCATTTTAATCATTGAAGGAAAAGCTTACTACTGAACCTAGTCTACACTTTCCTTTGTGTGACAAACCATTTCATGTTCGTGTTGATGCTTCTAGGATGTAAAATTGCATAGTGTTGGCACAACCAAGATAAATAATTGTAGACCACCCAATTTTCTCAGTACAAGTAGGAAGGTGACACCCACGGAGTAGAATTATACAACTACTGAGTGCGAGGATTTGTCCATGATCTACATACTACATAAATTTAGACAATAATTATTGGAAACACCATTTATTTTCTTTACAGATCATATGACACTTAAATATTTGGTCAAAAACTTGTTTTGCAAGGGTGCATTTGTAGGTGGATACTACTATTTCAAGAGTTTCAATTTACAATTGTTTTCAAACTAGGAAAGAGTAATTCAAGGCCTGATCATTTGTCAAGGATCAATTCTAGTGAGGATGTATAGAGCATTGAAGATAGAATTCCCGATGTATAACTTTTCAGTTAAATTGTGCACCCACAAATTTATAGGATACTACCAATTGATAGGTGGAGATTTGTTTAAGCTAGGCCATGATGACATTAGAAAATAAGTATCTTGTAATACGAGTGAAACCTTACCAGTTGATAGGTGGAGATTTATTTAAGCTAAGCCAAGATGAAGTTTTACACCCGTGTCCTATGGAGCATGAACATGAGGCTATTATGCAAGAAGCTCATTGTGGAATTATAGGAGGTCATTATGTTGGAGATGCCACCACATGCAAGATCCTCGTGACAGATTATGGTGGGAAAATTTTTATAAGGATATTAAAGAATATGTCAAGGTGTTTGACAATTTTTAGTGCCTTGGGAATCTTGGAACACAATGTTAGATGCCTTTAAGGCCTATTGCAATTGGTGAACCTTTTGAGAAATGGGATATTTACTTTGTAGGTTCTATTTCCCCACCCACATGTAGGACTTGATGGCTCTATATTATAACTTGTACAAATTATTTGACAAGGTGGGAAGAAGCAACACCTACTAAGGATTACACAATAACTACATCATCAAGATTTTTATGGGAAAACATTATCAGTAGGTATGGATTTCCATTGAGTTTAAAAAGTGATAGAAGAGATCATTTCTTAAATGAGACAATCAGAATCCTTTTGGAAAATTTTATGGTGGTACACCATAAGACAACACCTTATCACCCATAGGACAATGGTATTATTGAAGCTTTCAACAAGATTCTGGGACAAACACTGACAAAAATTTGTGATGTTGGAAGGAAATACTGGGATGATAAATTATATGTTGTACTTTGGGTATATAGGAAAACTTATAAAAGGTTAAATAAGGCCACACCCTTTCAATTGGTGTTTGGCACAAGGGATGTTTTTCCTATTGAATTTTTGTTTCCATCTTTGTGTATTACACATGCAAAAGGAATAGATGATGAGAAAACTATTAAGGAGCACATTGATAAATTGATGTAGTTAGATGAGCGGTGTGCCATTTCTTGATGGAGTCGAAGACAGAGAAGGTGATGTAAAAGGATTGACATGATAGGAACATAAGGAACAAAAAATTTGAGGTGGGAAAGATGGTTCGCCCGTATGATTCTAATTTTGTGTACTACCTATGAAAATTGAAAGTACATTGGTTGGCACCTTTTTTGGTAACAAAGATACTTGATTTAGGTGTTTGTCAACTACAGAGTGCTGAATGGAACTTTATTGCCCATATACTTCAATGGGAGTAGGAATTTAGCCCTAGTATAAATAAGGATTCTTGGTGTTTGTAGTAAGGTAGTACTATCATTTAGATTAGGTTTCCCTTTCATGTATTTCCTTTCATCATTGCTATGACTTGTTAATTTATTTAACTATTTTGTTATAATAATTGCGTTTATGTGTTAGAAGATTTATAATTTCTTTTGAATTAATTCATAGAGGACCACAAATAATTTTGAGTGTGGAGTGGATTGTAGATACACGCAAAAGAGTAAATTGGTAGGTGTTGAAGGTTGACTAGGAACTAAAGGAGAGAATTCGTTGATGATAGTGTTGGTTTTTAGAGAGAAAGGTGCTATAAATAATGAGAAATATGGTGAGAATAAGGATTTGAAGATAATTTCTCAATAGGAAGACCATTCATAAGAAAAAGGTTCACACAATACAACACAAGATAGGAAGAGGCATAATGGACTACTTGGTATGAGGTGCAGAGGCTTATGTACTTCGGTGCATGGATGTGTGTGGAAGGAGGTTTGTGTCGAGAAGTGGTCAGTGTGCAGCTGAAGGTTATGAATGGGTGTGGAAGAAAGTAGAAAATCATCATTAAAGTTAAAGTACTATGGTAGGTGAGGAGAAATCAATTCAATTTTTTTACAAAATCTATAAAAGGGGTGCATGTGAGTTCATTCTTACATTTCATATTTGAATTTCTGATCTTCAAGTGTGATCAAGTGCAAATGAGTAAGACATCAAACTAGTTGATTTTTGTACATGGTTGTGGTGAATCTCCATCAAGAAGGTGTTTGATCTAGTTGGAGGCATACGAGAAGATATTTTGTAGGTTTAGGGTTTGATAAAACAAAATTGTATCGAGGAACATGAATTTGGAGTTGTAGAGAGGTAAAAAACGTAAGTATAATTTGAAAGAATTAAAATGGCACCCAAGAGCATCCACTAGAGGAAAGCATAGTAAGGAATTGGAAGTAGAGGTCGAAGACATACCTAAATGATAGTTGTATGAGATGCATTATCCTAGGGAAGTGATTATGGGGCATGACTGGGACTCCCATGCTAGGAAAATTAAGGTAAGTGAGTACAATCACCACACCACTACAAAATTAGAATAGATTGAAAAATATGTGGTTAAGAAGAAAATTTGAGGACCACAGATGAAAAAACCTTCTATGATGACGAAGGGAAGAAGACCTTGGAGAAAGATGGGGTTTTGTAGATCTATGAGCTACCATATTTTGGAAAACTAGAGGGGATTTATCAGTGGTTGATGTCAAGGATCGTGAGGTATTTTTCTACTTCGCTAGCAGAAGGGTACACCTCAGCCTGCCCTTTATCAGGAACTTGATAGGATTGAGGAGTTCAGGGACTAATATTGCTAGTGACTTGGATGATGAAGTGGGTGTAGAAGAGAATTTTGTTGAGTTTGCATACCGTAATGTATGGTGCTCGATAAACATGTTAAAGATAGATGACCCCGTGGTCAAATTTTTTGCGCACCTCACAAAGTTCAATAACCATGACCTGTTAGGGCCAGTAAATAAGAAGTTTCTTCACATTGCAAAGAACATGGAGAAGGGGGTTATGTACAACTTATCTACATTTAGAGTAGAAAATATTATTGATAAAGCACACAAGGGAGATAAGATAAGTTGGGGAAGTGTTTTTTATCATATATTTATAGAGATTAGGGTCCCGAGATGGACCTAAGGACAAAATATGGGCAGCTCCTTTAGAAAATAAGTCTTTGGCCGAGAGGTTTGTAAAATATAACCGTAATAGAACTACGAGTGGCCTATATAATAAAAGGATAGAATTTTGGTAAAAATGCATGTGTGAGGCCTTTTAACATGAGTGGAGAATACCCAAGGACTTACCTGCCATATTGGATAAGAAGGAAGAATTTCTACTATACCAACACTATTGCATTGGAAGGTTCAGGATGAGGGATGGTAAGTGGAGCCCTTAGTGTAAGATCCCATATCATTCATCATACATTATATATAGGCCATTGTCAATATATTTTTAGATGTGTGCAAGCTTAGATTTGATGTAGAAAAGGTTGATTATGTGTACCACATGCTCAAGAAGACCTATGTCTATTGAGGTAAGTATTCCTATATTGAAATGATGATATCTGATGACATTGTTATCATTTCCATGTCTTTATAGATTAGGAATTTGGGTGTGGCTAAGGTATACCTTGCTACACCCTTAACCTATTGCTTGTATTAGGATATGAGTAGCTGACTTGTGGCTTACCATATCATTTTATTACATCATTTATACTTTCTGATGCTTACTAGGTCATTCTTGGTGATGGCCATAGCATAGGAATAGTATATATACGGGATTTTCGGTAGTAGATGAATCATCATTGAAACATTTGAGTATATTTTATGGTTTGGATGTTTCCCAAAGTGGGGAAGCTATTATAATTGCATATTGAGATCATTATTCTGAAATAGTGTGTTATTAGGTGTTTTATTGCCACTCATAATCTGAATTATATAAGTAATTTCATTACAAATGGTATCGAGCTACGATCTCTGGGCCAAAATTAGGAAAAACCCTAATTTTTGTTTCCAACATATATTTCAAACCAGAGTGAATTGGTGGGAGATATTTTGACCAAAGTTTGGAAACATTTCAAGTAAGGATCCCTAAAAAATTTAGAATTTTTCGATTTATTTTGTAAAAGTTAGTATAAATTTAGGTTTTTTCATAAATCACTACCTAAGGTGCAAATTGTGGAATTTTATCAAGATCTTTACATTTTCGGAAAGCTCTCAATACAATAGTATTAGTATCTTCTATGTGTTTTTTCTTATTTGGCCAAATTTGTATCAAAACCATAAACCCTAATGTTTGACATCATGGTGGGGCCTTCCACAAGACCAAAAATAATCTGGTTACTTTGCGTAACACCCCGTATAAAGATGGGGTAGTGATTGAAGAGATGGAATCAGAAGGGGTAAATACATATTCTTCAACACTAGGGTTTACCTTAGTTGATCATAAGGTGAGCCAACTTGAGTATGAGGTGTGAAATGTATAATATGAGATGGCCTCTAAAGGAGACATAGACCAAATCAATCAGCGCTAGATGATATCACGCAACATGTAAAGGGTAAAAATTATGGCCCAAATATGCCCCATATCAACCAGGAGGGTCTTCGGTTCAAAATTATGGAAAAAATAACCATGTTGGATCACTTTTCTAGCCCCATTAATGGCAACTTATTCGCAACAATAGAACATGATACTAAAGAGGATATGTGAACAATTGATAGTAAGGATCCCCTAAATTATATAAATCAAATGGATAAATTCTTTGAGTTACATAAAACACCATCGTAACAAACGGTGACATTGCATCTTTGTATCTTGAACCAAACCAATTCATTTGGTATCGATGGTTATGTCCTCAGGGGTAGAAGAATGGTCTCAGTATCACTTGGACAATTTTTACCGAGGAGTTTCAATTGCAATATAGTTCCAGTGTTTCAGAGAACTACTTTACTCAATTAGAAAAGTTACGAAAAATAGGATCAGTCAAAGATTATGTGCATCAATTCCAGAACCTATCCTTAAGGGTGGATAATATTCTAGAAGAGAATTTGAATGACCTATTTCATGGGGGTCTTAAGGACCACATCAAGCATGAGGTACGTATGTTTAATCCACTCAAGCTTTTTGATTCTATTATCATGGCATGTCGAGTAGAGGAAAAAGTTATTTATAGTAGGAGGTTTCCTTTCATTAACACCCTAGACCGCAGTATCTCTTCCCCTTCATTCACTAGGCCAATTAGACTGACTCCTCAGCAAATGGAAGAAAAGAGAGCAAAATGGTTATTTTTTAATTGTGACAACAAATATGGATCAGACACAAATGTGTTGAGAATAATTTGTTTTATATTGATGGAGGTAATGAGGATAATGAGGAAGCTGAAATTATAGGAGAGGCTAAGGAAGCAGTAGAAGATGAAGTAGAGGATCACCAACCTACAATTTATTTCCATGCATTTTCAGGTATTAGTACTCCTCAAACACTCAAGGTTATTGGATACCTCAAAAACAAAAAGGTGACGATGTCGATTGACTCGTGGAGCACTCATAACTTCATAAATAGTAAGTTAGCTGCCCACCTCAATTATTTTATTTACCTAGCTCCGTAAATGCAAGTTATGATTGTAAATTATGGGAAATTAAGGAGCATAGAAAAGTGCCATAGTATCAATCTTTCCATGGGATACTACCTATTAGACTCACCTATGTTTGTTATTTATATGGGAGGGGAAGATTTTTTTGGGTGTACAATGGCTCACAACCTTAGGTACTATAGAGATGAATTTCCAAGAATTGTTCATATGATTTCATTTAGATGGAAGGAAAACACAATTGAATGGGATGGTAGCTAAGTCTCCACAGATTATTATCTCTCATCAGATGCAGAATGTTCTTAGAAAAGGAGTAGATGGATTTATCACAAAATTATTTTCCATAAAAGTACAAAATAGATAGTATTTAATGCCACCCGATCTTCAAGATTGTTGATGCTCACTCATCTATTTTTGATGAAATTCCAAAGGGTATACCACTAGTTAGGGATCATGATCATGCCATTTAGTTGATTCCTCGGAGCAAAACACCTAACATAGGATCATAAAATATCCATATTCCCGAAAAGTGAGATCAAGAAAATGGTACAAGAAATATTGAAGGAAGGTATCATTACACATAGCCAAAGTGCATATTCTTCGCCAATGGTCCTGTAACATAAGAAGGATGAAACATGGAGGATGTGTCCATATTATCGAGAACTCAACAAGTACACCATCAAAGATAAGTTTCCTATTCCAATAATTGATGAATTGCATGGTTCTATTTATTTCACAAAATTAGATCTTTGTTGGGTGTACCATCAAATTAGAATAAGAGAGGAAGATGTTCATAAAATGGATTTTAGGACACATGAGTGCAATTATGAGTTTTTGGTAATACCTTTTGGTCTTACAAATTCTCCCTTAACCTTTCAAAGCTTGATGAACACTTTTTTAGGTCATTTGTATTAGTTTTCTTTGATGACATATTGATTTATAGTAAGACATGGGAAGAACACTTACAACATATGTAAATAAAGTGTTGGAAGTTTTGGAGACACGTACTCTCTATGAAAATCCATCCAAATTTTCTTTTGGTGTATGAGTTAAATTAGTTAGGTCACATTGTATCCCATGAAGGTGTCAAATTTGATCCTAAGAAGATTAAAGATATGGTAGAATTTCCAAGGCCCCGAACTCTCAAAAATATTTGTGGCTTGCTAGGACTAATAGGGTACTACAAAATATTTGTGTGAGGATATGGTAGAATAAAAATTCCACTCACTGCATTGTTAAATAACTATGCCTTCCATTGGATAGATGTAGCCACTAAATCCTTTGAGTAGCTAAAGGAAGCCATGTGTAGCACCCCAGTTTTGGCTACTCCCAACTTCTCAATAACCTTCATTATTGAATGTGACACTTCAGGATTAGGATTGGGAGAATTTCTAATGTAGGAATAAATACCAATTGCATTTGAGAGTCACCAATTCAAAGGAAAAGACTTGATCAAACCTGTCTATGAGAAAGAAATGATGGATATTCTTCATATGGTCAAGCAATGAAGGCCCTATCTTATGGGTAGAAACTTCAAGGTAAAACTCATCATGATAGTCTCAAATAATTTTTGGAGCAAAGGTTATCATCTGAGGAACAACAAAAGTGGGAAACAAAAATTTTGGGTTATGATTTTGAAATCATATACAAAAAGGGTAAATAAAATGTAGTAGTTGATGTGTTGTCCATAAGGGATACATCCGCAAATGCCTTACTATGTGAAATGTCCATGTTGATGGCCGATTGGGTGGATGAATCCATATTAGAACAGGATCAAGACAAGGATACACAATCCCTAATACAGAATATCAAGCAAGGCTCTATAACATCTAACAAATTTGAGTGGAAAGGTAATGCGCTATGGTACAAGGACATGTTATACTTGAGTAAAGATTCTGAGTTGAAGCATAAGATTCTTGCAGAGCTACATGCCTCACCTATTGGAGGACACTGTGGGTTTTTGAAGACATATCATAGAATAAAAAGATAATTATTTTGGGAAGGACTTAAGGGGGATGTATTAAATTTTGTATCAGAGTATTTAGTGTGCAAACAGAATAAAGGGAAAACAATTAAGACACCAAGTCTGTTGCAACCCTTACCAATTCCTAGCCAGAGATGGGAGGAAGTCTCCATGGATTTCATTATCGGATTGCCTTGTTTAGAGGGTAAGAATATTATTTTGGTGATTGTGGATAGGCTCACAAATATTCCCATTTTTGTGCCCTATCACAACCATTTTCAGCCAGTACATTTGCAACTATTTTTTGGGAGACATTTCAACAACTACATGGAACCCCAAAGATAATTATAAGTGACTGTGATCCTATTTTCACAAGTAATTTTTGGACTGAATTATTTTCATGTTTGGGTACTCAGCTAGCTCATAGTTAATCTTATCATCCTCAAACTGATGGGAAAATGGAAGTGGTCAAAAAATTCTTAGAGGGGTATCTACGTTGTTTTGTATTAGATAATAAGGAAATGTGGATTAAATGGCTACCACTTACAGAATGGTATTATAACACATTTTTTCATACCTCTTCTCAAATGACCCCATTTTTAGCATTATATGGTTACCATCCACCTTCAATCACTTCTTCCTTGAGGTTGAAAACTAAGGTTAGAGATGTTGAGGAACACATTCAACATCAACAACATGTTTTGGCTAGTTTGAAGGAGAATTTATCATTGAAAAAAAATAGGATGATACAACAAGCGAGATCAACACCATAGTGAAAGACATTTTGAAATTGGTGACTGGGTTTTGTACGTCTCCAACCTTACATGTAGATGTCCCTAAAGAAATTGAAAAAGGACAAAAAACTTGCTCCTAAATATTATGGCCCTTATTGGGTTCTTCAGAAAATTGGCACATTGCTTATAAACTAGAGTTGCCTCCATCTTCATGCATACACCCAATATTCCATGTTTCCTGAATGAAGAAGGTTATTGGATAGAAATTTGAAGCCTAGAAAGAGTTACTAGAACTTTATGAGGAAGGAAGAATCATTTTGGAGCCAGAGAATATTCTGTAAACACATACTAAGAGGCTGAGAACTAGAGACATTAAGAAATATTTGATCAAGTGGAAGAATATGAACATAGAAGATGCAACTGACCGGGAGGATGAAGGTTTTCTACGTAAACATCTAGGATTATTCAATGTTGAGGACAACATTGGTTTGAAGTGGAAGGAATGCTACGCCCTTAATCTATTGCTTTTATTAGGATATGAGTAGCCAACTTATGGCTTACCATATCATTTTATTATATCAATTATACTTTCTCATGCTTAGTAGGTCGGCCTTGGTGATGGCCATAACATAGGAATAGTATATATAGGGGATTGTAGGTAGTAGATGAATCATCATTGGAGAATTTGAGTATATTTTATGGTTTTGAGGTTTCTCCTCGAAGTGGAAAAGATTTTAATTGCATATTGAGATCATTATTCTAAAATATTGTGTTATTTGGTGTTCTATTTCTGCTCATAATCTAAATTATATAAGTAATTTCATTACATACCTCAACCTTAAGCCGTAATTGTTTAATGGGAAATATATTAAGAATGAATTCAAGCTCTTTGAACTTCCCAAGGAGGACACACATTTAACACTCTACAGAGGATGATCCCATCCCCCGGAATAAAAGAGGAAGAATTTGATGAGGATATGGAGAATGTTTACACGCTAGAGCATGGCACGAGGAGACAACCAACTATGGGTAACAAGATGCCACACGAAAGTAATCATCCCGTAGGAAGAAGAAGAGGAATTAAAGATTGAAAATTATGCAAAGGAGGAAGAGAAATAAGGATTCGTAAAGGACCAAGGTTTTAAAAGAGTATTGAGAAAAACTAGGAAAAAGAGCATTAGTGTGATACCCTATCAGCCTACTAAGGCGATCATTGATAATCTCCCCTATCAAACCAATCCTATAAAATAAGATAAATAAAATGCATGAGTATGTCCCTAGGAAATAAAGTGAAGAAGAAATTTCAGATGAGGTTATGCACACCATGGGGGATACACCAATTATTGATGTAGGAGGAGAGGATCCTAGAGATGAAGAGACTTAACATGATACAGAGGTGCATGGTGAGCATCGGGATAAAGACATCATGGAAAGAGAAAAATTACTTGTGAGCCATCGGAGAGCCTTCAAGATCATGGGGGTGCGAAGTAAAGGCCCAATTTAGGATGCAGGGATACATATCCCTAAGGGAAGGTAGTCTAGAAGGAATAAGGGAGATTATAACACAACTAAGTTAGGGTATGCTAATGACCCTTCAAGGATTATTCGTAAAATATTTTAGAGCACACTTACCCCGAAAATTTATATGGATGGAAGTTGATGGATCCCTAGGGTGGTAATATACACACAAGAATTTTTTTGTCTTACAACATGTAGGCACATATGGAGGAACCAAAGTTCAATGTTAAGAAAAAATCATGCCTTAGGAGAAAGATGAAAAAGTGAGCCCAAATAGTGTAAATGAAAGTGAAGCCAATTGAGTTTATTGATGAATAGGAAATTAATGCCTTAACAAAGATAATGGTTGAGTTAGCTTAGATGAATTTGGACAAAGCCTCCACGCTCAAAACATTGTTGAAAGACAATGAAAATGTGAAGGGATAAATTGAGAAAATAATTGAGATGCGAAGAAGAAGATAAGGAATGAAAACAATAGCTTCTAGATTTTGTTGTAGAAATTGGGGTAAAATTATGGAGGCACATCCATAATTTGATGAAAAAATGAATAAAAATTACAATTCATCCTTGCATTTTTAACAAGATTGTGTACACTTTTTTATCAAGGTGATGTTAGCTATGCAAGAGGAGACTCGGAAGATTTTTCCGTCAAGAAAGAAAGGAAAAACAATTTGATTGTACACAGAATTATAGAGTATGATGCTATACTCCAGACATCAAAGGATGAGTTGAAGAAAGAATGAGGATCCTAAATAGTTCCTCAAGACAAGCACACATATAGGAATAGAAGGAATTCCTTGCAGCTAAAAAGGATGAGACCTTGGGAAAAGAAGAAAAGTTAGTGTAGTAGAAAAGAAGCGCATTGTGCTCAAGGAATCTAAGGAACCCCATGAAGGAAGAATAAAGGAGCTAGGGAAATAAGTTGCATAAAATATGGACTTTATTGGGGCATGATTTCAGGGTTGGTTGCAATAATAAGAGATCTGACACAAAGGCAAAGATATAACTTTGGCAGGAGATGGAAAAAGTACTTGGTGATGTTCCTAAAAAGGAAAAGAAAGGGTTAGGTGAATAGAATGAATTAGAGGTTGATATCAATAAGGATCACCCGAACTTATGCTACTAGTTGAGTGAGTGCACTAGTTATTATTCCATTCCTTTCATTATTTCATTCATTCTAATTCATTCTTTATTCTTTCAATCCTTTATATAAATAAGTGAAAAACCCCATTGGTGAGGATGATAATGCAATTAGTGTGGTAATGTTGGGTAAAGTATTTTAAGAGAGTGTGGGAAGGTGAAGTGTGCAAGTGTGGTGCAAAATCACATGCAAGAGAAGGTTAAAGAGGCGCGCACCCAGGAAGATCGGTTTTAGGACTTAGCTAATTTTATATAGAACATGCTAAAAATAGGAAAATCAGTTGGAGTATGGCTGAGGAAAAGATAAAAGAAAGAGTAATTCGGGGCTAAGTAAGAGTTATTTTGGGATAAAGCACATTTGAGATGAAGATCAAAGGTCATGCATAGTTGAAGATATTAATAGAATTAAGAGTAGAGTTTATTTGTAGGTTTAATCTATAAATAGGCTAACATGCATGATTTATAAGTTGCTTTTGTAAGTACCCATGGCTATTTTGAGTATGTAGACTATTTTGAGATGCATGGGTGGTGAAGGAAAATCCCCACCCCTATATATATGTATTTTGCTACATTTTTTTTAACTTGGATTGTAATGGAGTTATCCTGCTCTGATGTTCTAGCACGCATGACTCTCTAGTGACCATTTTGATGTATTCAACTTCTATTACTTGATGAATTAATGAAATGGATAATTGTGGTTGGATTCTAGTAATTTATCTTTTTGATCAAGGTGCCTATATGGTGAATCTAATCTTAGTAATGGTTTAATATGTTATATTTCATTATTACGTGTTTCCAATTTGAGCCCATGGATCTGATTTCTACACTATAATATATGATTTAATGATGGTTACTAAGAAAATTCATGCTAGCATCTTGACAAGCTTTCATAAAAGAGGGACCTAGTAGATTTGAGCACTTCGGGTGAGTGTGTAGATCCATCTGGATGAAGTGGCGGTGCTCTAGGAAATCAAGTGGAAATAAACAAGGCTACAACACTTTACTCACAAAGATATTTCCTCGTAGTCTTCAAGATTATGCAATTATTTGGTTCTACGATCTACCTGTCCACTTGGTAACATCTTTTACACATTTTTTCATTTCTTTTATTGCTCATTTTTCTATCAAGTATCATCTCTAAGATATCCTATTATCAACTCACACAACTTAAACATGAATCTAATGAGAATCTAATTATGTCTTGCAATATAAGAATAATTTAGCAAATATTGCTAATGTACTCATGGACTCTAAACTTCAATATATATTAGTCCAAAGTCTATTATTTCCTCTCTAAAAGATTTTCATCTTTAATACATATGCACCATTCGATCATTTATGGCATACTCTTAAGCTATGTGAAAGTAAACTATTATTTATATGAAAGCTTAAGTATCATGAGAAACCTTCATCTTATACGTTCTTTCAAAGTAAATCAAATTTAAATCCATCTAGAAAAACTACTCAAGATAAAGCTATCACAACATTATATCAAATCCTAAAATCTTCAATCACAACCACCTAAGCGTATATTTAATAAATTTCCTTGTTCTCCGCATATTCTATTGCCACAACTCATTCGGAGAAATCTTATTATGCTTCCTTCTCCACTAAATCTGGACCCATCTCATCCTAAAGGTTGTAATTACAATGAAAATTTCAGATGTGACTATCATCAATGTATTGGGAATTCTACATATCGATGTTTCAAACTTTGGAATCTTATTCAAGATCTTATCGATAATAATGCAATTGAGCTTCTTGATCCTATGACATATAGGCCACCAATGAATCACAAGCTCAATATTTTAAACAATTATCTTCCTAAACATGAAAAACAAGCGAATGATTCTTCATCCAATCATGCATATTGTGCATTTCCTTCTTCTTCATCAGGGATCTTGAATTTATAGTTTCTTATGCTAATGCATCTCCACCGTTCAATGCATTATCTCGACTACAACTATCACGCTATATTCTCCTCTGAAAATTTTCATATCAATTCTTCTATTAGGGCTTTTGCTATCAATAATACAATGATTGATCCATTAATTCCCATGTGTGTGTGCTCTATTTAACTTTGTTTCATTATCGACATTGTGCTATCACATATTTCATATCCACTTCCTAAATCATATGGTTATGTCAAGCTTCTAGTCACATTTGGTCCTTTTACCATGCTTTTTCCATTTCTTATAGCACCTTCAGTCAAAGGGTGTGACATTCTCTTACGTATTCCCTAGCTCCATGCGAACTCAAGCTATTATTTCCATGAATCACTTATGTTTAAAGTTCATTCAAAACAAATAATACATTACTATCAATGGTATTCCACCATCCACATTGTGTTTTTATCCTCCTCTTGAAGTTACCATGGTACTTGCTAGAGGATCTAGGTTCCTATGACCTCTCAAATATAAACCAAAATCTACTCCTAGCTCTCTAGTTCATGCATGACCTACTTGGTTTCACATGTCTACTAGTCCATGTAATTAGTCTCATTCCACCACTCGAAGTTCCCTCACATAGGTGTCCATCACCTCCACACTCTCCTTCACATGGTTTTCTATCACCTCTACAGTCCTTTCACATACATGTTCATCACCTCTATAGTCTCCTTCACATACATGTTCATCACCTCCGTTCTCTCCTTAACATAAGTGTCCATCACCTCCATAGTTTCCTTCACATAGGTTTCCATAACCACCTAGGTCTCATTTACATATGTATCATTCACCAATACATCATATGTCTCATATACCACCGATCTTAGAGCGAGCATGGTCACACGTCTTTTCTCTCCACAAGCATCGGGTGGAGGACTCTTATATTTCACTTTTATCAGATAACATACTCACCAATGAAAAATTTTGGGGTATCATGCTTACTCTCCCCCCTTTTAGCATTATCACATGTCTTATATTTCTATTATTTCACTTCATGCTTTGCATTTAGTCTTTTGGCAGCATCTTACACATCTTGATACACTTGTATCATAATTTCCTGATGACACACTCTTGTGCTCTGGCTCACACTTGACTATTGAGTGCATATTACATTGATGAACCTCACATCGTACACACAACACACTCCATATGTGGTGCATTCATGATACATCTTTCTAGTGCACATTCATCACAACATATTCCATGTTGACGCACTCTAGTTCCACGGTCCATACTCGATCACCGAGGGTCTAAATCTTACATGAACCTCATCACACTCACTCTCTTTTCTCTTTATTTTCTCAATCATATCTTTCTAACATACACACTTTAAACCATTTACCTATGACGCACTCTTGTTCTATGGCTCATTATCGATCATTAAGGGAATTTATAAATGAACCTCATCTAATGCATACAAATTCACATTCACTCGGGGCACGCTGCTCCTATCAAACTCACATTGCATTTCATTTCATTCACTCTCACAACATATTGCATATCTTGGTTACAAATTATTCTTGTTTACTTATGCTCACATGTACACTTTTCTTATTATGTTAGATGGATATTTCATATGTAGTTTTATTTTCTATATACACATGTGCATTCACCTACCTTCTAGTTGTGAATTCATACTTTACACAAATAGTTACACACAACACGAATGATTGGCACTATACCTCTTATTATTCCCACAATGGATCCTAAGGGAATCTAATTTCATACACACTATAGGTGTTATTGTTTCATTTTATACTACTTTCTATTCATACTAACAAACTACTATATCGGATCATACACACTTTGACATACTTTCTATCTTTTTAACATGTTAATGGGTGCTTCATGTGTAACACTTATATTGCAAAGAACTATTTTCCACCATGGTTGTTTGTTACTCTTTTCTTTTCATGTTTTTCCATTGTTTTCCATTGTATGCTATTGTTTTCGGATTTTTCACTTTTTCTTCTTTACATAATGTATGCTTTTGGCCACTTCAGCTAATTATCTTGCGATATTTTGAGTGATGTCCCATGTTTGAAACCCATTTTTTGAGGTTTACATTGTCTTCATGTTTACTAGATTACACATTATCTACTATATGTGTATTTCTCTTTGTTTGCACTAAAAATGTTTCCAAGCAACTTTGTGTTTTCCTTGGTTTTTACCAAGCACGTTCCCTCCCCTAAAGGGAATCGGTTTTGAGCAAAGATCCGTTCCTCTCATTTGGGTTGCATCCTCATAAAAATGTTGTATGCACCCTAAATGAGGGGGGAATACATTGGGTGAATCTCTCACCCCATACAATAGTTCATAGTCACAATACAACACAATTAAGTATAGGATCAACATAGTATACATTCTAAAAAATGGCCCAAAACCCGACTTCGGTCCTCAACATAGCAAAAAGAAACCACCTAGCTCTAGCCACTAGCGTCTAGGCACTCCTAACCCTTCCTGGGAGCTTATGACCATGGGAAAGTTATAATCAATCTCTTAAATTAGCACAGTTTTCACCAAATTATAAAGTAGTTTTCATAGAGTAGGCACATGCCTACAACAATCTGCATGCATTTTATCTTCTTTTTCAATATCATGTTGGATCAAACTAGATCAAAATTGATCAAAATTTAAGAGAGAAGGATCAAATATTCTATATTTGTGTATAAATCTTCGTGAAGCTATCAAATGTTGGAGAATGACACTTGATCTTTCACCCTACACTTCTTCTTCCATGGTGTGAGATCACCCAAAAAACTCGCACTTGGCATGAGATCTCCCAAAACTCATTCTTGACATGAGATCGCCCAAAAAAATCATTCTTCTTTAGAGTTTTTAGGATCCTTTCTATCCTTTTGCTCATCACAAATCAGTTTCACATGTTCCTTTTTATATTTTTACATACTTTTTACACACTTTTTTATGTTTGGATAACAAATTTCATATACACTACTTTGACTAATCTTTTTCTCTTCTATTTTGTAGGTTTGTCCTTATGGGAAGTAGCAATCACATAATCAAGCATCAAGTGACATTGACAACATGTACAACATGACATACACACATATGTTTTCACCCCTATGGTCAGTTCATCTTCTCTAGCTTCCACGCTTCATTTTTATCACTCCACAATTTTTCTTGTCTCCTTGACATGCTTTTCTCCATCGATCTACAAAGTGTTATCAAGTACGCATCTCTTATCTACTTTATGTTATCAAGAATTTTCTCAACAACATAAAGTGGGGAAAATTTAGACACAAAATCATTCACTTGGGTATATTTCATCATGCTTACTTATATAGTTTAAGTAGGGGCTTAACTTACCGTGCATATCACACTTTATCACATAGCTTTAAACCTCACAAATCAAATTAACACATTAAAAATCCTCTCACCAGCTTAACCAATTGGGATTTCATCACCCAACAAGAACCCACCTCGACATTCCCACCACAACAAACCCGAAACCAAACATAGTTTACCTTCTTCTAGGTCCTTTGTTATCAACCCTTTGTTCTTTTCATAATTTCTTAAATAAATTAATAACATAAGAAGAATTATTTTCTTGAATTACTTGGGTAAAACTTATTTCATGCCCATAGTTACTCGTTTAGTAGCCAAAAGAATGGAACAAAATTTAGATTCAAATAGTTTCTTATCTCAACCAAAGGTTCACCACAACAACAGCTTACCTCATCTGTTCCCTTGATTACTTATTTCATGAGAACTCAACCCCTCATCGATGTCTCTCACCCAGGACCCCTTTCTCACACAAAAACTTTAGGTGAGACTAATTTATTTTTATAACATCAATCTATCTCATTTATGCCATCTACCCAACCATATGTTTGATCAAAACTCTTGGACCTTCTAAATCCCCCTTAGTGACACCATGTTCCAAGAGCTCCTAGATGCCAATCCAGTGGTGCTCTAGGACCATCTCCTTAGGATATCAACTTAGATTCCCTTAAATGGTCTGCCACTACAACAAATTTATCCTTATCAAACTAACCTCCAAAATACATAGTTTGCAGCTCATCTTGCTTCCTCTTCCACCAATCCCTCATCTCATCAAACTACCCAGATAGTCACACCTATCCCTCATAATCTCCCACCAATCAACACAACAATCAAAACTACTCTTCCCCTTTTCTCTCCGATCACTTTTGCCACGTGTTTCCTTACTAATATTTCTAAACATCACATCCCCTATCTAGACAATATGATCTCCTCACATCTAGCATGCACATCAATAGATCCAAACCCCTTTTATGGGTGCTTTACATTATTTAGTATCCAACCCCTTTCAACAATAATTTCAACCTGTTCATACCCACATTCCCACTCAACACTTGCCGCAACAACCTACCCAATCCCAACAATCCTATCATATTCCCATCTCCCAACAACAATTATTTCAAAAACCACCTTTTCAATCACATCCCATGATTTACACTCACCCCCAAAAATTCCTCAAACACCCACACATCCGTAAGCTCATCAAAAAACTCATCTTGTTACACATTACATACAACCACCACCTCTCATCCCCTAACAGCACCATTTTGAATGATCTTATGTATGATCTTTTATTTAGGCTATACAACTCTTGAAGTCGACTTTAGGATCCACAATCTCATTATCATATGAGAAAATATCTAATGAGTCTATCCACCCATCTGTACCAATCAAACCATATTCTCTACTCAGGGAATTACAAAAATGCTCAAAGTTTAATAGCAAAGAGGACCCACAACAACACCTTCATGCATTTAGACATGCATGTTACCTTATCACACATGATCAAGACTTAATGCTTCATACTTTCCCCATGTATTTGGTTGGTCCCGCGTTAGAATGGTACAACAATATCCCCTAATATTTGATATTCTCCTTTTCCCAACTCACACAACTATTTTTAGAACACTTTTCTATTAACATTGCGCATAAAGTAACTATTAATGATCTCTATACTATTCGGGAGTTTGAAGATGATTCCATTACATAATTTTTTGTGTAATGGTGTGACATTATAAACTAGTTATCCTTCCCTCTCTCGTAAACTGATCTCATTGAACTCTTCTCACGTTCATGTGTGAAGCATATATCTTCTATTTTACAAATTCAATTGTTTTGAACCTTCGATGAATCCTTTACCATGGCTCGCAAGCTTGAAATGCACTCCTCGAGAAGGACCATTTAAATCTAAAATAAAATAAGTACAAAAATGAATCTATCAAATCATCCACACCATATGACAAGTTAAAGGTAGTGGCCAATGTTGTGGTTGTTAAATCATCTCCTACATCTACATTTAGAACATGGAATCAACAACAATCCCTTCAACCAATGCTCAATTACACCCCATTAGGGAATGCATATAGCACCATATTTGATAAATTGATGATAGTAATCCTTATGAAACTTCCTCCTATCCAACTAGTTGTCAAGTCTAGACCAAATCCCATGTGGTATCATGAATACCAATTACTATAAATACCACCGAGACAGAGGACATGACATAGAGAGATGTCAAAATTTCAAGGATTTGGTCCAAATACTCATCGATCAGGGTGATATTCAAGTGGAAAATCCCAACGATTCACCCAATCAACCACTCGACATATTTAAACAACCTTTCCCAAAACATACACCGACAAGCTAAACCTCTACTTCTACTATGACCCAAGCACCCAATACTCATACTATAAATACCCTAAACACTATTGATCAAGAATATATACCATCAATAACCTCTTCTCCCTTATCATTTATCACACCTATCACCTTTGATATTGTTCCTACATCCATCACACCTACATCTATCTTGAAGTCCATTCCCACATCTATGACTACGAGAACTCTATTAGTGAATCTATCATTTATTCCCTTAGATACATTCATGAAGTGACTTATAACATATTTCCACATCCGGCATTGATCATCAAATCCCTTACCTATCATATCCACATATTCATCTACTTCACCCATTTCAAGTAGGCCCCGACACCCTCACCTATACCCATTCCACCCTTGCCCATCCTACCATCCTTGGAATCTAGGCATGTTCCTCCTCCCATTACTTTATTCACATCGATCGTTGTGGTAACATCCATGCCACCTTCTTCATCCATGAAAATTTTATAATTTGAGGAATTATTAAAATAACTTTACCTTGAAACTCGACCTCGAATGTTCCTTTAATGTCATCAACACACTCCCATCAATCTCCATCTTCCATAGATCACCTTAGATGAATGTTGTTTCCTATACCCAAACCAACCATAGCATCGTCATTTAACCCCTTAGTTAGAGTAGTTACTCCTCCCAATAATGCATCTTCACATATACAATATATAATCCCTCTTAGGGTTAAACAATCCAATCTGAAATCGTCTATTTTAGGACCACAAAATATTCAACCCAAAAATACAAAATCTCGCTTAATACTCAAACACCAATCAATATCAAAACTAAATTCAAATCACCAAAACAACAACATACTTGGGTTTATGGGTGTAAAAATCATGTTATATGACTTGGAATGGCTCAGATCTAGTTTATTATGCTTCTTAAAAATGTTATTTAGCTTCTGTGATGCATTAAGGTGTGGATCTATTAGTTGCACCTTCTACCCTTTTAAATCATCCTCCATTAATGGAAAAAACTTCTCAAAAAAATCACATAAAGGAGGGGCTCGGTGCCTACATGTTCCTCTCGTGAATGCCTAACACCCGTTGGGTGATAGGCCGACACACTTGGGGTTAGAAAATAGCATTAAGGGTAAATAAATGACTACATCTTGGTTCCATTACTAGGACCTCTTTTCAAAATTGTTGTGAGAATGGTGTATGATGACAAACCGATTGACCTTGACAATGTCAAGCATGACTTAAAAGCATGGAGGATGAGTTTTCTCAGAGATTTAGTGATGGAATTGAGTTTGATGCACGTAAATGGGTAGAAAAACATATGTATCATGAGTTGTATGAGACCTTCTTTTGTTTTTTTCTAGTGGAGTTGTATGAATGGATTTCGACGTATGCATCTAGATCAAGCTGGTACTATAGACCTTGTGTATGGACCCAAGAGGAGTATCAAAGGTTACATGATGCTTATCTGACTTAGACATGTGTTGTTGATCATTGGTGGAGTAGAGTGTTGATGAGTTATACCTTGGAGTACACAATTTATACGTATTCCTATCCAAATATTTCTGAGTTTGAGTTCTTGAGGGAGCCAAGAGGATCATTCTTGTGTGCTATCCCTTTAGCTATAAAGATCCTAATCATTACACTAAATTTGGAAGCATTGGGAGCTAGGAAAGGAAGCTAGGGTAGAGGAAGATGGCAAACCTTTCGGGTGAGAAGGAGAGGGAAGAAAGATGAATCAAGTATAATGAAGCTCATGAGAGGGAGTTAGATAGACAATGCAAAGTTACGTATGATGGAATTATGGACATAGATGTTATAGGAAGGAATTGAGGTTCATGCAGAAGATGTGGAGCTCTGAGTAGTCAATGCTACCCCATATTGGTAAGCATAGGAGAGAGACCCTTTAGCTTTTGATGAGATATCATCACTTGTAGAAAGTAGAATTGTAAGCACACATCCGAATCCACCCGGTGACCAACCCCAAAGGCTTAGTTTTCCAAATCCAGAGATAATAATTACTAACCCAATTGGTATTGGTGGAAGTTACTCGATCAACACCTAAGAGTCATAACTTTTCATTCGGCACATCTATGGATACACAATCATTTCATGTGTTTTGAGATATATATTCTAGAGAAACATTTGGGAAAAGTATGAGTACACAAATATTGGGCATCACTTCTAGAAGTGGCTCGAGACACACATCCGGTAGTGGTGCAATATCAAAAACTATTGGCACTTAGTTCAACACGATAGTGGGGACATAAGGCATGACCACTTCAGGACCTTTACAAGAAATGGGAGGTGGATATGATTAATCGGGTGGAATAGGAACTAGTAGACCTAGAAAACCTAGTGGATTTGGAGGATCTGGTGGATCAGGAGGAATAGGCACTGGTGGATCTATTGGATCAGGTGGTGGAGGAAACAATGGAGGTAATCAAGGTTTTGGATTAGGCGGACAAGGGCCTCAACCACCTCAATAAGTATTTTTGAATTTTCTTTACATATTCCATATTACAAAGGTGTTGAGGATGCTACAAATAATGTACACAAATGTGAGCTACTATGGCACGCGAAAGGGATCACTATCCTAGAATGGAAGGAAAGTAATTTTGTAATAATGTTGCATAGGGGCATGCACATAGTTAGCACTGAAGTATGACCCCCACCATAATAGTAGATTATATCGCGCTACATAATTCCTTCTTAGCTGAATTCCATATTCCCGAGTTGGAATAGAAGAACATTTGTGCAATCAAGGAGATTTAACAAGGTATGATAAAGAGTGTGTTGGAGTATGAAGTGTGTTTTAAAACTCTCCCGTAAAAATTGTCTTATGATATTCATTCTTCTTAACATTCTCAATGGTTTTTTGGAGGACTAATAACTTTGACATACCCAGATGAGAGAGAGAGAGAGAGAGTTATCCCACAAGACTATCACATAATCGCATGAGCGCTCGAGGCTACCCCATGCATTGAGGTTGTGGGGAAGTATGGACAATGGTGTTAGTCTCTTTCTTGAAGCTCATATTTTTAATGGCAACGTAGTTAGAGAATCTATCTTTGATCTCATCCCATGAGACTTATAGTGACCTATAGTGCATGGATTGTGAGGTAGAGGGGAATAAGAAGGAAATTTTTCCTTTGATATCGGTACATGCCATGATAGTAGACTATGATATTTTCCATGGATATCATGATGTAAGTAGGTGTCCACTATCGCAAAGGCACGTTACATAATAATGTTTCTTGCTATTGCAATATTTGCACCTATACTACTCATGACACCAAGGATTGTAGATTGATTGACTAGATACATGATTTCATTGATATTGGTGTGCACCAAACCAGCATTGAAAACAATTCCAAGGATGATGGTCATCACTATAAAGGACACATGGATGGTGGAGCTCATGGAAGAGGATTTCATAAAGGATTTAGATACCTTGACAATTGTGAAGGTGGAAGACGTGAATTTTCACATGAAACTTGTTATAATTGTGGGTCCACAGAGCATTACAAATGCAAATGTCTTGACCTACTATAGTACTCTTGGTGTGGAAAGAAGCACAAGTATGAGGATTTCTAGGAGCTATTTTAACATATGAGCCAACAAAACTAGAAAGAAAAGGGTGTCAAGATGGTAAGAATTAAGAAATTAAAATTATAATGGATTCCATGGGTGGCACGTGAGTTAGAGTTAGAACTTGTATTGGTTACGATGCGAGATGAGGCTACGTGTGCCAGGGAGATACGAAATTAGAGACCACCGATTACAAGAGAAGAGATTGTGTATGGGAAGTTTCCAGCACCCTACCCATTAGAAGGAAGTCTATAAATAGACCATGGACATAATCAGAGTCTTTAAGGAGAGATATAGTGCCTAAAGGACTAGTCACAGTAGTTGGGGTAAAGGAAGAGTGCAGAGGCTCCACGGGAGAATCTGGATGAGGTCAGAGAAGTATACAAACTATTGCACCAAGAGAATATCATTCCTCTGTTAGGATAATGGTTGAGGGATAAGACACCAGCACGTGAGTAGAGCATGAGAGGCATGTTTTGCATGCTAACATTCCTCCCCACAACCTTGACTATGATAAGGATATTACCTTGAATGTAGTTGTTGATGAATGGATCTTAATAAATATTATGATTGACATGGGCGGGGAAGTTAATGTTTTCACCCTAGACACCTAGAATCAAATGGGAAGGCCCTCATTAAAACCATATTCAAATGTATTGTATATGGACAAAAACATAAAGGAAATGCCCATTAGTGTTTTAAAGGATATTGATATCACTATTTAAGGGGTGAAATTCACTAGAGACATCTAAGTCTTGGCATTTGTTGAGGTGAACAACTTTCTATTGTGACTTGGGCGCCGTTGGTGTTCTAAGAATAATCCTGACTTATGTTTCAATAAGAAGTATATAAGTTTTGATAATAAAGAGGAGTGTGTTATCAGTCATTTGAAAATGGGAAATAAAACACCCTATATTGAGCCTTTAGGAGAGGAAAACCTAGATATAATTTATGTGTGCATTATCTAGGACCCTCAAGTTGTGTAACCAATAAAGGAGGGTATTATTCAGTTAGAAGACACTCGATATATAACCGATACAACTAGTGTGACATGTGACAATTGGGCACATGGGACATGTGAGTTGGTTGAAAGGTAGTTAAGAGGATCTATGACGAGAGTAGTAAAGGAATTCTTAGTCAAGTGCCTAGGAGGGAAGAAGTTGAAACGTTATTATGGAGGATCCAACCTTGATATTTTCGTATTTGAGAAATGGAGACCCAAAGGAGATGTGAGATTGAAAGTAGAAGGATTCTTATCTATACCTTGCTTGGGACTGCAACACATTGGTGGGAGACCCATTTTGATAACCTTCTAGAGTGGATTGAAGTGAGAATTTTGTTCCCGTTAGGTTTTCCAAGAGTAATGCACATAATATCATACAATATTATCATAGGAAGGAACCCACATCATTTCATGTCCAAGCATGTAAGAAGGCATGGATGGAATGTGTAGATTCCTTTCCACCTTCATTATGGGTGCATAAGTTGAACTCCACCTTACAAGGTTGCATGCATGCATGGTACATTCACTCATAGGTGTTCCGTTAGATAGAAACTCGGCAGAGTGGACGGGTGACCTCTTTCAAGATTTCAAATATCAAAGTACCAAGCCATCTGTGGATGAGGTATTGCGCAGGTTGTTCAACATCTATGGGAGATAGTGCCATGGAAAAGGATAGAATACTAGAATTATTGGGTGAACCTAGATTAGAAACATTCTTTTATGAGGAAGAATCAGAGGAGATACAACTTGAGTGCGTATGCATGGAAAAAGAGAAAGGAAAATTGGTCTATGTGATCGATGGTGAAGAAGTGGAAAATTTGGATATTAACCATACTATAGGTATGCGTAAAGTTATGGATAATGTTGATGAGAAAGCACACACCTACAATGAACCCTTGAAAACTAAGAAGGTTAACATTAGTTTAGAGGCCAAACCTTAATAGGCTAATATTCAAGATTACTAGATAGAACAAGAGGTTTCAAAGATCATCGATCTATTACATGAGTTTCAGGAATTATTTCCATGCGGGTACTATGAGCTTAAGGGATTTCACTAATCATTGGGGGAAATAAAAATCAAGTTAAAGGAAGGTACACACCCAATTTAGAAGAGAACTTATCTAATGAATCTGAATCTTCGTGTCAAATTCAAGGAGGAGATTGAAAAAATGATTGCATCAGGCATCATTGAGGTCATTGAGGAATTAGAATGGATAAGTCTGATGGTAATCAACATTAAAAAGGATGGGATGATAATAATTTGTGTTGATTACAAGGATTTGAATGTGGTATGTGTTGTTGACCCTTTTCTAACCCCCTTCACCGATGTGATCTTAGAAGGAGTAGTTGGGTGTGATATTTATTCTTTCACAAATGGCTTCTCAGGATATCATCAGGTTAGAATTGTAAAGGACGACCAAGGAAAGAAAACTTTCGCCACTAATTGGGGACGCTTTTCCTACACAGTCATGTATTTTGGACTGAAGAACAAGACTGATGTTTTTTCACACATTATGGTGTACGCATTTTAGGAATTCATCAATAAGTTTCTTTAAGTCTACCTTGATGATTGGATGGTATATGAATTAGTAAGGGATCATTGTGACAATATGAGATTGATGTTTGAAAGATTTCGACATTTGAGGATATCCCTCAACAAAGAAGAAATGTGTTTTTGCTACTCCATTTAGAAGCTTATTAGGGCATATCATATGTCGGAAGGCTTGCTTGTGGATCTTTCCAAAGTTATCGTTATTGTTAGATTGGGGGATCCTACCACTAGAGCACGCATACATGGATTCCTTGGTCATATGGGGTATTACCAGAAATTTATTAAGGGGTATGTCAAGGTCGCTACATCATTGGAAGATTTTCTGAAGCAAAAAACTGCATTTCACTAGGGAGAGGTGCAATAGATGGCATTTTATACATTGAAGAATAAGCTTATCCCTACAACCATATTATGGTTTCCTTCTTTAGATAATCCATTCCAGGTACATGTTGGTGCTTCAGGGATGGAGATTGGGGAAATCTTAGAAAAACCTAGAGAGGGAGTTATTGACCACCCATTGTGTTTTGCTACTAGAAAGCTAACCCCAATAAAACAAAACTATACAAATGTTGAGTGCAAAGTATTGTCAATGATCTACCCATTGCACAAATTCAAGTAGTATTTGTTGGCAACACCCTTCATTTTCTACATGGACCACATGACATTGAAGTAACTAGTAAACAAGCCTATTTTACAAGGGCGCATATGACAGTGGGTCCTATTGTTTCAAGAATTCAAGTTTACGGTTGTTGTGAAACCGGGTAAGAGTAATTCAGGACTTGACCATTTATTGAGGATTGACTCAGGGGAGGATGAGATGAGCATTGAGGATATAATTCCAAATGTAAAATTATTCGATTGCAAATGCATACCCTTTGACTTGGAATATATTGTTGGGTTTCTCAAAATGGGTGTAGAACCAGAGGGAATGAATACCTTAGAAAGGAATTAGTTAGCCATACGTGTCACAACCTACATGTTAATTAGTGGTGATTTATATAAGCTAAGCCACAATAAGGTTCTGCGTCGATGTATGTAAGAGCATGGACGTGATGCAATCATGGAGGAGGCACATAGAGGAATTTCTAGAGGGCACTATACAAGGAATGCAATGATGAGAAAGATCCTTCTTCAATGGATTTGGTGGGAAAGTATCTACCAAGATTGTATTGAATTTTACAAGGCCTGAAACCATTACCAAAGCACTTGGCAAACCAAAAGAAGGGATGAGATGCCATTCAAACCGATAGCTAGTGCGAACCATTTGAGAAGTGGGTGATTTATTTTGTAGGACCAATTTCACCTACCACACAAATGAATGGTTCGTGATATTATTACTTATACTAATTACTTAACAAGGTTGGTGGAGGTAGTTCCTACAAGATATTACATAGTGGCAACAACAACCGAGTTCCTATGGGAAAATATGATCAACAAATATGGATATCTAATGATTTTAACAAGTGATAGGGGTAATAATTTCTTGAATGAGACAAATTAGGATTTTATTGGAAAATTAATGGTAGCCCACCACAAGACTACTTCTTATCACCCCAAAGCTAATGGAACCATTGAAGAATTTAACAATATACTTGAGTCACACACTAACTACGATTTGTGATGTCGGAAGAAAGGATTGGAATGATAAAGTTTTTGTTGTGTTATGGTCATACCGGAATACTTATAAAAGACCAAATAAGGCCACACATTTTCAATTGGTGTTTGCAATCGGAAGTGGTATTACCTATTGACTTCATGTTACCATCACTTTGCGTATATCGCGTGTAGGAGGATTAATTGATAAATAAGTGCTTGAGGAGAGGATTGATAAGTTAATGTAGTTAGATGAGAGGTGAGCTATTTCTCGCTAGATTTAGAAAATAAAAAAATATAGAAAAAGGCATGGCATGATAGACACATCAAGAACAAATAGTTTGAGGTTGGGAAGATGGTTCTATTGTATGATTCCAAGTTTATGTGTCATCCTCTGAAATTCAAATTCCATTGGATGGGCCCATACATTGTATCCTATATACTTGATTTAGGTGCTTGCCAATTACAAGCATTGGATGGAACATGGTTACCAAGACATTTCAATAGGAGTAGGTTGAAGCCCTACTATAAATAATTCTTCCTTGTGTTTGTAAATAAGGTAGTATTGTCAATTAGCCTAGGATTTCCCTTAATTATTTTCCTTTCTTTATGTTTCCCTTTCTCGTTACTTGTTCCCTTTATTTTTTTGTTGTGTGTGTATTGTGCACTGGTAGCCACTTACAATTTCAAAAAAATTCTATGTGCAGAGGACCATGCATCTATTTTGTGTGGTGTGAAGTGATGCGACAAGCACTAGAAGCTGGTATTGGAAGATTTATTTCAATGGCCTGTGTTAAAGGATTAAAAGTTTATAGTTTAGAAAAGCACACGTGCAAAAGGTGAACATGAGGAACTTGGTGTCAGGAAGGATTTACAAATACCACGTACAAGGGTGAGAAGTGCAAGAACAACATGAGGTAGGCAATGTCAAAATTTTGGATAAAGATAGAAGAAGTTCCTTTGGCACTAAAAGTGCACGCATAAAGATCTTCTGTTAGTAAGGGTTTTTGCACACCAGAGGTTGTAGAAGTTTTCATGTAGGATTGGGAACAGGGGGTAAAAGCACTTCAAGTTGGCAAAGAGGGAAAATTTTTCCTTTAATGCAAGAGTACGTTGGTAGGTAGTATGGTGTTTATTACGAGAAAAGAAAAAGCTATAAGTATAAGTCCGGGATGCATTTTTTTAGCTTGCATTTATGTTATCAAAGATCTCTCCCGAACTATGGAATACTTGAAGAAAATTTGTGCAAAAAAGGGTTGTGAAGATTTACGTGCATAACCAGCTTCAATTAGCAAACTAGAGTGGAAAAAGAAGTACACAGGCATAAGCAGAGAAGGTTGTGTGGAAGTATCCTATGGTTGATTATGTCTTCTTCTAGAAAAAGGTTTTTAAGGTTAGGGTTCTATAGCTAGGGCATAGGATTGAGAGGATTTTTGCAAAGGATTGGAGCCATAGAGTTGAGTAGAGCTAGGATCATGGGAAAGGAAGAAATTTTAGTGACTCGATGGAGAAATGAAATCAAGGAAAGAAGCAAATGTTTCACTAAAGAAGGGAAAGAGCAAGGGGAAACAAGATGTTTCCAATAGTTTTAATGAAGAATGGTACATGGAGATGTAATATCCAGATGACATATTGCTTGGAAAAGAATGGGTGTCTCATGTTAGAAATATGGTCATGAGTGACTACAACCATTGAATGAGCACCACAAAGAATGAGATGGCATTAGAACTAGTTCTCCCTATAGATAAGAGGACACTAGATGGAATTCTTATCTACGATGATGAGGTAAAGGTGAAGATGAAGAAGGTTGGGTTATTGCAACTATATAAGTTTCCCTATTTCGTAAAACCTGAGAAACTATACCAGCAAGCTTATTGTCACATGTACATGAAGACCACTTAAACTTCGTAGGATGGAGGATGGGAATAACTCCCCAAATTATTTCCAAGTTTACGGTCTTGTCTCAGAAGAAGAATATTTTGATGATGACTTGGATGATAAAGAGGCCATCAAAAAGATTGTCAAGCTTATGACTACAAGAATGGTTCATGATACTTCGATGCATCTTTGATTTTTGAGCCGCTTATGAGGATGGTCATGCACTTGTGCACAAATATGAATGGACAAGAAAGACATATAAAGATAAAAAAGGCTTGGTTGAACATTTAGCATAAGATCTCGAGGGTACCATCTATAACCTCTTGAATTTTATAGCAAAATAAATCATCAATGCCACGTGTGATGGATAAAATATCATGTTTGGTAATGTCATCCTTACCATTTTAGATATTGGAGTGCCCGATGGGCCATATAAATTTGTGTGGGAGTACCCAGATGAGAACCCTTCTCTTGCCAAAATATTTGATAAATAAACTAGTGACACCATGATGGCCACTGAAAAGGCACACCTAGAGAAATGGTATAAGAGGATACATGATACATTCAATGCTGAGTGGAGAATACCTAAATAATTACCTATTTTACTTTAAGGTGAGACTAAATTCATCATGTACCAACATTTTTGTATTGGTAGGTTTATTCTAGCAGATGGTGCCAAGGGTCCCTAGTGCAAATTGTCATTCTCCTTCACAACACAATACTTCTAGGTCAAGTCAATAAAATCAAAGAGGAAAATAAGATAAGATTTGACCTCAACATGGTAGACTAGGATTACCATGAAATACATAGAACATTAATGCATCCAAATTTGAATGCCTATGTGGAGAGGTATGTCTCTCATGATGTACATATGTTGAAACCAAAGTGACATTGCTTGTTCTTTGGGAGGACCGCAACAAGGGTATACCATGCATAAGGCCTAAGTATGAGAAATTCACTTACTTTGAAAATGATGTCTCTATCCCAGAAGACCCCAACATAAGGAAGAAGTTCACACCAAGGAAAAGGGAAAGAGAGGAGGCCCCTTAGAAAAAGGAAGCAAGTACACATACAACGCAGTTATATGCACATAGGATTCAGTGCAAAACCAAGAACCTATGTATGGAGGGAGAAATCCCATACAAAAGATAAAGAGAAGACACCAAAGGAAGAGTTGGTAGAGAAAGAGAAGCCCCATATGAAAGAGAATCCCCTATTTTCTCCTAGAGAAGAAGAAAAATAAGAGTCTCCTATATTGGAATCACCAATTAAGAAGAAGCAAAGAGTAACATAAAAGGTGGGCTTGGAAGAAATAGAAAGCATGTAGGCTAACAAGGGTGACACAGAGATAATCAAGAGTATGGTGAGGCTTAGAACCATCCTATATATGATGTACATGAGTCAGAGGAGGAGGGAAATGAAGATAAGGATGGGGATGAAGGAGGAGCTCACGAAGGGGAAAGTGAAGAAGTCAACATGAAGGATCAAAAGACCCCAAGCTTGACTAAGGATTCGATAAAGGATGTTGTAGAGAGGGAGGTAGAAATAATTATAAAGGACTTTATGGATCAAGAGTAGGGTTCATTTTAAAATACCTCTTAGAAATCGGAGGTGGAAAATACCTGACGAATATCCCTAAAACCGGTTTTGTGGGAAGGCAAATTTTTTGGGGGTTGTATGCAAAATTTTCACTTGATTTTCAAGTGGTGTGACAGAGGCTGCAGATGTGTAATGAGAAAATATTCTATCACACATTTGCAACCTCTTACCTATGGTCATGTGATAAAAAAATATCTATGTTTCACGTCAACAAACTCTCTGTCATGTGTTTGCTTCCTCCAAACTTGTGTCGCGCTTCAACAAACTCTCCCTGTCAACAAAATATTTTTCACGCATCTGTAGCCTCTGCCATCCTATCATGTGTTTACTATACTCAATAATACATATGCCCCCAAGTGGTATGAGTGAGGTAGTAGTGTTATACGTAGCAAATAATCTAGGATTATATAGGGTATAGTTGCAAGGGTAGGTGAAGTGACCCCTAAAAAAAATTAAATTGTAATTTTTAGGAAAATAGGTCATTGACTCGTGCCATCAAATTCACCTTTTCAAAATTTTCAAAAATGGAATATCTGCCATATTATGAATATCCTCCACTAAAATTATCCCGATTAAGAGGTGGAGCGTAGTGCCAAAGAAGTACTAAACGAGATAGAGAAAAGTGAAAGTGTCAAAAAGAGTATGGAAGCATGGGCAGAGATCCCATCCGGTAGTAAGCTTCCCAAGGGTAGTGCACACAAGTGGAAAGGGTATGGTAGTGGTGTAGGAATAAGGAATGACTTACATAGATGATACAAACATGGTACTGCGCACGTGTTTCCAAAGTATAGTTCCTTGAAACAAACTCCTTGCAGTATTCTTTCGATGAAGAGGGTTTGTATCCACACACAAGGAAGAAGATGTCTTGGGATTTTAAGTCCCATGTGTATGAGCCCAAATTCAAGGTCAACCATGAGGCATTGATGAAGATACTAGTTGCCAATGGAATAAAATGTCTGTGAATGCCCAAAAATATATAATGAGAAAGTTTGTAATGTGCTAAAAAAAAGTATTAGTAGAAGTTGAGGCAAGGCTCTTCAAAAGAAATGATAGAATAAGGGTTTTGTAGGAAGAGCTTGAAAAGAAAACTGAAAACATCATTGAAAAATATGAGTTAAAGCAAGAGGAGTTGATCAAAGTATAATTAAGGTTTGAGTTAAGGGAGGAAAAGGTAGAGGTGTGCAATATCCATAAGAAGATACATATGATTTCAGATGCCATAATATTGAAGCACCCAGACATGGCCCCACCTTAGCAAAAATACGAGTCAACCATGAAATTCTTGGAAGACTTAACCTACATCCTCACCATGGAGAGGTGACCACTTGCATTGGAATAAGTAGAAGAGGCAATGACACACTAGAATGAGGAAGAAAAACTAAAGATCGGGAGATAATTACTCGGTATTCCAAACTCCTTACCACTGTAAATACCACCGCATAAATGGTGAGGATGTTTATGAAAATTATGCTTTGATGAGACAAGGTAGCGAGCATATTGGTTTTTATGCATGAGGCAAACCTAAAGTAATTTCAAGAAAATAACAAGGCAAAAAGGCAGAGCATGATAAGATCCTAGCCAAGGTTGAGAAAAATTTGGAAGTAATCAAAACCTTGTGGGGTTTGATTAAGAATTGGCTTAAGGAGCTATATCCCTAGGTCACTCACAAAATGGATGCATTGGATGATCTTAGAAAACAACTAGAAGGCATTGTAGATACACTAAATGATAAGAGTGATGAATTGAGTTTTGATGAGGTGAGTGCTCTAGTAGGTGACCTACTTCAGCAGGCACAAGGTGAGGTAGATGCCTAGGAAAATATTGAGGCAACAATGAAGAAGGAATTCCCACTCCTCCTACAGCAGTAGCAAATTCTTCTATTCTTTCATTGTTTATTCAGATTGTTCCTATTACACTATTCTTTATTCTTTAGAGAAGCAAGATGTTTCGAGGATGGATAACATGCTTAGTGTGAGGTGATGTTGGGATTTGAAATATTGGGTAAGTACTAAAGGGCACGTGCACGTAGGACTAGTGAGTAGAAGGGTGCTCAGGAAAAGTGCACAAGTCAAAGGGGTTTAAGAAGGGTTTAGTTGAAACCAAGATGCACACAAGAGGTAGAACACGGGTTTAAAGAAATTGGCCATATTTAGAATTCTAGGATCACTTGAGGAAAACTGTGAGGACCCGACTAGGCATGATAGGTGGATAAGGTGCTAGCTGGAACCTTGGTGGTCAAGAAAAGGATATTCTCCACAGGAATATTCCTAGAAGAAACCATTACGAGAGAGTGGAGGGTCTACAAAGGGATAAGCATTCACCATTGAGGACCACATCGACACATGGAATGTGATCTCGTACTTAGAGAAGGCATGGTGGTGGGTTTTGATCTTGTATAAAGTAATGCTCGGGATAAAGATAGAAGAGAAGAGGGGAGATAGAGAAAAATGCATTGAGAATGTAGAGAAAGAGAAAGAGAGTAATGAATTATCAGTAGAAATGCTAGGGTGTAAAACACATAGTGTTAAGGGTCAGTATGGGACGTCATAAGCCTATATATAGCACTAGGATCTATAACAAGGGTTAAAATGGGAAAAGTATAGTTAGGGTCTCATATCAAATAATATTACAGGAGTTAAGTGTCTTTCATCTATTATATATGGTCCGAGATGACCCTTTGATAGTAATGTGGCTACTTAATTATTTTAAATCAATATATATATATGGTTTTGTTCCTTATAACTTGTTTATCGGTGTAAACCATCATGTTATATGACTTTTCATGGTTAAGATCTAGTTTATTATGCTTCTTACAAATTTTATTTAGCTTTTGTAATGCATTAAGGTGTGGATCTATTAGTTGCATCTTCTATCTTTTTAAATAAGTACATGTAATTTTATTTCTAAAAATCATCCCCCATTAATGGAGAAACCTTCTCACAAAGATCACATAAAGGAGGGGCTAGGTGTCTGCGTGTGCCTTGGTTTAGTGCCCAGGATCCGCTGGGTGATAAGATGATGCACTTGGGGTTCAAAAATAGTGTTAAGGGTAAATCAAGTACTACACTTATCAAGGAGCTATGACTTATATCTTTCATGATCTCATCCACAAAACCATAGAAGACTATGTTGATGATCTTCTAGGAAAATCTAAACATCGATGTGACAATATTATCATTCTTGAAATCCTTTTTAAACACCACATTATTTTTGTCTTCCTCTCAATCCGGACAAGTGTATATGGTGGTTCTTAATGGGAAAACATGTCGGCTTTATCATTTCTATTAGGGAATTTAAGTTGACCCCACAAAAATTAGGGAAATTATCGAAATTCCTCCTCCTTCCAATCTCAAGCAACTTCCTAGCCTTCAAGGTTGCCTTCAATCTATCTATCATTTTATCTCATAACTCTTTGATCATTTTCAACCTTATCATCACCTCCTTTGGAAGGAAATTGGTTTTAATTGGGATTGTAATTGTTAGAAGGCTTTTAATGATCTTAAGAAATATCTCCCATCTCTACCAAAGTGCTTACACCTCTAAGTGAGGGCGAGACAATTTACTTGTATTTATCTACCACTAATCACACTCTAGGAGCCATGCTAGCACATCGTGATGACCAAGGTCATGAGAAGGCTATTTATTACATCAGTCATACTCTTCATGATTGTGAAACCCACTATAATGAAGCTAAAAGGATGTGTTTCTGTTCTTTGCTACATCTAAGCTTCGACATTATCTTCTCAATCATAAGACTTATGTCATTACTATATTTCATCTTCTTAAGACATTTCATTATAAAACTTATCACAATGATCATGTTAGTTGATGGCTCATGCTCATGATATATTTTTACTTCAAGATTATTTCTCAAAATCTATTAAGTGATAATCTATTTCCGATCAATTAGCGTAAGCTCATCATCTCGGTACAAAACTTCCTCATGAGCAATTTCCAGATGAATCCATTAACCATTTTCATCATGACTATAATCCTCTTAGATTCACTAACTTCTTTGATGGGTCTAAGTGTCAAGCAAGGGGAGGTACTAGCGTTGTTGTTATTCCCCCATGGGAAACTACTATTTTGATCACATATAAGATCAATTTTGAGTTTACAAACATCATGGCAGAGTATGAAACCCTCATCATAGGCCTTGAAACATCCACCTTTCTAGGTTTTCTAATTCTTGACATTTATGGGAATTCCAAGCTTATAATAGAAAAATTCATGGGAGATTATCAATGTAAAAATGATACCCTTCAAAAATATCATGACATTGTTCATCTTCTCCTTGAAGCCTTTGATTCCTACACCATCCAAGATGTTCCCTAGTCAACCAATCGATTTTTTGATATGATGGCGTCTCTTGTAGCTCTCATCTCATGGAAAACATAAGAGTCTAACCTTTTTGTCATCGTTCATCTCTATGATTGACCTTTCCATGAATTACCCCAGGTTAATCTTGTTGAATCAAATCCATCAAGTCTAGTATTCTCAAATATATTATTATTTATCACAATCCATTATTCCTCCTAATTTATCCAAAAACTCAAATAGGTTTTTTCTTCAATGTGCTAACCGCTATGTGATCCTTGGCGGAATTATTTATAAAAATGGATTCAATGGTGTTTTTTTCCAATGTCTTAAATTCCATGCAGACTCTTGAGCCATCCAATAAGTCCATGATGGTATTTGTGGTGGAAACTTTAGTGAATTAGGCATTATTAAGTGTGTTCTCCATCTTGGCTATTACTGGCCTTCCTTAATCATGATTGATGTGAGTATGTTAAGAAATGTAAAAATGTCAGCAACATTCTAATCTTATTCATATTCCTAGTCAAGATTTGCAGTTGGCTCAGGACCTTTGGCCCTTTTCCTAATGGGGTCTTGATCTCATTGGCCTTATTAATCCTCATTCTTCATAGAAACATAATTCTATCATCAACACAATAGAATATTTCACCAATTAGGTGGAATAAATACCACTTACCTCAACTAAATCTAGCCCAATAATTAATTTTATTTATCAACACTTTATATTTCGCTTCAACGTTCCCCACAAACTTGTTGTGGATAGAAAAAGTCCTTTAAAAACAAATATCTTGAGAAAATATGTAATGCATTTAGCGTCCAAATAATCTTCTCTTCTCCATATTATCCTCAAGCTAACGACCAAGACAAATCTACCAATAAAACCCTTTGAAACATTCTTTCCAAAACTATTGATCAAGCAGGTTGTAATTGGCATCTCCAGCTTCCTTTTTCCCTTTGGGCCTATCGCACTAGTATTCATACCTCCACAAGGGCTACACCTTTCTCAATTATGTATATTTATAAATCCATCCTTCCCCTTAAAATTTAAATAAAGTCTTTACACGTGTCTCTTCATGACTTCATCTCTGATGAAGGCTATCACCAAGCTCATCTAGCACAACTAGAGTTCCTAGATGAGCATTTCCTTCTCTCTCTTGAACACCATCATGTTTATCAGAGCACATTAAATGTGCTTATAATAAGCACCTTAAGGAATGTGAATTTAATATAGGTGACCTCGTCCTCAAATAAAATCAAAATTTTACCACTTTAGAAAGGAGCCAACGTAAAAAAATTTCCTCTAACTATATTACACCATACATTATTACACACAAGTATGGGTCGAGATCCTATCATTTGTCCTCCCTTGATGGTAAACATGAAGTGGAACCACTTAACGTATTGCAATTGTGACCATTATATTGTTACAACATTTACCAATGTGCCCTTAATCATGTCTTTAAATCATTCCTCCATCTTAGCCTATTCCATATCTCATCATGATGATTTGGAATTATGTGGTATTCCATCACTTTCTAGATGCAACCATAAATATGGGAACCACAGCTTTGCGCATAGCATATTCCCTATGGATAGGTTATCCTCTTTAGTGATAACTTCATGATCATCACATCCATCTCATTCTTATTCACCTATTGGAACCATGTAAAAGGTCCAGGATGTCTCTTGTACATTCTTTATCCCCTCCTAGGTGGTCTACTAAGCTATTTCTAGCTCTCCTCCATGTAAATTAAAAATTCAGGGATGTTATTATCAAAAATAAAATTTATTAAAAATAGATTGATCCCTTGAAGGATAGTTGTTCATACACAAAAAGGGAAGGAAAATAAAAGGCATGTAAATCAAAATAAATAGACCGATCCCTTAAAGGATTGCTATCATATATTACTCTTACCATCTATATTTTGTATAAAGTAGACCATACCCTTGAAGGATGGCTACTCCTTATGGAATTTGAAGGCTTCCCATATTGATCAACCTTCCATTTTATTAGCATCCTAAGAAATCTTCTCACATTGATCAAATTTCTCTTTCCCCTTCCCAGAGCTAGGGCATAGTTTTAGGGAACAACACTTTTGGAGAACCCTCTTCCTTTGTATAAGTCTCATCTAAAACCTCTTTTCATGTCAATTTTTTTTTGAGTTCACCTCATCCATTATTTTGTTATGATCTCTGATATAACTAACTATCATTTGTTATTTATTAACATCGGTTTTGGTCGCATGTGCCTTATATCACCTAGATCCCCCTCTTGTTTACCTCCAATGTGATTGGAGAAATATTTTCCTTGTACATTCCTTGATATGATGTAGTGTCATTTAAACCCATAGGTCTGTATTATTAAAGTTACATATTATCCCACACCTCATCTGATCTTATTTAATCTTTTTGACATTCAAGTCCTCCTTCGAGGCCATATTTATTCCCCTTTGGGGCATTTTATTCAATATTTCCTTTCTTCCTTTTCCTTTGCGGCCATATGTACCTTTTTCCTTTGGTAATTTTATTCCAATATACCCTTTGAAGACCACATATATGGCCATATACATTGATCATCCAGGCATTTAGTTAAACATCCAATTCCATTCAATCTACTCTCAAAGTCCTATCGGGCCATATTTTTCCCTCCTTGGGCATTTTACGTTACACTCTTATCTAATTTGTGCATAAAGTCCACCTCATGGCCATACTTCTTTCCCCCTTCTTTGGGGCATATTACTTCATCACTCACTTTTTATTTTTCTGTTTCAACCTTTTTTGTGTCCCACTCAAAGACCATATCATTCATTCTCGTCCCTTGTGGACGCATACCTTTTTTCTTGATTCCTCATGTACAAAGGATTCTACATACCTTTCACATATAGTAATGCATATTTCAATGGATTTCCTATGACTTGGTTGTCATCCCAAATTGCATCCATACTATAGTGATCTTCACCCACTCACTAGTCTAGAGAATGTTATAGCCTCACTATATTGAAACCGCATTTTTCCTCTATTGATGTGATATTGGAGTCACCGCCATATTTTCCATTGATATTGGGATCCTTTTTCTTGGGGAATCTTATGTTGGTAATCATTTTACCCTATTTTAGTTACTCACACACCCTTTTCATCTACCTATTTCAAACATGGCATTAATTTCATTTGGCATCATCGATCCCCCATTTGAGGGGGTGGCTTCTCATCAATCATTTTCGCCTCATGGCTTGCTAGCTCAAACCACTCAATAAAAAGAGGAAAAATGTAAACACCAAAACTTGGTATCTATGCCCATCACCCTCGTGCACATATATTATTCATCTCCCTTAGTTTAATTTAATTTCTCATTTATCTCTTTCATTTTAATATTTACTATAATTAATTAATTAATTGCAATTTAATTAATTAATGTTAATATCCATCACTTTCCTTAATATACTTCCTAATTAGCAACCATATGATTTTTCTAACTTCTCTCTACCACCAACTAACCTACACCTCATCCTAAAAACTTCTTCCCACCTAATGCTTTAAAGCATTCACCAACTCTATAAAATAATAGAAATCATGCCAAAGGTAGGAAAATACTCCAATTGGGGACACTTTCCCCATAATCGGCAGCGACCCATCCAAGTCATCTTTGACCCTATAAAGTTGTATTCTTTCTTTCTATTCATCATTAATTGCATGTGAATTCCCAAACTTCCTTACAACTTGTGAACACTATCATATGCCCGAGCCTCCCGTATAATTACATACATCCTGACCCCCTTAGAATGTGGTCGCATCAATCATGATTGGTCTTTATGAGATTGTTATCATTTTATATTGCTTTATTCTAATTTTATCATTTTATCTCATTATATCTTTCATATAACCTTTTAAAGGTCTAGAGATGGTCAAAATTCCATTATCAACCCATTCTATCAACTTTTCTTCTTATAGGTTCTCTAATTTAGCTTGTTTCTCTTAGCCTTTTCCAACACTTCTCTCGATTTTCGTTAAACTTCCCGTGTCACCATCAACCCGATCATCTATCCTCATCCTTTTTCTTCGAGTCCTTATAGTTTCTATTCCATCTCTTACACTATTTCCAAACCCTGAATCTCCATCCTACTCCTCTCAACATGTTTGGTTTTCAGCCCAAATCCACCATGATTCTTATTACCTTGTATTCCTTTCATTTTCTTGCATTAGAATTCCTCTGTAGGTTGTTTCTAGTTTTTACAGCCCATGCTATTCCTAATCTGCACTCAAATCCTTCTAGTATGCATTTATAATCTGTTGTTTTATCTTTCTACCTCAGTCACCGTCAAGCTACCTTTGCATAGTTTGGGTCACCATCAACCCAGACCAAGTACATTTAATTTGTATTTCATTTCAATCGAACAACTTTAAATCAATCATAATTACTTTTAGATTCTGTAAATCTTTCAGTTTCTACATATTTTTAGTTTACCTTTACTTTGTATCAATTTTTTTTAACAATGGGGTTGACATCCACCAAGGAAGTTAAATGCTTCTTGGGTATCCTTTGTTGGGAAACTAACGCTGCCCAAACCATATAATCATTTTCCATTAAGTGGATTATATTTATAGGTTTGATCTGATTTACAATAATGGAATCCATCATCATCTTGTGCCCATATCACATCGTATCTGAGGTAACATAAAACCTCTAGCATGTTTGAGTTTGCTAGTTTCTTTAGTAGCTAGTGAATTAACCCCTCATTAATAATGATAAACTTGGTAAATAAAATTACACATTCTAATCATAGAAGGGCTATAAAGATATTATAGTCAAATTCTGATTTCAGAGGAGCCACAATAGCCCCTACCACTTCAAAAATTCCTTGACCTAACTCCTCACCTCCTAGTCTCACACATTGAGACAAATTTGTGTTTTTAGTCTCACAAAGAGGTAAAGAGGACCCACCCAAGAATTGCCTCCTACAACAATAATATTTGTATGAAAATTTGAGACAATTTTATAAAAAAATCTCCTCCAATAGGGGTTTTTTCATTAAATTGAGTGAATTTTTTTAGTTATAGATAAGTCTAGAGGTAGGCTAAATTTGCCAGACTATGCACACATTTTGTGGAATTGGAATTTTTTAATTTCTAAAGTTCATTTGTGATCAAGCATTTTGTTTTTTGTGTCACCATAGAGGTACATGATAGAGAATTATTATAACTTATCATGCAAAGCCTTTGAAGGTATCTTGGCATCTCTAAAATGATATGAATAAATCAAATGATAGCATGGAAGTGATCATCGTAAAGATGAGACATTTAATCATATGGATATCCCATACAATGTGCAGCAAAAATATTTACATTCGATTTCTTTGCAGACCAATGACATCCCACCCCTGTAATTTTTTCCTTTGACCTGTGTTTACAAGGCATTTAGAAGAATGGAAGCTTCTATAAGATGTGGATATTGAGAGGTTTAAAGATTAATTTTGGATCATAAATATTGGATCATTCACTCAAATGCAACATCCACATAGCTTCATGTAAAAGGAATCTCAATCACATGTGAATCACCTAGCTCTGGCATATAGGTCAGCCTCTTTTTTATTATTTAAAACAAAAACACCTTAACTTGTGTTTAAATGTTATTATTTGCACTTGATATTCTAAAAAATTGTTTAGCTATGTGGCTAACAAAAGTTTCCTCCAAGAGGGTGGTTGAGTGACCAAATCTCACTCCCACATTTACCCAATTCTCTATTTTGTTCAAAAAATTGTTTTTAATTAAACACTCGGCCCAAAATTATGTTCAAGCACCTTCAATGCTTAAGCAGCTAACATGGATTTACTAGACAATCGAGAGAGAGGAAATTCTAAGGTTGGACCCACCTCCTTCACTTTATTATATGTCAAAAAAACCAACTACTAAAATTTAGAGTATGTCATTTTTGAAAAATCCCCACCACTAAGATTTAGATGAACCTTTAAATTTAGTCCTATTCCAAATCGGGCTTTATCCCCTACTATAAAAATTTCATGGTTCTTTAGTGGTGAAACTCCTAAAAGGTGTTAAAATAAAAAAATTGAAACATTTTTGCATAAAATTTAGTGGTGAAACTCCTAAAAGGAGTTAAAATAAAAAAATTCAAACATTTTCACAAAAAATTGGTAAAAATATCAAAGAGGAAAAATAAGCACATCAATCATTTATTTTTGCATTTGATTTTCCCAAAATCACATTGTAAAAAAAACATGCCATCAATCCCAAATTCAAAAATAAATGTGCAAAATATTCAATTTTTCAAAGTAAAAAAGGGGCTATTTTTTATAAGATGGAAAATTTGTAAAATTGTCTAATCGTACCAAATTTCTTGATTTTTGTAAATCGTCCAACAATGCCACATATTATAAAAAGGATAAAAGGGAGCCAAAAAATCAATAAAATATATATTTTTTTGGGGATGGGTGTGTTGGTGCCCATTTTGATCGCTTTTGTATCCTTGGAACCATATTTGCTAGGTTCTCCATTGTTTCGAACCTAATCTTTCCTTCACCCATATTGTCCCTCATTGTGTCTTTGCCTTGTGTGCGTGTTCTTGGTCAGTTTGATGTAAAAATTTCATAGTATTCATTTGTCCCCTGGTTCCCTATGACACTTGCTACAATATTTTAAGAAGGCTTTAAGGGGTACCTAAATCTCATTTATAGGTTGAAGAATTCCCAAGGATGATTTTATAGTTTCATAATGTTCTTTGTTGATTTATTGTTGTGTTATTGATATAAAAATATTTTAAGAAGTCAACTTGCAAATTGAAGAAGTGTGGATTGATTGTGCAAATTTAGAGGTTGAATTATTGATTATTATCAGTCTCATCCATCATTTGTGCCCCTTTAGCACTATGTTTGGACCTTGCAACATGATAATTAATGTACTTCCTATATTTCTTTCAATAATGGATAAAAAATTCTCAGTTGTAGGTCTCATGGTGGTCCCTAAATCCTTGTGTTTTTATTACAATATAGAAGAAAAAGTACCCATCTCAAAAAACTTTAAGTATTTTTGTTGTGGGGATACTTTTTGTTTTTACAGTTGTAAGCTTATATATTATGTTCCCATTATCAACCCCCACTAAAGGGAATATTTAAGGTATCAAGGGAATGCAGGTCCTTGTTAGGGTAAATATATTTTACCTTATGATAATTATGCATTGTATAGTTAGTTTATTTAATTATTAATTGTTATATGGTTTGTTAACCATATTTGTCATATTATCTCATAGGTTATATTGTTACATAGTTGTAACAATTATTTGTTTGATTTATTCTGCTTCTAGATGTTATTTTGGAAGCTTATGTAATCTAGTTTATTGTTGCATCCGTAACATCATTATTTATTTGTATATTGTTGTCCAATATGTATAAATATTGCAGCAAAAACTATTGTACATGTTGATTGATTATTAATAAAATCATCCAGCTTCAATTTTGTACCACATTTGGTTTCATATTAGGATGAAGGATATTGGAGGATTGCAGTAGAGTTTGAGGAGCATTAGAGAAGTGCAAGCAAAGGAGAGCCATAGTTGCATCTGCAACCTCCTGCACTCCATCCCCCGTAATACCATCATAAAATTCCTCAAAACCACCATAAAATTCATCAAAACTACCTTTATTCATTGCAATTAAGGTTGAGGAGGATATAATACACCAAGGAAGAGATTACAAGCTCAAAGGAAGGAAGAAAAATTGATCTAAGGTGTCATACACACTCAAAATCACCTGTCATTTTTCTCTTTGCTGGAATTTTTGTTCAAAACCACCTTTCCCAAACCATGTTTTTTAAAGAGGTATGGTTTTACCATTTGGAAGTGTTTAATTACAATTTTCTCTTTATATATACTTGTTTAGCTTGCCCAAGTGGATAGCATAACTTTTTTAAGACACTTCCCATCAAGAGAGGTCAAGGGGTCAAATCCCCCTCCCTCACCCACTACAAAATTTTGAGGGAAATTTAGTGTAACCACTAACTTTAGTAGTAAATTCAAATTTAGTTATAACTAACTAAATTTAGTGAGAAAACCCTAATTGTTTTCTCTCATAATTGGCTTATTTTTTTATTCCAGACAACATTTGCCAAAGGAGTGGTATTGGAAAACTTCATTTTGAGCCAATTTGTTTTATGGTATTTTTCTCAGCAAGTCGTATTGGGCTCTAAAGTCCACTAGGGCCCCAAAAAACAAAAAAATTACCTTCCATTCAATTTTTCCAAATTTTTGAATGTAATTATATACTTTAGTGTATTGTACTAATTTCTAGGTTGTCATAGCCAACCAAAAATATCAGAATCGCTCAAAAGGTTCTAGAGAATTGTAATAAAAATAACAAAATTTGGTTCTAAAACACTCACGAGATCCTAGATCTCATTCACAACGTTTGGTATAAACATTGCCTCTGGGAAGTGCTTATGGATAAATCCATCGCAACTACTACTATACTTAACGCCTAATATAGCTATGAAAATTTCATCTAGGCATCAACCCTTTAAATTGATGAGGAGTAATAAGGACACAATTCCCACACTATGCGCCATCCCATCCATTTGTGAATGATTGCAAAATGTAAATCTAGACTAAGAAATTATCTGAGTATATAGTGAAGTTACACACACATATGAGGATATTTCTTTGAGCTAATGTCAATAATCACACGCACCCCTTTCAATACTATCTTAGTATCAAGTATATAATTCTTTCATGTACGTTAATTCCTCTTTCACATACCACTAGGTATATCGAAAGGGTGTGCTTCTTCCATGCACTTATGGGTATATCGAAGGGCGTGTATATAGAAAGGTTAGGTATATCGAATGAAAAACTATAGATTCGTAGACCTTATTCCTAGAGTGATAAGAGCCTAACCCTATTAGTAAATTCTACAAAAGGGGCACAAATGCCCCAAAATTCTTTCTTCCAGATTCAAAACTAATTAGAGGAAACAACTATGTTGCATGGAAGACAAAAATCAAGACACAACTTGAGTTTGATTAAATTTGGTTTGTTGTGAATGGTACTCACCTTATCAACTACCGATACAACAAAAAAACTATAGTTTGATAGATCATATTAGAAGGCCAAGCTCATCATCTTATTTGGATTGTCCAATAATGTGCAACCCCACATTCAAGATGCTAAAATAGCCAAAGAAGTGTGGGATAAGTTAAGCACGATATACGAGGCCAAAAATAAGAATGTCATACTAAATTTGTAGAGTCAATTACACACCGAATTTCAAGAAAAATGAAAAAATCAAATCTTTCTTGAGAAGATTTTCATAGTTTATGGCTTCAATTTAAGCCTTGGAAGAAGCAATTATATATGAAGCTCTCATTCCCATTATTCGACAAACCTGTAAATCTACTATAACAAGAGGAAGCCATGTATAATAAAGATGATTAAGAGGAGCATGAAATTTATTCTCATCAAAAATGGAAAGGAAAAGGGAAAGGAAAACCTAATTCCTATCAAAAGTCCCAAAATTAGAATCAAGATCAACAAGGAGACAAGCAACAAAAGAAGCAATGTCCAATCTACAAAAGAGGACATGAATTAAAATATTTTTGGTATAATACATACAAGAAAGGTTCATCAAGTAATTTTGGACCTCAACACCAACAATCTCACAAGGGACATACAAACTACAATCAAGGGAAGAAAAAGGGGAACTGGAAAAGAAAACCCTATTAGCAAGGAAATATTGCTGAGCAAGAAGAACATTCAGATAATGAAGACTACTTGTACACTACTCGATCAAGTGAACCTTCCATGTCATCTAGTGATGTCTAGTATGTTGATTCGGGAGCCACTCAACACATGACCAGCCACAGAGACTAGTTTACTTCAATGAGGGACATGCCTTCAAAAAACCATGTTTCGTTAGGTGATGATTCTTCATACATAGTTCAAGGGATTGGAAACATTTCTCTACCCCTTGGTTCACAAAATTGTAGATTATCATATGTACTATATGTCCCTGGGTTGACTAAAAATTTGTTATCACTCACTCAAATCCTATATCACAACTTGAAAATTGAATTTGATAGTCATTCGGAAAATAAAATGTGTTTAATTCAAGGAAAATCACGAGGATCAAAAATAGTTCCAAAAGCCTCTAATGTGGGATGCATGTTCCAGCTTGATTTTATCCATAGATATGATCACACACTTATGGCTAAGAAATCTACCTCTACACAGTTGTGGCATTGGAGACTTGGTCATATTAGTTTAAATTATCTTGAGACACTTTTCTAGTGTAATATGGTACATGGTTTACCATCTCTTTAGAAGGATACAGATAAATATCCTCACTACCTAGCAGAAAAAAACACATAGATTCATTTTAGAAGAGTAATTCTTGAGCTCATGGTAAGCTTGATCTGGTTCATACCAATCTTTGCGGTCTGATGCAACCTAGTCGATTTGGATATCAAGATTTTCATGCTTTGTGTTTATGACTATTCAATAAAAATGTGGATTTTTTTGTCATCGCAATAAAAGTGAAAATTTTGAAACCTTCAAGAAGTTAAAAGTAGTTGTTGAGAATGAAACTAGTCGTCACATAAGAATTATCCACTCAAATCGGGGGAATTCACAAATGATGAGTTCAAATACTACCTACAAGCTTGCAGGATTTGTTGAAAAATGCCTCCACACACACCGAGAAAAATGGTGTTGTTGAGAGAAGAAATCAGATTATCATGAAAATGTTACGATGCATGATCAATGATTCTAGACTTGTAAAGATATTTTGGGAAGAAGCAATAAAGACAATTGTGCATTTGTTGAATATCGTGCCCATAGTTTCTCTTGACGAGTAACACCACATAAAGCATGGTCAAAGAGGAAACCATCTGATTGCACACCTTAGAGTATTCAGGTCCAAATAAAGTATGCACATACCCAAGTAGAACAAAAATAAATTAGACATGAAGTCACATAAACTCATTTTCATTGGCTATAGTGAAGAAACTCTTGGGTACAAATTAATGGATCCAAATACCAAGAAAGTATAAACCAGCAAAGATGTCAAGTTCTTTGAGAGGAAGGAAGAAGATTCTCCTCCTCTAGACTCACCCGATGTGGTTTTTTCACCAATTGTAAAAAATAAAGTTGATGTTCCTAGTGATGATGAAAGCGATGATGGGGATGTTGGTGATGATCTGATAGAACCATGACCCATAGGAATAATTTAGCGTATTCGCAAGTGGTATGCTAACATGTTACGAGATGCAAGAATGGATGCTCCACCAGATACATCCACTCCTTGTTGGTTGGATATTTTGTTAGGAAAAAATATGAGGTTCAACCACAATACACGAGATCAAATCCCTCCTCAAAGATAGGTGAGGTAGCCTATTTATTACTAATCTAAAACACAATAGAAATAATATGTACAATATTCACACTATTCTAACCATTGGGGTTGGGATACAATCCTAAAATCCATATCAACACGAGATGGAGATGTTACAGCTTTTAGAAATAGAATGGATTAGAAAGGAAACTATTATAGACAAAACAGAGTGGAAAGGGAATGAGAGGAACATATTTTCTTTCAAGAAAACATAGATCAAGAAATACTTATACAAGTTTTAGATAATGGGTGTAATATTTGAAACAATTAAAATAATCAAGAACACTAAACAAAGAATAGCTTAAGATCTTGGACATAAGAACAATCTCTCAAGATAGATGGATCCCACAACACAATTTTTGCAAATTTTGTAAGAACTCGCTTCTATTCCTCAATGATTAAAAAGAAAATACAAAGTTTTTCTTCTTCTTCACAATAGCTCTCAATATTCTAAAATATCTCTCTTTTTGGAATGCACAAACGTCCCTTATTTATAATAGAAAGAGAAGAGATAAAATAGGATAAATCCTAGAAAATAGTCATTTAACAAGAATCAAATTTCCTTGACTCTCATGCAGAGAACAAGTCAAAATTTTATTCCTATGTGATGAAATGAAAATGAAAAAGACACGAAACATGTCAATCTTTGGATGGAAATGACACGAAACATTATGCTTAGAGCATCTAAAACCCAATACAAAGGGTTTAATTCAATTCGATTTCAGTTTTGAGAAAATGAGACATGTAACATGCATTTGGAAAAGCATGTTTTGATGCTTGGAAGTTCCAAAAACCCGACACAAAGGTTTGATTCAATTCGGGTTTCGGGTTTCGGAAACATGAGACATGTAACATGCATTTGACAAAGCATGTTCTGATGCTTGGAAGTTCTGAAAACCCAACACAATGGACTTAGGAAATCAGGTTTTGGGTTTCGGGAAACATGAGACATGTAACATGTAAGGAACATGTTTTCATGCAATGAAAACCTGAAAATCTCTTTCAAAGGGAATTTTAAGAGATTTTTCCAAAATTTTCCTATGGTTATCTCAATTTTAGCTAAAATCACTAAAACGAGATAACAATTGGCTCCAGTTGGGGACTTTATTTGAGACATCAAAGGAAGAGAACTCATGTATCAAAAATATTTATCCATTGGGCTACGAGTCGGAGAAGAAAAACCAAAAACAAACAAAGAAATAAAGAAAGAAAGAAAGCACACAATAGAAAATAAATTATAATACAATGCAAGAGAGCATCTTGCATTACTGATGGAACAACTTTAGATGTTGGCCACTAAAAGGTAGAGGGTGAAACTCTCCATCAAGATATGATAAACAAAAACTATTTTCATCTTTTAGTTGATGGATTTTGAATGGACCTTTCCATAAAGAATCAAACTTGCCTTGTATTCCTTTCTGTTCCCTTCTCTTGTCCTAGAGAAGTACTAGATCTCCAATCAGAAATTACGTTGCTTTTATTTTTGTCAAATATATTTTTGACCTTGTTCTGATGATCTGAAATGTGATCCACCACCTTGCTTCACTCTTCTTCTAGCCTGGCTAGGTACATTATCCTTTTCTCAATGGAACTTTGAAAAGTTTCATCCTCAATTGCTTTAGCCAACCGTAAGGCTGGAAATTCTATAGAAATATTAATCTGAGCATCAATTCCATACAACACCTGGAATGGGGCCATTCCAATATCTCACTTAGAGTAATCCAATATTCCCATATTGTATCATATAATGCTTTGTGACATGTCATCTCGATTCTCATCTACCAACTTTTTATTATGGACACTGTGTTCTTGTTTCTTGATTCATCCTGACCATTTCCTTGGGGGTAATAATCAGATGAATGAGCCAATGTGATCCCAAATCCATAGAAAAATTATGTCAACTCATTTGATGAGAAATTGGAAGCATTGTCAGCAATAATCTTGTGAGGCACACTGAATCTAGCAATTATATTCTCCTTGAGAAAGTTACAACTTTGGAGGTTTTTTTGCTTGATTGGCATAGCTTCCACCTACTTAGTGAAATAGTCTATGGTGGTGAACACATATTTATGATTGCACCGGAGCTAGGATTCATTACTCTAATGAAATCAATTCCCCATTGGTGAAACATTTCTCCAATTATCACAAAGCTTCAAGGAAGAGTCACAACTTAGGATGGCCAATGAAATGTTGACAAGCTTCACACTTAACAACCCATTCAGCTGAATCTAGAAAGAGAGTAGGCCAATAGTACCTGGCCTAGAAGATCTTGTAAGCCATCACGGAGGAAGAGAAATTTCTTCGCATGCTATATTGTGGAAGGATTCTAGCAACCATATATGTTGAGACTTATCTACACAATGCAGGAATACACCATCAATACCCTTCTTGTATATACCAATATCCCATAGAATGTATCTTGCAGACCTTAATTTAACTATCCTCTTATCTTTTTGGCTTAAATGTGGGGAAATTTTTTTGTAAGTTAAAAATAAAGTGATATATGCATACCATTCATCGGTTGTGCTTACAAAAATCACCATGGGCAATTATGAATAAGTACCTTCAGTTTCTTTGCATTCTCGTCTCGAATGGTTTTCGCGATCAATTGGTATAGGCCTATTCCTCATACCAACTTAGTAGGTCTTTTGTCCAAGTCATATTCTTGGACTTTGGTTATCCAGTTACCCTGTTGACTACCCAACTCTTGTTGAGTCAAAATGGACTTAACTGTAGTATCAGGAACAAGAACGAGAGTGTGAGAACTCAACACATAATACCTGAAATGTTTCACTACTCTCACCACTACATAAGCATGATTTTCAATTTGTGACATCTTCAATTCATGTTCCTTTAGTGGGAAGCTCATGAAAGCAATGGGAGCTTTGATTCCTTCTTTGTTCTCCTACATTAGGATGGTTGATACTGTATGTGCGGAAGCATAGCTATACATGATGAAATCCTTCTTGAAGTCTGGGCATACCAGAATAGGAGCATGAGCAATTTCTCTTTTGAATTCTTCAAAAGCAAGCTTCCCTTCAGTGCTCCATCAAAATGGAGTCTTACCTTTCATCATCCCAAGGATATCCTTGGTTTTATTGGCAAATTCAGGTACAAATATTCTTAGGAAATTGACCTTTCCGAAAAAATAATGTACCCTAGTTTTTCATGTAGGTAGGGTAAGGCTTTGGATGGCCTTCACCCGCTCTGGGTCAATCTTGGTTCCTTCTTTAGTCACGATATGACCCAACAACTTACCTTCACATTACTCGAACATGGACTTTTTAGGATTTAATGAAATCCCATGACACCTACATCTTAAGAGTACCTACTCCAGGTGATCATAATGATCACTTTGCTTCTTAGAGAAGACCGTCAAGTCATCCAAATATACAACTATGACTTTTCCCATCAAATATCTGAAAGCTAAGTCCATAGCTCTTTGAAACATGACTTCGGCATTAGTCAAATCAAAATGCATCCTACTATAAGCAAAGGCCCCCATGGGGTGGTGAATGTTGTTTTATTTTGATCCTAAGTGGCTACCTTGATTTGATTATACCCCAAAATCCATCAAGCATGGATAACATTTCTGATCCAGTGACAGTCTGTAATACTTGATCCATGATAGGCAATGGATAATTGTCTTTCAATGAAGACTGATTAAGATTCTAGAAATCAACGCAATCCCGGATCTCACCATTCTTTTTTCTGATGGGGATGATGTTAGCAACCCATGTAGAATGATGGATTAGGAAGATAATCCTTGTGTCTAACATCTTTTGAATTTCTATAAGGATAGTCCCTGATATCTTTGGGTTGTAATTCTTTTGCTTCTTCCTATAGGGTTTGACATCAGACTTCAAAGGGATGCTATGTTGCACATCCTTGGGCTTGAAAGACTTCAGATCTGCATAGGACCATGCCAAGACGTCCATATATCTCTTCAAGAGTGAAGTGAATCTTCCTTTCTCCTCAGGAGAACAAAATTTTCTGATGTTTACCATCTCGTGGTTGGTCAGAAGAGCCTAGATTAACTTGATCTACCTCTGACGAGGAAGCACCTTCAACTTACCTTTTATCCTGAATAAAATGGTCATGCTTGTCAAATAGACCTTCTAGAGAAACTAATCCCTTTAGAATCTTATTGCCTTTGAGTTGATGAATTCACCATCAATCTCTTGATATGAATTCAAGATAGACTAACGAAATCTGATTCTGATCCTTCAAAATAAAGCTCACTAAAATTATCAGCTTTCTCAAGGAAAGACAATACCTATTGATCATCATTAAACACTTGCCAATGTGTTGAATTATCTAGAACACTTGGATGATACACAATCTCAATGGTATACTTGTCCTATTTGAACTTTGGGTGAGGAAGGAGAAGAGATGCAGACACGGCTAAAGAATCATCTTTATCGTTATAATCTCTCAAAACTACCTTAATGGAAAAATCATCAAAGCATTCTATGTTATCCCACACCTTGTTCCTGTAATGCCTTAGGTGATTGTTTTTACCTGATAGATCCCCCTTACTTGATTTACAATCAACTCAGCATCTCCTTACACTTTAAGGTTTTGGATTCCCTTTTTCCTTGCCATTTCTAATCCTAATAATAAATGTTCATATTCAAATGTGTTATTAGTATTGTCAAACTGAAGCTTGAGGGCGAAGGGAAAGAGCTTAAAATCTAGAGATATAAGAACCACACCAGCTCTTGACCCAAGTAGTTGAACAACTCCCGTCAAACTTGAGGGTCCAAATAGAATTAGGATATTCTTCCTTGATACCTACAGAAGGCACCTCCAATGTCATGAAATAATTTCCCAAGCCTGCATCTTCGAAGAGAATTTGAGATTTGGGGTCATCTGATTTAGTGACCAGGTACTTTACTTGCACTTCAGGGTGGAGGACACGAGGAACTCCATTTACTAGAATTTTATCTTTGGTCCAGTCCATATTGATTTCTCCTCCGACATATTTGCAAAAACCTCTTCCTAAGAGAATACCATAAGCAGTTGGGATATCAACAACCAAGATAGTCATTTTTACTCTCTTTTCTGGGAATGCGACAAATGTAAATTGTGCATCCTTGATTTGGCCAATCAAGGGGACTTGCTTGGTTTCCATGGAGTAACACTACCCATAAGATTTATTCAAGGTAAGTCCAAGGGCATGGGATACTTTTGTGGGCATCATGTTATCAGAGGCTCCTGAGTCAATTATGCAATTGTTGAGTTTAAACCCATTTATAAGTAAGGACAAATAAAATGGTTCAATATTTCCCGAAGAAGCAACAGAGGTCATATTATTCTAAGGTAAAGGCTAAGTGGGGCTAGGAAAAATGCCTTTTGAAGATGAAGGGATAACAACCTTGCTTCTAATGAATTTGGAAAGTTTCTCAAATTGCTTGAGATTTGACTGAAGGTACTCATATTTTGACATTTGGATCTTAGTTTTATTTACATGATCAATAATGTCAAAAGTGGTATATGAAGAAATGATGGTGGGCTCAGTTCTTGTTACACTAGATTGAGCCAAGGTACTAGTCTTGGGGATGGAGAAAGAAAGTTAGAAGAAGAAGCTACCTTTTTAGTTGTCTCCTTTTCAATGAGATAGGAGAGCCTCTTTCAGCTATAACCACAGGAGCTTCCTTACCCTTCTCCTTAGAGCCTTCAACCAGCTTTTGGGATTCTGAGATTGAGCTTGAGTGAAGACTACAAATGATTAACCATCATGTTTGCATTGGTCTTCCTCGTATTCCAAGTACCCAATGTTGGAGTCACCAGCTGAATCATCAAAAGACTCATCAACATATCCTGAAGCTTTAAAATCTTCGTGAGAATCTTGATCTTCTATTTATTCATCTTCCTCAACTATTTCCATTGTTACGTTGATAGGAGGAGCTTCTATAGCCAGCCTTGTTGGAGTAGTAGTCAACCAACTCCTATCTCTTGCGGGAGCGCCATTGGTATTGTTGAAATTCTATCTAGGAATATCCTGATAAGGAACGTTGGTCACCTATTGAGACATTTTCTTCTTCAAAGTGATCAAGTCATTGGCCATCTTCTAGATCATAGGATCAGTAGTACTTTGAGAAGAACTCTGATTTTTAGGATTAGATGGTTCTCTCTTTCGATCTTTCCCCCAGGATGAGATCATCTTCTATGTCAATGGTTGTAGCTTGATCAAAGAGCCAAATCAAGGATAATAGACCTTCTTAACAATAAGCTCACATCAAAATGAGCGTTCATAAAGAAACACTTTTTATTTTCAAGAGTGGGAACAAAAGCACTGTAATCTTCCAAATCATCTTGTTGAATTTTTCCATGAAGTTTTGCATGGGCTCATGAGACTCCTTCTTCATATGTGTGAGCTATGCTAACAAGGCATGAGAATATTTAGCTAGTTTGAACCTTACTTCAAATACGGATCTCATGGTAGCCCAGTTGGTAATGCATGCATTCGGAAGATGGTAGAACCATTCTTCGCCACACCATGCAATGTTTCAATGAAGAGTTAAATAAAGACATCTTCATGAGCTACCCCAAGGATGTTGCATGCTACAAAGAATGAGGTGATGTGTTCATCAGGGTGCTGCTTCCCATCACCATTGAATTTGGGAATATTCTTATGAGATCCATGTGGTAGCTCATGCAATGATGGAGTTAGAGAAAGAGGACCAATAGCCACACCCCAAGGCACAAGTTGTGCTGCCATCCTTCTGAATGAAGTGTGTACAAGAATCTGAGTATCAGATAAGAATAATGCATGGCAGGTTACAAATGCTTCTTGTTCTTGAGGAACCGAGTTCTTCAAATAGGTGAAGAACTTCTTGCTCGGCTAGATACAACACTGTTGGGGGAAAGTCTAAAATGGCATTTTTGAAGTAGATCAAATAACATATCAGTTTCACCCCTGGCTCGGATTGACCAAGTGAATATATTTTTGGCAAGCTTGAAACAAAAAATGGAACTATCGAAAATAAGGCAAATACAGAGTCGCCAGACACCAATAAGATAAGCTTAGTCTTATCAATCTGTATTCCCCAGTGGAGTCACCAAAAACTCTTGGTTGGATATTTTGTTCGACAAAATATGAGGTTCAACCATAGTACATGGGATCAAATCCCTCCTCAAAGACAGGTGAGGTAGCCTATTTATTACTAATCTAAAACACAATAGAAATAATATGTATAATATTCACACTATTCTAACCATTGGGGTTGGGATACAATCCCGAAATCCATATCAACACGAGATGGAGATGTTACGGTTTTAGAAATAGAATGGATTAGAAAGGAAACTATTATAGACAAAACATAGTGGGAAGGGAATGAGAGGAACATATTTTCTTTCAAGAAAACACAGATCAAGAAATACTTATACAAGTTTTAGATAATGGGTGTAATATTTGAAACAATTAAAATAATCAAGAACACTAAACAAAGAATAGCTTAAGATCTTGGACATAAGAACAATCTCTCAAGATAGATGGATCCCACAACACAAAGTTTGCAAAATAACACCGCTTCTTTTCCTCAATGATTAAAAAGAAAATACAAATTTTTTCTTCTTCTTCACAATAGCTCTCAATATTCTAAAAATATCTCTCTTTTGGAATACACAAGCATCCCTTATTTATAATAGAAAGAGCAGAGAGAAAATAGGATAAATCCTAGAAAATAGTCATTTAACAAGAATCCTATTTTGCTTGACTCTCACGCAGGAGAACAAGTCAAAATTTTCTTCCTATGTGACGAAATGAAAATGAAAAAGACATGTCAATCTCTGGATGGAAATGACATGAAACATTATGCTTAGAGCGTCGAAAACCCGATACAAAGGGTTTGATTCAATTCAGGTTTCAGAAACATGAGACATGTAACATGCATTTGGAAAAGCATGTTCTGATGCTTGGAAGTTCTGAAAACCCGACACAAAGGGTTTGATTCAATTTGGGTTTCAGAAACATGAGACATGTAACATGCATTTGGCAAAGCATGTTCTGATGCTTGAAGTTCTGAAAACCCAACACAATGGACTTAGGCAATCGGTTTTGGGAAACATGAGACATGTAACATGCAAGGAACATGTTTTCATGCAATGAAAACCTGAAAACCCAAAATCTCTTTCAAAGGGAATTTTAAGAGATTTTTCCAAAATTTTCCTATGGTTATCTCAATTTTAGCTGAAATCACTAAAACAAGATAACACTCTTGAACTACAAACTTACAAGAAAGCAAGAGAAGAATTCAACTTTACTTTAAAGAGTAGATTTATTGAATGTGATGATCCCTCTACACCCAAGAAATCCTATAGTTAAAAGCTTTGAAAAATTCTATGGATATTATGTATAACTCAATGATGAAAAACAACACTTGACAGCTTGTTGATCTTCCACCAAGGAAGAAACCCATTAGATGTAGATGGTTATTCAAAACAAATTATAAAGAAGATGGGACCATAGATAAGTATAAAGCGAGACTAGTAACAAAAGGGTATAAACAAAAATAAGGCATTGACTATGAGGAGAAATTTTCTCCCACAACTAAGATCAAATTGATCAGATAATATTTTCTCTAGTTACACATTTTGGTTGGAAAATCCATCAGATGGACGTAAAAAGTTCCTTTCTAAATGAATATTTACAAGATTAAGTCTACATGACTTAACCTGAGGGATATATTGTACCTGGTCAAGAAGAAAAGGTATATAGACTCGGGAAATATGTGTATGGCTTGAAATAGGCACCCCAGGCATGGTACATCAAAATTGATGAGCATCTCATATAACATGGATTTGTTAGAAATCCATACAATCCAAATCTTTAATTCAAAAATCAAGGGGGGAGATTTTGATTTTTGTTGTCTATGTTGAAAATCTAGTCATCATTGGCTATTCAGTGAGGATGATTGCTGCAATGAAGAAATATCTTAATCGATAGTTCAACATGATAGATCTTAGGCTAATGCACTATCGTATTGGATAGGAAGTATGGAAGAAAGATAATCACATCGTTGTTTCTCGAGATGAAATATACCAAGATAATGATTGAGAAATTTAGAATGATGGATTACACACCGATGGTTACACCTATGGAGAAAATATTGTCCTTATCTTGTTTAGATCCATCTCCCGTGGTAAATGTCACTCTCTATTGGCAATTGATTGAGAGTCTTATTTACTTGACCTACACTAGACAATATATCATCTTTGTAATGAGATGTCTATCCAGTTCATGTAGGATCCCAAAGTTTTTCATTAGAATGCAACAAGGTGAATTTTGAGATATCTCAAAGGATCAGTGGATCTTGGTCTAGAATACATGAAGAATGACAACTTCTTCTTGTCAAGATATTCAGATTGAGATCATGTAGGTAACATTGATGACAAAAAATACACTTTAGGGTTTGTGTTCTTTACGGGATCTGGACCAATATTATAGGGAGGAAATAAATAACACTTTTTTCTCGCTCTTCCACAAAATTTGAGTATTTTTCTGCAGGTGAAGCTATCTATGAAGCAATATGGCTACTTCACATACTTGAAGGACTTGGAATACCACAGGACAAACTGACCACCTTGTCTCGTTGATGATGAAGGTGTTTTCAAACTTGTTTACAATCCGTTTTTCATGAAAGTGTTTCGCACAGAATGGTTCCATTCCTGGAATAGAGTTACTTCTATCCTTTCATTCCTTTGAGAAATAGATAAGGGTTAGGGCTAGGAGGAATACCTGTTGAATGTTGAGAGGGTGTGCACGTACCGTAGAGAGAGATCAGATCGATTGCAAAGAACTCCTTTTTGTCTGGGAAGGACTACCTGCAAGTAAGAATACAAGACCACCAGATTCTAATTAGACAATAAATGAGGGAACTGCCTTGGGCCCAGGAAGTATTAAACTTCCTTTCGAAGGTGGTCAGTTCCCCTACTAATATGAATTAACACAAATTCTAACAAAGAAGCTATTGCCAAATTACAATTTAATTGCCTTGTTAAAACAATAGAGGAAAGGGCTAGTTTTGGTTTTGAATCACAGTGACCGATGCCGGTCACTGTCACCAGTACCGGTTTCTGCTAACCGATATCGGTAGGGGCAGTGGTTTAGGGGCTTTTAGTGAAGGTTGGCAATAAGGTGGCTATGGTAGTGGTGTTTATAAGGTGGTAAAATGATTGGGGATAGGTAATGGGGTGATGGAGAAGACTCGAGAGAGTATGGGGCTGTTCTTGGGGCAATGTAGGGGTAGAGGAATGGCGTTTAGATGGAGGGTGTTACCGGGTAGTAGATCTAAGAATAGACTTGTAATTACCGTGATTCGTAAATTCAAGAAATGTTATTAAAAGAACGTGTAAGACACTACTTACTAGTTCCTGATGAAGATACAGTTCAAGGACTGTGATAACGAAGGTAGGGCTCAGGTAGGATGATCAGACAATCAAAGATGAGCTATCTTCTCTCCCAATGCTTGAGATGAGTGTCACCGGGCTCACGGTTACTCGATTGCAGCTTGGGTTTGATGTCCTCCTCTCGCAAACTCTTCTCTTTCCTTCACTTGTCTTTACTCGGCCAAGTGAATTCTGATCCTTCCAATGACTTCTGATTTGGATCAATGAAAATCCCACCCCTTGTTTTTGGTTGGGAGAGGTCATTTACAGGGAACCGATGGCGGTTACATAACCGACGGCGGTCGAGTAGGAACCGGTATCGGTCAGGTCAAAGTGGGCTATTTTTAGTAAAATAGCCAACTTTCCCTCCTTTTCTCCCGAGGGATTAGTTGTGGGCTTGGTAAAGTCATTATTAGGTTGATTTTAGTGTAGGTGAGGAGTAATTAGTCATGGGTGTGGATGTAGACCAAGTTATAGGTCTTAATTAGGTTAGTTTAGGGTTAGGACTAGGTCATGATGAGGTGGGGAAATGAGGTGGCGGTATATGGCGATGTGGATTTATTAATTATAAGGTAATTAATAAATAATTGTGTAAGGTTTAGGTGATGAGGTTAGGTTGCGAAATGAGATGCAGGGCACAGGGGGTCGTAAGACACAAATTTTGTGTCTACATTAGCCCCTTGTTGTTGTGTAGCTTGTCTTGTAAAGCTGCACTGACAATAATAAGAAGTGGTTACTCCTGTTAAGGGTATAGGTAATCCCCCTCAAATCTATCATAGATTGAGGTAGCGTGAAATTAGGGATAGGGTTGATAAAGGGTAAATGTTGTTGAGATGATTGTAAGATGGCGGGGTAGGTCTAAGGAAGTAGACACACGTTGAAATGTAGTAGTGCGACCAGGGTACATGATTTGAAGAGTAAACAAGCAATTCATAGGCAAAGGTCGATAGTTTATCCAAACAAGGGTGATATAATCCTGGTATCCAAGGCATAGGAAGTAGCTCTAGGGGATATAACGGGTAAGGTACAGGAATGTTTAGGCATGTTCGGTAGTACCAAATGGTTGGTTTGGTTGAGATAAACATCACGGTCTTGGTCTAGGCAAAGTTGGTCGACTGATCAAGTCAAGTACCCTAATCATGCTAAAACACAAATAGGTGAGCTCAATTGAACAAAAAGCTACATGATGGGTGGATAAAATTGTAATTTGTTGGTTTTGGGCGAGGTATTTAATTGGTGCGGCCTTGGGTCGGGCTGATTGATTAGTGAGGGCCATGGGTCGGGCCTGATTGGTTGGTTGCGGCCTTGGGTCGGGCCAAATGGTTGGTTGCGGCCTTGGGTCGGGCCAAATGATTGGTTGCGGCCTTGGGTCGGGCCTGATTGGTTGGTTGCGGCCTTGGGTTGGGCCTGATTGGTTGGTTATGGCCTTGGGTCGGGCCAAATCATTGGTCGTGCGCCTTGGGTCGGGCCAAATGGTTGGTTACTGACCTTGGTCGGCCCGATGGGTTGGTTGCGGCCTTGGGTCGAGCCTGATTGGTTGGTTGTGGCCTTGGGTCGGGCCAAATGGTTGGTTGCGCCTATGGGCCAGCCACGAGCGGTGCTTCGGGATGAGATGTAGCTTACTACCGTCATATGCTAGAGGGCTGACCGCATTGGATATTGTATGGAGGCCTTACAGAGGTCATCGCCCCGAGGAGGAGCCGATCACGAGATGCAATGGATCCAATACTTTACTTTTGGATAGGGCCAGGCGGAGGTGGGAGAGCATGAGTGGATACCCCTGGAGAGGGTACAATGGATGGCGATTGGGGCTACGACAGATGAGCTACCTCCCTTCCCTCGACTTGGAGGGAGGATGTAGAGGCCCCACTACCTCGCACCACACACTGTGGACCCATATTGGGTAACAGAGAGCCGACGGATGATACCGTGGGCGACGCCGGCCGCACAGGTCATTTTTGGTATGGTGGGCGAGGGAGAGAGCAGGTGAGAGAGAAACCTGCCCCACACAACCAGATTTAGTGGCTGTTATAGCAGAGAGGGACCGGATCTTGGGGCAAAAGCGGTTATTCTGACAGACAGGGACTTATTACTTGCTACGCACATACATAGATCGTGGGTATTACAGGGGCATTTAGCCTGAGCACGAGTGCGAGCACGATGCAGTACAGTATAGATATGCACAGCACGGCCACATCCACGAGCACCACCACGGCACAGCACGACACCACGAGCATAGTACCACCACCACCGGCCAAAGACACCACGAGCATAGGGTGTACTGGTAGGGATAGGGCCATTATTATTAGGAGTCGAGGAGATAGGAGTGTAGAGGTTGGGATTCGACGATGGGTCCGAGAAAGAATAAGAGGCGAGATCCCGGGCCGTGATAGATGACATCGAGTATTATAGATGTGTATAGGAGATGGTGACAATTGCAGATATTTTTTTGAGGCCTTACAAGAACTATATGGTGACAGAGAACATAGCTGAGGAGTGGAGGGGTGTAGAGTGCTTGAGGTGGATCGTAGGGCACAGGCTGGGTGAGTACAAGAGGATTCCTCTAGATCACGTGCGGCGACAATTTGGGTTTGTTCAGGATATACCTATGACATATAGACCATACATGAGGATTGACGCCGAGGCAGCATTCTCACCTCCCCGGCCGACACCTCCAGAAGGGCCAGAAGAGATAGCAGCCGATCGTAGGGTAATGGATGCGGGAACAACAGAGGCCTATAGAGTATGGTGGGTAGCAGAGCTGTGAGGTGCACATGAGTGCCCTGACATAGCTGTGATTACAGCGGAGAGAGATCGTTTGTAGGATTTGGTTCACCAGCTTCAAACACAAGTGAATGAGACAACGGGATTGTTAGAGGTTTCACAGTTACGAGTGGAGAGACTGGAGGCAAGATTCCTCCACGCTAGAGGATGTATTCGTATGTTACAGGAGATGTTGGCGGATCAGTGGGAGGAACTAGTAGCAGTGGCACCTTTGAGGATGGAGAGGCCAAGTGAGTGGCGTCGACGATCACGATCACCACCTGATTCGGGAGGAGGCACAAGGGTCTAAGTGAATTTCATAGGAGTATAAGAATAAATAAGGATGCCGACCTGTGAGTCGATGATAGAGAAGATGTATTTGTTTAACATCTAAAAACTAAATATGTATGTTGTTTTGAGTGATGATAGTACTAAGAATGGTTGTGTTTTGGATGTTGTTTTTGTTTGTTTTGAAAAAGGATAAAGATGAATGTTGTCAAAATAGAAATACACAAAAATATTTGTATTTACAACACATGATAGGGTATGGTAGGGGATGGTTGAGCTAACCTTGGGAGACCCCATGTCTCCTAAGTGCTGCCTACATAGCCCATTGCACAAAGCAAGGAGGGGCCTCAGACCGATGTAGTTCTCCCTTAGGACCAGGGAGAGGTGAATTCAGGCAATTTAGGTATGGTTAAGCAATTTGTTGGTTGGTAAAAATATTGATATCGGTAGGGTAATGTTGTTGGTGTTGGTAAGGAATTGGTGATGTTGGTATAGGTATAGGTGAAGCAAAAGTTAGCCTACCCAAGTGGTAGGGAACCGTATCCTGATTAAGGTCAACACACAATCCTAGAGTCGAGCAAAAGAGGCAAAAGTGTCTCGTAGTTGAGAAGAGCTAAAAAAACCACATATTAACATAGAATGAGCTTGAACCCCTAGGTACCTTGCATAGACGAGAAGTCGATAGGTGAAAAGAGTTGTAGAATCACAATATATCGGGTATACGTCACATCCCGTGAGTTTTTTTGTTTAAACAAATGGTGAGGTGAGGTGGATGGTGTAGCTAAGGCATAGAGAAATTGTTATAAAGTGAGTATCTTGACGAAAGAGAACCAAACCTAAATAGACAAGTCCATGACTCAAAAGTGATTTTGAATGTGGCTTTTATTTTGCTGAATATAGACTGATCGATGTGGGAAGTCTACAAGGGATATGTATTTTGTTACTCTTGAGGTCTTCACGAAGCTGATCAATGCGAGAAGCTTCTGATAAAGGCTGACTGTGTATAGTTGTCCTTCAAGGGAGTAGTCTATTTATAGTAGCAGATGCGGCGTTTGTGTATAGCTTGTCCTTCGGGGAGTAGTCTATATATAATAGCAGCAATAGTTTGGCATATAGCTGTCCTTCGAGGGAGCAGTCTATGTATAATTTAGAGGTCTAGATGTCCATTGGGCATAAAGCATCTAGTTTTGTAGGAAGTTTGACTCAAGAAAATCCCATAAGTGTTTAATTAAGAATGTGTCATTTTGATACTTTGAAGTCATGGACTAGACTAAAAAGGGGAAGGCATCTTTAAGGGGAGGTGATGACCAGACCACGTGAGTTTGATTCTATTTTGAGATGGATGGAACAAAAGTGTATGAGGTAGTAAATGAGCTCAAGGGACGAGCGCAAGGTAGATAAGAAGTGATATAACACTAAATTCAACAGTAGAATGGTTGAAGATGCAAGGCATTAAGGGGTTCAGGCTCAGGTTTACCACTAAGTGAATCTAAATGGTAAGTGCCTAATCCGTAAGTATGCATGATAATGTAAGGCCCAATGCAATTAGGAGCAAATTTTCCACGTTTGCTCTTTTCTAGTTTGGTTACATGTTGATTCTCTTTGAGGACAAGATCTTAATCTTAAAGGTACGCTCATGAAGTCGCTTATCATAAGCACACTTGATGCGTTTTTGATAGATTTGAAGGTGGTCAAGAGCTGTAAGACAACGCTCGTCAAGAAGCTCTAATTGGGCTAACCGCTCTTGGCGGAAATCATCATTGGTGAGAATATCCTGAAGAGATATTCTTAGGGAGGGTATTTGTATTTCGAGAGGCAAGATAGCCTCGGTACCATATACCAAAGAAAATGGGGTGGCATTAGTGGAGGTACGAATGCTAGTCCGATAAGCCCAAAGGGCAAAAGGAATGTGATCAGGCCAATTGTTCCCAGAATTATTAACAACTTTCATGAGAATTTTGGTCAGGGTTTTGTTAGAAGATTTGGCTTGGCCATTTACTTATGGATAGTACAGTGACGAGAAGCTAAGTTTGATACCGAAGTTGTTACAAAGGTCTTGTAACAAATTATTTTTGAAAGATTTACCATTATCTGTTATCAGGCGATGAGGAACACCAAAACGATAGATAATGTGATGGTTAACGAATTTGATGATTTTTTCTTTCTTGGTTGAAATGAGTGGAATGGCCTCCACCCATTTTGTGTAATATTCGGTTGCTGTGATTATCCATCGGTGACGTTGCGAAGAGAGCGGATGAATCTCACCAATAAGGTCTAAACCACATTGTGAGAAAGGCCAAAGATCTCGTGCGACACAGTGAGCGGATGGCTAGGAGTATGTTGAAGGTTGGCATGTTGTTGACACATAACACAACGCTTAACATATTCATAGCAGTCGTTATTAAGAGTAGGCCAATAATAGCCTAGGCGAAGGATCCGTTTGGCCACGGCCAGGCCACTAAAATGTCCACCACAAATACCATCATGGACTTGTCGGATGGTATAGGTGACCTCCGCGCCGGTTAGACATCGAAGGAGGATGCCATCAAAGCCACGTTTATAAAGGAGTCCCCCCATGACGACATAACGAGAAACACTTTTAAGAAAAGCACGTTTGTCGGTACTCGTTAGGTCAAGTGGGAGAACAGAGGTTGTAAGGTAGTCGTGAAATTGGTGATACCAGGTATCCTGCGAATTAGCAGACACATTATTTATCATACAAACAACCGGGGCTGAGTAAGATGGGGCAAAGAGTTGTTGGACCAAGACGAATATGTCAGAGTCAGTTGGTGAGGTAAGAATTTGCGAGGCTAAACAAGCCATAGTATCCATAAATTTTTTAGTGGAGCGGGGAATGGTTTGGATAGAATAATGAGTAAATAAGGTCAAAAGTGAATCTACGTAGTGTTTGTACTTTTGAAGTTCCTCATTTTTACATTGGTAGATGCCCATAACTTGGTTGACTACCAATTGAGAGTCACCAAAAATGTTGATAGATTTGACACCTAAGTGTAATGTAACCTAGAGACCCAAAACAAGGGCCTCGTATTATTAGTGCAGGGGAAATCAAGCCGGAATGAAAGAGGCATAGGCTCAGCGTCAAGAGGAATGAGAACAACGCTGGCTCCTCCACCCCACTGGCATTTGGATCCATCGAAGAAGAGGGTCATTAGATATGGCTCCTCCCTGAGTGAAAGAGTGGCGATGAGTTCGTCGGGGAAATTAAAATTGGTAAATTGTTCCCCAGGTAAAGGGGCCTCCGCGAGTTGGTCTGCAATAGTTTGTCCTTTGATTGACTTTTGGTGTATAAATTCAAGGTCAAGGTCAGCGAGGAGCATAAGCCATCGGTGATACGTTGGTTTAGATGTGGTTTGGCGTACATATAATGAATGGGGTCCGTGTTGGTGATGACAAAAGTTTTATGATTCAGGAGGTAGTGTCGGAGTTTGGTGGCTACGAATGATAGGGCTAGGCACAATTTTTCTACATGTGTATACCTAGTCTCGTAATCCATGAGAGTACGACTTATATAATAAACGGCTTGTTCTCGATGCTCGGAGTCACGATGTGCGAGCATGGCTCCTACAACATGGTTGGTGGCGGAAAGGTAAAGGTAGAAAGGGCGATCGTCCTGAGGTGGGATAAGCATGGGTGGCTGCAAGAGATAGGATTTAAGAGCCTCAAAGGCTTGGTGACATTCCTCACTCCATTGAAAGATAATATCCTTTTTAAGGAGATGATGGAAAGGTTGACATCGATCCGAGAGTTGTGAGATGAAATGCCGGATAGATTGGAGTTTTCCCTGCAAACTACGTAATTGTTTGAGGTTAGTGGGTGGGGGCATTTCTAGGATAGCTTTGACTTTAGCTGGATCGACCTCGATGCCACGCAAAGAGACAATAAAACCAAGGAGTTTTACCGAAAGAAGACTAAAGACACATTTCTTTGGTTGAAGATGAACACCATATTGTAACAATAAAGCATCGAAAATAATTGCTAAAACATCGAGATGTTCACTGCGATGTTTAGATTTTCCAAGAAGATCATCGACATAATCTTCAAGGATAGTGTGCATAATGTCATGAAAAATGTAAGTCATAGCCCACTGATAGGTCGCACCAGCTTTCTTAAGGCCAAATGGCATGACATGATAACAGAAGGTTCCCAAGGAGTGATGAAGGTAGTTTTATGTTGATCGGCCGGGCTACATAAAATTTGATTATATCCTGAGAAACCATCCATGAGAGAAAGCATCTCATGACCGGCAAAGTGAGATCAACAAGTTGATCAATACTTGGTAGGGGAAGTCGTCCTTTGGGCAAACAAGATTAAGGTCCCGGAAATCAGACATATCCAAAGTCCCCCATTGCTTTAGTGACAAGTACGATATTAGAAATCCATTGAGGATAGTCAATAGGTAAAATGAAGGAAACAGAAAGGAGTCGTCAAAGTTCTTCTTTGACCAAGAGGGCAATGCGTGGATGCATTTTTCTTAGTTTCTATTTAACTGCTTTGGAATCGGGTTTCAGGGTAATGTTATGGACCACAATGTCAGGAATTCCTGGCATGTCAGCGTAGGACCAAGTGAAAGCTTGGTTGCGGGTACGAAGAAAGGTAGTAAAGGCGGCTTGTTCCGATGTGTTAAGGGATTGTCCGATCTTCACAATGTGAGGATCTTCCTCTATGTGGATGTTGATTTCTATAGTCGACTCATTCAACATGCTTTGAGTTTCGTGACATAAGAAGGCACATTGATTATAGGAGTCGTCCGCACCCAGGTAAGTGAGGATGAAGTCATCATCCTGGCACTTAACAAAATTGATTGAAGGCGAATCCTCTTCGATCATGTATAGATACAAAAGGGGAAGGGAAGATAGGTCCTCATTATCACGTTGATAAGTGAGAGGACCCAAGAAGATAACATTTATGAAAAAAAAAAAAAGTTAGGAGGGATAGATTCAGGGTCTATCGACTCTGTGGGTGACAATGGCAAAATGGGTGATGATGGTTCAGTAGGGGTGACGTCCTCATCTTCTAGAATACAACTGACACGAGGTTCTTTCGGTGTAAGTGTTTCAGGAAATCCGAGACCACTACAATCATTGTGCTTGCATGTAGTTACGGGAATGATTGTATGTCGGCCTTGTTCATAAAGACCAAAACCAAAGCCTTTCCAAGCACAGCGAGTCAAGAAGGTGAGGGAGAAATGACGATTTGTCAAGTATTGAAAATCAGATTGGAAGGGAACCACACCAAGAGGAGGTTCAGGGGTAACAGAGGATGCGTCGACACCCCCATACGTTAGGTTGGTGCGGTAATTAGGTGGTCCGTAAGAGATTACCTCCCCCACGTGACGGTCGTAGGTAGGATGCGCATGTAACTGTCCGTACTCCTGCGGGGTATGGAAAGAGCTAACGTTATATAGGTGATACTCCCCCAGCGTAAGGCGTTGAAAAACATCTACTAGGGGGTCTGAGGTTGGGATTTTGTCTGCGGGAAAGGAAGTGGTATTTGCAACAGTGGTTTCATTGGTTGAAGGCATAGGTGCGGTTGAGGTGGATGGTTGAGGTGCGGTTAAAGTGGATGGTTGGGTTGGATGAATGGGTGTCTTGACTGGTACAAGCACATCATTAGGCGATATAACATATTACAGGTTTTGAAGGGGGAGGATCAAATTTTACGGTGTAGGACTTCCCCTCGTACTCAAATTTTATGCATCTATGTAAGGTGGAGGGAACGCATCCCATAGCCCGGATCCAAGGGCGGCCTAACAACATATTGTATTGGAACTCTCCCTCAAGGACATAGAAGAGTTCGAGTAAAGTACGTGGTCCTACATGAATGTTAAGGATCACGGTGCCTAAGGTAGAAGTAATAGCATCATTGAATGACCGCAACATAATGGGGTTGGCACACATGCAGCTAGAAGGGATATTCATTTGTTGGAAGGATTTTGAAGAGATGATGTTTAGGCTAGCACCCCAAATCAATCATAACACTACGTGCACAATGTCCCGGACATAAGCTGAGATGAACAGAGCAGGGTCAGGATCTTTTGCACCAAAGTCAACAATTTAGTCTTCGGAGAAACTGACAGCAGAAGTGGCTTGCTTTATAGAGACAAGTGGTGGTTGAGGAGATAGGTTGTTTGGTGAGTGAAGAAACATGATTGGGTGTGAGAATGGAGGTAACAGAAAGGTTTCATTAGGTAAGACCTCTATCCCTTGAAGGATTTCAACGAGAGCTTGTCGATGAGATTCAGAAGTTTGAATGAGATCGTACAGTGTCATTTTTACAGGTGATTGGTGAAGCTGTTTGATCATGGTACGGTGGGAAACTCCATCAGAGACGGGGTAGGTAGGTCCACGAATAACCACTTTAGGTGGTGGTGTGATCGGGATGGCGGATGGAGAAAGAGAGGCCGCAGGTGTGCTTCCTTTAGCTTTCTCGTTGTTTTTCTGCCCTCGAGTGGCAACACTAATCATATTGATCTCGTGAACACGAGAGGAGGAGGATGGTAGGGATAAGTCATGGTCTTCGAGAGGTGGGGTTGTAATAATGATAGATCTTGGTGAAGCGAGGACAGGTGGTATAGGAGAGGAGATTGAAGCTAAAGGTTTCTCCCTTCGTAAGTTGTCTTGTTTAACCTTTCTGTCTGAGAGAGGTGACTGATGAAGTATGGCTTTCAACGCTTTGCATCCTTCTACATCATGTCCTGGTGTGTGGTGGTAAGTGTAGATTTTAGACTCATCATAACCTATAGGTCAAGGTTTAGATGGATCATAAGGTCTAAGTGGGGGTAGGGAAATGGTCGCATTCTCCACCAATATAGCAAGGATTTTGGCGTAAGACCCTTTGAGTGGGTCAAAGTCAGAGGAAGATGAGGCTATTGACTGGGTAGTTTTTGGTAATGATGGGGTATGGTTGATTTGTATGGGTGGCGGTTTAGCCAAGGGGTTTTGATAATGGGATTTAACTAAACGTGGCTTCTTTGGCACAGAAGCTATGTTTAGCTGGTTAGATGATGAGGCCACAGATGATGTGGTATCAGAAAACAACCACGGAGAAATAGGAGTGATAGCAAACAAATCTTTTGATGATGGAATTTGTTTAGGGTTGATAGGCGGACAGGATACGCGGGGTGATGGTGTTGATATACCCTTGGATCTCTGTATGGGTGCAGAGAGGTGTAGGTCGCTTTTAAAGAAAACGCAGGAGGTATGATATATTGATAGAGGCATAGGTTGAGGGGATTGAGTTTGTCTCCTAAGTGGATGGACGGCTTTATTTTTAGATAAATCTAGGCTGGCTTAGGTGGGTGTGTTAGGCCTCGGTATTGGTGAGGTCCCAAGTGTAGGGGAAGATTTGGTTAGGCTAATAGAGGTGGATGAGGTATTTGGTAGAGATGAGGGGGGTGAAGATGAGGACATAGGCATTTTAAGCTTCTGTAAACACTTCGGGTATATGGTAGAGGTGTCTGGATCGGTCATCTGCATTTGAGTAGAATATGGGGTACTCAAACGTTCCCATAGGACTCGTCTATCTTCTGAGGGATGACAATCCTCACGTGTGAATAGGAACTTTTGTATGGAAGAAAGGTGGGTTGTGATTCTGGTCCACTGTGGGTGTGATACAGGGGGTAGATGAGGCACTATATCAATGGGCGTTAAGAGGTCAACCGGTCACTGAAAAGATTTAGGTGATGAAGAACTAATAGGTAGGAGGGCATGTTTGAGAGGATCCGTCATGATTAAAGAATGTGGTGATGTTGGTGCAAGAGGTTTCTCGTCTAAGGATGACAAAAGAAGTGGCGAGCCTTCCTCTTGTATAGCAAGAATGGTAGAAGGAGATGTTTGGGAAATAGATAAGTTAGATAACATCTCGCTCACAGTCTTACAAGGATGTGGTGTAAGAAGGCTCATCTATGAGAAGAGACCTCTGGGTGGTTAATTCCTCGATGGGTAAAGGAATGGCAAGGATTTTGTCTTGTCTTGATGGTGATGAAGGGGGTTCGGGTTCCTGCGTTAGTGAAGAGGCTTGATTCAGAATTTTTTCGATAGAGGCTTTTGGCTGGGAGTCGAAGATGGCATGGATCTCATGAACACTCTCCTCGGCTAAGATATCTTGGTTTATGTTACTGTTAGAAGAGTGATTCGGGAATGGTTTGTTGAAAATTTTCAAATTTCGGTTAGCAGGAGCGTTAGGATTATCGAGGGCTATATCTCCTACATCAACCATTTCCTGCACTATGTTTTTCAACATCTTGCAGTTTTCATGACTGTGTCCCTTCACGCGGTGGAAGTTACAAAAGTCATTTTCTTTGTACCAAGAAGGTATGGCGCAGTGGAATTAAACCCGGAGTGAGGTTTAATAGGAGGTAAGGTAATGGCTCCTACTTTAAGCAATTTTTCCAATATCACACCATAAGTTTCTCCCAAGGAGTGTAATTGATGGGCTCAGCTTTATACTTATAGGTGGTTTTTGGCGGGGTATTAGACGGTGGTTAGGATTTGACCATCACCGCGTGCACGCTCCTTTTTGATTTCAAGCGATGGATGGGTGAGGATTGGTGGTGTTAGGTTTGTTGGTGGAATCTTGGGTTCGAAATTGGGGTTTTTGTCACAACCGTAATTTCTCTTCCTCTAAGGCTCGAATCTCTAGTTTTCAAGCCATATTAAAGGCCTCGTTAAATGTGCGAAAGTTTGAATTTGGAGGGTAGGAGAGATGTGCTTAGCGCAGGGGCGTAAAAAGTTTGATAAGTTCGGCCGAGGCAAGGCATACATACATAAGTTGGTTGATAAGGCCCCGCCATCGTCCAAAAAAATCATGTGATAGATTCATCTTCAAATTTTTGGATGGCATAGAGGTCAATGATAGATACTTTCTTGCAATGTTAATGGAGAAATGATCCAAGAAAGATTGGGCTAGTTGGTTAAAAGAGAAGATTGAGTGTTGGGTTAAGGCACTGTACCACTCCAAGGTGGGTCCTGATAAGGACATGGGAAAGGTGCGGAGTATTAAGGCATCATCATGAGCAATTAGATAGTAGGCATGTCTAAATGAGCGCAAGTGTTGTTGAGGATCCTCCTTACTATTAAAATGAGTAAATTTTGGTAATTCTGCTTGGCGTGCCAAAATGTTTCGCACAGAATGCTTCCATTCCTGGAATAGAGTTGCTTCTATCCTTTCATTCCTTTGAGAAATAGATAAGGGTTAGGGCTAGGAGGAATACCTATTGAATGTTGAGAGGGTGTGCGCGTACCGTAGAGAGAGATCAGATCGATTGCAAAGAACTCCTTTTTATCTGGGAAGGACTACCTGCAAGTAAGAATACAAGACCACCAGATTCTAATTAGATGATAAATGAGGAACTACCTTGGGCCCGTGAAGTATTAAACTTCCTTTCGAAGGTGGTCGAGTTCCTCTCGCTAATATGAATTAACAAAAATTCTAACAAAGAAGCTATTACCAAATTACAATTTAATTGCCTTGTTAAAACAATAGAGGAAAGGGCTAGTTTTGGTTTTGAATCACAATGACCGATGCCGGTCACACGTCACTGCATCTTTCTTTTACGCTAACCGATATCGGTAGGGGCAGTGGTTTAGGGGCTTTTAGTGAAGGTTGGCAATAAGGTGGCTATGGTGTTTATAAGGCTGGTAAATGATTGGGGATAGGTAATGGGGTGATGGAGAAGACTCAGAGAGTATGGGGGCTGTTCTTGGGGGCAATGTAGGGGTAGAGGAATGGCAGTTAGATGGAGGGTGTTACCGGGTAGTAGATCTAAGAATAGACTTGTAATTACTGTGATTCAGAAATCCAAGAAATGTTATTAAAAGAACGTGTAAGACACTACTTACTAGTTCCTGATGAAGATACAGGTTCAAGGACTGTGATAACGAAGGCAGGGCTTAGGTAGGATGATCGGACAATCAAAGATGAGCTATCTTCTCTCCCAATGCTGAGATGAGTGTCACTGGGCTCTGGTTACTCAGTTGTAGTCTTGGGCTTGATGTCCTCCTCTGCAAACTCTTCTCTTTCCTTCACTTGTCTCTGCTCGGCCAAGTGAATTCCCGATCCTTCCAATGACTTCTGATTTGGATCAATGAAAATCCCACCCCTTGTTTTTGGTTGGGAGAGGTCATTTACAGGGAACCGATGGTGGTTACATAACCGACGGCGGTCGAGTAGGAACCGGTATCGGTCAGGTCAAAGTGGGCTATTTTTAGTAAAATAGCCAACTTTCCCTCCTTTTCTCCCAAGGGATTAGTTGTGGGCTTGGTCAAGTCATTATTAGGTTGATTTTAGTGCAGGTGAGGAGTAATTAGTCATGGGTGTGGATGTAGACCAAGTTATAGGTCTTAATTAGGTTAGTTTAGGGTTAGGACTAGGTCATGATGAGGTGGCGAAATGAGGTGGCAGGTATGGCGATGTGGATTTATTAATTATAAGGTAATTAATAAATAATTGTGTAAGGTTTAGATGATGAGGTTAGGTTGTGAAATGAGATGCAGGGGCACGGGGGGTCGTAAGACACAAATTTGGTGTCTACAGAAAGAACAAAACATATTGAGGTACAAGTACATTTCATACACTAACATGTCTTGAAGCACAATATACAACTTTAACTTTTTCCAACAAATGCTGAACAACGAGAAGATATATTCACTAATTCACTTGCACGTGACAAGTTCAAGATGTTCGAGAGTTCCTCTCATCATCCCTTCAGAAATGCAAAATTAAGGGGGAATGTCACCGTAAATATATTTTACCTTAGGATAATTATGCATCAGTATAGTTATTTTATTTAATTATTAATTGTTATATAGTTTGCTAACCATATTTTTCATATCATCTCATAGGTTATATTGTTACATAGTTGTAACAATTATCTATTTGATTTGTTCTGCTTCCTCGATGTTATTTTGGAAGCTTATGTAATATGGTTTATTGTTGCACCTATGCACCATCGTTCTTTTTGTATATTGTTTTCCAATATGTACAAATATTGAGCACAAACTATTTTACATGTTGATTTATTATTAATAAAATCATCCATGCTTTGGTCCTTATTCCACATTCCTTAGAGAATTTTTGCACTTTTGCAAAAGAGTACAAATTATAAATGTAGTTCAACCCTGCAGTTATAGTTAAGGAATATTTCCTTACCTAGAAACTTATATGAAAAATTAAAAGTTTTTCTAAAATTGTAAATTAAAATTTCATCCCCGAGGCCGTAAAGTGAACATTCATTGAATCTTGAAGTTATGGAGGAAACATGTAGCTTCACAATTTTTTGGTCAAAAGAAATGGCTAAGTGTTATCCATGCATGGAAGTTGTAAACCACATGCAAAAGGGAACACACGTGTTCAAAGAGGTATATAATATCATGAAAACAAGTGAAAGGATAACCACAAGAGTAGTGGTTAAAAACATGACAATTCACAAAGATGCACACAACAAAGAGGAACGTTTTGTCACACAAGGGTTCACACATAGACATAGATTTAGGGCCATTTTTAAAGAAAATCATAATAATAGAAAAGGAATCAAGATGCCATGATACACGAGTAAATTTTAGAAATAGGTGAGAAAAGAGGTAAAAGAACATGCAAGAAGGTGATCTAATTATAGGAATAAAAGCATGTTAAAGCCAAGATATTTATATCTCAAACTAAAGATAAAGAAAAGTTGTAAAGGAATGCAACCTATATTTATCATAGTTATTAATAGGAAAAACACATGGAAGAAGTGAAGGGAAATTCCCCACCTTGTATAAATAGGAGTAAAACTCTTGTACTTAGTATCCTTTTTTATGTGTGTGTAAGATAAGGTCCATAAAGAGTTTTCCATGCGTGCAAGATTTAACACATAGATGTAAACAAAATATGGATGTATCGGTGAGTATTTTATAAAATGAACTCTATTTGTAATGGATAATTTTGTATGGGTTACAAAGATTACTAGATCTAAGCATGGTTTTATGGGGGTTCAAATACTCTTGTTGATTATCTATGTTGAATAACTTCCTTATTATATGTGTTTCTAATATTTCATGTTGTAACTTCCTTCATATTATGTTGCAATGGGTATGATGAACATGTATATCCTAACCACATCATTTTGAGTAATTAAAGAGGGACCTGGTGGTTACACATGCTTCGATTGAGCATTCGACCTCTGTTTGGATGAAGTGCCAACACACCCAACTCAACATTGGTTAGAAAACAAAACTACATTTTTGGGACCTATTTTCTTTCTACTCATCAAGATGTGACGCACATATGATGTTCTAGTTATCTTCGAAAATATTGAGCTTTGGGTGCATGACGGCCGACGCATTTTCTCAAAGATATAAAATTGTACCATATTTTAATAAGTACAAATTGGTGGAAGACAACCTCTATGATTTCTTATATGAGATGTTATTCAACTTCTTTCTAGTATAATTTTACTAGTGGTTAGTAGCTTACGCACAAAACATGGGTGTTCAAATAGTGAGAAAGAAATTTTGGGGCCAAGACGATTACCAAGCACTCTCTAATTTGGAAGCACCTTAGACTAGAGATATAGATCACTGGTGGGAGGTTTTTTTGTAGTTATACCTTGGAGTATATGATTATGACATAATCATGCCCTAAGGAAGAATATTTCTAATTTTTATGAAAGCTAAGGGGATCACATTTATGCGCAACACCTTTAGCTATCAAGATCTTAATGGTTAAGCTTGGGATGGATAACTTACCAATAGTATGCTAAAATCCCATAGTGTAGGGGTAAGAAGTAGGTTTGGGAAAGATGGCATTGATCCAAGTGGAAGAAATGAAAAGAGAGGAAACATTTTGCAAGTATAATGATGCATGAGGGAGGGAAGTTGAATATCTATTAAGACTAAGGGGAATGTTGATAGGTGGTAGTGATGAGAACCCTGTAGAAGGTGAGGGACCGTAGGATCATGTCTTTCTATTATTGTGGAAGCACAATAAAAGAAACCCTTCGCCATCATATGAATCAATTTTTAGGGGATAATGGGAACCGTTGATGTGTATTTGACCCAACCTAGCCACCTATCCCTTGCATAAGGTGCTTGGAATATGGAAGTTTTTGTATAGGATCATCATTGTGAAGGTGAGCAGGAAGACGCTCAAGCATCACCACATTGGGTAAGAGATACAAGTAGGAAGGTATTGGTGTCATCTAAAGAGGAGCAATAGATTAAGGACACGCATATGGTAGTGTAACATGTACCCATGTTTGGACAGAGAGTTTTTGGAACCAATTTGGTATGAGCATTGTTAAGATAGAGAAGTGGCACACTACCCATATGAATTATTACTATTTGTGGAGTTATAGGGAAGAAAATTGGAGTATAGTTTAACACTACCACGAGGATGCAAGGTAGTTATTATATAGATCCAAAAGTAGTGGTGGGAGGCTTGGGAGGTTTAGGACCTCCGCAATGTAGAGGAAATCTTAGTGGAGGTTTAGGTTCAAGATCCATCCCCACTCCAACACAAGGTCCATAACATAAAACACAAAAACCTTTGCAACCAAAAAAAAAACCCCTCATATATTCGTTGACATGTCTCTTCATTTACAAGAATATAGAGGTGTGGAATATGAAGCATAATATGTTCATAAGTTTGAATTATTATGGAGAGCTAAGGGAATAATGGATCTATAATGGAAGGAAAATCAATTTTCCACCACACTTTAAGGACAAACACATATTTGGTACAAATATATGACCCACATCAAACATTAGTGGACTATGATACATTGTGCACAACCTTCTTAGCTGAATTTCACATACCAAATTTTAAAAAACAAAGCAATAGTGCTCTCAAGGATATTAAGTAGGGCATTTTTGAGAGTGTTAGAGAATATAATGCATGCTTTAATACATTATCATCCAAGATTTCCTATGATATCCATCGAACCAACATATGCGTGATTTTTAGGAGGCTTGTTAACACTTTTCCAAATAAATCTATCACATAAGACATTAAATGATCCATGTGAAGAACTAGAAGAAGCATTATGTGTATAAGCGGTTGGAAGTGTTGATATAGGGATAAGTTCATTCCTTAAAGCCTATATAATAGTAATGGCTACTCGGTTGGAGAAATCTCCTGCCAATTTAGCACATGAAACATGTTATAGACTATGGTGTATTGATTGTGAATTAGAAAGATATATAAAGGATAACTACCCACGTAGGAAAGTGCATGTGTTGATGAAAAATTGTGAGCTTTTTCATAAGAATCATGATGTCCATAATTGTCCACTTTTATAGCACATGAAGCAAAAGAATGTCTCCATGTATTACAAAATCTATGATTTGCATACCTAAGACATAACCGATTATCATTTAAATGGTCATATTCATGACACATGTTAAATAGGGTTTGTTAGTGCAAATTCACAACACCCCCAAATGAGTTATGGATCTTCTTTTCTAAGAAAAACTTATCTGGTGTGAATGCACAACATTGAGTTTTCTCTAAGTGTGGGACCTTGCAAATTGAGAAAAATCTCTAGATTGAATCTGGTTCTTACTCCTCTGTTTAGGTGTATGCATGTAATTCTTGCAGAGGTTCTGATTTAAAATTCCTACTCTAAAACTACCAAGGAGACAAGGTTGAGAGAAAACAAGGAAATGGAAACAAAACGAGCAAAAAACAATAGAGAGGTGATACACCAAAGGAGTGTTGAACTCCTTTATTTACAAAAATAGACACATATCATGAAGATACAGTAAAAAAACATGCACAAATTACCAAAATGCAATGAAGGACCAAAGAAAATAATAAGCTGCATGAGAGGATTGAAAATTGATCACAAAACATACATTATCATGCCCAAATTTGATACAATACATTGATAATGAAAAGAGGAAAAAATCATGTTACAATCTCTATGGGAGGTCTAAAACTCCTTCAAATATTCCTGCTAAGGAAGAAAAAAGAGCTTGCAGAAGTAAGAACATCCAACCTTTTACAAATGAGCCAAATCTGGCTTTTAATGGCCAAGTAGAAGAAGAGAGCAAAAATGTGGGAAAAATGATTTATGAGTTCAACTACCAATAAAATCCTTTCAATTTATCCTGCAAGGTGATGGGCTTCATGTAAAAACCCATACGCCAAAGTAAATTTCTCCGTAGATCCAAAAAATGACCCATACTTCATTCATTTTGGTGGTTGAATGTCATTTCTATATTTTTGCATGCGAGAGATGTTTTATCATTTTTCTCCCACAAAGCTCCATCAAAATTTAAAAGTGAATGCTCTAACATGTATATAATTTCACCATCTTTCCAATGTTATAAAGAACGTGAAAAATTGACCTCTCGATAAAAATTTATGCCCCTATGAAGATTTAGGGGCAAAAATGGTGAAAAATAGGGTCAAAATTAGGTCGGTGGGTCAAACTTTAAAATTTTCCCTTTTGAAATTTTTTCCCAAAAGCCTCCACACCTCCATCGCTCCAGGACATGTGTCGGCCTCCAATTTGTTGATGGGATCACGGGCTAAACCTGCCTTTTTCTCCTTTGATTTCATTTTGGGAAAAATTCCCCAAACACCCTCGCGCCCCGCTCTGCTGCTGCTACCATGTGTCAGCCCCTTATTCATCTGCGGGCTCAAATTTCCTTTCTCCCCCCACCTCTGCCAACCCTTCTCCTTCTCCTCGGTGGGCCCATGGGATTTTTTTCCTTTTTCCCTTTTTGCAATTTTGGCAAAAAACCCAAAATTCCTCCACGGCCCCAACTTCCACCACCACGGGGACACGTGTTGCTTCCACATTAGCCGCGGGCCTTTGCAAATTTCCTTCCCTTCTCCTTGACGAGCCTCAAGGGATGGTTTTTTCCCTTTCACCCTCCGGAAACTCTTCGGCAATTTCTTCAAATTTTCTCCGTTGTCCCAACCCCCGCCGCCACATGGCACATTCTCATTGGCCATGGGAATGTCTAGGGAAATTTTCCCCAAAAACTCACAAAGCCATAAATTGAAAATTACAATGAGTTATAAGAAAATTTTTACCTTTATGGAAAGGTGAGAAAATTATCTATTTGATGAAGCCATTTCTAGATAATTTTGAGTCCCTGGAATGTGTAATATTTGATATTGAAGCAAAAGGAAGGAAAAAATGAAGGCAAGTTAGCCAAAATAAGCAGGGGACTCATTTTGGATAACAAGGTTATGCCACACCATTGTGGAAAGTAGCTCGTAGGCACAAGAGGGGAAGAAAAATGAAGTGCACAATAATGACAATATAGGATTTATAGGTGGATTCTGAAATAGATGTCATGACGGTCATGGAAGGTTTGTGTAAGGGACATGTTATACTTTTGAGTCACCTAATCACTACCAACATGAGTGTCTAAAGTTTAAGAATTCATGTATTGTGGAAAGGTGCAAAAATTTGAAAGCTTATCCATATCTTTATGCTCATATTTGTAAGAACAATAAGAAGGACAAGTGTGTACATATGATTAAGGTAGAGCATGCTAAATAAGATCAATGTGTACCTAAGAAGATAGTTGAACCTTAACTTCAACCTTTATTACTCATTATGCATGTAGAGGAAACACACATTTGTGAGAAAGGAAAGGTGAGACCTCTCATCAGAAAGGAAAAGGTGGTACATGCAAAGTATCCAAACGTAACCCAGAAGAAGGAATTTTATCAGAAGACCATGGGTGTCATCAGGGAGCTAAAAGGAGAGATATAATGTTTGAAAGAGAAATCACACGAGAGGGAGAGTCGAGGGTGTTGATTTACTCTAAAATCATGTTAATGATCTTAGAGAGGTGTGTAAAATTCTTAGGAAAGAGAATATTATACTATTACTGAGATAATGGTTGCAAGATAAGATGTCATGTGCATATATAGAAAAGGAGTGCTAGATCCTTCCCCGCTAACTTTCCACCACAAGACCATGAATATGAAAAAGAAATCACACTGAATGTAGTGATTAATGGATGGTTTTCAAGTAATATCATTATTGATACATGCACATAATTTAGTGTTCTCACCCTTGATGAATGGAACCAAATGAGAAGGCCACCATTGTAGCTATTGTCAAATGTTCTACACATGGATAAAAAGAAAATATCCATGCCCATTGGGGTATTAAAGGATGCTTTTATCATTATTCAGGGAGCCAAGTTCACAAGTGATTTTGAGGTATTAGAGCTCGTTGAAGTAAATAACTTCACTACCCCGCTCGTATGCCCTTGGTGTTATGTTAATAATGCATACTTACGCTTCAAAAAGAGGTACCTCATTTTTTAGAATAAGGATGAGTGCATTTTAATACCCCTCAATGATGTGAAGGTTACACCTTATGTTGATCCTATCAATGAAGAGTTTCAACAAAATCTATGCACATATGGAGTGTAACCTTGAGAATATAGAGCCATTAAAGGAGGGTATACTTCATTTGGAATATGCACAGTCTATCAATGACACCACTAGCATGGCTTGTGATAGTTGGGCCCATGACACATATGAAATGGTTGGATGTGAGCTGCATGGATTATTTACCGGGATGATAAGGCTATGCAGAGTCGTAGTTGGGTAAAACCATCTTTCTGAAGTATACTAGAGAGGAAAAATCTAAGTCATTCTTACATGTGATAGAAGAAAAGAGGAAAAATGAATGTGATAGGATAAACATGATGGTATACACATTACGTGGGACATCGGTGAACTAGTGGCTACACACAAAGATAGTTTACTTGGTTGGCATGAGATGAGAGTAACATTCTTGAAAAGGTTTGTTATGAGTAGTCTCCCTTCATTAATACAAGATTATGATGGGAAGAACCCTCCACCGATACATGTTCAAATTTGTGAGAGGAATTAAATGCAATGGAAAAATGATTTTCCACCATCTCTATGGGTCAAAAATTTTTACTCTAATTTGCGTGGATGTGCACATGCATGGTATATACATGTTGAGTTAAAGCATAAGACATGGATTTAGCGTGAACTCGACTAAAGATAGTGTTCATAATTTTCATTATTTTTCTACTAAACCACTAGTTCATGAAGCCTTGCTGATTATGAGGTGCATCACGTTGAGGGATTCAAATTTTTGGTGATGATAATATTGAAGCATGTGAGGAACTAGTAGAAACACAATAGACACAATTTTGGGCATGCATGGAAAGAAAAAGAGAAGGGGAAGTTTGTTTACCTCATAGATGATGAGGAGGTTGAAGATCTAGATATTCAACACAGAGAAGGTGTATGCAAGGTGTTGGAATCCATAGATCAATAGGCATGTGCATACCATGTTCCATTGAAGACTAAGAAAATGAACATTATGAGTGAGGACATGCCTATGGAGGAGATTATTAGTGATTACTCATATGAACCTAAGGTAGCAAGGATAATTGAGCTACTTGTGTGACATTTAAGATATATTTTTAGGGGATACCATGAATTAAAGGGAGTGCATCCATCATTGGGGAAATGAAAACTAAGATCAAGGAGGGAATGTGACCAGATTTGAAAGAGGCCTTACTAAATAAATCTCGAAATGCATGTAAAATTGAAAGAGGAAATTGATAAAATGCTCAAGTTAGGCATAATTGAGCCTATTGAAAATTTTAATGGATAAGCCCCATGGTGATAAACATTAAGAAGGATGGATGGATAAGGATTTGTTTGGATTACAAGGTTGTCAAAGCTTCATGTGTCATAAATCCTTTTCTGATTTCATTTACTAAAGATATCTTGGAAGGAGTGGTAGGGAAAAAGATATACTCATTCACAGATGGGTTTTCATGTTACCATAAGGTTTGGATAACATGTGGATATTAGGAGAATACAACCTTTGAAATGAAATGGGGATAATTTTCCTACACACTCATGCCCTTTTTCTTGAAGAATGTACCAATAGTGTTCACGTGCATTGTGGTACACACATTTCAAGATTTTATTCATAATTTTCTTCAGGTTTACTTAGATGATTGGACGGTGTGTGGCTAGGTGAAAGACCATTATGACTTCTTGAGATTGATGTTTGAAATATGTAGGCTACTTATCACTTCTTTAAACATCAAGAAGTGCATTTTTGCAAATCCTTTTACACTTTTCTTGGACATATTATTTGTAAACAAAGATTATTGTTGGACCCAAGTAAGATTGTAGTTATTTTGCGGATAGAAGAGCCAACTAATCAAATTGAAGTGTAAGGTTTCCTTAGGCATAATAGTTACTAAATATTTTTTATCAAAGGATATGCCAATATTTCCACACCACTAGAAGAGTTACTAAAAGCCAAAAGAAAGTTTTATTGGGGTGATGGATAGCAGCAAGAAGCTTTGAAGACCTTGAAGGAGAGGCTAACCACCATATCTATATTATGATTTCCTTCTTGAACAGTTTCATGTGAATATATATGATTCTAGTATAGATATTAGAGTAGTGTTGGTAGAGAAAGGAGGAGGAAATGTTGATCATCTCATTTTCTTTGCATGTGGAAAACTGATGTTCGCTCGTAAAAATTATACAACTACGGAGTGTGTAACATTTTAAATGATCTATTTCATTCATAAGTTCATGTAGTACTTATTTACCACACCATTTGTATATTATATACATCATATGGCATTGAAGTACTTGGTCAATAAGATGGTTTTGTATGGGAACATCTATTATTTGATACTTCTTTTCTAGGAATTTTATTTTTCATTATAGTGAATGTTGGTAAAAGCAACTTGGGACTTGATCATCTATCAAGGATTAAATTTAGTGAATACATGTAAAACATAGAATATACTATGTGAGATGCATAGTTCTTCAAATTGAATCATGCCTTAGCTAATTTAGAAGATATCATAATGTTCCTCCACATTGAACTTGTGTCTAAAGGTATAAAAACTTTAGAAAAGAAGCATCTTGTTATTTACATGACACCTTACCTTCTCATTAGAGGAGATATATAAAATATGGGTAGATATGAGGTATTATATAGATGTGTGTTAGAGCATGAGAGTGAAGATATCATGGAGGAGCGTACAGGGGGAATAACTAGAGGACAATATGTTGAAGAAGAAACTTCATGCAAGATATTACTTCAACTCGTATGGTGGGAAACATGGTATAAGGACATTAAGGAATTTGTCAAGGATTGTGACCATTTTTAGAGGATAGGAAATCCTTGAAACTAAGACAAGATGTGTAACATCCTCATTTTTATACATTAGAACAAGTAAATTTTTTTTTTTGACAAATGCTTCCTGGTTCTAAATACATAATTTAGAACTCACAAATCAAAAACAACCATTCTCACAACAGATAACCATATGCAGCTGTAATGACTCGGAGCACCTCCGATCTATTCATTCCATGACTCGGTAATCTACCGATCTATTCATGAGTATTAAGAGTTGGCGTTTTTATTTAACACATCACTCTTGCAGTTCTCTTCCCTAATCTAGGATTCAGAATGCTCTATCCAAGGAACCTATCTGAATAATTGTTACCATTATTCATCGGCATCTCATCCCTTAGACTAGGTGACTTAGGACAATGCAATCAGCAGCTTGTGATACTTTGGCCAAAGATTTGAAACATGCCACTTATGTCTCGTATTCCTTGATGGCATACTTATCAATCTGGAATACGTCCTTCACCCCATTCCTATGTTATGTAGAATGTCTTAAACGACTTCATCGAGACTCTCCTGTCCCCAAGTTATTCACTCAGAATGGATTAGTAAGATGAAAACGTTATAGGATGCTCCCGAGGACTAGGGATACGCTGACATACTGGGTAAAACCCTAGTTAATCTAGTGTGTCAAGATACCCCGAGTCTCCTAGGGCAGCCTTATAACGTGACCTCATTCCTAATCATTCCCAGAGTAACTTGTTTGAGTTTAAGGTGTAAATCTTAATGATCAATGCAAAGGGTGTCGCCATAAGTAACTCCGCATTGTTGTATCTTCGAGAAGATCCTAATCTTCTCGAAGGTACAACCCTACAGTTGACTTGTGCCATCAACCTTTAAATCCACCTCGAAAAGATCTACTTATTAATAAGTGTTACATACGTTGAGTTAAAAATTATACTTATAAGATGCTCCCTTAAGGTTAGTATTTCCCAATCCTTGGGTTCCTCACCTTAGAATTACCTTTCATAGTAAAACCCTTTACACAAGAGAAGTTATTAAGACTAGAGGTCCCTTCAAGGAGTTCATAGAATATACATAATTCTAAATAAATGAAATTGAACAATAACCCTCAACCTTCACATGAGATTACTAACTAAACCCTTTTTAGGTTTATATCAGTTCTCATAACTGAATTTATATCTTACTTATTAGTATCGAGATATAGTGATTAAGAATCCAATTAAACGTTGTCTTGACTTAGATCAAGACTAGGAAGTAATAATTTATTCAGCTCGTTTAGCTTCCTGCTCAGGTTTATTTTAACCCTAGCTTCCAGAAAGACAGTGATCTAAATTCCAATTTAGCTTTAGATAGAACATACTAGAACTACTAAACAATCATAAGTATTCAGTCACATAATCTTGCAAGCTTACTTAGATAATCACAAAAGTCTCCACTTTATACAATAATAATAATGCTCTCAAGATCATTCGAACCGAAGAAGGTCAAACCATCAAGATATGAATACAAACACATAAGTAACAAATATCTCTTTTCATTCCTTTCAAGCTAATCAAATACATTTTATGCATTCAACATACTTGATACAATACTCAACAGCAAAAGAACATCTTTCTTCAAGTAGTACATTCAGAGAATCAAGTTGTAATTCATCATAAAACCAAATTAAACAATCTGAACATCCTATCAGATCTGCGTGCTTTTACCACTTACGGCAACCATCTGCAAAAATTGTCAACACGGGTCAGTTCGATGAACTGAGCATGATAAGCACTAACTCTTAAAACAATTGCAATCCACCAATTGTTTTCATTAAACAACCTGTTTAAATGAAATCATTTCACCAAACATGTAAACATATTTCAGACTATGCTCTTGTAATACAAACATGACTATAAATGCGTAACTCATATTATAGTTACTAAATAGTCTTAGATACTTTTCATGTATTTCTTCATAAATGTTAGTGACCAAGAAGAACAAATGCATCTAAAACAACTATCCATCTGAATCCCAAGGACAACAACATCCAACAGGCCATTATATTCAACAAAATGAATATCCTAACAATTCATGAATCCATCAGTATGTTTTACAAATCCAACAATTAAATATAAATTTATCAACATATACTTTATAGCAGAAGAGAAAGAAACCGAGACATTCAGATGTCCCTTCCAAACATGCTCATGACTGTACCATCCACTTAAGAGTAATGCAATCACATTATACACCCGTGACTAAGCCATCGGGACCACGGGAAGAGCTACTGATTCGTCAAAATACACATATAAAAATTGCCTGTAACTTACTGAACAACACAGTAGCTCTCGTGACAAGGCAGTGATGAATAATCCATCAAATAGACTCCACATAACCTTCCATATTATTCAACAAACGAGAAAATATCCAACGCCATCACTTGTCAAGGTACAGTTAATAGCTCTTTACTTCAGTCAAGCACACGACTAGATATTCACGCTAACAGAAGATGTAATCATGCTCAAACACAAGAACAATCCCACTGAGTCGAAACTCTCATCAACATACAGTTCAATCTAATCCCTACTAAAACACAGCAAGGACAAAAATTGAGAATCGAGCCAACACACAACATATCATGGGCTCCAACAGTGCCAAATTCAACCAATACTTATATTAAAGGTTTAAATTGAAGTTGAATTCATATGACAACAAATCAAGGATCCTAAAAGTACTCACAGCAAAAACTTCTACAGAAGTTACAACATAAATTACTTTTCAGTGACTCCATCGAAGTCGATAACATTTAGTATTCATAATAAAACAACAGCATTCATAACCCAGCTTGACAAAAGTTTAAAATACTAGATACCTTTCAAGGACTCTCACTGAGTCAATATCGACCGTAATCACAACTGGGCTTACACAGAAGTAGAAACACTAGTTACATATCAAGGATTCCAACTGATTCCATAACAACAGTATTCACAACTGAGATTATTCAGAAGAGAAAACATAATATATGCCTCCAGGATTAAAAAGGAGTCTTACCCATGTGGTATTCTTCAAATAAACTTCTACGATAGAAAGATACATGATACATATCAAATTCAAGAATTCCAACCAAAAAAATAACATACCGTATTCACATCTGAACTCCTTCAGAAGTAGAAACGTATGGCATTCACGACTAACTACTACAAGCCAAAATACAAGATATATATATATATATATATATATATATATATATATATATATATATATATTAAGATTCCAATAGAGCCAATAACAATAATCATTCACAACCGAGGCTTATACGTAAGACGAAACACTGGTTTCATATCAAGGACTTCAATCGAATCCATAACAACAGTATTCTCTCTAAGCTTAAGCGAAAGACAAAACATAAAAAGAACTCCAACTGAGTACATGTACCACGAAATTCATTGTTAAGCGAAAGTATTCATAACAAGGCAACAAGTCGTATTACCGCTACCCCTTAAGGACTCCAACTAAATCAAACTAATAGTATTCACATTTATGACTTATACGAAGTCCAAAATATATGAAACATTCCAAGGACTCCACAGAGTCATTTCGTATATATATAAATATATTGCAAACTATCAATGGATTACATCCCATAATTGTAACACAAGAGGGGGAACTTCTACAAAGTCACATTCAAATACTATAAACACAAAATGAAGTTATCCAATTAGAAGTAACTTAAGTATTATAGCAAGATCCAACAAGATTTAGCAACCATAACATATATTACTCACGACAAAACTTTTAAAGAATTCATATATACTGTACATTCAAGAAATCCAATAGTATCATTTTCAACAAGTGGAAACAGCAAGGTATCGACTGAAGTCTGAATCAAACAAGAAAACAATTCATGGACTCCTACAGAGCCGAATTCATAAATTTTCCTTGCAAACATTTCTACAAAATCTAACCAGAATGCAAAACACAGCAAGATAGTACATCCGTTCGAAACAAAATACACACCCATCAAGGGTTCACTTGAAAAATTGAGCCAGTAAGAAGATACAACAACTAATTCACACATAGCTACCATAAAAACCAACTGATCCCAAAAATCATTTGAACAGAGTTGTTCTAATGAAATCATTTGAAAGAAAGCAAGATTTTTAAAAGTTAGGGCCTAACATGCCTGGTAATGTTGCTTAAAAATATGAAGAAGACCACTGAAAGAGCTCGAGCCTTCTCCTCTTTTTCCACGTTAGATTCAACAACAATAACTTTCCTTGATAGAGAAAAGAGCTAGTTACTCTCATATTTGCAATGCAACACCAAGTAGACTGGTACGAAGAACCAGTGATCAAACAGAGAGAAAACCAGAGCGCATGAAAAACCAAACAAACTACAAGTTTTCCATTTTGCATGTCTTCCCGAGAAATCCGAGCTCGAAGACCGAGTTTATTAATGGTATTAACTACAAAATTCCCGCTCAATCTCCTTGCCACCGACCACCATAGTTGGCGATGGATAAAAACAAATCAAAGACCATTTCTAGGTTTGGCGACTCTGCCACATCGGCTTTCACTAGCCATTTGAAACCTCCGCTAATTCCTTGTCCTTCATGCTTATCTCCTTCATTTAATGCCATAGGAACTACCACCCATGGCTCGCACCCCTTCATAGGTCCCCTTCCTCCACTAACATTTGTTAGGTTAGAAACATAGGTTAGGATTTAAGATGATACTTAGTCTAACCTCCTTAGCGCTAGGTCACTAACCTTAGAACATTTAGTTTATAGCTTAGGCCTAGGTTAGCACTAATCTAACCCATAGGTTATTAACCTTAATAAATCCAGTTTAGGTCTAACATTTAGAATGTTCAGAATAAGAACCTACAGATATACATTCACGAAAAGGATTCACTCCAGCACTGCCAATAAGCTAGTTGAATAAATGTATCTAAATTTATTACCTGGCCCACGATCAAGACCTTCCTGATATTACGATATCGGGAACCAATTCATTTAACATGATCAGCCTGAGTTAGACTCGAATAGCTTATTCAACGCATTCAGACCTTGCAACCTGCGTAAGGTCTATAATTTTTGTTCATCCCGAATAAACTTAAAGCATCTCTTGGATCAATGCCACTGATCCAAGGCTGAGTCTTATAGATGGATAAATCCACAATTCATTCCAAGATTAGATTAAACTCAGGTGCAAAATGAAAGAAATAAAAGAGTCCAATCATATTCCAACTCAGTCAAAGATCTTCAATTGCAAAGAAGATACAGTCCATATCAAGCATGACTTCACAATCAAAGGAACACATCCTTTTACAGAAGAAATCATATATCAACACTTGAATGCTCAGGAGGAAGTAACAACAGTTCAGAGTGTTACAAGATGCCACTTTGTGACCTATAACAAGTGCAAAAACATTTGAGAAGTGGGTAATTGACTTTGTAGGCCCCATTGCACCACCTTCACGCAAGATTGACACACACTATATTATTACATTAATGGATTACTTGATAAGGTGGGAAGAGTCTACACCTATAAAGGATTGCACTACAAAGAACAACAACAATATTTCTATGGGAAAACATCATAAACAGGTATGGATGTCCATTAAGTCTTACAAGTGATAGAGGAACTCATTTTCTAAATGATTTAATTAGAATACATTAGCGAGTTCATGGTAACACACCATAAGACTACACCATATCACCCATAAGCCAATTAAACCATTGAGGCCATCAATAAGTTTTTGGGAAAAATATTGACAAAGATATGTGATGTTTGAAGAAAATATTGGGATGATAAAGTATTATCTATGTTATGGGCATATAGAACAACTTATAAGAGTGTGAACAAGGCCACACCTTTTCAATCGGTGTTTGGAGAATACATAGTTTTTCACATGGAATTTATGTTACCCTCCCTATGTATTGCACATGTAGGAGGATTGGATTATGAGACCGTAATAGGTGAGTACATTGATAAGTTGATGTAGTTATATGAGAGGAAATCCATTACATGATGGATTCAAAAGATAGAGAAAGATAGACATAAGGCTTGACATGATGGGTACATTAATAATAATTAATTTTCAATGGAGAAGATGGTACTCTTGTATGACTCCAATTTTGCATGCCATCCTAGAAACTGAAAGTGTATTGGTTGGGACCATTTATAGTAACTAAGATACTAAAATCAAGTACATGTAAATTCCAGGTGTTGGATGACACCATGTTTCCCAACTACTTCAATGGGAGTAGGTGAAGCCCTACCCTAACTAAGCTTTTTTATGTTTGTAATAAGGTTATATTGCCACTTAGATTTGATTTCCTTTTCCTTTTTGTTCTTTATTTGGTTTTAATAAGTGTGTTCACATGTAGGAGCTACTTAATATATGATAGAATGATGCACAAAGGACCATGCATACCTTTAGTGTGGGGTGAAGAAGATGTAAGTGTGCATAAGATAAAATGTGATGCTAGTAATTATAATTATGTGCGCAATAGCAGTGTGAGAGAATGGCATGTGATGGAAAAATATGTTTTTGCATGAAATATGGTGCTATGAATGGATGAATATGGTGAAAATTCACTTGAAATATGATGAAGCTTGATAGAATTTCTAAAATTGGAAACCACGTGAAGAATGAACCTCCTAGTGTAATGCAAGGGAAGTAGTAAGATAGACTACTTTACAAGTGGCACAAAGGAAGAATGCGTGTAGCATAGGGATATACACGTAAGACAATGTGTAGCTTGGGAGTTTGTTACGTGCTTGAAGTTTATAACCCGACACGCATGGGAGAGAAAATCATGAGAAAAAGTTTTCAAATTCATTTAAAGAAAAACTTGGTGGTAGGTGAGGAGTAATTAATGTAGATAAATTTGGAAAAATTATAAATATTGGGCAAGAAAAATCATTCTTATCTTGAATTTCATAAATTATGAATTTGTGTGATTGAAAGTGCATGGAAGTGAGAAGAGATTGTGTGAAGAACAAACCATAGAATTGAAGAAAAATAGAGCAGCATAAGTGAGTGCAAAGACCTTGAATTTAAGAACTCTTTTAGTGGAAGTGGAAGCTAGGAGAAAAGTTGTAATGAGCTAGGGTTTTGAGAAGGGATGAATAGATACGGCTCGTAGAGTCATAAATTGCAAGATTTAAGGAACATATTTCAGAAGGTGGAATTAGGGTACAAAGTGAAGCGAGGAAAAAAGGAATGGTGGTTGAGTGAGAATATTGAGAGTTCAACTTCATAGATATAAGGAGTGAAAAAGTAAGTGATTAAGTTTCAACACCTAGGGCACGTAATTTGTCTAATTTTAAGTTTGAATAGTTAAAAACATAAACAATTACACCAAAGAGGGATCCTATGATCAAGAAATCACCCAAGATAAAAAAATAAAAGAAGAATTTTGTTGATGATGCACTCAAGGGCTGGTTTTCTGAAATGTAGTACCTTCCGGAAGTGGTAGTTGGGAAGCCATGGGTATCATAGTTGAAAAAGTGAAAGATAAGTGATTATAATCATAGGGTATAAGCTCATGAAGGATACATTAGGAATTATTTCATGAAGGAGCTAACCCAAAGGATGACATAAGGATAACTTATTGTTGATAACAAGGTGAAAAAGAACCTAGAAAGTGAAGGAGTTCTACAGTTGTATGAACTTCCATAATTTGGGAAGTATGAGTGCCTCTACCAATGGCTTATGTCGAGGGTGCACAAGGACTTATTCCATTTTTAGGAAGGATAATGTGATTAACTTTGCAATTAATTGGAAAGGTGACTTCTTTGCGACATCGAGCAAAAATTGGACTATATTTGGAGGGTGAAATGGTGGTGGAATCTAGAAAAACATATCTCAACTACCAATGAGGGAATCACGCATTCACCATCAAATTTATAACTGATCCGCACACAGGTTAGAAATGTGACTTGTAATTTATAAATTGGGAACTTCTTAATGCTGGTTAGAAGTAAATAAGATGTGGTTTCCTATCATGCAAAAGATGGTGCAAAAGGCATTATACAAATTTTCCATGTATATTGCTAAAGGCATTGTTGAGGAAGCTAATTCCAAGGTTCGAAAGGGAAAAATATAACTTGGGGTACCTTTTTGTTATTGATATTGTTCGGGAGATTGGGGTACCAGACAATCCATAAAACAAGATTTGGGTTTATCTAATAGAAAACAAGTCTCCCACGTAGAGGTTTTCAAAGTTCACATATGATGGAGCTATAATAGGTCCATATAAGACATGTGTAGAAAAGTGGTATAGTTGAATGCATAAAGCATATAAGAATGAGTGGTGCATACCAAGGAAGCTACTAAAATTATTATACAAATATGTAGAGTTTGCGGTGCATCAACATTACTACCTTGGTTGATTCTTACTTAGTAGTGGAGAAATGGGGTCTTGGTGTAAGTTTCCTTTTTCTTTCATGGAAAAATATTTTTCAGGATTATGTAAATAGGATTAAAAAATGTGTGCAAGCTGAACTTCAATGTAGAAAGGGTAGATTATGAATCCCATACCTTACGCTAAATTTATTTGTATCCATCGTGGTCAACATATGTGGAGATGATAGAATCTGACAATATGGAATTGATCACCACAACTCTTATAGTGGGTAAGCATGCATACAAGGTATATATTTACCTCACACCTAAGCTCATGGATGAGAAGCACCGCAACACATGAGACATTCATCTTCGAGATCCCGTAAAAAATAAGAAAACAATGGGATTTACTAAGAGAAGGTGTGAAAAAACTCCCCCGAGTAGAAAGATGTAAAAAGGGAAGAAGACAAAGTGGATGCAAAAGACAAAGAAGAATAAGAAAATTTCTTGGATAAAAACAAAAGAAATAAAATGTAGAGGAAACGAAGAGAATAAAGTAATGACATAAGCACTTCAGAGGTGCCTAAAGAGTTATCATCAGTCATAGAGACCAAACCAAGTCCTTTGAAGAAGAAACAAAGCATGATTAATATGAAAACTTGAGTGATTTATGTCGAAAAAGGTGAGGACTTAGAAGAACATGAGGTGGAGGAGATAGACCATGAGAAGGAGTAGCTATAAGAAGACATGTTGGTGTGCGATGAGGAGTATACACAGAAGAAGAAGCACTCAAAGATGAAACCATGTAGGATGAATATGATATGATCGATGTGTGTGATGAGGAATCCAAGGGAGATGAAGAGAATGAATAGGAATAGGAGGTGAAGCATGAAGAGGAGGAAAAATGTGATGGAGAGAAGTCGACTAGAGCAGACTTGGACCTTGTAGGAGATGATGGAAGCGGTGCACAAATCAAAATTGTGCAAGATACCTTGAAGAGGAAGCGATGAAAAATAAGGAAGAAATGGAAACCTCTACATGAACCATAGATGAATTATATCAATGATCCCTCCAAGATGCTAAGGGCAAGGTTCGAGCACGGTATTAATTAAAGAAATTTTTAGGTGGGAGTTGATAAATAAAGCAAGGGATCTCTCATGAACAAGGAAAAATTTATCATGGAATATGCAAATGCACATGGAGGAACTGGATTTTGATGTAAGTAAAAATCATACTCTAAGATGTGGCTAAAAATAATCCAGAATAATCATTTTTTCATTGATCCAATAGAGTTATCTAATGAACAATCCTATAATGTGCTAAAAATGGTCGCCAAGTTTTTAAGAAAAAATATAAATAAAGGGTCCTCGATTATAGTTATAGATGGGGATAAATATCACCAAGATAAATAAATTTAGAATCTCACAGAGGAATTGGGGGATGATAAGAAGTGGATGGTGGATGCTTATGACAAGGTTGTTGCTATAGTGAAAATTATCACCAACACATGCCTAGAATTTATTAAGCAAGCCCGGGATGAGCATCCTACGAGTTGGATTATTTGGATAACTTGGTGCAAATGATGCTAATGAAGAGAAAGAATGGGAAAACACCAATGATTGAAAAATTAGTTGACTTGAATTAAATTTATGAGGATATTGGTTAGAATATGGTCGAATATGAGGCATTGATCATAGAGATCAAGGAGGATGAAAAGAAGGAAGAATGGACATTAAACTACTAATATTTTGATCCAATTCTTAGCATGGGTACCATAGTAGAGGAGGTAGAGTTGAAGAAAATTTAGGCCACTATGAAGAATAATAAGGATGGGTGTGAATAAGTAATGAGATAAGTCGCAGAGAAGAGGGAGATGATAAAATCCTTGAATAACACATTTACAAAATGGCACAATGAGATTCACCCGATGGTCATACCTAGAATGGATGTTTTAGAGGATGTGACCACAAACCTAGATGTGGTGGTAAAGGAATTAAAGGAGAAAGCATATGATATAGCTCTAAGAAAGTACCGATATTGTTGATTCAACGCTAGATAAGGTGGCCAAGGAGCTTAAGGGATGGAACGAATTGGAAAATTTAATAAGAAGAGAGTTTCTAGATATCTTCTCACCACCAAAGGCCTAATTTTTTAGTGTGCATGCATATTCCTTGATTCATTGGGTAAAGGACCATATTATTTATTCATAAAATTATTTGATTCTTTCATTCATTTGGGAGAAAGAATTATTTGTTCCTCATATTGCAAAGGATGCAAAATAATCCTATTGTGGGGTAATTTTGGTTAAAATAAATGGATAAGTGTTATCCATGTGTGGAATTTGGAGACTCACATAGATGGGCGCATGCATGTTCAAAGAGGTATAGAAGATTAGGAAAACACATGAATAACACTTATGAAGTTCCAATGTGCCGAACTTAACATTGGTTAACAAACAAGACAAACAATATTGCAGTTGGCATATTTTTAGTTATTGTATTTATATAAGCTGAAATTTGATCCATGAAGTATGAAAAGGGACATGTGTAAAACTATTAAAATAACAATAAAGAAAGACAATTTTGTAGTTAAGCGGTTTGCAACTTTTTGTTTTCTACAAAACTAAAAATTGCAAGTTCATCCCCATGACCTATAGAGGGAAACATGTCATGATTTGGTAGTAGACAATGAATAAAGGTAGTTTTGTAGTTGTGTAGTTTGTAGTTTTATAGTTGTTGTAGAACTACAAATTGTAAGTTCATTCCTATGGCCTGTAGCGAGACACATGTCACGATTTGGTATTAGAAGATGAAGAAAGAATATATGCAGTTTTATAGTTTACATATTTCTAGTAGTTTCAATATTGCAAGATGAATTCTCACTCCCACACCACGATAATTTGGTCATGTGTTAGTGTCTCAAAATTCTTAAAAAGAAAAGTAGCATTGGAGCTCACAATTTTGTAGTTTCCACAAAACTACAAACCGCTCTGTGAAGCTCGATGCTGAAAATGTAACTAAGTGGCTCATCTATCCATGTGTAATGCTAAAATTCAAACTTGAAAATATGAATCAACATCTATGAAATAATTAAGCGTGAAGGTAGATGCCACCAGTAATGGAATCATGAAAAAACCAATATAGGGATATAATATGTGTAAATTCATCACTTTGCCTTCAAATTTCAAGTTCAAATAGAGATTTGAATCCCTAAAACAAAAAAGAGACCAAATTTGTACATTTTAATTGATTGAATAGTGATTTTTCAAGCTCTAAGGATGATTTTGTTTCTGTTTTTTAGTGTGAAAAAGAGAAATGATGGAATTTGCATGATTAGGGTATTCACTTGAATCAGAAGCAATTTTAAATCTAGTGGTGCCCTAGTAATTTTTTTTTAGGATTGATTGAGTACAAATAATTGTAAAAATTTCCCCTTGAATATTTTTTCCCATAATTTTATGTTACAAAAATTAATATCCAATTATTTGGTGTCCACACCAATTCCCACCTCTAATCTTATTTGGACAAGATCATGAATACCAACCTAGTCGATGCAAACATAAAATAATTCCAACAAGGGATACATGTAATTGAGAGAAATGAAACCATGAAAAATATTGAATGAAGTGGGCTTTCCCTATTTTTGCATTTTCACCTTCCACTCAATATCCAAAGCTAGTGTGGGTTTGTGTACAATTTTATAACCCAACAACCAAGAAGACTAGGGATAAAAACACCCTAGTTTTGTCCCTAACTACTAAAATATTTGAAGAACTACTGGGTCTCCTTGATGTAAATCATGTGGTAGATATTTTAATTGATATTATAGAGTATTGTAATGCCAAAATTACTAAGTGATCCAAGATGTTGAATAAAAATTGTCTTAACAAGACAAGGATTCCTAAAAGAGTGAGTAGATTATATTTTTTTGAGGAAATTAGGGATATTATCAGCATGTTAGAGCATGGTTATAGGTAAAGAATCTACCTAATATTAAATTTATTATATTTTCAATTTTACCAAACTTATACTCATTAGAAAAATTCACATTCAGCGGAGAGAGTTTATCGGTGATTACATCCATAAATAGTTGCTCAATTTGGTAATTCAAATTTAAGAAGGCTCTAGGAGCAAGATGGAGTTATACACAACTTCCTACCTACTACGTAAAAACTTATAGGAATAGGAAATTTCCTTGGTTGTATAGAGAAATGTAGTAATTTTTACACCCACCAAAGAACAAGGGAATCCCATTCGCACCGGCCTTTCACTCTGCAGGTGATGGAAAATCACCCGAGGAACGCGCGGGTGTTGAGTCTCTCTTTTATGTGAGTTAAGTGGGAAACCATCATCTATGTCAGGAACTTAATGAATAAAGGTGGAAATGAGACATATAATCATCATAGGGCTCAAAACGGCCTCTAGAAAAATGTATTCATTCCAAATAGAGGTTAGTTACAGATAAAAGATAGAACTACAACAAAAAGGAAAATACATAAAGATTTACATATACTCCTTAATATCCATGAACAGAATGAAAATATATAGATATGAACCAAATCAATTACATTCATACTCATTCTTGTTTGTAACCTCATTACATTCAATGGATCCATTAGACTACCACAACTTGATCAAAACGAAGTCATACATCACAACAGGGATCATGTCCTTCATCTATACAAAGAAAAATTTATGTCCCAACACCTTAATAAATTACTCCCTTATATAGCCTCTACCTAATCCCACAAAGTTCTCATAGTATTTCTGTAGAGCTCCGCTCTCTATATTATCCTCTACGTATATCCAATCTGCTCCCTTTTCTTCTATGGGCACTTTTATTTATAGGCATCCCAGAGTGCCAACTCATCCTTCTACGGCCTCAGATCTGGTGCTAAGTGTCTGAATGTGGTCCTCCATGGGAGCATGCTCCTTCAAATATAAGCTCTCCACTCCTTGTAATGATGGTCTTCTAGAATCCTCTATCGCTAAGCATATTCCTTTCATGGGCATCACGTTTTCATCTTTGGCACCTTATCCACTCCTCATTCGTTGTTAGGTCACACTTTTCTCGTGTCATGCCTGATATGCCAAATATGGATAAGTCTTGAGACCTTGTCTTCCGGTGCACAACAAGGAATTTCTATAAACCCTCCTATAGCATTTACTTGTGCACCTTCTCGTTACGCGCCCATCTTCAATCTAGGCCATGCATTCCCATGCACCTTTGTGTACTTAGCCAATATTTTAGGGGCCTAACATCACCCCACACTACACCTATTCTCCATCCATGGGAACACTTCTCCAATGAATAAATAATTATAGTATGTTCCAGAAGAATAAAATAATTTGGGAAGAGTAAGAATAAGGGGATGAAGGAATGGGAAAGAATAAAAGAATGGAAGGGTAATTATTTCTGCAAAAGGAGTGGGAAGTCCCTTTTTAGGTCAGCCTCTAGCTTGTTCCAGGTAACTACTTCTTTCTACACTCTCTCGCAGAGGTTGCTAACTAAGGTGATCACTTCCTTAAAGCTTAACCCATCTCCCTGGGTATTCATAGTCTCAACTACCCCTTCTAATTGTTTTCCCATGTCCTCAAGTGCATCCATTCTTCTTGTGATTTGCGGGTATAGTTCCTTCAACCGGTTTTTGATTGAACCCCTTAAGGTTTCAATGGCCTTGGATTTATTTTTGACCTCAGCAAGGATTATGTCCCTTTCCACCCTATTTCCCTTATTATTTTCTTGAAAATCCTTCAGCTCTGCTTCGTGAGTGGTGACCAAGATGTTCGCCACTCTATCCCTGTCTACGCAATTATCATACATGGCCTCAACAGATTGGGTAGCAATCTTGACATTTACTGCAAGTACCTTACTATACTCAGCAATGATTTCTACCACTTTCAATTTTTCCTCCCTCACCAAGCGTGTTGCCACTTCTTCCGTGGACTCCAGGGCCAACGGTTGTCTCTCCATGGTGAGGATGCACATCATATCTTCTAAGCATTCAAGAGTGGATCTGTACTTCTATGCGGGTGGTGTTAGGTCTAGATGCTTCAACATAATGACACTTGTGATAGAATCCATATTTTTGTATACTTTGTGCACCTTCGCCTTCTCATCCCTTAGTTCATGCTTCAACTACACACTTTGATAAACTCTTCTTGTTTTAAGACCTTATTCTTCTCACCATCTCCCTCTAGAAATTTTACTCTGTCATTTCTTCCAAAGAGCCTAGCCTTAGCCTCGACCATGACCTTGTTGAGCACATTACATAACTACTCATCCGAGAGTCATAGGCATTTACCAAGGGGTTGGCTCCCTTAGACTCCGATACTGGCATGATTTCCCCTTGGTATACTTTGAACTCGGCTCATCAATATGGGACTCAAACGCCTAAGAGAGCATCTTCCTTGTCCTAGGGTATGCACCCTCCTCATCAAATGATGCCATAGCTAGAATTTTTTCCATGGGTATAGTGCTCTAGAAGCACACACGTAGCACCTTCCTTGGGTTAGCAACATAGCCCATGACCTATCCTCGTTTTGTATCAAGGATCTTCCTTCCCAAGTGCATAGATTTGGGGAAACTCACCATTAGACTGGGACCTCCTCCCACACTAACTTGTTCTTTCTCAATGCTTTCCTCCTTATCCTCTTCCATCACTATGTCAGCGTTGTGCTCCAATTCTTGTTCTACCAAGGCCTCAATTATTTTCATTGCTTCTCTTTCTACTACCTCATTTACTTGCTCCTACGTAAGGCTTGGATTTTTATTCTTTTGTGCACGAACCTCCTCACTTCTTCCCATGTCTTGGGCACCTTCCTCCTCCTAGCTACCCTTGCACTGCATGAAAAGGAACTCATGTTCTTCTTCTCCTCCCTCTTCTTCTAAACCGTGCACACTAAAAACAAGTGGTTCTTAATCCTCTTTAGAATCATCTTCTTCATCGTCATCATCCTTTTCACCTATGTAGGCCTCTAGGATCTTAGTTTCTTCCGAGTCGGCCTCCTCTACTATCCTCTTCTTCTTTATGAGAGGTGACTCTTCCGCAGGGGATCCAACCTTCTCTGCTTCCTCTGGCAACTTCTCCTTGGTGAGGGGTTTCTCTGGTGCCTCTTCTTCCGGGTCTTCTCCTTTACCGGGGACTTCTTCTTGTGTGTATAGGTGCTAGGTTTGGCACTTTCCATTGGTGCTTACTATTTGGGCAGTCTGCACACTTGGTGCTTTTTCTTCTTCTCTCTCCCTTTTCTTGAGCATGGGCTTTCTTCTACCCGTGGGATCTTCAAGTATGGAGACATCATTCTCTAGGTATGCACATTTCTCAAACTTTCACCTAATCTGAGATATACATGCACCGTAGACTTTCCTGTAATTGGTAGAGTCAGGGGTTTCATCATTCTAAATTAATGCACTACGTACTTTTCCATGTATGCATGCTTCTTAGGGTAGACCAGTGTCCTGCACGTCTCCTTGTGGTCTTGATCAACCTCACTAAGGTCAAACATTAGTCTCTTTAATTCTTTGAACCTATTAACTCCCGCTTGGAAGTATTGGGTGGTGAAGGAGAATGAGAGTTTACACCATGGGCTCATGGTTTCATCCACTAACTTGAATCTACCTATGCAGAAGTGTTGGTACACAACAAACTCAACTTCTCCCTCTATAAGTTCTAGTAGTTGCTCTAGGATTCTCCATTCTTCCCCTGAACACGTCCCTTAAGCACTTATACCACTTGTCTAGGCATGCCTTGTGGGAGGTTGTCATTGTTTCACATGTTTACTTTGTAAATATTTTTGTGGGCGAGTGATCTTCAGCCGGATACTCCCAAAAAAAAAAAGACATATCAGGCACTCCTATCTCCGAAAAATACAATTTTTAGGAGGATATTTCCAAAGAGTATCTTGTCTCCTTCCTCTGCGCTGCTGATTATCTCATCTGCAATGAAGGCTGATAAATTTTAGATTGTGCCCTCTGATATTTTTCTACCTACATTCAACCAGGCCTTATTCAACCATGTCCACCTTGCTTGATCATTTAACTTTCAGACCAAGTGCATGGCCATTCTCATTACTGGGTCTTGGATATCCCCGATATCAAAATACCTTGACCCCTTCTTGTATGCATACATGGCTACTGTGTCCTTAATTGCTTCCTTGTCACACATGTCATCCTTTATATCTTCTCCTTCACAGATAAGACCTGTGAATTTCAAAATTAGCTGAGGGGTTATGCACATCTTACACCCTCGTGAAGTGAAAGTGATATTCATTCACATGCGACATCAACCACTCGATAGATGTGCTCGGGATTTCCAAAGTAGGGAAACTCATAGAGTTACAATAACCCTACCTTCTCCAACTTCACTTTTACCTCATTGCTATAGATTGGAAAACCCTCTGGTGTCCTTTTGTTCATCGAGTGCACTAACTCCAATGCCATTTAATTCTCTATTGTGTTTGTACGATGTTCATAATCACTCACTGCTATCTTTCTCAAATGGGATTCTCACTCCTTCCCAAAGCAAAAATCCATCCAAGTACTACATTTCTACATACCACTCCTCATTCATGCTTGTGGTGGTTGTTGTTGGCTCTCTTCCTTTCCCTTGCCCTTGGGCTTCTTGGGTGACACAGTTGGTTTCTTGGGTGCCATTTTCTAGGTCCTCTTATCACTTCAATCTCTTCTTATTACTCTGCTCTTCAACCCTTCCAACCTTAGATCAAACTTGTGAAGAAAACCTCTTAAACCCATGCCCTAGTTTTTCAAACCCTAACTGGGATAATTCTTTCACAAGATGGCACCTTCTCACAACTACTCTTACACCCATGAAATCCCTTCCTTCTAGTTTACAAATCCAAACTAGTTACTCATGCTCAAACTCTTCAAATTTTTCTTCACACGGATCAATTCTGAAGCCCTAGTTTGCAATGATGCAAAAGCACTTCTCTCTTTGTATTCACAAAGTAAATAATGAAATGCCCAACCTTCTATTTATAGTTTTCCTTATTTTGTGCATTAAATGCTTCTTCACCTACCACCATACTTTAACACTTAATGTGGATTTTTCCAAAAATCCAGACTTCAGTTCCCTTTCTTATGGGCCCAACCTTGCGTAGACAATTCTACAACCTTCTGAGTTGCAGCCAATCCATCCGAAAAAATACTCTTATGCACGCGTCAACAACGTCGAAGGCACTTCTTCCATCCTTTACATGATTTTTTCTCTCACCTACCTTGTGTTGTGTTTGCACTTTTTCCTCTCTTATACGTGGATCCCTAATGTAGCCTTATCCTGACTCCAACCATCCTTTTTCACCTTTCCTTGCATATACTTCCTTTATAGGGCCATTCAACTGTGCTTTCCAATGCAATCCTTCTTAGCACTTCACACTTCAAATTCTTGCACCTTACTCTACCCCACACTAAAATGATGTGCAGTCCTTTACGCATTTATAACCTTTAAAAAGTAATGAGATTACCGATGCCCAAGATGTAACATAAAACTACAATGAGAAAGGGAAACACAAGAAAATAAAATGCATTAAGGGAAATCCTAAACTAACTGACAATACTACCTTATTTACAAAAACCAAGAAGACTTATTTATATTAGGGCTTCAACCTACTCCCATTGAGATGTCCTGAAATCTCATCCCATCCAATGTTTATAACTGCACGTACTGAATCAAGGATGTACGAGATGGTGTAGGGACCCAACCAATGCACTTTTAACTTCCTAGGATGATGCAAAAACTTGGAATCATATAACAACACCATCTGGCCAACCTCAAACTTCTTGTTCCTAATGTGGCGATCATGTCCATGCTTTTTGCTTTGCTTTTTCTGTTGTTTGGCTCCATTTGGCCAATGATCACCTTTCATCTAGCTTCATTAATTTATCAATCCTTTCTTCCAGCACTTTCTCATCATCCAACCCTCCTATGTGTGTTATACATAGAGAAGGTAACATGAATTCAATTGGTAGGACAGCCTATGCGCCAAACACTAATTGAAATAGTGTGGCTTTGTTCAACCTCTTTTAGGTTGTACTATAAACCAAAAGAATGACTGATACTTTTTCATCCCAATCCTTTCTACCAACATCATAAATATTTTTCAGGGTATAACTCAATATTTTGTTAAATGCTTCTGTGGTTCCATTTTCTTGTGGGTGATAAGGTGTAGTTTTGTGATGAGCCACCATGAACTCTACTAACAGGATCCTCATGGTCTCATTCAAGAAATGTGTACCCCTATTGTTGGTTAAAATTAAAAGGCATCCATACCTCATGATAATGTTCTCCCACAAAATATTGTTTCTATAGTTCTTTGTCTACGAGTCTTTAGTTGGGGCTGCCTCTGCCCACCTTGTCAAATAGTCTATGCAAGTGATCACATAGCGTGATCTAGTCCTACATGTTGCTGGTGCAATAGGGCCTACAAATTCTATTTCCCATTTTTCAAAAGGTTCAGCACTAGGGATAGGGTGCAAAGGAATTTCATCTCTCTGTCCTAGCTTGCCAACGTGCTGACAATGGTCACATGCTTTACAATACTCCTTGCAATCCTTATACAGATTTTCCCACCACAATCCTGCCATTAATATTTTATGTGTGGTGGTGTCACTTGCATAATGTCCACCTGCACTTCCTCTGTGTGCTTCCTCTATGATGGTGAAGCGCTCATGCTCTAGTACACACCTGTGTAAAAATTCATCACACCCTAGTTTGTATAAGTCCCCATTGATCAACATGTAGGGTGTGGCATGTATGGCTAGTTACTTTTTCTCTAATGTCTTCATCCCTTCTGGTGCCATACCTATTTTAAGGAACATAGCAATATCCTCCAAGTTTGAGGGCACACACCACAACCTAAACAACTATGCATCTGACATGGTATCTTTAATGCTTTGCATGTCCTCCCCAAATCAATCCTAGACAAATGGTCAGGTCTAGAATTACTCTTGCCTGGTTTGAAAACCACCATAAAATCAAATTCTTGGAACAATAGTACCCACCAACATATGTACCCTTGTAGAATGGGCTTGTTCACCAAATATTTTAATGCCATGTGGTTAGTGTAGAAGATAAAGGTAGTTGCTAGTAGATACTGTCTAAATTTATGAAGCACATAGATCATTGACAATGCCTCACACTCAGTCGTAGTGTAATTTTTCTCTGCTTAGTGTCAACTTCCTACTTGTAAAGCATAGGGGTGATCAAAAATTCCCTCACCAGGCTATGCAAGTACTACCCCAATGGCCATTCGGAGGCATCCACATGAACATGGAAAGGCTTATCCCAAGAAGGGAAACATAGGATGGGCGCGGTGATAAGCCTATCCTTCAAAGTGTCAAATGCCTTCTCTGTGTCTCTCCCCAATGGAAGGCACTTTTATGTCTAAGAAAATATTCTAAAGGTGCAATAATCTTGACATACCCCTTGTTGAAATTTTGATAGTATTCTGCGAGTCAAAGAAACCCACACACTACACTTTGACTAGTTGGCTTCCCAAATCCCACAATCACTGCAATTTTGACAAGATCCACCAGTAAGGCTTCTTTTCATATGATGTATCACAACAAGGTACTTGAGAACGAGGTAGAAAATACACACTTCTTGATGTTGAGGGATATCCTCAACTATTGACACCTTTCAAACATCAATCTCATATTGTCACAATGGTCCTTGACCAGTCCATACATGGTCTAATCATCAAGGTACACCTGGAGAAACTTGTGGATGAAATCCTTGGAAGGCCTACACTACAATGTGTGAGAACACAAGTAGGCACATTCTTCAACCCAAAAGGCATGACCATATAGGAAAAAATTCCCCACTCGGTGGTGAAGGTTTTCTTTCTTTGGTCTTCCTTTGTAATCCTCACCTAGTGATAGCCTGAGAACCCATCCGTGAAAGAGTAGACTTTGTGCCCTGCCACTCCTTCCAAGATTTCTTCAATGAACGGGGTTGGGAAGGGATCAATGACACACACTACATTTAGATCCCTATAATCAACACATATCCTTATCCTTTCATCCTTTTTGATACTAATCACCATTGGAATTATCCACTTTGACTCCTCCATAGCCTCTATGATTCCTAACGCTATCATCTTGTCTATTTCCTCCTTGACCTTCATGCATAGATTGGGGTTCATCTGGTATGGTCTCTTCTTGACTGGGTGTGCACCTTCCTTCAGCTTTATCCTCATCTCCCCAAGGAATGGAGAACATCCTTGAGCTCATGGTACCTGCTTGGGAATAAATCCTCAAACTCACATAAAAGATCAATGATCTTAGAGACTTCCTTCTCTAACCAATAATCTCCAATGATAGCTTCCTTGGGTTCCACCTCCGACCCAATATTAACCTTCTTAGTCTTCATGGGCTCATGGTAGGTGCACATTCTTTCATCAACACTATCCATCACTTTGCGTGAGCCTAGAGAATGGTTAACCTCTAAATTTTCCATCTCTTCACTTGTCTATGACATAGACCATCTTGCCTTTTTCTTTCTCTGCACACACGCGCTCAAACTACACCTCATCAGACTCATCTTCACCAAATTTTCCCTCCAAGCATGGATCTCCTAGAAATTCTACAAGCCTATCCTCTTCCTTTGCACTATCCCCCATCGTAAGGCATTTGACCTCCTGCAATGCCTTATCCACTAATGGTTTGGTGCTTTGATACTCAAATGCTTGGACAAGATCAGCCACTAGTTCTTGTCAATTCCCTGTTTGGTGGCATGTCTCAAAGTGGATGTACCATGCACACATGTAACCCTACAATGTAGAATACATTTTGTGTACCCAAAGGGATGGTGGTAAAGCTTTCATGCCTTCCCTCTAGGATCTCTCATAGGCTTGGATGTGGAAAGAGGCGGGCTCCTTACCATGGTATTCTTTGATGGTGGTGGGCGTGTTGCTTCTAGAGAACCAAATAGAGAAGGAAATTCTCACTTCATGCCATTCTGATAAGCTCTCATGGTGTGTCGCCCACCATCGTGTTGCAGTGCCAAGCAAGACATAGCTTAGCATCTCTCTTCTTTCATTCTTGTTTCTCCACTGGGCCTCCATTTCCTGCAAGAAGGTCTCAGTGTAAGCCCCTCCAGAATACTTAGGTAACTTCCTTCCTCCTAGGTGCCTAAGCAAGTGCACCTTAGGTGCTCTGTTACAAGCCCCTTCAGTTGTCACCCAACCAACTCATAAGTTCCATGCACCCAATTGTCACATGCTAGACTAGTGGTGTCACTTACCGACTGAGCATCCTCAAACTGGATAACTCCATTGGTAGGATGGATTATCTCTGGGTCTCAAATAGAACACACATAAATCCAATCAAGGACCTCTTCTCCTAAGGGATTTGTGTATGGCACTGACTTCCCATCTGTAAGGGGAATGATAACCCTTTCTTCCTCATTCTCAAATCTGATGTACCCCTTATTGAACCAAAGATCCGCATTATTTTTATAGCACCATGGGTGCCCAAGTAGTGTTGGGAAATTGTCTTCCTCGGGAGCACTAAGAATTTTAAGTCCCCAATAAACTAAGAACCCTAAATGGTGATAGTTGCATCCTTTAAGACAACGATGGGAGTTGCCCTTTTTTCCATGTACAACACATGTGAAGACGGCTGCAATGCGAGGCCTTCCCATCCCATCCGATGCCATGCATCCAAGGTGAGAACATTGACCTCTGCACCTATGTCAATAAGGATATTACTATGGATCCATCCATCCATGAATGCATTTACAATGATCTCCCTATCAGATTCAAGGCTACAAGGGGAAGGTTTTCATGCAAGACTTGCCTTCCACACTCTTCTCGGCACATGGTGCCTTCTCTTTCAACCATGCTCCTAGCAGGGGAATAATATTTTCCTCCCTTAGCATCTTGCACACTTCCTTGACCTCATCCATGTCCTTATACGGAGCCTCAACACTTCTCCTATGCTCCTACTACCTAGAGTGCTCCTTAAGACACTAGATTTCTCCCTACAAGCTCCTTATAATATCCATAGTTTCCTGGTATACCTCCTTTTGATGGGCAGGGTCTAGGTACTTCCCATGCACAACTTCCTCTCTTGAAACTAGGTTCTTTTTCCTTGGTATTTCCTTTACGCATGTGGCCTTTACTATTGTTGTTACCATAACAGGTTCCAAGCCTACATCATGTGTTACCCATGGCATCCATTGTGTGTTCACCTTCTTAATGCTTACCATTGCAGTTCCCTTGTCTTTTTGGTGCTACTAATTCATGTGCTCAAACAACTCAGGGCACTCCTCATACTTGTGTTTCTTCCCACACCATGAGAACTACAATAAGTCAAGGCATTCTCATTTATAATGGTCTGTGGACCCACAATTGTAACAAGTTCCTCATGGGAACTCACTTCTTCCTCCTCCGCATGACTATTGTGACCATAGAATCCCCCACAAAACCCCTTCCACATGCTCCTCCTATAACACTCTAAACTGTTGTTACTTCCTCCTGAGCATTCAAGTGTTGATATATGATTTCTTCTGTAAAAGGATGTGTTCCTTTGATTGTGAAGTCATGCTTGATATGTACTGTATCTTCTTTGAAATTGAAGATCTTTGACTGAGTCGAATATGATTGGACTCTTTTATTTCTTTCATTTTTGCACCTGAGTTTAATCTGATCTCGGAATGAATTATGGAGTTATCCATCTATAAGACCCAGCCTGGGATCAGTGGCATTGATCCAAGAGATGCTTTAAGTTTATTCGGGATGAACAAAAATTATAGACCTTACGCAGGTTGCAAGGTCTGAATGCGTTGAATAAGCTATTCCGAGTCTAACTCAGGCTGATCGTGTTAAATGAATTGGTTCCCGATATCGTAATATCATGAAGGTCTTGATCGTGGGCCAGGTAATAAATTCAGATACATTTATTTAACTAGCCTATTGGCAGTGCTGGAGTGAATCCTTTTCGTGAATGTATGTTTGTAGGTTCTTATTCTGAACATTTTAAATGTTAGACCTAAACTAGATTTATTAAGGTTAGTAACCTAAAACTAAACTATAATCTATGGGTTAGATTAGTGTTAATCTAACCTAGGCCTAAGCTATAAGCTAAATGTTCTAAGTTAGTAACCTAGTGCTATGGAGGTTAGTCTAAGTTGCATCTTAAATCCTAACCTATGTTACTAACCTAACTAATGAACAAGGAGGAAAGGGGGACCTATGAAAGGGTGCGAGCCATGGGCGGCAGTTTCTATGGCATTAAATGGGATGGATAAGCATGAAGGATAGGGATATAGTGGAAGTTTTAAATGGCTAGCAAAAGCCGACGTGGCAGAGTCACCAAAGTTAGAAATGGTCTTTGAATTGTTTTTATCCATCACCAACTATGGCGGTCGGTGGCAATGTAGATTGAGCGGGAATTTTGGAGTTAAGGCGATTAATGAACTCGGTCTTCGAGCTCGGGTTTCTCGGGAAGACATGCAAAATGGAAAACTGGTAGTTTGTTTGGTTTTTCATGCGCTCCGGTTTTCTCTCTGTTTGATCACTGGTTCTTCGCACCAGTCTACTTGGAGTTGCATGGAAAAAATGAGTGTAACTAGCTCTTTTCTCTGTCAAGGAAAGTTTATAAGGCATGGAAATAACAAATTATTGTTGCTGAATCTAACGTGGAAAAAGAGGAGAAGGCTCGAGCTCTTTCAGTGGTCTTCTTCGGATTTTTAAGCAATATTACCAGGCATGTTAGGCCCTAACCTTTAAAAATCTTGCTTTCTTTCAAATGATTTCATTAGAACAACTCTGTTCAGATGATTTTTGGGTTCAGTTGGTTTTTATGGTAGCTTGTGTGATTTGGTTGTTGTATCTTCTTACTGGCTCGATTTTTTCAAGTAAACCCTTGATGGGTGTGTATTGTGTTTCGAACAGTTAAACTATCTCGCTGTATTTTGCATTTCGAATAAAGTTGTGGAAATGCTTGCAAGGAAAATACCCGAAATCGGTTCTGGGGGAGTCCATGAATTGTTTCCTTGTTGGGTTCAGGCTACAGTCGATACTTGCTGTCGAAACTTGTCGAAAAGGATACTGTTGGATTTTTGTTTGAATGTTCAGTATATTTCGACTTCTTTATAAGTTTTTTCGTGGGTTATATAAGTTGTGGTTACTGAATCTTGTTGGGTTTTGCTATAATACTTAAGTTACTTTTGAACGGATAACTTGTTGTGTTTATAGTATTTGAATGTGACTTTGTAGAAGTTCTCCCTGTGTTGCAATTATGGGATTTAATTCGATGAAAGTTGCAAGATAAATATACATATGAAATGACCCTGTGGAGTCCTTGGATTGTTCGCATATTTTGGATTTCTGTATAATCCTGGTTGTGAATACTTATTGTATGGGCTCAGTTGGAATCTTTGTTACGAAACCAGTATTTTGCTTCTGTATAAGCCTGATTGTGAATATTTATCATTATTGGCACGGTTGGAATACTGAATATATATATTTATCTTGTATATCGGCTTCTGTAGAAGCTTTATCGTGAATACTGTATGATTTTGGATATGGTGGGAATCCTTGAATAGATAGAGTTTTTCTTTTAACTGTTGCAGAGGTTTAATTGAGAATACTATACGGGTTCGATTCCTTTTTGAGTCCTGGAAAGGTAATATGCGTTTCTACCTTTGAAGAAGTTCAATCGTGAATACTGTATGTTATTGGTATAGTTAGAATTCTTGAATTTGATATGAAACTTGTATCTTTCTACTTCTGTAAAAGTTTATTTGAAGAATACCACATGGGTAAGACTCCTTTTAATCCCGGAGGCGTATATTATGTTTTCCTTTCTGAATAATCTCAGTTGTGGATACTGTTGCTATGGAATCAGTTGGAATCCTTGATATGTGACTGGTGTTCCTACTTCTGTGTAAGCCCTGTTATGATTTCGGTCGATACTGACTCAGTGAGAGTCCTTGAAAGGTGTCTAGTATTTTTAATTTCATTCAAAGCTGGGTTATGAATGTTGTTGTTATTATGAATACTAAATGTTATCAACTCCGGTGGAGACGCTGATAAGTAATTTATGTTGTAACATTTGTAGGAGTTCTTGTTGTGAGTACTTTTAGTATTCTTGATTTGTTGTCATATGAATTCAACTTCAATTGAAACCTTTAATAAAAGTATTGGTTGAATTTGACACTGTTGGAGCCCATGTTATGTTATATGTTGGCTCGATTCTCGATTTTTGTCCTTGCTGTGTTTTAGTAGGGATTAAATTGAACTGAATGCTGATGTGAGTTTCGACTCAGTGGGATTGTTCTTGTGTTTGAACATGATTACGTCTTCTGTAAGCATGAATATCTAGTAGTGAGCTTGACTGAACTAAAGAGCTGATAAATGTACCTCGATAAGAGATGGCATTGAATATTTTCTTGTTTTTCGATTAGTATGGAAGGTTATATGGAGTCTATTTGATAGATTATTCATCACTACCTTGGCGCGAGAGCTACTGTACTGCTAGTAAGCTACAGGAAGTTGTTTTATTTAAATTTTAACAAAACTGTGGTTCTTCTTGTGGTTCGTTTGACTTATTGGTATGCGTATAAGGTGAATGCTTTACTCTCGAGGAGACGGTATAGTCATGAGCTTGTTTGAAGGGAAAAATGAATGACTCGTTTTCTTCTCTTCTGTTGTAAAGTATATGTTGATATATTTTTATCTAACTGTTGGAATTGATTCAACCTACTGATGGAATCATGAATGGTTATGATATTCATTTTACTATGTTGAATGTAATGGTCTGTCTGATGTTTGTTGTCCTTGGGATTCTGATGGATAGTTGTTTTGGATACTTTTGTTCTTCTTGATCTCTAATATTTTTGATGAAATATCGGGAAGGTATCTAGGACTATTTAGTAACTAAAATATGAGTTACGCTTGTATAGTCTTATTGTATTACAAAAGCATAATCTGAAATATGTTTGCATGTTTGGTGAAATGATTTCATTTAAACAGGGTGTTTAATGAAAACAATTGATGGATTGCAATTGTTTTAAGAGTTAGTGCTTATCATGCTCAGTTCATCGAACTGACCCATGTTGACAATTTTTGCAGATGGTTGCCGTAAGTGGTAAAAGCACGCAGATCTGATAGGATGTTCAGATTGTTTAAATTGGTTTTATGATGAATTACAGCTTGATTCTCTAAATGTACTATATGAGGAAAGATGTTCTTTTTCTGATGAGTATTGTATCAAATATGTTGAATGCATAAAATGTATTTGATTAGCTTGAGAGGAATGAAAAGAGTTATTTGTTACTTATATGATTGTATTCGTATCTTGATAGTTTGACCTTCTTCGGTTCAAATGATCTTGAGAGCATTGTTATTATTGTATAATTTGGAGACTTTTGTGATTATCAATATAAGCTTGTAAGAATATGTGACTGAATACTTATAATTGTTTAGTAGTTCTAGTATGTTCTATCTAAAGCTAAATTGGAATTTAGATCACTATCTTTCTGGAAGCTAGGGTTAAAATAAACCTGAACAGGAAGCTAAACGAGCTGAATAAATTATTACTTCCTAGTCTTGATCTAAGTCAAGACGACGTTTAATTGGATTCTTAATCACTATATCTCGATATTAATAAGTAAGATATAAATTCAGTTATGAGAACTGATATAAACCTAAAAAGGGTTTGGTTGGCAATCTCATGTAAAGATTATGGGTTATTGTCCAATTTCGTTGATTTAAGAATTATGTATATTCTATGAACTCCTTGAAGGAACCTCTAGTCCTAATAACTTCTCTTGTGTAATGGGTTTTACTAAGGAAAGTATTTCTAAGGTGAGGAACCCAGGGATTGGGAAAGACTACCCTTAAGGGAGCGTCTTATGGTATAATTTTAACTCAACGTATGTAGCACTTATTAATAAGTAGATCTTTTCGAGGTGGATTTATAGGTTGACGGCACAAGTCAACTGCAGGGTTGTACCTTCGAGAAGATTAGGATCTTCTCGAAGATACAACAGTGCAGGTGACTTATGACGACACCCTTTGCATTGATCGTTAAGATTTACACCTTAAACTCGAACCAGTTACTCTGGGACTGATTAGGAATGTGGTCACGTTATAAGGCTGCCTTAGGAGACTCGGGGTATCTTGACACACTGGTTTAACTAGGGTTGACCCAGTATGTCAGCGTATCCCTAGTCCTCGGGAGCATCCATATAACGTTGTCACCTTACTGATCCGCTCCCGAGTGAATAACTTGGGATAGGAGAGACTGACAGAAGTCAGTATAAGACATTCTACATAACATAGGAATGGGGTGAAGGACGTATTCCAGATTGATGAGTATGCTGTCAAGGAATACGAGACATAAGTATTATGTTTCAAATCTTTGGCCAAAGTATCGCAAGCTGCTGATTGCATTGTCCTAAGTCACCTAGTCTAAGGGATGAGATGCCGATGAATAATGGTAACAATTATTTAGATAGGTTCCTTGGATAGAGCATTCTAAATCCCAGATTAGGGAAGAGAACCACAAGAGTATTGTGTTAAAATAAAAACGCCAACTCTTTGATACTCATGAATAGATCGGTAGATTACCGAGTCATGGAATGAATAGATCGGAAGTACTCCGAGTCATTACAGCTGCATATGGTTATCTGTTATAAGAATGGTTGTTTTGATTTGTGAGTTCTAAATTATGTATTTAGAACTAGGAAGCATTTATCAAAAAAAAATAAAATTACTTGTTCTAATGTATAATAATGAGGATGTTACATCTTGGTATCAGAGCTGAAGGTTGTAGCTCTTGGGCCTATTGTGTCCATAATCTGATAAGAACCTGAATTTTCTTGTAACAGAAAATGGTTAGAACAAGGGGGAACGTTGCGAATAATGCTCCACCTGAAGGAGGGGCGCAACAACCCAAAAACTTGATGAGATCCTTGCTGCCCTGTTGGACACAAGAGATCGTTTAGCTGTACTTGAACAGCAGGTGATGGGAAATGAGGAGGATGATGAAGCTGGTAATAACAATCAGCAACCTCCTGAGGACAACCCCGATATGGGTGTTGATATTAATGCTGGAAATGCACCTGTCCAACCAGAAAACAAAAAGGCCAGGTTGGCAGCAGAACTCACTAATGATATAAAAAGGATAAGCCCACCTAAGTATGATGGCACCACATTAGGAGATGGAGCTGAGAACTGGCTCAGTGAAATGGAGAAGTACTTTGCAATAAGAAACTTCTCAGAGGAAACCAAAGCTATTTGGGGAGCCTATCAGCTTTCCCACGAAGCATCTTCGTGGTGGGATAGCCGTAAAGCTGAACTAAATATTGATGAGACCAATATTACTTGGGATCAATTTAAAGGCTATTTTAGGCAACGTTGGCTGCCACAACTTTTCTATGATCAGAAAATGACAGAATTCCAGAACTTAGCTCAAGGGAAGCTAACGGTAATTGAATACTGGGAGCGGTTTACAAAACTCCTCAAGTATGTACCGTAGTATCAAACTGACGAGAAGTTCAGAATACGAAATTCATCATGGGATTGAATCTCGTGATAGGGGGAGAGGTCGATGTTCACAGTCCAACCACTATGGAAGGAGTTGTTGAAAAGGCCATAAGACAAGAACAGAAATTAAAGGCTATTTCTACTCATAAGGAGGAAGTGCGGAAGAAGATTGCAAACCCTTCTTCAACCTCTCTTGCACCCAAAAAGGGACCATGGAAAAAGTTTGGAAACAAAAGTAAGTTTCCAGGGGATAATAATAAGAAAGCAGTAGCAACTAAGCCTCTGGAAATGTAAGGGATAATTTTTCCAAAAATTATAACAATGGGCAAAAGCCCTATGGAGGCCAACGTGATAATTACAAGGCCGAGGCAATTTTGAGCCTAAAAAGGGACCTGTAGGAGGCTGCTACAAATTGTGGCAAAGACCACTACGTAAATCATTGCCCTTTGAAGAAGGATGATCGTAATCAGAAGCATAAGATACATGCTTTGCGATGAGCGACAAGCAAGTCGGAAAAGCAAGTGACACCTATAGAAGTTCCGGGTAAGTTATTTGGCATACATGTCACTATTATTTTTGATATAGGAGCTACTTGAATGTTTCATTTCTAATAAACTTGCTTCTAAACTTAAAAGAAAAGATGGAAAAATGGATAAATCTTGGACTGTACAGTATGGTAATAACTCTGTTCATACAGTGAGTATGTGTCTTTTTGGGGCAGTCCTTGACTTACCTAATTTCTCCACGGAAGTTGACCTCTATGTTACACCTTTGGGATCGTATGACATTGTCATCGGTGTCAATTGGTTAGCTGACCATAAAGCAAAAGTAGATTGCTATGAAAAGAACATAAAATGTTTAGATGATCAGCTAGAAACAACAGAGATTCAAGGTGTGAAACGGGAAATTTCAGTTAGAAAACTATCAGCTATGCAGCTTAAAAAGGCTAAAAACAAAGGATGTACCCTTTATGCAGTAAAGATATCTGAATTTTCAGAAGAAGATGGTGATTACATGAAACAATTTCCTCTGCTACAAAGTTTCAGGGATGTTTTTCCTGAGGAATTACCAGGGTTACCACCCAAGAGGGAATTTGACTTCACCATCGAAATCAAACTAGGAACGGAACCTATTTCCAAAGCACCTTATCGGATGACTACTATAGAGTTAGTCAAGCTTAAGGCACAATTGCAAGAACTTTTGTCTAAAGGTTTGATTAGACCAAGTGTTTCACCTTGGGGAGCGCCTGTAATATTTGTGAAAAAGAAGGATGGAACACTTAGGTTATGTATTGATTATCGGATGTTGAACAAAGCAACAATCAAGAATAGATATCCACTTCCAAGGATCGACGATCTATTTGATCAGATGTGGGGCAGCGGTCTATTCTAAGATAGATCTTCGATCTGGTTATCATCAGTTAAGGATTAGAGAAGAAGATATTCATAAAACAACTTTCCGAACAAGGTACGGACATTATGAATTCACGGTTCTACCCTTTGGATTAACTAATGCACCCGCAACTTTTATGAACTTAATGAATAATATCTTTCAAGAATATTTGGACAAGTTTGTACTTGTATTCTTGGATGATATTCTCATTTATTCTAAAAGCATTGAGGAGCACAATGAGCATTTGAAGATAGTTTTGGGAATTTTGAGAAAAAGAAAGTTGTATGGTAAGTTATCCAAATGTTCTTTCTTTGATTCAGAAGTTCACTATTTGGGTCATGTTATAAGTAAAGAAGGAATTGTTGTAGATCCTTCAAAAATAGTGGCAATAACTGAGTGGCCTGCACCAAAGAATGTGCATGAAGTAAGAAGCTTCATGGGTCTTGCTGGTTACTATAGAAAATTTGTTAAGGATTTTTCTAAAGTGGCTGCACCAATAACTTCATTGCAGAAGAAGGATAAGAAATTTATTTGGAATGATAAGTGCGAAGCGGCTTTCAAAAGTCTGAAAGGCCAGTTGACTTCTGCACCTATATTAACTATACCAAACCCTAATGGGAGTTTTACTGTTGTAACGGATGCTTCTGGGGAAGGCCTTGGAGGTGTTTTGTTACAAAATGATCAAGTCATAGCATATGAAAGTAGAAAACTTAAGTTACATGAGCTGAATTATGCTCCTCATGATTTGGAGCTTGCTACCATTGTTCATGCACTTCAAGTCTGGAGACACTATTTACTTGGGAAACCTTTTGAGTTGAAAACTGATCACTTAGGACTGAAATATATTTTCACTCAACCTAATCTGAATGCCAGACAGAGAAGGTGGTTAGAATTTTTATCACAATATGATTTTGATATTAGCTACATCAAAGGGAAGGAGAATAGAGTAGCAGATGCTCTAAGTCGTAGGAGGCACATTTATGCTCTTATAACATTAAGAACTCAGTTCAAGGATGAGGTAAAGAGTGCCTCAGAATCAGATGCATACTTTCAGCAAGTAAAAGCAGCGCTTGCTGCAGAACCTAATGATGAAAGGTATAAAGGTTTTCATTTTGATAATGAAGGAATCTTGCGTTATGAAAACAGGGTATACGTACCTATGCTGAATGATTTGAGAAAGAAGTTGTTAGTCGAATTTCATAATTCACCTTTCTCTGGACACCCGGGTATCACAAAAATGCTTGCTGATCTGAAACAGCAATACTTTTGGAAAGGTATGAAAAAGGATGTCATTGATTTTGTGACTCATTGTTTGGAATGTCAACGGTTAAGGCAGAACATATGCACCCTGCTGGATTGTTATATCCTCATAGCATACCGCAGTACAAATGGCAAGTAATAACCATGGACTTTGTACAAGGGTTACCCATGTCCAGGAATAAACATGATGTTATCCTGGTAGTTGTAGATAAACTAACTAAGGTAGCTCATTTCATCACTGGAAATCTAAAGGATGATTCACCAGTGCTGGCCAAAAGATTCGTACATGAAATTTTCAGATTGCATGGTGTACCAGAATTGATTATATCTGACAGGGATCCAAGAATGACGTCAAGGTTTTGGCAAATGCTTAATACAACTCTTGGAACAAAACTAAACTTCAGTTCTGCATATCATCCGAAACGGATGGACAAACTGAGAGGGTAAATCAAGTGTTGGAAGACATGTTGCGAATGTATTGCATGGATCAACAGTATAAATGGGAAGAGTATCTTCCATTAGTTGAATTCGCATACAACAACACTTATCACTCATCTCTTAAAATGGCACCATTTGAAGCACTCTATGGAAGAAAGTGTAGAACCCCTGTTAGTTGGGATAGTGTGGAGGATAGAGTGGTAATTGGACCAGAGATTCTCACAGAAATGGAACAACAAGTTAAGCTGATTCGTGAACGATTAAAGGAAGCAATGGATAGGCAGAAGAGCTATGCTGACCTTAAGTGGGTTGATCGAAGGTTTGAGCTTGGTGAGAAGGTTTTTCTTCGTGTTAAACCCAGAAAGAGTTCTATAACTTTTGGCAAGGCTGCCAAGTTGTCACCTTGATTTGTGGGACCTTTTGAAATTGTCGAAATAATCAATCCTGTAGCTTATCGATTAGCATTACCACCTGCTTTATCTCGCATGCATGATGTTTTCCATATTTCTTTGCTTAAGAAATACGTTTCAGATCTGTCACATGTTTTAAATTGGAATTCCTTGCAGGTCCAAGACCCAGGAATAATCGTGGTTAAACCCACACGAGTGCTGGAAACTCACCAATTGCATTTGAGAAATCGTGAAATACAACAATGTAAGGTCCAGTGGGACTAGTTTAACGAAGAAAGTGCAACTTGGGAAAATCTGGAAGAGATGAAAATTGCTTTTCCTTTTCTTTTTCAACGAGAAATGAAATCATTGACAAAACATTTCTTTTATGAACGTATCTTTTCAAGTTTATATGAAAGCCGATGGAGGAAAACATTATTTAGGTTGAATAAAATGAGTTGTGACATTGATTTCTAGAACTATTCAAGTTGGAAATAGTCACATTGTTTTGTGCACTAATAAATTGGTTGACTCAAGGTTAATCGAATATGTAATCATCGGGATGATGAATATTTTAGAGGGAACCATGTAACACTATGAACCCATTTTTACTTCCTCCACGAGCATTCAAGTGTTGATATATGATTTCTTCGTAAAAGGATGTGTTCCTTTGATTGTGAAGTCATGCTTGATATGTACTTGTATCTTCTTTGAAATTGAAGATCTTTGACCGATTCGGAATATGATTGGACTCTTTTATTTCTTTCATTTTTGCACACGAGTTTAATCTGATCTTGGAATGAATTATGGAGTTATCCATCTATAAGACCCACACAGGATCGGTGGCATTGATCCAAGAGATGCTTTAAGTTTATTCGGGATGAACAAAAAATTATAGACCTTACGCAGGTCAAAGGTCAATGCGTTGAATAAGCTATTCCGAGTCTAACTCAGGGTTGATCGTGTTAAATGAATTGGTCCCGATATCGTAATATCATGAAGGTCTTGATCGTGGGCCGTAATAAATTCGGATACATTTATTTAACTAGCCTATTGGCGTCTTTGGAGTGAATCCTTTTCGTGAATTTATGTCTCAGTAGGTTCTTATTCTCGAACATTTTAATGTTAGACCTAAAATGGATTTATTAAGGTTAGTAACCTAAAACTAAACTATAATCTATGGGTTAGATTAGTGTTAATCTAACCTAGGCCTAAGCTATAAGCTAAATGTTCTAAGTTAGTAACCTAGTGCTATGGAGGTTAGTCTAAGTTGCATCTTAAATCCTAACCTATGTTACTAACCTAACTAATGAACAAGGAGGAAAGGGGACCTATGAAAGGGTGCGAGCCATGGGCGGCAGTTTCTATGGCATTAAATGGGATGGATAAGCATGAAGGACAGGATATAGTGGAAGTTTTAAATGGCTAGCAAAAGCCGACGTGGCAGAGTCGCCAAAGTTAGAAATGGTCTTTGAATTGTTTTTATCCATCGCCAACTATGGCGGTCGGTGGCAATGTAGATTGAGTGGGAATTTTGGAGTTAAGGTGATTAATGAACTTGGTCTTCGAGCTCGGGTTTCTTGGGAAGACATGCAAAATGGAAAACTGGTAGTTTGTTTAGTTTTTCATGCGCTCCGGTTTTCTCTCTGTTTGATCACTAGTTCTTCGCACCAGTCTACTTGGAGTTGCATGGAAAAAATGAGTGTAACTAGATCTTTTCTCTGTCAAGGAAATTTTATAAGGCATGGAAATAATAAATTATTGTTGCTGAATCTAACGTGGAAAAAGAGGAGAAGGCTCGAGCTCTTTCAGTGGTCTTCTTCGGATTTTTAAGCAATATTACCAGGCATGTTAGGCCCTAACCTTTAAAAATCTTGCTTTCTTTCAAATGATTTCATTAGAACAACTCTGTTCAGATGATTTTTGGGTTCAGTTGGTTTTTATGGTAGCTTGTGTGATTTGGTTGCTATATCTTCTTACTGGCTCGATTTTTTTCAAGTAAACCCTTGATGGGTGTGTATTGTGTTTCAATTGTTAAACTATCTCGCTGTATTTTGCATTTCGGATAAAGTTGTGGAAATGCTTGCAAGGAAAATACCCGAAATCAGTTTTGGGGAGTCCATGAATTGTTTCCTTGTTGGGTTCAGGCTACAGTCGATACTTGCTGTCGAAACTTGTCGAAAAGGATACTGTTGGATTTTTGTTTGAATGTTCAGTATATTTCAACTTCTTTATAAGTTTTGTCGTGGGTTATATAAGTTGTGGTTACTGAATCTTGTTGGGTTTTGCTATAATACTTAAGTTACTTTTGAACGGATAACTTGTTGTGTTTATAGTATTTGAATGTGACTTTGTAGAAGTTCTCCCTGTGTTGCAATTATGGGATTTAATTCGATGAAAGTTGCAAGATAAATATACATATGAAATGACCCTGTGGAGTCCTTGGATTGTTTGCATATTTTGGATTTCTGTATAATCCTGGTTGTGAATACTTATTGTATGGGCTCAGTTGGAATATTTGTTACGAAACCAGTATTTTGCTTCTGTATAAGCCTGATTGTGAATATTTATCATTATTGGCATGGTTGGAATCCTGAATATATATATTTATCTTGTATATCGGCTTCTGTAGAAGCTTTATCATGAATACTGTATGATTTTGGATATGGTGGGAATCCTTGAATAGATAGATTTTTTAACTGTTGCAGAGGTTTAATTGAGAATACTATACGGGTTCGATTCCTTTTTGAGTCCTGGAAAGGTAATATGCATTTCTACCTTTGAAGAAGTTCAATCATGAATACTGTATGTTATTGGTATAGTTAGAATTCTTGAATTTGATATGAAACTTGTATCTTTCTACTTCTGTAAAAGTTTATTTGAAGAATACCACATGGGTAAGACTCCTTTTTAATCCCGACGTGTAGACTCCTTTTTAATCCCGGAGGTGTATATTATGTTTTCCTTCGAATAATCTCGATTGTGATATTGTTGCTATGGAATCAGTTGGAATCCTTGATATGTGACTGGTGTTCCTACTTCTTGTAAGCCCTGTTATGATTTCCGGTCGATACTGACTCAGTGAGAGTCCTTGAAAGGTGTCTAGTATTTTTAATTTCATTCAAATTTGGGTTATGAATGTTGTTGTTATTATGAATACTAAATGTTATCAACTCCGGTGGAGACGCTGATAAGTATTTTATGTTGTAACATTTGTAGGAGTTCTTCTGTGAGTACTTTTAGTATTCTTGATTTGTTGTCATACGAATTCAACTTCAATTGAAACCTTTAATAAAAGTATTGGTTGAATTTGACACTGTTTGGAGCCCATGTTATGTTATATGTTGGCTCGATTCTCGATTTTTGTCCTTGCTGTGTTTTAGTAGGGATTAATTTGAATTGAATGCTGATGTGAGTTTCGACTCGGTGGGATTGTTCTTATGTTTGAACATGATTACGTCTTACGTAAGCATGAATATCTAGTAGTGAGCTTTACTGAACTAAAGAGCTGATAAATGTACCTCGACAAGCATGGCATTGAATATTTTCTTGTTTTTCGATTAGTATGGAAGGTTATGTGGAGTCTATTTGATAGATTATTCATCACTTTGCCTTGGCGCGAGCTCTTCGCTAAGAGTAGCTACGGGGAAGTTGTTTTATTTAAATTTTAACAAAATTTTGGTTCTTCTTGTGGTTCATTTGACTTATTGGTATGTGTATAAGGTGAATGCTTTACTCTCGAGGAGACGGTACAGTCATGAGCTTGTTTGAAGGGAAAAATGAATGACTCGTTTTCTTCTCTTCTGTTGTAAAGTATATGTTGATATATTTTTATCTAACTGTTGGAATTGATTCAACCTACTGATGGAATCATGAATGGTTATGATATTCATTTTACTATGTTGAATGTAATGGTCTGCATCTGATGTTTGTTGTCCTTAGGATTCGAAGGATAGTTGTTTTGGATTCTTTTGTTCTTCTTGATCTCTAATATTTTTGATGAAATATCGGGAAGGTATCTAGGACTATTTAGTAACTAAAATATGAGTTACGCTTGTATAGTCTTATTGTATTACAAAAGCATAATCTAAAATATGTTTGCATGTTTGGTGAAATGATTTCATTTAAACAAGGTGTTTAATGAAAACAATTTATGGATTGCAATTGTTTTAAGAGTTAGTGCTTATCATGCTCAGTTCATCGAACTGACCCATGTTGACAATTTTTGCAGATGGTTGTCGTAAGTGGTAAAAGCACGTAGATCTGATAGGATGTTCAAATTGTTTAAATTGGTTTTATGATGAATTACAGCTTGATTCTCTAAATGTACTATATGAGGAAAGATGTTCTTTTTCTGATGAGTATTGTATCAAATATCTGAATGCATAAAATATATTTGATTAGCTTGAGAGGAATGAAAAGAGTTATTTGTTACTTATATGATTGTATTCGTATCTTGATAGTTTGACCTTCTTTGGTTCAAATGATCTTGAGAGCATTGTTATTATTGTATAATTTGGAGACTTTTGTGATTATCAATATAAGCTTGTAAGAATATGTGACTAAATACTTATAATTGTTTAGTAGTTCTAGTATGTTCTATCTAAAGCTAAATTGGAATTTAGATCACTGTCTTTCTGGAAGCTAGGGTTAAAATAAACCTGAGCAGGAAGCTAAACAAGCTGAATAAATTATTACTTCCTAGTCTTGATCTAAGTCAAGACGACGTTTAATTGGATTCTTAATCACTATATCTCGATATTAATAAGTAAGATATAAATTCATTATGAGAACCGATATAAACCTAAAAAGGGTTTGGTTGGCAATCTCACGTAAAGATTATGGGTTATTGTCAATTTCGTTGATTTAAGAATTATGTATATTCTATGAACTCCTTGAAGGAACCTCTAGTCCTAATAACTTCTCTTGTGTAATGGGTTTTACTAAGGAAAGTATTTCTAAGGTGAGGAACCCAGGGATTGGGAAAGACTACCCTTAAGGGAGCGTCTTATGGTATAATTTTAACTCAACGTATGTAGCACTTATTAATAAGTAGATCTTTTCGAGGTGGATTTATAGGTTGATGGCACAAGTCAACTGCAGGGTTGTACCTTCGAGAAGATTAGGATCTTCTTGAAGATACAACAGTGCAGGTGACTTATGACGACACCCTTTGCATTGATCGTTAAGATTTACACCTTAAACATGAACCATTTACTTTGGGACTGATTAGGAATGTGGTCACGTTATAAGGTTGCCTTAAGAGACTCGGGGTATCTTGACACACTTTGGTTTAACTAGGGTTGACCCAAAGATGTCGGCGTATCCCTAGTCCTCGGAGCATCCATATAACGTTTTCACCTTACTTGATCTACTCCCGAGTGAATAACTTGTGATAGGAGAGAGGCCGAGAAATCGGTATAAGACATTCTACATAACATAGGAATGGGGTGAAGGATGTATTCTAGATTGGCAAGTATGTCGTCAAGGAATACGAGACATAAGCGGTATGTTTCAAATCTTTGGCCAAAGTATCGCAAGTTCTGATTGCGTTGTCCTAAGTCACCTAGTCTAAGGGATGAGATGCTTTGATGAATAATGGTAACAATTATTCGAGATAGGTTCCTTAGATGAGAGCATTCTAAATCCCAGATTAGGGAAGAGAACCGCAAGAGTATTGTGTTAAAATAAAAACGCCAACTCTTTGATACTCATGAATAGATCGGTTATAGATTATAATAAGAATGGTTGTTTTGATTTATGAATTCTAAATTATGTATTTAGAACCAGGAAGCATTTATAAAAAAAAAAAAAAAAATTACTTGTTCTAATGTATAATAATGAGGATGTTACGCCTCCATCTGTGTGTCCTTCATAACAATGGTCATCCTCCTTGGAGCTACTAGTAATGCTAGTCTGCACACACCATGATCAATGGCCTCATGGATTTGGTTAATCAATCTGCAGTCCTTAGTATCATGGGTTGTAGAGGTGCAGATCTTACAATAGCAGGACACATTCTTCTGAATTACACATTGTAATAAGGGACATCTACTTGCATCATGGTCCCCATGAAAAATTTCATAGTCTACTATTATAGTGTGTACTATCCTCTAGGGGAAACTATCCTTGACATGCCCCTCTACTTCACAATCTGTACACCATATACCATTGTGAGTCTCATGGGCTGATTTCACAAACAACTTCTCTAGCTGCTTAGCCATATCAGTGATTTGAGCCTCTAGGAATGGGCTAACATCAGTATCAACAATTCCAATAGCTTCGGCACATAGATCAGCTTCTAACACATCTAGCAGTGTGAAAGTTTTATGAGATAAAGATCTTCTAAATGGAGTTATAAACCCACCCACAAACCATTGAGCATGTTGTGAAGGGTGAATTTTATATGAAAATTTTAACAGGAGAGTCTTAAACCATGCGTCATACTCCCAAACACCCTTCGTCATTTCCTGTTGAATCTCCTTTAGGGCACTGATGCTCTTCTTTTCAAACTCAAGGATGTGGAATTCTTCCAAGAAGGTGTTCTTTAAAGCATTATAATCCACCACCATTTGATGAGGGTCATATTTCCTATACAGATATGGTTGTGCCCTTGCAACGTCATTACAAAATGATTGGCCTTCTACTCTGGGGTGGTGATCCCCTTCATGCACCATATCAGCTCACACTTGTGAACATGTTCTGCAACATCTTCAATACCTCTGTAATCTAGAAAATGTAAATAAATTTAAAAGAAGACTTGAGGAGGTGGTGGGCCCTTGTCCTCTTGACCACCGAGCCTTGGTGTCCTTAAGTGTTTCCTCTGCCGCTAGATCCACCGGATCCACTAGGTCCTGTTCCTCCTAACCCACCAAATCCACCAGGCCACCAGGTCCTGTAGTGGTCATGCCAAGGGTCCCCAAAGTTCCACTGAATTGCATGTCGATGGTTTGTGATAATTCCCCACTACCACTAGTGTACCATGCACCACTCCCAGATGTGAGACCAAAGGCTTGTGTACTTTCTCCTTGTCCAAAAATTCCTCTGAATACTGGAATAGTATGCGTAGCCATAGAAGTGGGAAATGAGAAATTGTATCTCCTAGGCGTAGATCTGTCACTTCTACTGATACCAACTGGGTCAGCGATACTCCTTCCTTGATTTGGAAAACCAAGTGCTAGGGTTTGGTCACTAGGTGGGTTCAGATGCATGCCAATGAATCTTCTCTCTCCACGTGATGAACTCTCATAAGAATTCGAAGGGGTCTCTCTTACGCACTTACCACGATGGGTTACCACAAAGCTGCTCCGGTTCTAAGTCCAAAGTGTGAACCTCAACTCCTTCTCATAATGTCTACCTCCATAGATCCATCACACCTGTAACCTCACATTTTCTAGCAATATCCCTTTCACATGCTTCACTATACTTGAGTCATCTCTCCTCCCTTTCTTTCTCCATCATAATATCTACCATCTTCCTCCACCCTATTTTCCTCTCCTAATGCTTAGAACGGTTTAGCCACCAAAAAAACGCCTCTAAACCCAAGGTATCAATCAATATCTTCATTGCAAGAGGAATAACACATAGAAATGATCCTCTGGGCTCTTGCAAAACTCAAACTCAAGGTAACTTACGGACAAGAATATGTGGAAATAGCATACTTCAAAGTGTAGCTAGCTAGTAAAATTTTCCACCAATTATCTAGAGCACAAGTCCACATCAGATCTACATCCTACAGCTTTTGATAGTCCTCTTGTGTCCACACGTGTGCTGTATAGAACCAAAGTTCTCTGGATGCATATGCTGAGAGCCATTCGTATAGCTATATCGGAAACAACCGAAAAAAAAATTCATACGGTTCATGGTAGAGATTCTCTTCCACCCACCTTCGTGCATTAAAATCAGGCCCAATATTGAGTCTCTAAGAAAATGCGTCCTCTGTCCTCCTAAACCAAGATTCAACACTCTCTAGAGTTAGACATTTTTCATTACTCATTATCCAGACCATGATGCATGCCATTTCCCACTACAACTTTGAAAAGATGTCCTGGAAATAGAACCAAGATGTAGTCATTTTTACACCCACCAAAGAACAAGGGAATCCCATGCGCACCGACCTTTCACCCAATGGGCACTGGGTGCTCACGAGGCACGTGCGGGTGCCAAGTCTCTCTTTTATGTGAGTTAAGTGGGAAACCATCATTTATGTCAGGAACTTAATGAATAAAGGTGGAAATGAGACATATAATCATCATAGGTCTCATAACAACCTATAGAAAAATGTATTCATTCCAAATAGAGGGTACATACAAATAACATATAAAACTACATCGAAAGGAAAATACATAAGGATTTACATCTATTCCATAAAATCCATGAACATAAATGAAAATATATAGATATGAACCGCATCAATTAAATTCATACTCATTCATGTTTGTAACCTCATTATATTCAATTGATCCATTAGATTACCACAACTTGATCAAACCAAAGTCCTACATCACGGTAGGGATCATGCCCTTCATCCATATAAAGAAATATTTATGTCCCATCACCTTAATAAATTACTCCCTTATATAATCTCTACCCAATGCTATAGATTTCTCACAGTATTTATGCAGAGCTCCACTCTCTATATTCTCCTCTACGTATATTTGATCCGCCCCATTTTCTTCTACAGGTGCTTATATTTATAGGCATCGCAGAGTGCCAACTCATCCTTCTGTGGCCTCAGATCTAGCACCAAGTGTCTGAATGTGGTCCTCTATGGGAGCATGCTCCTTTAGATCCAAGCTCTCCACTCCTTGTAATGATGGTCTTCTGGAATCCTCTATCACTAAGCATATTCCTTTCATGGGCATCACGTTGCCAGGTTGGCACCTTATCCACTCCTCATTCATTGTCGGGTCATGCTTTTCTCATGTCCTACCTAATACGCCAAATATGGCTAAGTCCCGAGACCTTGTCCTCCGACACGTAACACAGCCTTTCTAAAACCCTCATAGAACCTTACCTTATGCACCTTCTCCTTACACGCCCATCTTCAACCTAGGCCTTGTGCGCCCATGCGCCTTTTTGTACTTAGCCAATATTTTAGGGGCCCAACAAGAAATGTGATTTAGAAACTATAAATTTTATTATGTGTACCCTCAATTGAACCTAAGTAATTACATAAATTATTTTAGGATAGTGCATGACACTTTATTTTCTCCCATCATATGCCTTTTCTATCATGAGTGAGAGAACAACAAGACATCTACACATGAAAATAAGGTGAGCATTGGATTTGGAAGCTACTTCATCCAATTCCAAACTTTCACATATATCGATTCATTAGCTTCTGTGATGCTCCTTAAATTTTGATAAGATACTTGGATGAGAAATGGGAACTATAGGAAGTGTTGAAGCTAGTGGTAGTACACTAGTTAATTATAGGAAAGAAAAAAACAAACATCAAACTCCCAATCAACATTGGAAGGTACACTTGCCCAACATTGGTTAAGGCAAGACTCATAGTAGAAATGGGTAGATTTGCTTTGCATAAACTTTTTCCTAGACGTAATTATGATATTATATGGATTCTTCAAGGATCCTTGGATAATTGATATGAATATAAACCTCATTATGAGGATTATTGTAAGGATTTTAGGGATAAGAATGAGGTCATATTGAAATAATACTCTAGGAAGACCCCACCTAGTTGATGAATTACAAAAAAATCTTCTTTATGGATTTTTGATGATATGAAATTGGTAAGAAAATATTATGTTGATAAGAAGATAACATCTCAACCCATCCAAAGTGTAGATTGGGAAATGAAATAAAATACGTCACTACATGACATAACTTCCCACATCATAAAAAGGACATTGGTATGGCTGAGCGGTAAGGGGGTTGACTTGACCTGGAAAACACAATCTTAAGGGAGTATATAGAAAGTGGGATCAACAAGGACATGCTTCTCCCTTATAGAAAGGAAGATGTAGCTTTAGATCATTTGAAAGGGAAATCCCCACAAATTTTAATCAATGGATAAAATTTAGTGGCTATTTAAGAGCTAACTATAGAAATGAGAAAAATAGGGACTCTAGTACCAAAGTTGACACATATATTAGAGAAGATATCAAATAAAACAATGTAGAGTGTCTTAACCATTGTAGCTACACCTCTCCAAGTAGTACCACATCCTACCTCTATGAAAAATGAACCTATGGAAAATGAGACTACTCAAGTTAAAGTGTTAGCAACCTCATATAAAGGATCATCTCGTAGTAATTTCATTTATCCTTAATACCACTTCTAACCCCAAGCACACCATCTTATCAACGAACAAGTGTTGGGTGTTCACCCAAGGCATACACAAGTGCCGAGCCCCTCCTTTATGTGAGAATTGTGAGAAGGTTTTTCCAAAGTGGAGGATGAATTGTAGAATGAGAAGTAAATTCACTTAGTTAATAAGGTAGAATAAGCACCTAATAGATGTACACATTAATACATTACATCCAATAAATAATGAGCATTATAACCTAGATCGAGTCATGAAAACCATATAATATGATGCCTTACACCCTTTTAAACATGATATATAGAACTAAACCTTATATATATTCATTGGTAGCCACATTAAAATCAAAGCGGGTCATCATAGACCATACGTGTTAAATATCGGATACCTAACCCCTACAGATCTTTCCTAGAATGAGATCCTAGCTATGCCCTTCCTTTGTAACCTCTATTACGAGATATTAGTGCCACAAAAATGCTCATGACAACCCTCACAACCCTTAGAACTAATTCCTCTAAACCCTAGCATTACTACAACACTCTGTTTAGATCATATATCATCTTGGTACTGATTTCTCTAATCAGCACCTCTTTTTATAGGATCAAAACCCACCACCATGCCTTCTCTTCTAAAAAGATCATGTTCCAAGTGTCGATGTGGTCCTCCAATGATGAATTTTTATCCCTTATAAACCCTCCACTCTCTGCAGGATGTATTCTAGGAATATTCTGTGTGGAATATCCTTTTCTTGACCTCAAAGTTTCTAGACTAGCACCTTATCCATTCATCATGCCTAGTTTGGTCACGTTTTCCCCAAGTGCCTCTAGAATACCGAATATGAATAATTCATTTGATCGTGTGTTTTGCCTTCTATGCACGCCATAATTTCTCCTTAACCCTTAAACCTCTTTTTATGTGATGAACAAACAAGCAAAAACAAAAGTGATCAAAAACGTGCCCGAGCAATACCGGGCGTCCCAAGGGAAAAAACGCGCCCCAGGAGAAAAAAAACGCGCCCAAACACTAAAACACGCGGCCAAAGGAGAAAATGCGGCCTGAACAAGGAGAAAATGCTTCAGATCCATTTTTTGGGCAAATACAACCCTAAAAATGCCCCTTCACCAGCATGCGCCACGTGGCATCCATTTTCCAAGAGGTAAGTCAATTTATTTGTCAATAAATACAAATTGCTTCCTTCCATAGTCCAAGCGCCCCAAGTGGCCAAGTTGGTTAGTGCATGTGCCTTAGAAGTGAGAGGTTTGAGGATCAAATCCCACTAAAAACACTCAAAAACTCTCCTTTTGCATCTGGCGGAAATTTTGGCGAAACTGCTAAATTTAGCAGGTTTTTTGAATTTAGTTACAGCTAACTAAATTTAGCGGAGCAATCCCTAACTTAGGGTAAAAAAAAAAATTCTCCTATTTGGTCTGTTTTCTCATTCCAGACATTTTTTGCAAAAGGAGACCCACCTAAAAATTGCATTTTCAGCTATTTTTTTGCAATTTTTAGCATTTTGGGTTCAGGAGGTCACCAGGACCCCGAAACTGAAATTTTTTGCCTGTTATTCAAAATTGTACTACATATTGTACTAATTTGCAGGTTGCCATAGTCAACTGCAAAACTTTGTAACTACTCAGAAACTGGCAGAATTGTAATCAAAAATAGTAAATTTGGTTCTGTAACACTCACGAGATCCTAGATCTCATTCGCAGCGTTCGGTATATACGGTGCCTCTGGGAAGCACTTACGGGTAAAGCCGTCACGACTACTACTACACTTAATGCCTAATATAGCTGCAACAACATCGTCTAGGCATCGTCCCTATAAATCGAAGAGGAGTAATAAGGTCACAATGCACACACTATGAACCATCCCATCCGTCTGTGAACGATTACAAGACATAAATCCGAACTGAGAAATTATCCTAGTATATAGCGAAGTTACACGCACGTATGAGGATATTTCTTTGAGCTGGTGTCAATAATCACACAGACCCCATCAGTACTATCTTGGTACCACGTATCGAATTCTTTCATGTACGTTAACGCCTCTTTCACGTACCGCCGGGTATATAGAAAGGGCGAGCTTCTTCCACGTACCGATGGGTATATCGGAAGGGTGGGTATATAGAAAGGTTCGGTATATCGGACTGACGGTATATAGATTGGGAGACCTTATACCTGGAGTGATAAGAGCCAAAACCCCGTCAATGATCTCTCTCGCAAAATGGGCACCAATGCCCCCAAATTTTTTCTTCCGGATTCACAATTGCTCAGAGGAAGCAACTATGCTGCTTGGAAGACAAAAATCAAAACACAACTTGAGTTTGAAGAAATCGCTGTTGTGGATCGGTACTCTAACCAGATCACCAACGGATGCAACACAACAATGACAATTTGATAGAGCAGATCAGAAAGCAAAGCTCATCATCTTGTTTGGAGTATCCGACGATGTGCAAGCCCACATTCGAGATGCCACATCAGCAAAAGAAGCTTGGGATAAGCTAAGCACAATATATGAGGCCAAGAACAAGAATGTCATACTCAATTTGCAGAGTCAGTTACATACATTGAAATTTAAACAGAATGAGAAAATTGAAGCCTTCCTAAGAAGAGTTGCAGAGTTGAGGGCTTCACTTCTAGCCCTAGGAGAAGAGGTCAAAGATGAGTCTCTCGTTCCCATTGTTCTGAGAGCTCTCCCTTCTTCTTACCGAATTTTTGTCACAACTCTAAACTTGTCAGATACGACAATTAGTTTTGACAAGTTAGTAAACCTACTGCAACAAGAGGAAGCAATGCACAACAAGGATGATGAAGAGGAGCAGGCACTGTCTTCACATCAAAAATGGAAAGGAAAAGGTAAAGGTAAACCTAAATCCTATCAGAAGTCCCCACATCAAAATCAGTATCATGGGGACAATCAACAGAAGAAGCGATGTCCCATTTGCAAAAGAGGACATGACTTGCAAGAATGTTGGTTTAACACATATAAGAAAGGTTCATCAAGCAATTCTGGACCACAACAACAACAAACTTACAAGGGACATTCAAACAATTATCACGGGTAGAAAAAGGGGAACTGGAAAAGAAGACCCCACCAGCAAGGTAATATTGCTGAGCAACAAGATCAGTCAGACAATGAAGACTTCTTGTTCACTGCTCGATCAAGTGAACCATCCACGTCATCTAGTGACGTCTGGTATGTTGATTCGGGAGCCACTCGACACATGACCAGCCACGAGACCGGTTTATTTCAATGAGGACACGCCATCGAAAAATCATGTTTCATTTGGGAGATGATTCTTCATATACAGTTCAGGGGATTGGAAACATTTCTCTACCCCTTGGTTCACGCAAATGCAAACTATCAGATGTTCTATATGTCCCTGGGTTGACAAAGAACCTTCTTTCGGTCAGTCAACTCCTAGATCACAACCTGAAAATTGACTTTGATAGTCAATCCGGCAAGAAAATGTGTTTGATTCGAGATAAATCCAGAGGCTCGAAAATAATTGCAAAAGCCTCAAATGTGGGACGAATGTTTCAACTTGATTTCATTCACAAAAATGATCAAGCACTCATGGCTAAAAACTCCACCTCAGCTCAGTTGTGGCATCGGAGATTTGGTCATGTAAGTTTCAAATATCTCAACACACTTCGTCGGTGTAATATGGTACATGGGCTACCATCTCTTCAGAAGGATACAGACAAGTGTCCTCACTTTGCTTAGCAGGGAAACAACACAGAGTTTCATTCCAAACAAGTACTTTTCAAGCTCATGGTAAACTTGACCTGGTTCATACCGATCAGTGCGGTCCGATGCAGCCAAGTCATCCAGGGTTCCAGTACTTCATGCTCTGTGTTGATGACTATTCACGGAAAATGTGGATTTTCTTTCTTCGCAAGAAAAGTGAAGCCTTTGAAATGTTCAAAAAGTTCAAAGTGACAGTTGAGAAAGAAACTGGTCGTCACATTAGAACTCTCCGCTCAGATCGAGGGGGGGAATTCACCAGTGATGAGTTCAGAGACTACCTACAAACTCACGGGATTCGTTGACAAATGCCTCCTCCACACACACCACAGCAAAATGGTGTTGTCGAGAGAAGAAATCGTACTATCATGGAAATGGTGGGATGCATGATAGATGATTCTGAACTTGCAAAGACATTTTGGGTAGAAGCAGCAAAAACAACAATGTATTTGTTAAATAGAGCGCCACAATCTGCTCTTGATGGAATTACACCACAAGAAGCATGGTCAAAAGGAAACCATCCATTACACACCTCGTAGTATTCGGGTGCAAAGCCAGCATGCACATACCCAAACAGAACAGAAATAAATTGGACATGAAGTCACAAAATCTCATCTTCATTGGATATAGTGAAGAGACTCTTGGGTATAGATTGATGGATCCAAAGACCAGAAAAGTCTACACAAGCAGAGATGTTGAGTTTTTCGAGAAGAAGGAAGCGAGACTCCTCCTCCGGACTCGAAGATGTAGATTTTTCACCGGTTGTAAAATGAAGCTAATGTTCCCTCAGAAGATGAAAGTGATGATGGGGATGATGGTGTTGATCAGATAGAACCACAACCCATGGGAACAGCTCAACGTATGCCTAAATGGTGTACAAGCACATTACAAGATGCAAGATTGGATGCTCCACCGGATACATCCACCCCGGACCACGGACTCACATAAAAGCAAGAGAAGAAGTTAACTTTGCTTTGATGAGTAGAGTTATTGAAACAGATGAGCCATCTACAGTCCAGGAAGCCCTACAGTCAAAAGCTTGGAAAGATGCCATGGATTCTGAATATCAATCAGTGATGAAGAATAACACTTGGCAGCTTGTCGATCTTCCACCAGGGAAGAAACCCATTGGTTGCAGATGGATATTCAAAACTAAGTACAAAGCAGATGGGACAGTGGACAAGTGTAAAGCAAGACTTGTAGCAAAGGGGTACGCACAGAAAGAAGGCATTGACTATGAGGAGACATTTTCTCCCACAACTAAGATCAAAATGATCAGGATGATCTTTGCTCTAGCTGCTCAGTTTGGATGGAAAGTTCACCAAATGGACGTAAAAAGTGCCTTCCTGAATGGAGATTTGCAAGAAAAAGTCTACATGACTCAACCTAAGAGATATGTTGTACCTGGTCAAGAAGAAAAGGTATGCAGACTCAAGAAATCTCTGTATGGCCTCAAACAGGCACCCCGGGCATGGTACATCAAGATTGATGAGCATCTCGTACAACATGGATTCATCAGAAATCCATACGATCCCAATCTCTACCTCAAAAAGCAAGGGGGGGAGATGGTGATTGTTGTAGTTTATGTCGATGATCTAGTCATCACTGGTAGTTCAATGAAGATGATTGATGAAACAAAGAAATATCTTAAGCGATCATTCGACATGACAGATCTCGGGCTTATGCACTACTGTCTTGGACTAGAAGTATGGCAGAAAGAGAATCATATCTTTGTTTCTCAGATGAAATATACCAAGACAACGCTCGAGAAGTTTAGGATGATGGATTGCACACCAATTGCTACACCTATGGAGAACAGATTACAGTTATCTCGTTCAGATCCATCTCCTGAGGTAAGTGCCACTCTCTATCGGTAGCTGATTGGGAGTCTCATTTACCTGACCTACACTAGACAAGATATCAGCTTTGCAGTGAGCTATCTATCCAGGTTCATGCAAGAACCCAAAATTTGTCATTGGAAAGCAGCAAAGCGCATTTTGAGATATCTCAAAGGATCAGTAGATCTTGGTCTAGAATACAAGAAGAATGAAAACTTCTTCTTGATTTGGATATTCGATTCGATCATGCGAGTAACATTGATGATAGAAAATCCACTTCAAGATTTGTATTCTTTATGGGATCTGGACCAATATCATGGGGAAGTAAGAAACAACACTTTGTTTCTCACTCTTCCACAGAATTTGAGTATCGTTCTGCAGGAGAAGCTGTTTGTGAAGCGATTTGGCTACGTCACATACTAGAAGGACTTGGAATACCACAAGACAAACCGACCACCATGTATGTTGACAATGAAGGTGTTCTCAAACTTGTTCGCAATCCATTTTTTGAGAGAACAAAGCACATTGAATTTCAGTTCATTTCATACGCGAACATGTGTTGAAGCACAACATCCACTTGATTTTGTCCAACAATTTGAACAACGAGCGATATTTTCACAAAGTCACTTGCACGTGACAAGTTCGAGTTGTTCAGAGCATTTCTCTCCTCATCTCTTCAGACAATGTACAATTAAGGGGGGGAATGTTAGGATAAATTTTATTATCCTATTATTTAATTATGCATAGGTTAATTATTTAATTAATTTTAAATAATTATATTGTTATATGGTTAAACAACCATATTTGTCTTTATTCAGATTGTTATATTGTTTTAAACAATATATTTGTCTTTATGTAATTTTGCTTCTGGATGTTATTGGAAGCTTGTTTATTCTAGTTTTGGTTGAACTGTGCAACTCATTTTCCCGGATGTATTTGGGTATGCAATATCTATAAATATCAAGAGCCCATCCTCTGTAATTTTTGATTGATTGAGATCAATAAAATCTGATCAAAGGCTTCCGTCCCTATTTCTCAATCAACACTTTACTAAGTCCTTTATTATGGCCACTACCTCTCTTTTCATGGCATCTTCTATCTCCTCCTTGTTGGGCTTGGGGTCCTTTGATCCTTGGTGTTCACTTCCTCACTTTCCCCAAGGGTACCATGAGCACCTTATTTGATCTCATCCATCTCTTCATTCCCTTCCTCTAAGTCATGTATGTGTCATACAAGGATGGTCTAAGCCTCTCCATGCTCTTCATCATCCCCGTCACACTTGTATGCCTTTAGGCTCTTCATTTCTTGAGTCCTCTTATTCTTCTATCTTCTACTTCTTCCTAAGGGGTGACTCTAGTATAGGACACTCTTCCTTCTCTTCTTGATGGGAGACTCCTTCCTTGTTGAGGACTCTTCTTTTATGTACAGGCTTTTCTTGTTCTAGCACTTCTTCCTAAGGTATTTTCTCTTTTTCTTCTATGAGTATTTCTTGCGACAATTGGGATCATGGTACATATGAATTAGTCGGGTGTGAGTGAAAAGCGTGGTTACACACAAGAATGGATTTCATTCAATCCGAAGGATAGGTAGTATAGTAACTCGGTATATAGGGATGAAAGATCTTCCTATTTCTAAAGGTCATGGAAATGCATAGTGGGCGATAGACCAAGTTACATGGAGATATTTGTTAGTATATACACTATGTGGGATAGTAGGATCTTCATGGTGGGTAGTCCACAGAGATATCCTTATATAATGGGAAGAAATTGGGATAGCCTTATCTACTAGGTTTATAAAGAATAATGCACCTATGCAAATCTACACTTATAATGGTGATAAACATGTTCAAATCACCTTCAATAGTGTGAGAGACTCTAGATAGTAGTTTAGGAAGCATTACCACATTCACTTTGGGTGAATAGATTGTATTCCACACTCCAAGGATGTGCACACGCTTGTTATGTATGTGTAGAACTACATAGAGAAACTAGGAACTGGAAACATTTGACTGCATGTATGATCTAGATGTTTGACTACTTCTCGACTAAACCTCTTGTAGCAGAGGCATTAAAATTTTCAAGCACTTAACTATGGGAGATAGTTCAAAATTAGAAGAGAATATTCATAGGAATTATTTGGTGAGATAGTGTTCAGAGCATGTTTTGAAAAGGAAGAAGAAATGGACACCATTCTACTTGAGCACGTTTTCCTTGAGAAAGAGAAAGGAAAGATGGTCTACATAGTGGATGACAAGGAAGTTGAGAACCTGAATATTGAACATTCACACGGGGATGTACATGAGGTCTTGGATAGTGTAGACAAGGATGTGCATTCCTACCATGAACCCATGAAGACAAAGAAGGTGAATATAGGTTTGGAGGCCGAGGCTAAGGATTCCATAATTGGAGATTACTAGTCAGACTTAGAGGTAGCAACGATCATCAAGTTACTTAGGTATTATCATGACTTATTCCTCGAGGATATCATGAACTTAAAGGTGTCCATGAATCACTTGGGAAATGAAGATAAAACTTAAAGATGGTGCACGACTAGTTAGAAAAGAGACCTTATAGAATGAATCCTAATTTGTGTAAAAAGGTGAAAGAAGAAATTGATAAAATTTTGAAATTTGGAATTATCAAGCTCGATGAGTTGAAATGGGTTAGCCTACTTGGTGATCGTGTATCAAGAAGGACGAAGGAAATTATGATATGTGTGACTACATGAATCTAAATGTTGCATGGGTCACAAATCCATTCCCTACGTCATTCACTAAGGAAATACTAGAAGGAGTTCTAGTGTGTGAAATATATTCTTTCACAGATGGATTTTCTAGGTATCATCAAGTTAGGATCACAATGGAGGATCAAGAAAAGACAACATTTACTACTAAATGGGGTATTTTTTCCTATACTGTGATGCCCTTTGGATTGAAAAACACACCTGATGTATTCTCGCGCATAGTTGCTCAGGCATTCAAATATTTTATTCACAAATTCTTACAGTTTACCTATATGATTAGGCATAGTATATGGGCTTATGAAAGATCATTATGACAATATGTGCTTAATGTTTGAACGATGCAGACAATTGAGTATCTCTTTGAACATCAAGAAGTGCATATTTTCTACACCATTTGGGATACTATTAGGACATATAATTTGCAAGGAAGGTTTGCTAGTTGATCCAACCAAGGTTGTAGTCATTTTAGGCCTAGAAGCGCCTACCAGTCAAAGTGAGGTGTGCAGATTTTTAGGTCATACAGGATATTATAGAAAATTCATCAAAGGGTATGCTAGAATTGCTGTACCCTTAGAAGAATTAATGAAGGGGAAAGGTACATTTTATTGGGGAGAACCACAACAATGTGCATTTGAGATATTAAAAGAGAAACTTACTACCATGCCCATTCTATGCTTTCCCTCATGGGATAAACCATTTCATGTACATGTGGATGCTTCTGGTATGGCCATTAGTGGTGTGTTATCTCAACCTGGTGAAGGTATTATAGATCATCAATCTTTTTGCTAGTAAGAAGATGACTCTGCTAAAAAAATGATACAACTACGAGTGCGAAGCTTTGTGAATGATCTACGCATTGTACAAGTTTCAACGGTACTTGTTAACAACATTTTTGTTTTATAAAGATTATATGGCATTGAAGTACTTGGTAAACAAGCCGGTATTAGAGGAGCATAGGTAGATGGGTGCTCCTATTTCAAGAGTTTGACTTCACGGTTGTGGTGAAGCCGAGGAAAAACAATTCTCTAGACCGGACCATTTATCTAGAATCAATTCAGGAGAGGATGCACAGACAATTGAAGAAACAATGTCGGATGCATAGTTATATAGGTTACAATGTGTGCCCACAGAATTAGAAGACATTGTTATCTTTCTATGAACAGGTATGGCACCAGAAGGAATGAAATAATTAGAAAATAAGTAGCTTGTTATACACGTGGCACCATTTATGTTAATCAGTGGTGACCTTTACAAGCTAGGAAGAGATGAAGTATTACACTATTGTGTGTTAGAGCATGAGTGCAAGGATATCATGGAAGAAGCTCATGGTGGTATTTCAGGAGGCCATTACGTAGGTGATAACTTCCTAAAAGATCCTAATTATTGGATAAAGGCTGTAAATATTATTGTAAGGTGTGTGATCATTTTCAGCACCTAGGAAAACTAGGGCAAAGAGATGAGATGCCTTTGAGACCAATTATTAGTGCAGAATCATTTGAGAAATGGGCCATTGATTTTGTAGGACCTATTTCTCCAACCACGTGTAGGACTAGATTGCACTATATCATTTCTTGCAGAGATGATCTCACACGGTGGGAAAAAGTAGCACCTATGTAAGATTGTAAGGAAGCTACAACAACTAGGTTTCTATGGGACAATGTTCTTACACGATATGGGTGTCCTTTAAGTTTGACAAGTGATAGAGGTACACACTTTATAATTGAGAAATTTAGGATCCTATTAGATGATTTTATGGTTGCACACCATAAAACTACACCCTACCATCCTCAGGAAAATGGAACTGCTAAGGATTTCAACAAAATTTTGGGCCAGACTTTGACAAATATATGTGATGTTGGAAGCAAGGATTGGGATGACAAAGTGTCAGTTGTTCTTTGGGCATACAGAACAAATTACAAGAGATTGAATAAGGCCATACCGTTTCAGTTGGTGTTTGTACGGAACTGTTCTTCCTATAGAATTTATGTTACCTTCTTTGCGCATTGTGTGTGATGGAGATCTAGTTGATGCACAAGATTTAGAAGAATGTATCAAAAAGATGATTCAAATGGATGAGCGATAAACCATAGCATGATGGAGTCGAAGCGAGGAAAAGGCCGGGAAGAAGGCATTTCATGACGAAACATAAGGGATAAGAAGTTTGAGATTGGACAAATGGTACTTCGTTATGACTCAAAGTTCTTGCACCATCCGAGCAAGCTCAAACTACATTGGTTGGGGTTGTATGTTATAACTTATATACTTGAATCAAGTGCTTTCTAGTTAGAAGCACTTGATAGAACACAACTACCTAGTTACTTTAACGGGAGTAAATGAAGCCCTACTATAAATAAGTCTTCTTGGTGTTTGTAATAAGGAAAAATTGTTATTTATTTTATGTTTTTAATCATGTATTTCCTTAAATGTATTTCCTTTATTCTTGCTATGCTTTGTAAATTTAGTTTTGTTTTTTTAATAAGCGCACTTGTGCGGCAAGATAATTATTGTATGAATAATGTTTATGTGTAGAGGACTACACATACATTTCATGTGGGGTGGTTGTAGTTTTCAAAGAAAAGACGAGGGAATTGAAAGATGAAAGGAAGAAGTCTACGGATGTGCTTTAATTAAAAGGAATATTATTTCTCAAAAGTGACCAAGGATAGAGATGAATGAAAGAATAGTATAATGCGAGGTAAGTGAAGGCCATGATAGCTACCAAGAGAAGGTAAAGTGACGAGATACTCAAGCGCAAGATCGTGTGCTTTGAAGAAGTCTATGACCGAGAGAGGGTAGGGAGGTGTGCTAGAAGTTTATATCTAGGCACAAAGATGTACCATGTGGAATGAAGGGATTTGGTTAATGAATGAAGGGATATTTGGTATGTAAGGAGTAATACATGCATCAAAATTTGAAAAAATTATGTAAGGATGGGATGCAGATTCATTTTTACCATTGTAACTAAGAATATTTGAGAGAAGAGCCAAGTGTGAAGAGTTGAGTGATCGAGTTAAGGTGTGAAGGGTGTGAAACCAATAGTGATAATGAGATATGTGTGACAAGATTCTTGCATGCCCGGTGGTGAAGGGTTTGAGAAAAGTAGGGAGATAGAAAAGAGTTAGGTTACTGAAGTTTCCACCTAGGGCATAATTAAATTGAGCTAGGGTTTGACTCGTAGAGTTATAGGGTCGAAGAGGAGACAATTGTAAGGTAGAAATGGCACCAAAGAAGGCATCTATAGTAGTGGTAAAAGGAAAGAAGAAGGTATTCATTGAGGAAGAAGAGATGGCCCCAAAATCAATTTTTCGAAATGCAATACCCAAAAGGAGCCATCATCGAGGCAAGGGTGGGATTCACCCATTAGAAAGAAAATTGAGTGAATATAATCACAGGACTTTAGAGAACAAGAAGGAACTCGATTCCTTGCTCATGGCTAGAAAAACCAATTGCACGGCAGATGGCATGCTAGTATATGACGATGCGGGTGAAAATCTTTTAAAGAGAATCGGGTCTATCAATTGTGTATGAGATTCCATACTTTGGGAAGTATAATCCCTTGTATCGTGGCTCATGAGTAGGGTACATGAATAATTATTCTACTTTGCAAGACGTAGAGTTATAATTTTATCTGCGCTTATCTCATCGTGATGTGAGTCTAAAGGCCACGGGGAAGATATAAAAGGTAACCTTGCGAGATAAATCATGATTGTAAAGACAAAATAGGAGTTGGGATACCTGAAGGGTCCGTGTGGAATGGACATAGATAAATTAAAGAACTATCCAATTGTACAAGCTACAACACACCTGGTTACCAAGTTAAATGATCAAGAGTGGTGGTTATAGGTAAATACTATGTGGTTACATGTGGCACGTAGGATGTCAGAAGGGACAATCTACAACATTGTAGGCTATATTGCAGAGAAAATAGTCAAAGAAGCACACATAGGAGGAAGATCAGCTTTGGGGCTATTCTACTATCACTAGTCTTCATGGAGATTGGAGTACCAAATGGACCAAAGGAGAAAATATGGGAATACCCCATGGAGAACAAGTCCCCAGCTGAAAGATTCAACAAATACCTATGCAAAGGGACCATGACAGACGAAGTAAAACAAAGGGTGGAGAAGTGGTATGACAGGATCCACGCAGCATTTGGGAAGAGTGGCGCATCCCAAAGGACCTACCAGTAGTAGTAGGGAAACAAGTTCAATTTGTTGTATATCAGTATTTCTACATCACGTGTTTTCTAATGAAAGATGGAGTCTAGAGCCCTTGGTGCAAGTTACCTTACGCATTCACTACAAGGTATTTTCAAGAATATGTTCATAGATTTACAGACACATGTCGAATGATCTTCAATGTAGATAAGGTAGACTACAACTACCATACATTAAGGAAGAAGTATGTATATCCTAGCAGAAGCACTTATACAAAAATAATCATTTCAGAGGTTCTGAATATGAAACCAATAAGTTTGGTTATAGAAAATGTGGGAGCAATATTGGTGTATCTCCAAATGAAGACAAAAATGGAGAATAATAAATATGTCGAAGGTGAGTTCACACTTCCAACACCACCAAAGAAAAAGCATACAATGGAGAACATCCCAGTGCCTAAGTCCATAGGGCTAATTGAAGTACATGATGAAGAGGAGCACGAAGATAGCGATGGTTTGGAACATAGGGGTAGGAGACATCCTACAAGTCAGAGTGAAGTTGAGCATGTTGTTACACCACCTCAGCCACAAGAGGGGATGATGAGGACCTGAATGCAGCCCAAGGGGAGCACATGTTTAAAAGAGTATTTAGGAGAACAAGGACCTAAGGTGCTACTCCAACCACTGTGCACAAATCACCCCGACTCTCCCCACAAAAGGAAGTGACCGCACGAGAGGAGGAGGAAGCTGAAGTTGAATGAGGAGGTGGAAGAGTCAGAGGAGAGCACACCTACATCTCCTACACTTCTAGAGCACACAGAAGAATAGGGTGAGGCATCAAAGGAGAAGGAAGAAGAAGAGAAAATACCAGAGGAAATAAGCTGCAAAGATATTCAGGACATGGAGACGTAAGTCCCAAATTTAGAGGCTAGAGTTCCTAAGTAGAAAAGGTCTAGAAGGACAAGTGGGGAGCACATTCCATGAGCCATGGGGTATGCAAAGGATGTAGGAAAAAAATTTTGCACCAGCTTCCGAGAGCACAATCACGTAGAAAAATTTATTTGGTTGGGATTTGATGGATGAGGATATGGCAATTGTGCACACATGAAAGTAATTATCATAGTCGATGCATACCCACATGGATGAGCTTGAATTTGATGTGTGTGAAGATTCGTACATTTTGAGGTGATTGAGGAAGGCACCTCAGGGTAGACACATGATAGTAAAGGCGATTGTCATGTCGGACAAGCAAGTTAACAATGTCTTAGTGAAATTTTGTGCTAAGGTGGCTAGAAGAAAAATGGACAAATATGCCACAATCAAAGGGTTGCATGAAGAGTTGAAGGTGAAGGACGTAGAGATAGCATGCATAACACGGAGAGGGACTTATTACGGAAGAATAATGTAGTATGCATAAGCATCATAGAGGAGATTGGGGACAATGTGATCAAAGCAAGGCCACACTTGGAACCCAAGGTACCAAGGATTTTACTTGAGTGATTCACTATGTGGGAAATTCAGTGGAATTGGTACTCAAAGATGAAACTCTACGTATGCAAGTGCTAGAAAGATCAGAACAAGATATCGAATGGGAGAAAGCATCTGTGATGAGAAAAATTACATCTTATGAAGGGTTATTGCAGGCATTACAAGAAGTATTGAAGAAAGAAGACCAGGCTTTAAATATATGCACAACTCTAGAGGTGCTCATCAACATTAAGACCTTGGAGGAGAATAATTAGGTCTAGAAAGTAATGAAAGATGAGACATTGGGCTGCACAGAAATTTTTTCAATGGCTAAATAGAAGCATGAGGCCATGGCGATGTAGTACAAGAGTCACACAAGACTCAGCTGGAAGAGCTTGGAAAGTTGATTGCGTAGAAGATGGATCTTTTGGAAGGAAGAATGACATCCACATCTAGTGTTGTGTTGATTATTCAAAATGAGAAAGGAGAAATTGTGAGGGATGAGTTGGAATCCATTACTATTGACATCCCTGAGAAAGCAAAAGCAGACACTCATTGAATGGCACGTTTAAGAGGCAGAATAAAAGAGGAGTATCTAGCGCTGATACTAAAAACTGATATAGAGGAGGTTTCTAAATAACCTCATAGAAATTATTTATTTTTGGAAAGAGGGTAAAATGAGGTTTTAAAAGGTCCTGACCTTATACAAAGAGCCCAACAGTTAGATTAAACTTTCATGCTTAGATAGAGAAAAAGCGTGGAAAATTTCCAAAAAAATAGGCAAAAAAGAAAAGCCCGAAGCAAAAACACAACATCAAATGAGATTCTTAAGCTCAATTATAGTATTCTTGGTCTAGATAGACCCGATTCATCAATATTCTGGTCCACAAGCATTAAAAACTTAGTGCAATCTTTAGTAATGGCCTTCTTGGTGTTTTCAATGAAGTTCTTCCAAGCTTTGAGAGCTGAGAAAGAGCATTTCACTTTGGCCAGGATGGAAGTCACCAGCTCCACATGTTAGCCTTCCAGCTGGTTCTTGGTGTCATCAGTAGAATTAATGTTGGCCTTTTCAATGTTTCTAAAAATAGAGTCAATCTAGTTTGGGGAAGCATCCATTTGAGAATCTTGGGGGTTGGTGTCATGATCCTCCATGATAGCGTTACACGAATCTAGGCTGGAAGTTAAGACCCTCCTCCTTGAGCTCCACCTCTAGGCCAATCGAGAGCGAATCAAGAGAGAATCAAGATATAAGCGAGCGAAGCCTCGGCGGGGAATTTGAGATGTGGAGCTACGAGTTGGAGGTTGGAGAGGAAGAAAGCGAGTGCCACCGAAGCCATAGGAGCAATGAAACAATCTAGACTCGGGAGGGTGGATGAAAAGGGAGGTAGGTGGAACAAAACCCACCGGTATTTTGACATCGAGTCAAATTCGGAGGATATTTGATGGTGGCAACACCGGCTGGAGTAGGGGTGGGAAGCGGGGATGAAATTTGGAAGGAGGTGGGCATACGACGGGGTTGATTTGTGCTTGGGAGGAAAAAGACTCAATTCGGTAGGGGAAGCGAAAAATTTGAGCAGGGGAGGTATAGGAGGCCCGATTCGAGAATGGACCCTTCATCCTCCTAGCTAGGTTGATGGAATGTTCAAGAAATTGGAAAAGGAAAACAACTAGGTTGATCTTTTCCCCACCGTAAGTGTGAGAGAATGAAGAAATGGGGACCATAGAATAACTTTGTAATGACCATCGATGGTGAAGTACCTCATGATCACCTCGATGGCTCTATTCTAGGGAGGAAGGAGGGATTCTGTATATATCCCAAGAGGTACTTAGTTACATTCTACCCCTTGGTAATGAAGTCTTGGAGATCCATTTGCAGAGGCTTCTTGAAATATATTGCCACCGAGGAAGGAACATCGGTATAACAAGCGGTGGCATTTGTGGAGATATTGAAGTAGGTGTTTCCTATCTAAACTCTGCAATGTGACCAGGTGGCGAGCACCATACAAAACCAATGCCAAGTAACCTAACATCCTTTCTAGGAATGTCGTGATGCCATTATCACTAAGGATGTTCCACACATCCTGGTCCTCCTGTAATCTAGTGCATGAAGTGGGTTCAATGTGCTTGACTTTGCCTTCCCATTTTTAGAAAATCATGGATGTGGTTTCGGGTGACAATTTGTGACTCAGCTTTAATAAACTTTCCATAACTATGGGATCCTTCCACGTCATCTATCCTTCCTCGAGGCGAAAGTAATTATGATGCGGAATGGTGAATCCCAAACCTGGATCCACACGAGTGCAATAATACTTGTCACAAGTGCTTTTCTCCATGCAGCAATACTTCAAATTAATATGGAAATCATTACCACCATCAAAAACAAGAATGGATTGCCTTTTGCTAGAATTCTCGACATAGGAATCGGACTCCCATCCCCATGCGTTAGTTAGACAACGAGTAATCATTATGGGTAATTTGAAGGAGATTGGCAAGGAAATTCTCTAACCAAGTTTCTTTGAGAGTCAAGGAGGACACCAATGTTAGCCAAACAATCTACCACCTTGTTTCCTTCCCTAAGAGTGTGCTGAAACTTGAGTTGCTAAAAATTTCTTTGAAGGATCTGGATATCAGCAATAATTTTTTTAATAGTCCATTGACCTTGGTCATCTGAGTTGAGGAGAGCTATAATATTAAAGGAGTCACTTTCCACTATTAGGGGATTTTTGCCAAGTTTAAGACTCATCTCCAGCCCTTTTAAGAGTGCTAAGGCTTCAGCACGATGATTGGTACCCATGTTAAAATTAACTACAATAGTAGCTTTAGGGGAACCATCTGAATTTTGGAGGATCACCCCCCAACTTTCTAGGGTTATCCAAATTCTTTTATTCTTAATATTTCATTGTTATTCTTTCCTTTGAATTTTTGGAGATACCCATTTTCGGGACGACAATGAGATTAGTGTGGGGTAATGTTGATCAAATAATACTTGTCTAAAATCACATGAGGAGTCTGCATGGGATAGAATGCCTAAAACCAAGGGTGAAGAACGATAGGAATGAACCGTGTGTGGAAGGAAAGTTTGGATTTCAATACTTATCCAATCTTGAGCATAAGGATCTATTTTGTGAAGATTGACTACAAACCACATCAACGATGCGAGACACGCGCACCATGCATTATCTATATTTAGAGAAGCATTCAAAGCATCTATGCATGGAGACAAGTTAAGAATAGAATTGACACTTCAGTTAACTTCAAGAGGACTATAGATAGCACACTTGCATGTGTGGCTATGATTGTAAAATGGCGTGTGACTAACAATAGCATGCAACCTATTTCTAGAATAGTTAAGTGGTGAAGGGAAAGTCCCCACCCTATATATATGATGTTAGGTGCATAGTAGATGTATGTATCATAGAGAGTGGTGTATGTATGATTCTAGATGTATGAATGTGTGTATCAAATCCATACGCACATTGATATAGAATGAAAATATTGTAAGGAGCTTTTGTATTTACTAATAGATGGAAGATATTGGTTGAACCTAAGTGTCATTCTATGTAATTGAGTAGTGCATGTTTATGGTAAAATCATGATTACTGTTTAATCTTGTTCTTTCATAGATATGAGGATAGCATGCATTATAGAATGATGGATTAGTTATGAATCTATATGTTTCTACCTTCATCATGTTAACATCCTATTATAGTAACCCTAAAGAGGGACCTGGTACCTTTACACACTTTAGGTGAGCACTCAGTCTAGGTTGAGTGATGTGCCAACACAACTAGGGTGTTATCTTGTAAATTCTAGGTTACATCACCCTTCTCTTTCTTCATGCATACACACTCAAGTTGTGTCTCTTCTGATTCTTCCTCATCAAAGTGTGCTTCCAAACCAGATTTACCTAATAAATCCATTATTATATCCTCTACCATAACACTATCTCCCATCGTTAGGTGCTTAAAAATGTGCAACACCTTATCCGGTGATAGCTTGGTACTCCAATATTCAAAATATTGGAAGAGGTCAGCCGTAAAATCTTGCCAATTTCCTGTCTAACGGTGCATCTCTGAGTGAATGTACCATGCACGTGCATAACCTTGTAAAGTGGAGTACAACTTATGCATCTATAGAGAAGGTGGCGAGCTTCCACTCCTTCCATCGGGGCCCTCTCGGATGCTTGGATGTGAAATGAGTCAATTTCCTTCCAATAATAGTCATGTATGATAGTGGGTGCATTTCTTTAGGAAAAATAATAGAGAACATGAATCTTACTTCACGCCACTATAGAAGGCTATCGCGATGTGTCACCCACCAACGCACTGCAGTCCTAAGAAAGTTATATTTGATCATCCTTCTTCTTTCAATATCACTTTGCCACTTTGGATCTCCATCTCTCATAAGAAAACATAAGGGTAGACCCCTCCATAGTAACTTGGCAACTTCTTTCCTCCCATGAACTTGACTAAATGTGCCTTTGTTATTCTTATAAGATATCTTCTTAATTATGGCCCAATTAACTCATAATTATCACTTTCCCAAGTGTCGCATGCTACACTAGTGGTATCACTCATAGATTGAGAATCTTCCATCTGAATAACTCATATAGGATTGATCACCTTAGGGTCCCTGATAGAGCACACATAGATCCTATGAAGAACTTCCTCGCCCAAGGGCTCAATATAGGGTGATGAATTCCCATCATTCAAGGTGATGATTACCCATTATTCCTTATTCTAAGAACTTATATACCCTTTATTGAACTGTAGGTCACCATTTTTCTTGTAACACTAGGGGCACCCAAGTTATGCTGCAATTTTTCCACCTTAGCCAGTGCAGAGACTTTGAAATCTCCAATGAATTTCACCCCTTGGATAGTGATATCAGCATCTTTCAAAACACTAATGGGCATTGCATTTTTTTTTTGGCCATAGACAACACATTTAAATATGGTTGTAATGGGGGCCTTCCCATTTGGTTCCAAGCATCGAGGGTGAGAACATTGACTTCCGCACCTATGTCAATCCGAATATTGCTTAGGTTCCATCCATCCACATCACATTCAAGGTAATATCCTTATCACAGTCAAGGTTGTGGGGAGGAAGGTTAATTTTGAGAAGACATAATATTTTTCTAAGGAGAAGACACAAAAATAATACATGCACAAGAACAAGGTGCATTTGAAGGCATGGAATGATAGGAAAGGAAACGTGTGCCAAAATAGTTTGGTTTAGACTTAGCTATTTTTATGGATACAAGATATTTTTGGAGATAACTTTGTAGAGCACACATCGGGATAGAGACTTATGTGACATGTAAATGGTATTTTGGGAATGAGTAGATGATAAGCACCATGCATGGTTGTAGTTAATAATAGGATTACTTCTTCCAGTTAACTATAAGACATCTATTATTAGTACACTTACATGTGTGCATGTTATTATAAAGATACATGTTTATTATCAGCATGCAACCTATTTTGAGAAGTGCGTAAGTGGTGAAGGGAAAGTCCCCACCCCTATAAATATGTATTGAACTATGTAGTTAAGTCTGTGTGAGTTATTGTAAAGTTAGGTTGTTGGATTTGCTATGCGCATGACTTATGGTAATAATTTTTAATGTAAGAAGATTTTGTGTTTTACAGTGTTTAATGTAATGGATAATATTGGTTGGATAATGGTGTTAGACGTAACTGAAATTGATTCATGTATGGTTAATCTTATTATAGTTATTGTTTAATTCATGATTCTCTAAGATCTAGATCTGGATTATGCACTATACAATGTTTATATTTATTTATGGATCTTGATATGGTTTATCTTCATCACGCTAACATCCTACATAAGAAACTTTAAAGAGGGGACTAGTACCTTTGCACGCTTCGGGTGATGGCTCAACTCAAAATGGGTGATGTGTTAGTGTGCACAGAGTTTTACATAGTAGATTTTAGGTAGCATCATTAGTTCTATTTCGGGAGCTCTTTTTACATTGTTTTCATGATGAATACGTACCCAGATTAACCTTAGCAAGTGTTGAGGAGTGGATAAAAGATCTAGAATAAGAGTATAATCAAAGGTTCAACATTGGATCTAAGTTTGACACATGAGTGTGGGTAGAGCATAATTTGTATGAATGTTTGAATGAGAGCTTCTTTGTTATCTTTCTAATAGAGTTGTATGAGTGGATGGTTGCTTATCCGTTTGAAAGGAATTGGAGGTATCACACACTTGTCTAGACACGGGAAAGAAGAATTTCAGGCCCTCTATGATGTTGATCTTATTTAGACGCATGTTGTGGATACTTGGTTGTGTTGTTTTGAATAGCTACATTTTAGAGTACTCGATTTCCACTTATTCTTTCCCGAGGTAGCTGAGTTCCAATTTTCACATTATCCTAGGGAACTTATTTCCAAGGCATTCCACCAGTGATCAAGATCTTGATGGTAACCCTGAACTTGGAAGAAAAGTCGATGGATAGCTAAACCCTACCATACATGGGGGTTAGGAGTAGTTTTGGTGAATGATGGTAAACCTAGTGGTAGAAAGGAAAAGGAAGAAATGTGGCTTAAGTAAAATGAGGTGCATGAGATGGAGATAGAGAAGCATCATGATACTATAGAGAAGATGGCGTTAAGGAGAGAGATGGCTCATGAAGGATTTGGAGCTCATGCATAAGGCATGGATCCAAATAATCTGGAACTCCCCATTTAGGCAAGCATGTCGAGACCCCTTCTCGACCTCATATGGGAGTGCACCAGCAAATATGACACGGTTTGTGGGTGTGCATTTGAATTTACCTTACAACCTAGCCCTCATGCTTGGCTTTCCAGTATCTAGTAAAACTAGTAGTCAACAAGATAGTTTAGAGAGTAGTAGAAAAGGAAAAATCAAGTAGAAAGTGCATCTATGGCTGGGAAAATGTCTTCCTTGTTGTTTTGAGGTATTTTTAGGTGCATCATTAGTACACAACTCAAGCACACAAAATTTTGGACTCACTTCGGGAGTAGTACCACTTCATAGGCGTAGGATTTTATTTTAGTACCACTATGGGGACACAAGGTAGTACATCCACTGGTCCACTTCCCGCTACAAGTGGAGGATTAGAGGGCATAGGTGGCTCTAGTTACAGGTAGATCTAGTGGTTACGGAGGCAGAGGTAACATATAAGGTTCTAGATTAGGTAGGAAGGGTCCTCAACAACCCTAGAATATTTACATGGAGATGTCACTTTGTATCCCAAAGTATAGGGGAATAGAAGATGTTGTTAAGCATGTGCACATGTATGAGATTTTGTGCCATGTAAAAGGAATCATGGCTTCTTAGTATAAGGCAAGTCAATTTACAACTAAGTTACTGAGGGACGTGCTCATAGTTGGTATAGGAGATTTTACCTAATAAGACTTGCATAGATTATGCAACATTAAAGGATGCTTTCCTTAAGGAGTTTTATATCCATAAGTTTGAGTAGAAGAGTATAAGTGTGCTCAAGGATATTAAGCAGGGCACTACTGAGAGTGTTCGGGAATATGATGCCTATTTCAAAACACTTTTGTCTAAACTTTCATATGATATTCATGCAAGCCAACATGCACAATGGTTCATTGGGGGCTTGATCACACCTTTTAGAAGGGCACTATCACATAAGACATATACAGACCCACGTGAAGCACTTGAAGCCACTTTGCGCATTGAGGCAGTCAAAAGTATAAACACTAGAGTGAGCCCATTCCTAGAAGCACAAATTACAGCTATGGAAAAGTAGTTGGAGAAACTATCAACCAATTCAGCTCATGAGATGTGCATTAGGATTTGGTGTACAGATTGTGAAGTGGAAGGGAACACTAAAGATAATTTTCCTCACAAGTTAGTATGTTTATTATTACAAGAATGTGAGATATGTCATTTAGACTATGATGCAAGCTACTGCCCATTATTATAATGCATGATAAGAAAGAATGTATCTTTTGATTGCAATATTTTTAAGTCCACAACTCACAATACAAAAGATTGCAAGTTGATTGGTTAGATCCATGATGCCATAAAAATTGGTGTGCGATATGCATGAGTATTAGATAACTCTAAAGGTAAAATTGAGCACCATGACCATGATCACACTCAAGTGCGCTATGATCGGAAAAAAGGGAGTTTTGAAGGAGGTCATGGTAGAGGTCACAAATACCATGGTGGATTCGGGGTGACGCTATGGTGGTGGATAAGGATATTTTCCTTGCAAAACATGTTTTACATGTGGATCTCCTGACCACTACAGGAAAGAATGTCCTTAGAATATTACTTGTTATTTTTGTGGGGAAAAACACAACTATGACGAATGCCCAGACTTATATGAGCATCTTAGCAAGAAACATAAATAGGAGAACAAGGAAACTGGTATGGTTATAAAACAATGTGCCATAAAGAATCAGTGGATTCCAAAGTCACTAGAACATGAGGTAGTACCTGTGAAGATTACTACATGCGTTGAAGTTGAGAGATGTCACAGTGAAGCCTACCATCACTAAGAAGGATGTTTTACATGCAAGGTACGCAGATCCTACACATTAGAAGGAGGTTTATCAAGAAACCATGGAGGTACTAAGAAATATTCAAGGTAAAATACAATGTTTAAAGGAGCAGTCATAGAAGTTGGAGCAAAATAAGGTAGCAGAGATGGTCTAGTCGGATATTGATGATTTCAAAGAGGTATGCAAGATTTTGTGCCAGGAGAGTATCATTCCATTACTAGGGAATTGGCTAAAGGGAAACACTCCATGCAAAAGTATTGAGAATAGACAATAGATCATGCATGCTAATCTTCCCCCTCAAATCTTGGATTGTTAAAAGGAGATCACTTTGAATGTTGTTGTGGATGGATGGATTTTGAGAAATATATTGATTGACACGGGCATGGAAATGAATGTGCTTAATTTAGATTCATGGGTACAAATGATGGAAAACCCCATTACATCCATACTATAATGTATTGTTTATGGCTAATCGAACTAAGGCCACTCCAATTGGAGTTTTAAATGATGCATCTGTTACTATATAAAGAGCCAAGTTCACTTTGTGGACTTTGAGGTCTTAGCACTTGCGAGAAGAAGATAACTTCCCAACTCTCTTGGGGCTCCCTTGGTTTTATGATAATTTCGATCTATAGTTTAACAAGGGGTATATAAATATTGAGAACGAGTAAGAAAGAGTTATTATCCATTTGTGAGATGGGATGTCTGCACCTTATGTTGAACCACTGAGTGAGGAAGACCTCAATTAAAGTTATGTATGCACCATTTAGGATCTAGAAGTACTCAAGCCATCTAAGGAAGGAATCCTTTAGTGGGAAGATGCACAATCTATTAGTGATACTACAAGTATTTCTTGTGATAATTGGGTGCATGGAACCTATGAGATGGTTGGGAAAAATGTAAGAAGTGCATCTAGGTAGAGAAGAAACCATCATTGTATTAGGAGGATAGGTAACAAATCTGTACCTTGGTACCTAGAGAAAGAGACCATACAATACTTATGTATGCCATGGAGGAGTAGTGGACAAATAAAGTTGAAAGAAGAAATATGTTAGTGTATACCTTGCGCAAGATGACAACACGTTGGTGGATGGTTCATAGGGATAATCTTATAGAATGGAATGAAGTCAGAATTGCTCTAATAACTTGGTTTTCATGAGCAATACACCTACCTAAATCAACATATATCATGGTAATCAACTTTGTTAAGAACCAAATTCAACAATGTGAGTGATAATGGAAAGTGGGGTAGGAAGCTTTACCACATTCACTTTTGGTGCATAAACTTTATTCCAATTTGCAAGGTTGTGCATGTGCTTGGTGTGTTTATGCGGAACTGCATAGGGAAAATGGGAATTGGCAAGACTTGATTGCAGGAATGGTCTATACTTTTGAGTAATTCTCTACTAAACCTTTGGTAAGAGAGGCATTACGGGTTATGGATTGATTAAATATGGGAGACAGTGCCAAGGTTGAAGAACTCATTCAGGAGTTATTTGGTGAGGAAGAACAAAGAGCACATTTTGATGAATTAGATTAGACAGATGCCACACTACTTAAGTGTGCTTGCTTTGAGAAGGAGAAAGGAAAGATGGTCTACATAGTGGATGATGAGAAAGTAGAAGATTTGGACATAGCTCATTTGGTAGGTACGCACGAGGTTTTAGGTAGTGTGGATAAAAATGTGTGTGCCTATCATAAACATATGAATACCAAGAAGGTGAACATTGGCATGAATGCTAAATGTAAAGAGGCCATAATTGGGGATTATTGGTATGATTCTGAAGTAGAAAAGATAATTGAGTTGCTACATGATTTATGAGACGTATTCCCTAGGGGATACCATGAGTTAAAAGGAGAGCATGAGTAAGTAGGTGAGATGAAGATTAAGCTAAAGGAAGGTGCACACCCGAGTTAGGAAGAGACCTTACAAGATGAACCCAAATGTGTGCATAAAAGTTTAAGAAGAAAATGACAAAATGCTGAAATTTGGCATCATTAAGCCCATAGAAACGATCAGTGGGTTAACCCCATGGTAATTTTCATAAAGAAAGATGTTTAGATTAGGATTTGTTTTGATTACATAGATTTTAATTTTGTATGTGTGATTGATCCTTTTCCTACGCATTTCACCGAGGAAATATTAGAAGGTGTTGCGGGGTGTGAAGTTTAAACTTTCACGGAGTGGATTCTCGGGGCATCACCAGTTAGAATTACATATAAGGATCAAGAGAAAACAACTTTCACCACTTTGAATGGGGAAATTTTTCATATCTTGTGATTCTCTTTGGTTTGAAAAATGCGCCTGCTATATTTTTGTGCATAGTTGTTTAAGCATTCTAGGATTTTATTCACAAATTCTTACATGTTTACTTGGATGATTGGATGGTATATGGGCTTGTTAAGGATCATTGTGACAATTTATGCTTAATGTTTGAAAGATGTAGACAGTTAAGAATCTCTTTAAACATCAAGAAGTGTGTGTTTGCTACACCTTTTGGAACTCTGTTGGGGCACATCATCTGCAAGGAAGGTTTGTTAGTAGATCCAGCTAAGGTTGTAGTTATTATAGGCCTAGAGGAACCTACCAATCAAAGTGAGGTGTGTGGATTCTTGGGCCACACAAGGTATTACAGAAAATTTATCAAAGGATATGTGAATATTTTTGTGCCCCTGGAAGAGTTACTAAAAGGAAAAGGGAAATTCTATTGGGGAGAACCACAATAGTGCGCATTTGAGGAATTAAAGGAGAGACTTACTATAACACCTCATCTTCATTTTTAGTCATCGAACCAACCATTTCATGTACATGTGGATTCCTTTGGCACAACCATTGGCACAGTTTTAGCTCAACATGGAGAAGGTATTATAGATCATCCTATCTATTTTGCTAGTAGAAAGTTGACTCCTGTAGAGTAGAATTATACAACTACAGAGTGTGAGGCCTTGTTAATGATCTACGCACTGCATAAATTTAGACAGTACTTGCTAGCAACACCTTTTGTATTTTATATTGATCACATGGCATTAAAATACTTGGTAAATAAGCCCATTTTACAGGGGCACATATGTTGATGGGTGATCTTATTCCAAGAATTTGACTTTATAGTCATGGTAAAACTAGGTAAAAGTAACTCTGGCCTAGACCACTTATCAAGAATTCAATCGGAGAGGATGTATAGACAATTGAAGATATAATGTCAGATGCAAAGATGCACATGTTACATTTCATGCCTTCAAAATTGGAGGATATTGTTGTCTTTTTACGCACATGTATGATGCCAGAAGGAATGAAAGCAATAGAGAAGAAACAACCTGCAATTTGTGTTGCACCTTTCATGTTGATTTATACAAACTCGGATAAGATGAAGTATTGTACTAGTGTGTCTTGGAACATGAGCACACAAATATCATGGTGGTATTGTAGGTGGGAATTACACAGGTGACACCACCACGTGTAAGATCCTACTCGATGGTTTATGGTGGGATATCCTTCATAAATATTGTAAAGAGTATTGTAAGACATTGGGTCACTTTTAGCACCTTGGAAAACATGGGAAAAGAGATGAAATGCATTTGAGGCTTATTTCTAGTGAAGAGCCATTTGAGAAATGGGCTATAGAACTTTCGAGTCCTCTTTCCCCATCAACTTTGTAGAACCAAATCGTGTTACATCATCACTTGTATAGATTATCTTATAAGTTGGGTAGAAGTAACACCTCAAAGGTTTGTATAACATGCATCGATTAGGTTCTTATGGTAAAATATTATCACTAAGTATAGATGTCGACAATCTTGACAAGTGATAGGGGTAAAAAAATTTTGAATGAGACAATCATGATATTGTTGGATGAATTTATGGTTACACACCACAAAACTACTCCTTATCACCCTCAAGAAAATGGGACTACTGAGGCCTTCAACAAGATATTGAGCTAGACTTTAACAAAAAAATGTGATGTTAGAAGTAAATATTGGGATGATAAATTTTCATTTGTACTTTGGGCATATAAAACAACCTACAAGAGGTTTAATAAGACCACACCCTTTCGATTGGTGTTTGGCACAAAAGCGGTTCTTCTAATGGAATTTATGTTACCATCTTTACATCTTGTACATGTTGGAGGTCTATCTAATGAAAATACATTAGAAGAAAAACTTGACAAGTTAAAAATGTTGGATGAGAGGTGCACCATAGCACATTGGAGTCAAAAGTAAGAAAAGGCATGACATGACCACACATTAGGGACAAGAAGCTTGAGGTTAGACAAATGGTACTATTAGTGCAAAACCACGCACCCCGGATGTTGATCGAGATTTCTAGGTTGATCACTCTAGCATCCAGTGTGATTGCACAACATTGAAACCTTTCTCCAAGTGTGGGACTTGCGAAATGAGAAAGGAATCTCCGAGAGAAGGCTACTTCTGCTCCTAAACTACCTACCACAAGCTATTCTAGTGCGAGGCAAGCTAATCTAAACCTAATCTAACCATGCCAAGGAGACAGAGAGAGAGAGAAAAGGGAAAAAACCGTAAAATCCTACACTAAAATGGTGATACACCAGAGAAGGAGAATGTTGAACATCTATCAAAACTGCCATGGAACAAGGAGAGGTGAGTAATGGGAAGGATGGACGGGACGCATCACGAGCCCAAGGATAGATTTCACACGAAAAATGTCCCAAAACTCCATGAACATAGCTCCAACCTTGCAATGAACATTCAAACATGCACAAATACCTGCAATGAAGAGAGGCAAGAAGAGAACAAGAAAAAGAACGAGAAAGGATGGACAAATGCATCACAAAACACGTTTTTGTTGCTCCAGTTTGCACAGAACATCATTTCAATAGTAAAAGGAAAAAATGCCATTACAAAGAAGGGGAGGAGGTTTGAACTCCATTTTCAACCCTGGAGAAGAAAATAAGGGAGGCGAGAGCCAAAAGATGAACCACTTATAATCTTACCTCCAAAATGAGCCAAATCGGCTTTTACATTGCATGGAGTCGAGCCCATGAGAGAGAAAATGTACAAAAACGTGGGAGACCATTCCTCATTGACTGCAAATGCATTAAATCAGCATGGAAGACCTTACAAACCCATACCCTATCATTTTTCACCAAATTAGAGGAGAGTGCGACCCATTCTGCATTAAATTTAGTCGCTGAAATGTCATTTCTGACCATGGACACGTACGAGCCTTTTCTAAATTTTCTCTCTTGAAACTGAACCAAAATTCAAAATTGACCATGAAATCCTATAGATAATTTCATAATATTTCCAATGATATGAAGAACGTGCAAATCCGAGCTCTGGATCAAAAGATATGAAGGTATGAAGTTTTAGGGCAAAACGGCCCAAAAAATGGATTTTGAATTTTTTCCCACACTATGCCACCTGGATGACACGTGTCAGGCACTGATTGGACACGCAATTCTCTTTCCCCCACCTTCCATGGGTTTCCCTTTGAAATTTTGATGTTTTTATCACTTTGGGAAATTTTCCATTTTTTCCCCGCGCCCCCGCCATTTGGGACACGTGGCATCATTTGGTTCGAGGACGGGGCGCGGGGTCATCCTTGTCTTTTAATCTTTTGGCCCAAGACTTTGCTAAATTTTCTAAGTTTCCCCTAGCTCTGCACCTCCTGCTCCATTGGACACATGGCGTTTCCTGATTCATTTGCGGGCCTCCCGGCTTTTCGCATCCCTCGCGTCCCTTTGGCCCGACTGTCCCAAGCCGTCTGGGACAAATTTCTCCAATCCACCCGATTCGGGCTTCCCTATCCCTCTTTACAGCGCGAAGACACGTGGCACATTTCTATTGGCTCTCGGATCCTTCGGCTTTTCGCGTCCCTCACATCCCTTTGGCCCAAATGTCCCGGACGAAAGTTCCTTGTTTCGGTCGAACCGGGCGGTTCGTGTCCTACACTCACTTTTGTCCCACTTGTCCCCGGGCACATGCAGGGACAAATTCTTCCCGATTCACCTGATTTAGCCGGTTCACGTCACGTCTGCTGTACGTACACTTGTCCTAGATGTCCCCGGCCCGAGTGAAACGAGACTTAGACATTTTCCTTGTTCTTTCTACCATCGGGCTTTTCGCACCCCACGTCCATATGTCCCAATTGTCCCAAGCTACATGCGGACCACACCGGAGGCTTTTCGGCCGGTTCGCGCCCGATGTCCCAACTTTCCCAAGCACCGCCTAGACTAGGACTTAGCCAATTTTCCTCATTTTTCTACCCCAAGCTTGGTTTTCTGCATTTCTTTCATTTTCTCGACTTGTTGGGATTCCTTCTTGGATGGGAGAGTTAGGGAGAAGTAGAGGGACCCCAAAAAAAATGATTTTGGGCCACTGAATAAATCTACTTGCTCGGGACTTGAATATTCTGATGCATGTTATCAAAATTACCCCAGGGGGTGAATTTTGGATAACAATTTTGGCGAATCAGCGGGGTCATCTTCCTGCTAAATGAATGATCAGTAGCCTGAAGCAATCCATTGGGCATGGAGTCATGAGTAGTAACCTTAAAACTGATCTGAACCTTGAAAACCTCCCTCTGAACCGCTTGAAACCCAGCTTTGAAATGGATCCGTTCTCACAAAATGCCACTTTGAAATGCACTGTTGTGCAAGAGCAAAACTAGCATCACGAAACTATGTGCAACTGAAAATCATACATGCTCCAAATGAAACATGTAGAGTGTGCACAAGCACTTCATCTGCTGAAAGAAAACTTACCTACTCTACTCTAACTTGAAGCAAAGGGAAGCTAAAAAAACCCTGTAATTGGTTGTGAGAAATAGCTTCCCTTTCTCAAAAGTGGCAGCCATGCAATTGATTTGGAGCTGATCATGGCTATTAGGATGAGTGGAAAATCAACAAGAAGCTGGTCTTCCACCCAAATCATCAAGGTATCAGCTGAAGGAAAATTCAATACCTCTTTTAGTTGCTCTGCATTTGGATTGAAGAGGTATGACAGCTGATCCTTGGTACTTTTTAGTTCACCCTCATGCTCAGAAGCAAGCATGACTGGTTGTGACTTCTCCTTTGGCTCTAATGAAGCCAAATACCTGATTGGGCAAGGTCTGATCCATTTGATATGCCCATAGCTCTGATTTTCAACTCCAAAAATGGAGTCCTCTTGTAGACCTTGAATGGATGGTGTGGAAGAAATGGTGAAATTCCTCTATCCTTTCTCTTCCTCTAATGAAGAACATGAAAGATTAAAATCTTCCAATCTTGGTTCCAAAGAGCTACTATAAGATGCAGGCTGCTACAAATGAATGCTCTCCTTCATGACAGTAGACTCAAGTGTTTGGAATGTGGATGATGAAAGAGAGAATGGTGCAAACTCAACCGGCTCTTCTCCATCAAAACAGTCCTCCAAATCTGACAGATAAACTTCCTCATGACTATCCTGCTACAAATGCTCCACTTCCTCCATGGTGTCTTCTTGATCTGTAACTTGACCACCATGGTTTCTTTCTCCCTCCAAAATTGAGTTTGAGAGATCAAACTCTTCTTCAGTACTAGAACTTGAGAGAGGTGAAGTAGAAAGAAGAAATGAAGGTTCTCCTGTGCTTTGCTTTGTGCTCAAAGCCCTTGAATCTGCACTTTTCTCCTCCACAACTAGAATGTGCTCCTCTTCTTTTGGATCTGGAGCAACTTCTCCTTTCTCTATTACTTGAAGACAATCTTGCTCTTGATTTAACTCTTCCTCCAGCATGAATTTTTTTCAAGTCAAACTCTTCAATCTACTGCTCTCAGAGGACAAGTTGGGGCTATAAGATCTTCTTATTCGCTACAGAAAAAAATCAGTCTGACCACCATTTGTTCAACCCTAGCCTCTTACGTAGGTTTAACCATCAAGGGGATCTTTGTCATCCCAAACTTGGCAGCCCAAACCCTCAAGTTATCTGTCATTTCTTTTCTTTGGGCTCCTCTTCTTATTGTCCTTCATGGCCGATTTTGCAATTCCTTCTTCCCCACATGGAATTGGGAATGCAAGAGGAGGGATGGGTTGTAACTCAATTGATTTGGAAATTTTTTGTGGTGGTAGAGGAGGTGAAACCTCTTGTTTCTTTGGGGGAGAGTGTATTTCTTTTAGCTCTTGTGGAGGGGATGACTGTTTGGAAGGAAAAAGGAAAGAAGAATTGAGGTGTGGTGGAAGACTGAGAGGTGGAGACATGGATTCAACACTTGGGACAGTGGATGGAGAGTTTAAAACTTGACACTTTCTTGAGATAAAATAGGCTGGGAAAGAGGAAAAAAAAAGGTATGAGATGGCGTGCTTACCCGTTGACAAGGTTGCTGAATACTCCTCTCATACACCTCTATTTCTTCAATCCACTTTGCAAGTTGGGGCAGCATCTTCATCATGAAGTTCAGCTTCTCCTGAGGGCTGAAGTGTCTTGGAAAAGGGCCTCCCCATGGACAAGGAGTCCTACAACCAATTCTGAAAGCTCTCATTTGAGTTGTTTCTCTGGACTGCACCATCTTTACCTCCATCTTTTGGATTTTCTCCAACAGATCTGCATTTTCTTCTCGATGCCCTCCTGACAACCAGCATACCCTTGTGCTTGACATGCTTCATATCCAAACTGACTTTGCACTTTGCTGCTCATATGGGTATGCATACTGATCTTGAATATGCTCAAAATGCTGATTTGAAAGAGTTGTAATGCATGTTGGAGGTGTGATATACTACTGTTGTTGTTGAAGATGTGAATCCCATGATGGAAATGAAGTCATGATTGCACAACTTCATGGAATGGAAAAGAACAAAAGGGATGGAAAGAAGGATGGATGGGAATGGATGGAAAATGGGTCTCATGAACTTGAGAAATGGGTTGCTGATCAGATGGAGTTGCCAGATGTGTTTGCAAGTGCCTCCAAAGGCTGAAATCTTTACAGGAACACACCAACCTGCAAAACATGAAGTAGAAGACCTCTAGGTCCCACTGAGCATGCCAAAACTGTTGATGTAGGCACACAATGGCTTAAACTTTGTTGTTGATAATGAGACACCTCTGGAAGATAAAATAATCTAACCTCGAGTGTCCCACCGTCGTGCCAAAACTGTTAGTGCAAAATCACGGCACCCACGGATGTTGATCGATTTCTAGGTTGATCACTCTAGCATCCAAAGTGTGATTGCACAACATTGAAACCTTTCTCCAAGTGTGGGACTTGCGAGAAATGAGAAAGGAATCTCCATAGAAGGCTGGTTCTGCTCCTAAACTACCCTGCCACAAGCTATTCCGGTGCGGGGAAGCTAATCTAAACCTAATCTAAACATGCTAAGGAGACAGAGAGAGAGAGAAGGAAAAAATAGCAAAATCCTACACTAAAACGGTGATACACCGAGAGAAGGAGAATGTTGAACATCTATCAAAGCGCCATGGAACAAGGAGAGGTGAGCAATGGGAAGGATAAACAGACGCATCACATGCCCAAGGATAGATTTCACACGAGAAAATGTCCCAAAACTCCATGAACACAGCTCCAACCCTGCAATGAACATTCAAACATGCACAAATACCTAGTGAAGAGAGGCAAGAAGAGAACAAGCAAAAGAACGAGCAAGGATGGACAAATGCATCACAAAACACATTTTTGTTGCTCCAGAAGTTTGCACAAAACATCATTTCAATAGTAAAAGGCAAAAATGCCATTACAGAGAAGGGGAGGAGGTTCGAACTCCATTTTCAACAATGGATAAGAAAAGAAGGGAGGGCAAAGCTGAAAAGATGAACCACTTGTAATCTTACCTCCAAAATGAGCCAAATCTGGCTTTTACATTGCATGGGCCGAGCCCATGAGAGAGAAAACATACAAAAACGTGGGATCCCATTCCTCATTGACTACAAATGCATTAAATCAGCATGGAAGACCAAATTTGAGGAGAGTGCGACTCATTCATATTTGACCAAATTGGAGGAGAGTGCGACCCATTCTGCATTAAATTTAGTCACTGAAATGTCATTTCTGGCCATGGACACGTACCAGAGCTGTTTCTGAATTTTCTCTCTTGAAACTGAACCAAAATTCAAAATTGACCATGAAATCCTATAGATAATTTCATAAGATTTCCAATGATATGAAGAACATGCAAATCCAAGCTCTAGATCAAAAGATATGAAGGTATGAAGTTTTAGGGCAAAACGGCCCAAAAAATGAATTTTGAATTTTTTCCCGCACTCTGCCACCTGGATGACACGTGTCGGGTGCTGATTGGACGTGTAATTCTCTCTCCTCCACCTTCAGTGGGGTTCCCTTTGAAATTTTGATGTTTTTATCACTTTAGGAAATTTTCCATTTTTTCCCCACGCCCCCACCATTTGGGATACGTGGCATCATTTGGTTCGAGGACGGGCGTGGGGTCATCCTTGTCTTTTAATCTTTTGGCCCAAGACTTTGCTAAATTTTCTAAGTTTCCCCAAGCTCTGCACCTCCCTACTCTCCATTGGACACGTGGCATTTCTGATTCATCTGTGGGCCTCCCAGTTTTCACGTCCCTCGCGTCCCTTTAGCCCGACTTGTCCCAAGCCGTGCAGGACAAATTTCTCCGATCTACCCGATTCGGGCTTCCTTTCCCTCTTTGCAGGTGAAGACACATAGCACATTTCTATTGGCTCTCGGCTCCTTCAGCTTTTCACATCCCTCACATCCCTTTGGCCCAAATGTCCCGGATGAAAGTTCCTTGTTTCGGCCGAACCGGGTGGTTCGCGTCCTACGCGCACTTTTGTCCCACTTGTCTCAGACTATCTGGGACAAATTCTTCCGATTCGGCCGGTTCGCGTCCACCACGTACACTTTGTCCCGAGATGTCCCTAACCGACCAAGTGAGAACTAGACATTTTTCCTTGTTCTTTGATTGATCGGGCTTTTCGCGCCCGCGCATCCCGATGTCCCAAGCTGTCCCAATGCATGTCGGACCTCCCGGAGGATTTTCGGCCAGTTCGCGCCCGATGTCCCAACTGTCCCAAGGACCGCCTGGACTAGGACTTAGCCAATTTTCCTCATTTTTTCTACCCCAAGCTTGGTTTTCTGCATTTCTTCCATTTTCTCGATCTGTTGGGATTCCTTCTTGGATGGGAGAGTTAGGTAGAAGCAGAGGGACGCTAAAAAAACATGATTTTGGGCCCTGAATCAATCTACTTGCTCGGGACTTGAATATTCTGATGCATGTTATCAAAATTACCCTAGGGGGTGAATTTTTGATATCGGGTACTCCTTTATGATTCCAAGTTTCTACTCCATATAGAAAACTTGATGTATTGGTTAGGACCGTATGTTATTACTCACATACTTGAATTGGGCGCTTTCAGGTTAGAGGCACTTAATGGAATACAATTACTCGGGTACTTCAACGGGAGTAGCTGAAGCCCTACTATAAATAGGTCTTCTTGGTGTTTGTAGTAAGGAAATATTTCCATTTACTATATATTTCCCCTTACGTATTTATTTTAAGGTATTTCCTTCTTCATCACTATGCTTTTTCAATTTAGTTTGGTGTTTTGTGTAATAAGTCTGTTTGCACGCTAGAAGATAATTACAATATGAAGTATTTTTATGCATAGAGGACTACACATACCATTGGTGTGGGGTGGTTGTTATTTGTTATTCACAAATGGGTACACATGAGACCAAACTATTATAGGTGATATTCAAGTATGGAAAGGAGATGTTAGAAAGGAAATTGATCCTAAAGAAGACCATAGATAGAAATAAATGAATGAACAATATAACATGAGGTAATCGGTGGTGTGGAAACTTCTAGAGGAGGGCACTAGAAGATTATAGGCTGGGGTGTGAAGTTTTACTATGCGGACATTGGGAAAATGGTCAATTAATGAGAGGATTGGTGGTAGGTAAAGGAGCAATAAATGCACTAAATTTTTGAAAATCTATATAAGGATGTGATGCAGGTTCATTTTTACCTTTACAATCACAAGTATTTGAGTGAGCTAAGTGTGACCAAGCCAAAAAAATGTGTTGAGGTGTGAAGATCTATAGAATCGACGTGGAGAGCATATTTGTGCATAGAAGTGGCTTGCGTCCCCATTGGTGAAGGGTTTGAGTGCAACAAAAGCATTGAGAAGGAGCTAGGGAACGTAGTTTCAAGCTAGGGTTTGAGATTACTTGACATAGAAGATAAAAGGTGGGATTTTTATAATGGCACTGAAGAAAGCACCTACAATAGGTACAAAGGGGAAGAAAAAGTGGAAGTTGAGGTCGAAGTTGCTCTTGAGAGTAACTTTTCAGAGATGCAGTATCCAGAAGGATTGATAATCGGATGGGATTAGGATTCCCACATTCACAAATGTAAAGTAAGTGATTATAACAACTGCACCACAAAAAATAGGGGATAATTGGATGTTTTGTTGAATAAGAAGACCAATAAGCACATGGTGGATGATATCTTTAGTATATGATGATCTTTGAGCGAGAAGTTACTTAAGAACGTAGGGGTTTATCAGTTATATGAACTCCCATATTTTGGAAAACCAAAAGCTTTATATTAATATATTATGTGTAGAGTCCATGAGGATGTTTTATATTTTTCTAGATGGAGGGTAAAGATCACAACAACCCTGATTGCTACATTGACAGAACTGAAGGGCACATGGACAAATATTATGAGTGATCTAACTTATAAGGTAGTTATTATAGCCACCAAAAAGGAATTAGGATACTCTAAAGGTCTGTGTGGAATGGACATAGACAAATTAAAGAAGTATCATGTAGTGTAGGCAGTCATGCATCTACTCACTAAGTTAAATGATCAAGAGAGATGGTCACAGGTAAATACCATGTGGCTACACATTGCGAAGAAAATGTCAAAGGGAGAAATATACAACTTGGCTGGCTACATTGTAGAAACTATTACTAAGGAAATGTGCATAGGTGAGAATAAATTTTTTTGGTATTATTCTATTATCTCTTGTCTTTGTAGAAATTGGAGTACCCAATGGGCCAAAGAATAAAATTTGGGAATACCCCACAGAGAAGAAGTCCCTCATGGAGAGGTTTGAGAAATACTTATGTGAAGGAACAATGAGTGGCCCATTTAAGAAAAGGGTAGAACTATGGTATGACTGACTTCATGTGGCATTTGAGGAGGAATGGTGCATTCTAAAGGATTTACCTTTAGTAGTGGGTAATGCATTACAATTCACGGTGTATAAGAATATATACATCACATGGTTTGCAATAAATTATGGTACATGGAGTCCATGGTAAAAAATTCCATATGCCTTCATAAAATGCTAATTCCAGGCCTCAGTTCAAAGGTTTACTAATGCGCGCTGGCTGAACTTCAACACAAACAAGGTAGATTGTGACTACCATACTCTCATAAAAACATATGTTTATCCAAGTCGGTCTTCCTACATTGAGAGGCTCATTTCAAATGTTATATATATAAATCCAATAATTTTTATTATTGGGTAAAATGGATCTACGCTCATCTATCTCAAGACCAAGCCTAGGCTGGAGAACGACAAGTCTGTGGAGAATGAGTTCATGTTACTAGGGCCTCTTAAGGGAAAACACACAATTGAGAATGTGGTAGCTCCAAATCCTACATTGACCATAGAGATCAACCATGAAGAAGAACATGAGGATAATGGAGGCTTAGACCATAGAGGTCGAAGACAGCCCATAGATAGAGTGGAGAGTGAGCATGCAAATACTCCACCACATGCACAACAAGGACAAGAGGATTTGGACGTTAATGTAGTCCTGAAGAGCCCAATTTTAAGAGGGTATTCAAAGTAACTAGGATGCAAGGCGTAGGAACATCATAAACCATAAAAACCTCAACTCTCCCATCGAAAGAAGCACCAAAGAAGAAGAGAAAAATAAATTTGAGGCTGAGTGAGGAGGCGGAGGAGTCTAAAGAGAGCGTACTTAGAACCCCAATTCAACCGAAAGATGTTGAGGGTCCACGGAATGAAGAAATGAGAGATGATGAAGAAGAAGAAACCATGTGCGAGAATCAAGTGCACTAGTTAAAACTTAGATAAGAGAAGGGTCAAATCGGAACCTTGGTGCTCGAGATTCCTAAGGGCCAAGAACAAGGAGAAGTGAAGAATATGTTAATCCAAGTATGGGCTATGCTAAGGACACAAGAAAAATTGTTCATTCTTGGTTTCAGAGAATAGTGTACCTTAAGGAATTATATGGATGGGAGCTGATGGATCCATATATGGCCACTACACATGTAAGGAAATAACTATCCTAGTCCATGCAGAATCACATGGACGAACCTAATTTTGATGTGTGTAAGGATTCTTGTGTCTCAAGAATAGTAAAAAAGGCACAACAGAGCAGACACATGAAAAAAAATTCCACTCTTATGTCTGATGAGTAGGTCAGCAATGCCTTATTCAAGGTATCTACTGAGGTGGCACGGAGAACTATTGATAAGGACACCACCATTAGAGAATTGATGAAGGATAACAAGGACAAAAATATAATGATGGAGTGGTTAAAAGCTAAGAAGGAATGAGAATGAAAAATAATGAGGAATTCCTTAGAATGGCAGAGGAGATTGGTGATTACATTCTGAAATCAAGGCCTCATCTAGAACCAAAGGTACTGAGAAGTTTCCTTCTACTATGCTAGAAGATGGACCACTTAGAATTCTGCACCATATGTTAAACAAGAAGTAGAGATGAATTTCCTCTATGATCAGAAAAATTTCAACGTATGAGGCACTCCTCCAAACTTTGATAGATGAGCTAAAGAAATAAGACCAAGCTCTAAACTTGTGTGCAACACCAAAGGCAGTGATAAGGACTAGAACTCTAGTTGAAGATAATGAAGTTTTGGTAGCAATGAAAGATGAGACATTAGGGCACACAAAAATATTGGCACTAGTAGAACAAAAGAAAAATATTGGCACTTATAAAACAAAAGCGCGAAACCCTTGCAATAGCCCAAGATTTGCATAAGGAGAGGATAGATGAGCTTGGGAAGATCATAACACAGAATATGAATCTCAAGGAAGGAATGATGTCAGGTATGGTCAATTTTTTCTAGGTACTATAGAATGAGAAAGAAAATATTACTTAAGATGAACTAGATGTCATAGCCACAGATATTCCAAAAAGACAAGGACAATGCTAGATGAATGGAAGACATTGGAGGATGAAATTAAGAATGAATATCCAAAGCTAATCCTCCTAGTTGAAGAAGAGGATGTTGCAGAGTAAAGATTCATTCTTTTGTATAGTGATTCTTTGAATTCTTATTCTTTATTATTTGGGAACATCAGAAAGAATCCCCATTTCCGGGATGACAATGTACTTTAGTGTGGGGTAATGTTGAGTAGACATAATATTGTTCTAAGGAGAAGACACACAAATAATACGCACATAGGAACAATGCACATTTGAAGGCATGTAATGATAGGATAGGAAACATGCACCGAACAATTTGGTTTGGAATTAGTTGTTTTTATGGATATAAGATATTTTTGGAGATAGCATGTGGAGCACACATTGGGATGGAGACTTGAGCGACACACAAATGGTATTTTGGGAACAAATGACTGATAAGAGCCATGCATGGTTGTAATTAATAATAGGATTACTTCTTTCAATTAACTATAAGACATCTATTATTAGTGCACTTGCATGTGTGCATGTTATTGTAAAGGTGCATGGCTATTATTAGCATGCGACCTATTTTGAGAAGTGCGTAAGAGGTGAAGGGAAATTACCCACCCCTATAAATATGTATTGAACTATGTAGTTTAGTGTGTGTGAGTTATTGTAGAGTTATGTTACTAGATCTATAGCCCGCTTGACTTATGGTGATACTTTATAAGGTAAGAAGCTTCGTGTTTTATAGTTTTTAATGCAATTGATAATATTTGAAGGATAATGGTGTTAGACCTAATTGAAACCGTTTAATGTATGCTCAATCTTATTATAGTTATTGTTTAATTCATGATTCTCTAAGATCTAGATCTAAATTATGTGTTGTGGAATGTTTATGTTTATTTATGGATCTTAATATTCCTTATCTTTGTCACACTAACATCATGCATAAGCAACTCTAAGGAGGGGCCTAGTACCTTTGTTCACTTCGGTGAGTGTGTAGACACTAAAATTAGGTCACACTCCCCTTTGGTCCCTCAACGAATAAGCACCCTTCATCACATTCACCTAGCTATGGTCCCCTTCACCCCACTAATATTAATTCAATTAATGCATGATCCTCACTATATTTATTATTTTAATATCTTATTTAAATAATATCCCCACATATAATTCACTTAGACACCTCACCAAGCCAAATCAACCTAAGACCTATTCATAGCAAGTTCTCATAACTAACTAAGACTTACCCAAACCCTAAAAATCATTGCCTACATTCCCTCTAACCACATTCCCGCATGCTCACAAGAATCTCCCAATCTAATCGACAAGATAACGACAGAGATCTAAGAAAATCATGAGGATATCCCTAGTTTAGTAAACCTAGTAAATCCCACCATGTCTGACGTCGGTTACCCCTAACCATCGCCGGTTAAGCCGGACCACTATCGGTTACCCCTTTTAACCCCTAAAATACCTTATTCTCAAGGTTGGAAAACATTGGGAGAAATTTGATGAGTAAGAAAACATCTCAGAGGGATAACGCATCTTTAGAGAGCCAATTATAGTGAAAACTCGCATCCAAGGAAGGATATTGAGCATCTTCTCCTATACATCCATCCCAACCATGATCTGATCTATCCAAGCAAAGAGGAGTGTACATATAGCCCATGTAGAAGATTTTCTTCAGTTGGTGATCACTTGCAACCTTCAAAACCATCATCAACACCTCCATCCCTCACACACAAACATTCAGGAACAAAATCCAAGTAAGTACAACATCATACTTTCCTGGTTATTTCATTTCATCATCATTTTATCATCCATTGTTTATCTTGCTCCCTATTGACCTTCTCCACATTTTCACCTTTGTATACCCATTGAAACCTTGCAAAATCCTACTCTAGTCACCCAATACCTCATCCTGACCAACCAAAGTCCTTTGTGCAATCACAAAGGAGACCCCAGCTTGTTCTGTGACATTTCCAAATCTGACAGTAATTGGAACCAGTTATACCTAACTATTGTCGGTCATCCTTAACCAACATCGATCTATGTGTTTGCCCACACACTGACCACAACAGAGACCTACCCACCTAATTTTATCTCACCCTCTTTCACCTGTGATCTACCCGAGACCCTTTATCAGACATGTAGAGACCCATAACCAATCATTTGACCTTTGGATTCTATTCTAGCTTAGCCTGTTAAATTAGATCTATTTCTTATTATGTTTTTAAGTGAGATACCTAAATCATTTTAAAATAACAATAGGATTTACTTTGTTTACAACATTGAATTGTTTAAAACAGTGGATTGATAGCCATCTAGGAAGTATCATACTTCCCAAACCTAGCATACATTAGGCAATTCACTTGCCCATATTATTTAATTCCTTCTCGGTGGTCTTGTCTTCTTTACTGGGTAGTTTCTTCTAGCCAAAAGGAATCTCTCACAATCAACTGTGGATTTGGAAGTCATACACATGCAACAACCCATCAATCGACATTTGAATAGGTATTCCTCCTATGCCCGTTACCCTATCTATTTCATCAACACTTCAAAGAAACAATCTAAGAAAAAGGTGAAACATTTTGGCATGCCCAGTGGGACCCATCCAGGGTTCCTTGCATTTCATTCATTCCTAGAAAAAAATTTGTGTGTTTGTTTCCCTTCTAAAAGTGTGCACACTAATTTTATTCTTTGGTAATCCACCTCTTTTTTCTATTTGCTCTAAAGGAAACTTTTCTTTTGGTGTAATTAAAAAGAATCATTTCTTCATGTTTTCTCACTTCATTGTAGTGAAAGAGCATCTCTCTTCCTATTCATCTTATTGTGTCATCCAATTTCACATTTTCTATTTGGGTTTAAAATACAAGTGCATTCCATTCTAATTTATTGCATTAGCTCACATTAATTGAGGGCAACCTATATGCTGGAAGTCATGACCAGCTGATGGTTGACAAATGAATCATAGAAAATCACTTTTGTCCTTTTCTCTTTCTCTCGAGTCTTACCAAACCACACAAAAATTAAAAATACATACATTCTTAAATATCCTACCCAAAGAAGATGTAGGTGATCACACGATCATGGCACAGTGGGTACCCATCTCACTACTTTGTCGAGTCATACTTCAGAGCGAAGCCCACCCCCACAATAACATACCTGAACCTCACCTTTTAGATCTCCTTCTTTGTAGGAAGCCATCCTCACAAAAAAATCTATTTCACAATTCATGTGTCAGTCCCTAAATAGCATAAGCTAAACAAACATAATAGAAAAGGCACTCCTAGGATCACATTTTCTTAGTTTTTGCTTGGCTTGTGTTTTGAGGTGAGAGATCACGTTCATCACTTTTTTTTTGTTCATCCTTGCATGCTCCTCATCATAGCTAGTGTATTCCGGCTTCACCTAAGTTTTCTGGGCCATATCATCATCATTCCTAGAATTTTGGGTTTGATTCTACATCAGATTTTAATTCACAACCACTTTCTTTCATCATTGTTTCAATTTCACAATAACCATCATCGATTACCTCTGACCACCATCGGTTATACCCAACCGACATCAATTCCAAGTCCTTTTGCTAACCTACTCAAAAGGACATTTTTACTTCACTTTCTTCCACTTTTCATAGTCTCTGTCACTGTCATTATTCCCATTGACGTTTTAAACATCCTCAAATTTGGCATACCTGTCAGATTTTACCTTCTGCCTTGTTGTTTACTCACTGTCCATTTTCTACAGTGACCGGCAGTGGTTATCCCTTACCGGCATCAGTTTTCCCTAACCGTCATCGGTTATCCTGTTTCACATTCCAGCCATCATTTGGTCCTTCATCCACTTTTTATCACTAGATTCACCTATTCCTGTTGTTCTCTGTATCATTTACAAAGAAGTAGCCCTACTTGATCAGTACTGGTTCACATGGTGCTGACCCAAGACAAGCAAGCACCCTCGTATTCCATGCCAGTTGTCAACCACTCCCACCTAGTCCTTCACCACCTTCTATTTTATCACCAACCATGGATCCCATCCAACCTACTACTATCGCTACTAGAGATGAGGAGTTTGCATGACTCCTTGACCAAAACCTTGCCACCTTACAGTTTTACCTTTCCCACTCATCCACTCGAGATGCCTCGGGTTAGTTGATATACAACATGCCCGTATCTATCCCCCCGAATCTCACACCCACTTCCACATCAGCCCCATCTGGCTCCATGCTGCCCACATCCACCTTACCTCTAGTTGTTTCGTAGTTAGGTTCTATACCCGCTATGATTGCCGCATCTATTACCTCTGTGGCACCCATTACATCCACCGTACCCTCGATGACCCTAAACACAACCTCATCCACCCCTAATGTCTCATACATACTTGTAGCTACATTCCCACCTCCAGTGTTGGTGACCCCTACCCCATTTTAGAATGTGGTTCTTTCCATTCCACAATCATTAGCCCCTATTTCCACTAGGGTTACCACAACCCTTCCACCCCCATATACATACTACCAACAACCTCCTGTTTCATCCATTATTCATTCCGGTACATACCCCCTATTTCACTACCTTCTTCTCCACCACCCTACATGGCAGCCCCATACACTAGAGTGCCACCCCTATTATATGCCCAAAACCAACCTCCTCATGCTACAGGAGGCATCTAATCATCACAACCCACCAATGACCTAATTAAATTGATGTTGGACAAGATGTAGACATTAGAGGCATCGATTTCTGGCTCCCATAACACTCTCACCTACAACGAGATTTGCAACAAGCCTATTCACCCATCCATTCCTATCCGTTCATACCATGTGCATTGGGAAATGCCTAAATTCAATCATTTCAATAGCAAAAGACCCACAACAGCATTTTTGGTCATTCAAACACGGGTGTTATCGACCGCTCACGATGATGCCTTACTTTTGAGAACTTTTTCCATGTCCCTTCTGGATCTGCATTATATTGGTATAGTGGGTTACCTAAACACTCTATATTCTCATTCAATCATGTAGACCAAGCCTTTTGGATCATTTCTCTATCAATATCATCAAAAAGGTTACCATGATCGATCTATATTCCACACGTCGATGTCGGGATGAATCTATCATAGATTTTGTCACTCATTGGCGCGGCTGATCAATCAACTTACCTTCCAACTGCCCATAAACTGAACTCATTGAGCTCTTCACATGAGGTTGTGCTAAACATATCTCCTCAACCTTATAGGTCCAAACCTTTTGAAAATTTGATGAGGCATTCACTATGGCATGAAAGTTAGAGATTCGGGCCATCAAAGAGAAGAAACTACAATTACGCAATAAGAATTAGGCATTCAAGTTGAACAATACCTCTTCCTCTTCCAAACCACAAACCAATTATTCAAAATCAAAGGGCATCGCTAACGCGAGTGGGTACTCAAGGCCGGCCCACTCATCCGTTGAATCAAAGCTACACCCTCATCTAATCTCTCACTGTCCAGGACTTTTCAATTCAGACGAGAGCGAGAAAAAAATATACCCCAATTGGGAACCTTACTCTTCTCTTAGAAAAGCTTATCAAAGTTGGAGCCATCACCCTTCCACCCATAAAACCACACACTAGTTTTGACCTGCTCGCCCCATGCCCGTATGGTATAAAGAACATGATTTTTGTAACAATCATCGAGTAAAGGGTCATAGTGGCCAAACGGCAACTACATCACTTTCAAGAATATTGTCTAAGAAATTCTTGAGCAAGGTGAGTTAATTGTGGATAATCCCAACACCACCCCCAACAAAATCTACAAATATTTGAAAAACCATTTCCCAACCATGACCCTTCATCTAATAAAACCGGCGAGACATCAACTCACGATACCCATACCCATGAGGTTCATGCTATCTTTAACAAGGTACCTATTGCCTCTCAATTACCTCACATCCCTTCCATAGAGGAAATCCTAGCCCAAAATCCTCCTTCCACATTAGAACCAACCTCCCTCGTTCCTTCACCAACATAGGAACACCTTTCATCTCCTTCATCACCTACGGAGGGTCTTACACTAACATTGAGACCATCTCACCCCAGGGTTCTCCACTTAGAGAACCTTTAACTACAGATACCTCCTCCCCCATGAGGATATCCCATTACCTCCTCCACCCACCCAGAGGGAGCACCCATTATCTCCTCCACCCACGAGGAGCACCAATTACCTCCTCCACCCATGAGAGGAGCACCTATCCGATCCTCCACTTATAGAGGATCTCCCATCATCTCCTCCACCTATCATAGACCCGGTTGAGATACCTTTGCCTTTTGGAAAGCATTCTCCATTAGCTACTCAAAATCCAATAGACCTAATTTCGGTTCTCTTACCCACGAAGTTTGGCGCCAATTCCCCATCTCTAAGACACATTTTACGGAATTCCCATTAGGTCCTCATCAACTCCACCAACATATGTGTCGTTCTCATGTTTGTCCAATCACTTAGATTATGTGGATAGGGCTTTACTATTGGGGTGTGTCTTACTCCCCGTCTCAACACAGATGCAGATATCCCTCGATACCTCCACTATCTACCCAAACACATTTTGATGAATCAAACCAAATATAACCACCTCTATCATAACCCCTTCCACAATACCTGTTAGTTCTCAAACCACACCCTTACCCATAACCCGACCTAAATCTAAACCCATACCCATACCCACAACATTTTCCTCCACTAAACCTATTACCACTTTAGGGGTCACCCGACCACCAACCTTACTCATCCACCTATTAAACTAGATTTAACTACATCCTCCAATGTCAATACTACACCTACTCTGACACCCAAACCAAAGAAAAAAACTCATCGACCTCATACCCCGATTGCACCAATCACACTCGCACTTGTCCTGTCTGCCTTAAGACTTCAGCTACCCAACATGGTCAAGCACCCTTCACCCATCCATAAAAAAATAACACAACCACCCATTCCTTCCTCACAAACCTCTAACCTACCCAGGCACACAACGTGACTTATACCCATACATGTAGTCTCTTTACCACCAAAGAAAAAAATGATGAGGCGATGAGGAACACCAAAGCGAAAAATGATGTGATGGTTAATGAGCTCACATATATTCTCGGCTTTTGTGGAGATGAGTGGTATGGCTTCCACCCATTCTCGTGTAGTATTCAGTAGTAGTTATGATCCATTGATGGCATTGGGAAGAATGAGGATTGATTTCTCTGACAAGATCCAAACCCCATTGAGATAAGGGTCATTCATCTTGGTTTCTCATCACCTTATTACCCACAAACCAACGGCCAAGCCAAATCCACTAACAAAATCCTCAACAAAATTCTCATGAAAGTGGTTGATGATATTGGGAAGGATTGCCATACGCACATTCCTTTTTCCTATGGGTATACTTTGTACTAGTATTCACACTTCCACTTGTGTGGCCAAACCCTTTTTCTTTGGTCTACTAGGTGATGAGGTTTTCTACCTCTCAAATTTGAGATCCCCTCACTCTGCATTTCTCTCCATGACATGCTTCACTCGATGATGACTTTCGTTAGAAAGGCTTAACACAAATAGAGTTTTTAGACAAACGTCATCTTAATGATCTAGATCACCTTCAAGTTTACCAACAACGTATCAAACGTGTTCATGAACGAACCTTCCAAGTCGGTGACCTTATCTTGAAATAAAATCAACACATAACCAAAGTAGAAAAAAGTAAATGGGGAAAATTCACTCCTAATTGGTTGGGACCATACATCATAACTCATACCTATGGATCAGGTGCCTATCATTTATCCTCACTTGATGGTAAACCCAAACCTGAGCCCCTTAACGCATTGCATCTTTGACCATTCTATTGTTGACTCATTGTCCTATCTCACCCTTTGTCTCTTTACAGGCTCATCCCTTGAGTGACTATCCACTCCATACACCTCCCTAATGATTAAACAAGAATCATGTGAGTACCCATCACTTGTTATCTTCTCTTGAATATGTGTACCATGGCATTGCACATAGCATGATTCTCATGGATACTTTTTGTCTACCTTTAGATGAGATCCCATGGTCATTCCACCTTGCCTTTTGAACAAGAGTCCTATCCTCCACCTTGGTCTTGTCCATGATTTCAAAGACCTCACATGGGACCAAACTCCTTGAGTCAAAATTCTAATAAAAAGATGACTCCCTCAAAAGGACATCTTCCTCTTGACAAAATTTCTACTATAAATAGACTACTCCCTCGAAGGACAGCTATGTGAAGCTAAAAAAAACAAAAAAACAAAAAGAAAAATGAGAGAAACCGAAGCTTCCCGCATTGATCAGCTTCACGAAGACCTCAAGGAGTACCATATTATTTATCCCATATAGACTTCCCGCATCGATCAGTCTATCACAACAAAAACTTTTTAGTCATGGACTTGCCCATTGTGACCTCGGACCTCTTACCCAAAATCCCTGTCACTCAAAACATATACAATTAATTACCTTTCACCCACCTTACCATTTCCACTCTCATTTCCTCAATTGCCTCAAGGGACATCTTGGAATTTAGACATTTGGTGATCTTGTGACTACCTTCATTGTAGACCAATTAATCATGCAATGCCTTTTGGGTCTTGTGTTCATCACCCCCTCTAAGGTATGATCTACTCGGTATGATCCTACCCAATCAGGTGGCTTTATTTCCCCCCTCTTATCTTTTAACCATCTTTGTTTACATTTTTATTACCTTATACAAGACTTGGTACTCGATGCTTACCTTTGAGGTAGTCCTCCCTCTTGCCATAATTGCCTTCACCTACATCCTTTTACCTATAATCTACCCACACCTATTAAACCTAAACCCACAACATGCCCACAAACCTACCAACTCATTTTCATATTCTTCCCTAGCTCATGGGAGAACTACATCGGCCTGAGGTCCCTTTTCATCAAGACTATGTAGGCAGCACTCCAAGGGCATGGGGCCCTTAGAGGTTAGCTTGGCCATTCTCTACCCTAAACCAATTCATCAACCATGCCTAACTCACCATTTACATCACATTTCACTTAGTTCCCCTTTTCTAACAAAATTGGAAATTAAGCCACATACATAACAAGTTGCTTACTATAGCATACATTTATTACACCTACCATCTCTCTCTCATTATTATGCATAGATTGTAAAACATTTCACATATGACCCATAGTATCATTCATTGCCAAAATAATGAATCATAACTAAACCTACTTTCAAATCAACCATGTCTATGACCTAACTCAACCATGCATATAACCTAACTCAACCATGCCTATAACCTGACTCGATCCATGCCTAAACCGACCTAACTCCATCATGCCTAACTCACTTAATTTCAAACCACATTAAATTAACAAATCCATATCTCCTCTAACACAAGCCATACATCCAATATCTCATAAACATATTAACACATCACAAAATACCATGAATCTCATCATATAAATCAATAAATGTGTATCTCAAAATACATGCCTATCTCATCCTATCCATCATCTCAAAAATTTCGACACACAGGCCGATATACAATACAAAATGCCATCGGCACGCAGGCCGGTCTCATATATACAAAAAGAATGAATGAATCCATAAAAAAATCTTTGGCACATAGGCTGGTATATGCTCACAATATACAAAACTCACTCGTACATCCTCACTTTGTCTTCGGCACACATGCTGGTATGTGATAAAAATACAACTATCTTCGGCACGCATGCCGACATATATATCAACAATAATCACTCGTATACATCAAAAATCGGGTGGCCGCATATCAGACATCTCACCGAGTCCTCCACCTCACGTGTCAACTACACCCTTGGCATCCTATGTCCCTGCTAGCACATCACCTAGCTCTAGTCACCGTGCATTGGTGGCCTCTCCCTGATCAGGCCTCGGAGCTCGCTGACCTCTTGTGCTCTCCACACTATGTGTGTGGGATCTCGTCCTCTCACTGGACACCTGTTATGCCCTGTACTCTCTTTAAGAGAGGAAGTCTATCCCAGCTGCCATAAGTTGGTCCTGATAATATCTCACCTCACATAGGGAATCTCGTAACCTAGATATAGGCATGGTCTATGGTGGTCCTATAGATCTCGGCCCTTGTACCTGACCTGCACTAGCTTGTGAACTGGGACTAGCTCCATGTGCCTGTTGTGGTCCCCCTATCCCTATGCTTGTGGTGGCCCCCCTTTGTGCCTATATGCCTATATCTGGGCTGTAAGGCCCCATCTATGTCTAGGTTTTGGCCAACTGGCCTGTAAACCTACCATCTGGCTATTAAGACTGCCACACCACCATCTATGTCTCCATCTCCTCCATCACCTCCACCATCTGGGCCTGTAGACTAGCCACTGTACTCGTAGCTCTGCTACCTCTACCTCTAACCCCTCTAGTTGTGTCTGTAGTATACCTAGATACGTGATCATTTTCTCTACCTACCCCCTAAGCATCTCTCTCGCATTGTAACGGTAGTTAAGTCGCTACCACTGGTCTAGGTGGTATGGCTTGTGTCGAGCCACCCACCACTTCATATACCTATCTCGTGCATCCAAATCATAAATCCACCAATCCATTAGCTACTCCTCCTCCCTTGTAGGAACTGTAGGCTATGGTAGAGGTAGAGGCCTCTCTAAATCATCTCTCTATACTTGTGGGAAGGACATGGGAATATCCTATACAAGCCCGAATGGCATTGTCGGACCACATCTATCGGGATCATCTCATCCTCCCTGACACGATGACCCTATATCCACCTCTCTAGCTATAGCTCAGCTAGCTCCTCATGCATGTTCTTATATGAGGGGAATCCCACATATGGCCTCCAGATAATGTCCACTCTGACAACCCCTCCAAAATCTGCCGAAAGTGGGCCACATCATATGTCGTCCAATCCAACCTTTTCTCTCCCTGCAATGTGCACCCATCTCCTACATTCCAACCGCACAAATCTCACTAGGAATGAATTTACTTGGGGAATCCCTATAGTTCAAACATAGACTATGTGTTCATATGCCCAACAGTGCACTATAAATGTACAACATAGGCTAAACCTACACAACCGTCCATATGCACACAACTCTTTGTATAGTTGCACCAAGAATGTAGGTGCCCAGGAAAAGCATGTCTCATGCACCATCATATCGTGGAGCACCCCCATCAGTGATTAGGAAAGAATCCACCCTTTGCATTGAGTAGTGCATAGCAACATAGTTCCTCCATCAATAAAACCACTAGCCTCATCTCATCCGGATGGGCTAGGTACATTTTGCCATAGCTCAAAATGGCACTATGGAATCTCAGCTCCATTGCCCCCTCGCTAAAAACTATCCCGATCAGCTCCTCTGAGGCCTCGGAGGAGATAGAGTACACTTGGGCCCCCAATATGGGTAACCACAAAATTTGGAACATGTCCTCTAGGGTGATAGTCATCTCACCCGTCGGAAGGTGGAACATGTTGGTCACGAGTCCCATTTATCGATGAGCACGACCATCAAATTAGGCTACCGAATAGCATGTTGATAGCATCGAATACCACTCAATCCCACTACCTCCATGTGCTATAGCTCCAAAGGGGTTGCTAAGCTATGCTAAATTCACCGATGGCGGTTGAACCCCGTCCCGCATATGTAACTAATATCTCCCCTTTATCCAATCCAAACACAACATTAATCTACATTTACCATGACCATATTCACCAATTATCATTACCCCCACCCTATTTTTACTTTACCCATCTCAACTACATGGCCCACATCCCTCTTGGACCCTTATGCCTAAAATCCTGATCACCCGGTTTATCCTAATCGACTCTTGTCACCCTTAAAGCGACATCGGTCACCTATTGGTGACCGATACCCGCTTCAACTGCAATCAATCATGGTTACCATTTAACCGACATCTATCACCTTTTTGGTGACCGATCTTAGTTCTTACCAATCGACACCGCCAAGCTTGACTAGACGCCGTCACTTTGTCATGGAAAATCCGTTACATCACAAACCCCCTTTTTAAAAGAAAAACTTCCCACCTATCCCTTTTTACCCCACCTATAATGACCTACACTCCCCTTAGACCCCTACCCACCCCACCTATACACTTTACTAACCTCCCCCCTCTTTTTGGCTCATTATTTCCCCATACCCGATTTAACTTTTTCCCACCCACAACATATAAAAAACCCACAAAACCCTACAAATACCAACTATTGAAACCTCTACTCTATCTAATTAACACTATAGAGTTAGGCGCATACCTCGTCGCATTGCCACCATCTTGGTGGCATGTCGCTCCACCATATAACGGCAGTGCCTTGATCCTCTATAACATCTTCCATCCCTGAATATCTACCTATAACCTCTAACCAATCCACTCTCTCGCCCTGATCCCGTGGACCCGCTACTCACCAACCCAACCCTCGTCAAATCACACTATCAGCTCACCATCCTATTTTATCTAGACACTTTTCCCTCTTTTCTCTCTTTTTTGTCATTTCTTCACTTCGCAAATAACAAATGAATAATAAAAATGTGGATATTTTGTTTTTATACAAAACCCGACCTAACTGACGTCGGTTCCCCTAGACGGCATCGGTCTTGTTCCCTACCTCGCCATCGTCGGTTTTCCTATACCGACGTTTATCCATGACCGCCATCGGTCAACCTAACCTACACATTACCCCTACTTTTCCATTTTACCCCACCCTTTACCTTGCTCCTTTACCCCATCCTACCTTTACCCATTACCTTACCTTTCCTAACCTCATCATTTACTACCTCCATTTTTCCTCCTTTGGGGACACATTATTTTACCCCTACCTTGGCCTTACCCATGCCACGACCTAGATATTTGGACCTAGACCATCGGTAATGACCTTTGACCTAATTTTTTCACCATACCTTGTGGCATTGTTACCTCTATTGATTGACCTAATGACCTCACCTAGCCTATTGTCATGACATTTTATCCCGACCCCACCTTTGGTGTCTGGAACATACCTAAAACGTTCTCGCACCTAACCTATGTTGTGTCTCCTAACCATATCCTATACCTTGGATACCAGATTCATTTCAACCTTGTTTGGATAAACCTATTGACCTTAGCTGATGTAGATTTTCCTACTCTTCAACCCAGTAACATGTTGTAGTTTATACGTGTGCGTGCATTTGACTATTGCTACCTATGACCCTGACCCATTACCTAGATTTCCCGTGTAGACCTTTCACCCTTTTTCCCTATACCCACTTGCCTTTTCCTCACCTTTACCTTTTATCAAACCACTCACCACTTCAACCTGTTACCTCGTCAGTTCCTTGTTTGAGGGGGATCACTTTCACCCACACATGGGGCAACCAAATCTTATTTTTGTTAGCATCGCTTACCAATACAAGCTACGCAACAAAAAGGGGCAAAATGTAAACACTAAAATTAGGTCACACTCCCCTTTGGTCCCTCAACGAATAAGCACCCTTCATCACATTCACCTAGCTATGGCCCCCTTCACCCCACTAATATTAATTTAATTAAATTAATGCATTATCCTCACTATATTTATTATTTAAATAATTTCCCCACATACAGTTCACTTAGACACCTCACCAAGCTAACTCAACCTAATACCTATTCTTAGCAAGTTCCCATAACTCACTAAGACTTACCCAAACCTTAAAAATCAATGCCTACATTCCCTCTAACCACATTCCCGTATGCTCACAATAAGCTCCTAGTCTAATCCATGGGATAACAACATGAGATCCAAGGAAATTAGGAGGATCTCCCTAGTTTAGTAAACCTAGGAAATCCCACCTTGGTAGCGACGGTTGCCCATAATCGTCTCTAGTTAAGCTGGACCACCGTCGGTTACCCCTTTTAACCCCTAAACTACCTTATTCTCAAGGTTGGAAAACATTGGGAGAAAGTTTACAAGCAAGAACACATCTCAGAGAGATAACACATCTTCAAAGAGCTAATTCCAGGTGAATAATCACATCTAAGGCGGAGATTGAGCATCTTCTCCTGCACAACCATCCTAGCCATGATCTGATCTATCCAAGCAAAGAGGAGTGTACATGCAGCCCATACGAAGCTTTTCTTCAGTTGGTGATCACTTGCAACCTTCAAACCCATCATCAGCACCTCCATCCCTCACACATAGACATTCAGGAATGAAATCCAAGTAAGTACAACATCATACTTTCTTGGTTATTTCATTTTATCATCCATTGTTTATCTTGCTCCCTATTGACCTTCTCCACATTTTCACCTCCGTATACCCATTGAAACCTCACAAAATCCTACTCCAGTCACCCAATACCTCATCTCGACCAACCAAAGTCCTTTGTGTAATCACAAAGGAGACCCCAACTTATTCTGTGACATTTCTAGATCGCTGATGAATCGGCACCGGTTACTCCTAACCACCGTCGGTCATCCTTGACTAACATCGGTCTCTGTGTTTTAACACACATTACTCGAATAGAGACCTACCCACCTAAATTTATCTCACCTCTTTCACCTGTGAACTACCTAAGACCCTTTATCGGACTGCGAGACCCAAAACCAATCATTTAACCTCTCGGATTCTATTGTAGCTTAGCCTGTTAGATTAGATCTATTTCTTATTGTGTTTTTTAGTGAGATACCTGAATCATTTTAAAATAACAATAGGATTTACTTTGTTTACAACATTGAATTTTTTAAAATAGTGGAATGATAGCCATCTAGGAAGTATCATACTTCCTGGATCTAGCATACGCTAGGAAGTTCACTACCCATATTTTTAATTCCTTTTGGTGGTCTTGTTTTCAATACAAGTAGTTCCTCCTAGCCAAAAGGAAGCTCTCACGATCATTTATGGATTCGAAGTCATACACGCGTAACAACCCATAAACTGACATTTGAATAGGTATTCCTCCTATGCCCATTACCCCATTTGTTTCATCAACACTTAAAGAAATAATCTAAGAAAAAGGTGAAACAAAGTACTCATTTAAGGTGGGTGATGTGCCAAAGACATCTAGGTTTTACACATAAATTCTAGGATCTATCGATTAGCATATAGAAGCTACCTCTCGCACTCTACTCTAGTGCATAGTATTTTTTCTTGTAACCATTCCCCTAGCAAAGGAAGGATATTATCTTGGATCAACATTTTACATACTTCCCTAACATCATCCAAATCCTTCACTAGCACCTCGGTGTTCTTCCTTTATTCTAACTACTTTGTTTGCTCCTTTAGGCATTGGATCTCTCCTTTTTGGCTTGGAATTACATCCATGGTTTTTGATACACCTCTTTCTGATGAGTAGGGTCCGAATACTTACCATACACCACCTCTTCTCTTGTAACCAATGACTTCTACCTTGGTATCTCCTTGGAGTGTACAAGTGTCTACTCTCGTTGTCACCAATTTAGGCTCTATATTTGACTCACGTGCCACCCTTGGCATCCATTATGAGTCGGCCTTCTTTATGCTTACCATTCTAGTGATTTTTGCTTCCATTTTTGTTGGCTCATATGTTCAAATAGATCTAGGAACCCTTCATACTTGTCCTTCTTTCCACCCTAAGAGCATTGCCACGAGATCGGGCATTCATGTTTATAGTGTTCTATAGAACCAAAGTTCTAACGAGTTCCAAGAGGGAACTCACTTATTCCTCCTCTGTGGTTGTCATGACCACAAAATACTCCTCAGAAACCTATTCCATGAGCCCCTCCATCTAAGTGCACTTCATTGTGATGACAATCATTCTTGGGATTATTTTCAAGGCTGGTTTGGCACACACCAATATCAATGGTATCATATATCAGGTTAATCAATTTACAATCCTTAGTGTCACAAGTAGTAGAGGTGAAAATATTGCAATAAAAAGACACATTCTTATGGATTTGTGTGTTGCGGTAGAGGGAAAACTACTTGCATCATGATCTCTATGGTAAATTTCACAATCCATGGTAATGGCATGTACCAATCTCTGAGGACAACTATCCTTTATATGCCCATCTACCTCACAATCTATGCACCATAGGCCACTGTGAGTCTCATGCATGGAGTTCACGAGATGGCTTCTCGGCTTCTTTTCCATTGTAGTAATTTGAGCTTCAAGAAAAGGGCTAACATCGGTATCCACACTTCTAATAGCCTCAGTGCATAGGGCATCCTCCAAGGCCTCACGTGGGTCTATGAAATTCTTGTGTGAAAGAACCCTCCTAAAAGGTGTTATCAACCCTCCAACAAACCACTAAGCATGTTGTGAAGGATGAATATCATAAGACAATTTTGATAAGAGAGTCTTAAAACATGTGTCATATTCCCACACACTCTCTTCCATACCTTGTTAAATATCCTTCAAAGGCACTAATGCTCTTCTGTTCAAACTTAGGGATATGAAATTCAGCTAAGAAAGCATTCCATAGTGCAATGTAATCTACCACTATTTGGTGAGGATCATAATTCAGTACCAACTATGTACACATCACTACAACATTGTTACAAACTAACTTTCCTTCTATTCCGGGATGGTGATCCCCTTCGCATTGCATATCAGCTCACACTTTTTACATGCTATACAATATCCTCAATACCTTTTAGTTTGGTATATGTAAAAACATTTCAAAAATACTTGTTGAGGTGGTTGAGGCCCGTGTCCTCTTGATCCGAACCTTGATTCCCCTTGGTGTTTCCTCCAAAATGATATCCACAAAATCCACTAGTGCCTACTCCTCCTGATCCACCAAATCCTCTAGATCTACCAAGTCCACCAGGTCCACTAGCTACTATCCCACTAGATCCCCTCTGTGGCTGATAAAGGCGCTAGAGTGGTTGTGCCTAGTGTTCCTACTATCATGTTGAACTACATGCCAATAGTATGTAATATTTCACCACTACAAGATGTGTGTTGCATGCTTCTTCTAGATGCGATACCCAAGCTTTGTGTACTTTTACTTTTCCCAAATGTCACTCCAGAAATTATCCCTCCAAACATAGGAAATTATTATGTAGCCATAGATGTGCCAAATGAAAATTTATACCTCCTTGGTGCTGATCGATCACTTCCACCAATACCAACTTGGTTAGTAATACTTATCTATGGATTTGTAAAACTAAGAACGAGGGGTTGGTCACTAGGTGGTTTCATATGTGCACTAATGAATCTCCTTTCTCCAAGTGATGAACTCTAATCGAATATGAATGGGTCTCTCTCCACCAATGATCAACAACACATGTCCAAGTCAATACTCTTCTCCACCAATGATCAACAACACATGTCCAAGTCAGATCAACATCTTATAGCCTCTAATACTCATCTTAGATCCACATGCAATATCTATAGTACCAACTTTATCTAGATGGATACGTCAAAATTTATTCTTACAAATCCACTAGAAAGCAATAAAAGAAGGTCTCATATATCTCATGATATAGGTGTTTTTCTACCCATTTGAGTGCATCAAAATCAGGTCTAGTACTAAATATCTAAGAAAACTCATACTCCTTTATCTTAAACAATGCCTTGACACTATCAAGGCTCATGCACTTTGTCATCATGCATCATTCTCGGTCTGACTTTAAAAATAAGTCTTGGCAACGGAACCAAGATATAGTCATTTTATGTATCCTTAATACCACTTCTAATCCCAAGCGTGTCAACCTATCACCTAGTAGGTGTTGGGCGCTCACTGAGGAAAGTGCGGGTGTGGAACCCCTCCTTTATGTGAGCATTGTTAGAAGGTTTTACCAAAGTTGAGGATGAATTATAGAATGAGAAGTACATTCACCTAGTTAATAAGGTAAAAGGAGAACCTAACCGATCCACACATTAATGAATTAAATATAATAAGTAACAAGCATAATAAACCATATCTCGAGTCATGAAAGCCATATAATATGAGGGCTTACACCCTTTTAAACATGATATAAAAACAAACCCTTATATATATATATATATATATATATATATATATATATCTACATTGGTAGCCATATTACAATCAAAGGTGGTTGTCACAAGCCATACATGTTAAATATCCGAGACCCAACCCCTACGAGATATTTCCTAGCATTAGATCCTAGCATTAGCTATGCCCTCCCATTTTAACCTCTTTTAGAGACTATTTTTCCATATAGAGGCTCATAATAAACCTCACATCCCTTAGCACTAAGTTCTCTAAACCCTATCATTCTTTACCGCAACACCTGTTCATATCATCTATAATCTTGGTACCACTTTCTCTAATCTGAGCACCTCTTTTTATAGGATTAGCACCCACCACCATGTCTTCTCTTCTAAACAGATCACGTACCAAGTGTCAATGTGGTCCTCTAATGGTGAATGTTTATCCGTTTTAAACCCTTCACTCTCTGCAATGATGTCTTTTGGGAATATTCTTGCATGGAATATCCTTTTCTTGACCTCCAAGGTTTTAGGCTGACACCTTATCTATTCAACATGCCTAGTCGGGTCACATTTTTCCTCAAGTGCCTCCAGAATACTGAATATGACTAATTGCTTTGATCTTATGTTCTTCCTTCTGTACGTGCCCCTGTTTCTCCTTAAACCTTCTGAAACCTCTTTATCCTACGTGCTTCTCCCTGAGTGACCTTCTTCTCCCTAGTCCTTTACATGCGCATCCTTTGGTACTTAGCTAATATCTCAAGGCCCAAGATCATCTATCAAAGGAAAGATAATGAGAGGAAGCATTTATTTATTCTAACCAAAGGTAGGTCCAATATTGGAGACCATCTAGGAGGAGGAAAAGTAAGAGGAGGAACCTATAATATTGCACTTTGTGAGGAGCAAGAGGACTAAGGTGGAAACACCTAAAATAAATATAACCATAAGTGCAACACTTTAAGGGACAACTCCATTGGTAAAAAAATCTCCTTCTACATCTCGGAATCCAAAGGTAGTGTTCACTACCAAACCTCCTATGAAACATGAAGAATGTGTTAGTATGCCCATATGAAAGGTCCATGTTAGTATGCTCAATCAATAAAATCAAAGGAAAGAAGCTCAAGGAGAAGAAAAAAAATGGCATTATCGGACTCATTCATGGAGTAAACCTTCATTGAAATACTACATGTTTTTACCAAGATGTTGTGGTTGACCTCCCCCATGGAACCATACGATATGTATCAATTGAGAACAAGCGAGACCAAACACACCAAGAAGCACTTACCATAGAGATATTTGAAGGTGGTTCGGTGAAAGAAAGTTTTGAAGAAAATATTACCACATAATAAGTTGGGAAAGCTTAGGCTAAAGAGGTAACACTTGTTGAGAGTGAACAGTCTAGTGTGGTAGAACCCACTCAACCAAGTTTGGAGATAGTTAAGAAAGAAGTTGTAACTCATGAAGTTGAAAAACAAGAAACCCAACAACAAGAGCAACCACAAGTTGAGATAACAAAAGAGCCTTCTCCATCTAGATAAGAAGATATTGAGGACAAAAATACCAATACAAACACTCAAATATCTTCAACTATGACAAAGGAAGAGGTGAAGGACCTGGGGAGAGAATAACAAAGAGTTCAAGAACATTGTGTTGATTCTTTTGGTCAACAAGAGGCATAAGTTGAATTTTCTATTCTTTCTCTCAACACATATCAATAAAAATATTCCGAGTAATCCTCACCTACAAGAATAAGGGGAAGACAATACTAAAATTTAGGGTTGGTTGGTAACATCCAAAAGAAGAAGGTAAAAATACAGGTAGAGGAAGCTGATAGTGAAAACATTGTTTCCTTAAGACCATACAAAACACAAATAAAATGCATAATTCTGTCAAGAAAAATGGTGTGACCTCAAGGAGAAAGGTTTGTGGAAGTTTCCACATCACAAACTGGTGTCTTACGGGATTAATCTTCCCCTTATTACTATCAAGTGATCAAGATCCCACTTGGAAAGACAACTGCATAATGCTTGAAGCATGATGTCAATTTGGCGATGGGTGGAATCTTTCGAATATGGAAAAAGGTAAGGGAAAAAACAATTGAAGGAGAAGGTTGACATTTTATCAACCTCTCGAAAAATTGGGTAAGAAATCCCAAAGATAGTCAAGACATAACTACATCCATCACTCTTTAAATAATAAAAAATGTTGATGACTTGAGGTGTAGGGGAGAAGAAACTAAAAGCGGGAGGAATAACTTGTCGTCAAAGGGAAACAAGGTGATAAAGTATATTATAGACTACTACAACCACATGTATGAGTAAATAGAGGAAAGTAAGACATTAATTCATAAATATCATATAGAGGTTGAGTATTGGGATGGTTTTCTCGCCTAAGCTTGAAGCCAATCATAGATTTAGATGATGAAGTAGTGGAGAAGGAATGGATAGTTCAAATTGCACAAGGAGACACCATGAAGATAGGGGAGATTTCAATTTAAGAATAAAAATCTTAGGGATTTGTATAAGAAAAATCCAATACATGAAGGAGAAAATAGGGAATTATGTAGAGAATTCAAACTTGGAAGAATGCTTCCCATGAAGGACACATACAACCCAGGATCTCCAAATGCAAACAAGATGATAAAAATTCTTCAACAACATATTACGGGGGATTTGGAGCCTTTAAAACGTTTTTATTATTCCTCTATTCATAATTTCATTCATTAACGAGAGATATATTTAGAAATTGTGCCTGAGGATAAAAAGAAAAGAATTATATATGCTTGAATTTGACATTGTTTTATCCAAAATAGAAATAATCTTCCTCTAGGTTAGGAAGGGAAGAAGAAGATCCCATTTTGGGGATATTTGAACATTTTGATGTGCATAGGAATAAGTTGGGACAGGAAAAAAGAACAAGAAAATATATCGCGACCCTTCCTAAGAATTTATCTATTCTTTATCCCTTCCCCATTCTTTATTCCTTTCAATTCATAATTATTTTATAAAACTAATCAAATGATTTGATTGAAATGAGTAAAAAAATATTTTTGGAGCGTATGCATGATGTTGATAGTGTAGAAGACAAAATATAAGGAATATTCTCCACTCCTCTATGGGTTTCATCATGGTTCAAAACCGTTCTATCCTGACATATCAAAATGGAATCTTTTTCAGTTGGGACAACCCTTCCATTCATTTTGTAGATCAAGGATCACAACCCCGTGGTGTTCTTACTTTAGTGCTTCATGGGGGTATCTAGGTATATTCCCTTAAGTAATTTTTTCTTAAAATGTTAAGCCATTTATTAACTTTACTTCTAATTCTAATTTTTGGGTTCTAGTTAGGATGATTATGCATTGTATAGTCACTAGTAGGTATTGCGAGCATTTTTATGTCTCCCTTATAAAATTTAAGTATATGGAAATATTTTTCATGCTTCATTCATGCATTCTAGATTGTAAATAGGAACACAATTAAGAATATAGTCTTTGATGTAATCTTATATTTGTTAAATCAATGACATATGAAGGATTTCTTTTTGGTTATTGCATAAGATTGGTTATTGAATGAATATTGTGTTGTAGTGTTACTTTATAATGTTTGTTTAGTTATAAAATTCATTTCTATAATATTAATTTGGAGGTGACTGATTGCGAACCCTTGAGTGAATTTTTAGTGTTACTGATTTTAAGCAATAAATATTTTATTGAAACTTTATGCACAAGTGTTTGTGTTAAGGATTCAAAGATTATATGGTAGTATTTGCATGAATTTGGTATCAATGAATGTAAATTAAACTTTGAGGGTTATGTTATCTTGATCTATTCTATTCTACATTTGGGAAGAAATCGACTAAAATGGAGAGCACTGATACTTCTCCCCATTATATCCACCTCCCCTCATTCAACTAAGTACCATCATGTCCTACCCCTTGTAAATCACAATCATCCTTTCTCATTTTACATGTTCTTTCTTGTAAATTGCACATATACCACATATTGCAAGTGTATTTTCCATGATTTGTAGATTTTAGCATCTCAACATCATCATACCCCAAGTTGTTAATAGTTTCTGTAGAGATGATGTTTTTGAACATATTTTTTCTATCTTCATTGGCTTGTGTTTTATGTATCAAGTATTTTCAATCTTGTGTGACCATTCTTTTGAATGGTCATTTCATTTTGTGGTTCCATTTTCTCTTAGATTAAGGTTCCAACAAGTTCAAGGGTTTAAAACATAATATATCCCTCTCTCTCTCTTCCAAGACTCCCATCAGGTCCTCTCACCTTAGTTCATGAAGAGACATAAAATATTAGGATAAGAATAACATCCTTAGTAGGGTGCCTCCCTGTCATTCCTAAAGGATTGGTCAAGTGAGAAATATTGATATATCCTTGTCTATAAATGAAATACAAGAAGATTCATCTCTCATCCATTCCCACCAGTTCATTCCCTTTGGATTCAATCCTTTTAGGGTATTATATTGGGAGCCAACAACAAAACTAGAACCATTTTTGATGAAATAATTGTCTCGGTTCATTTTTGAGACTGTTGTTGGGGTTTTAAGAGTGTTTAAACAAGATTTATCAATATGTGATGTTTTAGAAATTTCTATCATCCCACTCGTTTTATCAAGGGTTTATCTTATTGGATCATGTTTTAAGCCATATTCCTCAAAGTTTTATGATTTAGTTTTTTTGCATTCTCAATTTTCCCTTCAACACCACCAACACAAAATTGATGTCGTTGTTGGGGAAAGAACTTTCTTAGTTCATTTTTGAGACTGTTGTCGGGGTTTTAAGAGTTATTTTAACAATATTTATCTATATTTGATGTTTTAGAAAGGTATATCATCTCATTAATGTTTATCTAAGGTTTATCTAATTGGATAAAGTTTTAAGCTTGATGTAGACACCTAAATTACACACTTTTGCCCAATATTATCCCAATACATCTTGTTATTCACCCATTTGTGATTGATTGATAAAATTTATTAAATCATACACATTACACCCTTTGGATTAAGTAAATTAATCCCTATTACCCCTTTTTCTAGTTTAATTATAATTTAGTAATTAAATTATTAATTAATTAGTGTGCACATTACAACAACCAATTTGAACCCCACATGAACTCCACTTCCTCATCCCAAAAAATCTACTTGGAATACACTTCACTAGTTGAGTCAAATGAACTTCTAGAATCCTAGAAAGGTGGGGGAAATTAAATTACACTTACAACTACCTTTCTGGATGTAACTTCTAAAATTAATTCCATTAATGCCCTTAAATGTCTCGAAACTACTGTAACCTCCTCAAATGTTATTTTTAGCACATGAATTCATCCATTTTCGACCAAATTCCAACCACTTCTAACTATATAAAATGTAGACTTACACTCTATCAAACCCTCGGGACCGTTTGAAAATTAAATCTTTTGCATATTTGAAGCTTTCCAATCCAACCGCTTATAGCAATATATATCCCTAATTTAGGGACCATTCAAGAGAACCCACAATTACACAAGGTGATACAACTCAAAGCTCTCACAACCTTGACTTGAGGTTTTCTTTGGAGGTCTTCAGAAAGGTTTTTGTGTGTTTTTTACTTTCCATTTCTACTTACTTTTCCATAGTTTACATTTTGGCATGCCCGGGGGAACTCACCCAACTACTTTCATTTTTGTTTCATTTTTATTCATGTGTTTCATAGTGCATCTTTTGCAAATTTTCTAATTATTTTATGATTTGTGTGCAAATTTTACAAGTTGTTTGCAAGTTTTTAGGAAAAAGCAGGCATTCATTATAAAATTCAAAACACAAAACATTGTTCTCTTTGTTGTATTGTTTAAGAGTTTAACAATATTTGTAGGATATATTGCTATTTTGTTTACATATGTTTTGAATATTCTACTATTTATATAGTTTATTCTAATTCATATCAAAAGTTTAAAAAAACATTTTCACTCCCTATTCTTTGATGTTTGATTTATTTTCTGAAAAATCTATGTTATGCTCTCTAATTTTTGACTCATAATTGTTTTTTCTTTCTAATCTTGCAAAAACTAACACACTAAAAACTAGCAAACATTATATTTTTATTAAATAAATTAATTAAAAAAATAGATTTTATTGCAAAAAAAAGAAATTAAAAATATCAATTAAAAATTTTAAAACCTAAGCATACCCACCCCTACCCACCCCTAGCCCCCTCCCCTCTCCTCGACCATCTTGGCCAACCCGACCCTCTGCCCATCCCTACCTAAACACCTAACCCTCTATATCCCAATGAGCACCTAATTCCATGACTCGCCCTAGACTTCAAGAAATACCCTGCGTTGTTCCCTATCCACTAACCTTACCTACTTGTCCACTAACCCCTCCCAGTGGAAACCTCTCACCTCTACTCGCTTGGCGAGCTCGGCTCACTTGTCAACTCTCGACTCCCAACTTCACTTTCCCATGACCTCAACCTATGACCCTCCCCTAGATCCTAACTTAGACAACCCCCTCTTCAACACAACTTTCCCACCCTCCATGGTAACTCATTAACCCTCAACATCGACAACCACTTCCTCCTCCATGTGCTATCTATAGTCACCATTACCCATGAGCACCCCAACCCGGACTCACCTCCCACTCACCCCATATCACACTCCCGATCCCATACCCTACATGTAAAAACAATAAAAAACACAAAACCTAAACACACTTAAAAAATTGGGTTTAGAATTTTATTTCTAGATTAGGTTTAGGAGGTATTTTTCAACTCAAGGATTTATTGTTATTTCATTTATTTATATTTTTGTACTTTAGGTTAAACTCTAGTTAATTTTAAAATATTAATTTATTAACTTTAGATTATCTGTAATTTATTATTTTAAATTATTGTATTTCATTCATTAGTTTAATTAATTACTAAGGACTTTTAAACTAAAATAGGCCCTTTTTCATTAATTTTTTGTCTTGTGTGCAAAATAGACTAATCGTGCCACTTAATTTTGTAGGGTTCGAGGTGCTTCTAATCCAGTATATTTTTACTTTATAGGCTCTTTGTCATTATTTAACCATTTAGGATTATTTTCCTTCTTCCCTTCCTAAATTTTACTATAGTGGGTTATTCGTCAAACTTTCTAAACTAGGGTTATTGGGCGTTACGGTCCAATTGTTTGTTTTCCTTTCCATTGTCATTTTTAAAGGTTTTTGTGATTTTAAATCACTATACAATCACACGTATGGTCTTCCCTCACTCTTCCTAAGTGATATTGGGAATCGAAACATGATCATTTCTAATTTTTGTTTTTGGGAATTAACACTTTTCTCTTTTAATTAGATCTTGTTTATGTGTATGATATTTCCTCACAATTTTTAAGTGATATTAAAAATCAAAAGTGTGAACTTACTTCTTTTATCTCGGCCTCTACCTACCTCAAGAAAAAATTATAATATTTTCTTGTAGGACTCACTCTCACGAAGATTGATAAAACACTTAAAACTACTAATTTTTGGTTGCCTCACTTGCGAGCTTCAAACTACTCATTCTTGTGTGTAGAACATTATTGATAAATAAGATAAAATGAACATTTTTACACACTGTATTTGTAGGTTAGAATAAGGTTTAAAACCCATCTACATAAGCGTGGGAATTTCCTAATCATAAGCCCTAAAACTCATTTGAGGATTACCACGGGTGTTAGGATTTATAAGGGAAGATATAATTAACAAATTATAGATCTAAAAAATAAAATCCTGAAGATTATAGATTATGATGTGTAGTTAAATTAAACATAGATTTAGCTTCTTATAGATTGTAGATCAAAGAGCTTAAATAACATGAGCTGAAAGAAAATTACATGAAAGTAAATGAGACAAGTAACACTAGATTTAAGTGGGGAAACCCAAAGGATAAAAACCCACTAATAAAGCAACTTGTCTGTATTAATTACTATATATCTCTAACCCAACACTTCCATTTCACTCCTCAGTCTCACAGATAACAATAGTAGACCAATGTCTCACAGTTTAATAAATCACATACATAAAATATCTTGAGAATGCGTATGATCAATCAGTTGGTACCTGAAAGCAGAGAGGGATATTGCAGATGGTGTTCAGCGGCAACTGAACCAGCAAGCAATTCCAATTACCAACCATTCCATATGAAGATCATATCTTGGAATATTAGAGGCCTTAACGGTTACTCTAAGCAAAGAAACATCAAGGAGTTACGGGACTCCAGTAACCCCAGCATTTTGATTCTTCAAGAAACTAAGATGAAAGCAATAACCATGGATAATATTAAAAAAAAAATTTGGGACAGCTCTGAAATGGCGGTTTGTTGATTCTCGGGAGGTGCTTCCTGAGGGTGGCTACTCTTTTTGGGATAAAAGGCACCGTTTATCTTGGTATGATTCTTAGTGATAATATTAATCATCTTGCAATTAAATTTGTCACTATTGAAAAAAAGTGTGAATGGATCTTGTCTAATATTTATGCCCCTAACTCTGCTAGTGGTAGAAGAAAACTATGGGCTGATCTTAAAATCTTTAGAAACCAGCACAGTTCTGCTAACTGGCTTATCATGGGAGACTTCAACTCCCCTCTAAACCCAGGCGAAAAGTTTGGGGGAACCCCCACCTTCTCTAATGGAATGGAGGATTTTGCTGATTTTATCACTGAACAAAACCTCATTGATGTGGATCTGCATGGTAATAAGTATACTTGGAATAATAGAAGGTTGGGAAAGGAGCTCATTCAGGTGAGACTGGACAGGGCACTAATCTCAGCAAACTGGATTCTTAGCCAAGACTTTTACCTCTCTTCCCTGCCCAGAATTGGATCGGATCATAATCCGATTGCTTTAAGCTTTCTAAATTGGACCAAACTGCGCAAAGCTCATTCAAATTTGAAAAAATGTGGATGGAGCACGTTGATATCTATGATAGAATAAAGGAATGGTGGGATTGGAATGGGGAAGGCACTGCCCAGTACAGATTGGTCCAAAAACTCAAAAATGTCAAAAAACAAGTCAAACTTTGGAACAAAAATGTTTTTGAAACATCTTCGAAAAAGAAAGAGTTAAAACAGAAGCTTGGGATCTTGAGTTAAAGATGGATACTATGGGAGATCGGTTGAAGATGAAGTAAATGAAAAGAAAATTCTTTACGAGTTGCACACGATCTGCGGTAGAGAGAAGAGTGCTTTTGGCGCCTTAAATCTAGGGCTATCGGCTTAAAGAGGGGGACAGGAACACAAAGTTCTTTCACATGACCACTCTAAAGCACAGAGCCAGTAATAGGATCTTAGAGGTTTCTAAAAGCAACGGAAGTATCACTAAAGATCCAAACAGCATTAAGAAACAAGCACTTGAATTCTACAAAAATCTTCTTAGAGAGAGTAATGTCAGCAATCCGGAAGCTATTTCCTTCATGCTAGAAGCCATCCCTCAGAATGATATTGAGGACCAGAAATTCAGAGATATCACTAAAGCGGTCACGCTTGATGAGCTAAAAAAGGCTGTTTTTTCTCTTGAGGGGATAAGGCTCTGGACCGGATGGATTCTCCATTATTTTTTTCGAAATTAAGGAAATATGCTCGGAGGATCTACTCAAAGCGGTTAATGAATTTTATAGATCGGGAAATCTTCTAAAAGAACTCAATAACACACACATTGTGCTGGCACCTAAGAAAATGGATGCAAAAGATTTCAAGGATTTCAGACCTATCAGTCTTGTTAATGCTATTTTTCGAATCTTTACCAAAATTATTGCTTCTAGGCTGCAGCTCATAATGAAGGATCTCATCTCAAGGCAGCAGAGTGGCTTCATTAAAGGCAGGATAATACAAGACGGTGTGATTATGGTGCATGAAACTATGCATTCTATGGAAAATAACAAAAAGGCAAACATGATCCTTAAGCTTGATATGAATAAAGCTTTTGACAAAGTTTCTTGGGTCTTCCTTGACAGGATTTTATCTAAATTTGGGTTCACAGAAAAGTTTAGAAAAATTATTAAGTCTTGTATATCTACAGCCAGGTTCTCTGTGGTTGTTAATGGAGAGCCTGTGGGATTCTTCACCAGCAGCAGAGGTCTTAGGCAGGGAGACCCCATCTCCCCCCTACTCTTCATCCTTCTGGCTGACAGCCTTAGTAGAACAATTAGCAGAGCGGTGGAAGTCGGCCTTTTAAATGGTTCTAAACCCACTTCTCTCAGCCAAGCTGTCTCTCATCAACAGGTTTGCGACGACACCATCCTTCTTCTTCTGGCCTCAATTGTAGAAGCTAAAGCTATCAAGGCTCTTCTGCAGCTATATGAATCTGCTTCCGGGCAAGAGATCAATTACGACAAAAGCATCCTTTTTTTCTTTAACACCCACAGGAAAGACAGCTCAAGATTGCTAAAATTCTGGGCTGTAAAATTGGTACTCTTCCAGCAACATACTTAGGCCTCCCTCTTGGCACGAAGAAAGTCTCTCACACGGTGTGGGATGATTTATTGACGAGATTTCAGAAAAAAATGGCCGGTTGGAAAGGGACCACTCTCTCTAGTGCTGGTAAGTGCCTTCTCATTAAAAGCACACTCCAAAGTTTGCCCATATATATCATGTCACTATTCAAAATTCCTTCCTCCTTCAGAGAGAAAGTGGAAAGGATTCAGAAAAAAAATTTATGGCAAGGCATGGAAGAAAAGTTCAGATTTCACCTTGTGGCCTGGGATAAAGTCTGCACCCCAAAATCTAGGGGAGGGCTGGGAATAAAAAATATTGAGAAAATGAATGAGGCACTCATTGCTAAGATGGGCTGGAGATTGCTTTCTGAGAAACAACCCTGGATTGATGTTATTAAAACAAAATACTTGAATCAGCAAGCTGTTTACTCCTATCTGCATGATGAGCAACTCCCCAATGGTTCCATTTTTTGGAATAATCTGGTTAAGAGTAGAAACTTCATTAAGAAGGGAAGCAAATGGAAAGTTGGGGATGGCAGCGACATAAACTTCTGGGAGGATAACTGGTCCAATGATAATCTCTTGGAGAGATTTGGGATTGCTAAGGACAGCCTTATAAGAAAGTATGGAACTAAAGTCAAGGACTACATTGATGGAAATGGCACCAACAAGAATTGGAAAAGACTTACTATGGAGCGTATTGAACTGAAACAAATTATCTCCTCCCTCCAAGACCTTTTAGATCTCTTCCCTTTGTGTCAGTTGGATTCCAAGGATGAGCTGATCTGGAGCAATTCACACGATGGTAAATACTCAGTCAAATCTGGTTATACCAGTCTTTTCCACAGTAACCAATCAGATTTTAACTGGAACTTGATCTGGATGCCTGAGTTAACCCCCAAAATAAATTTTTTTCTTTGGCTGGCCATCAGAGGCAAAATTCTCACCACTGACAATTTGATGAAAAGAGGATTTATCATTCCCAATTGGTGCCACCTTTGTAGGAATAACTATGAAGACATTAGCCATCTGTTCATACATTGTGATTATGCCTTTAGAGCTTGGAACTTTGTCCTTTCCAAATTTGAAGCTCTCTCTTCGGTGATGCTTGGAGGATCTTATTCACTATGGAATCAATGAAACCCACCATTCGGACATTGTGCTATCAAAAGAATGCGAAATTAGCCATCCCGCATTTAATTTGGAGGATCGGAAGGATAGAAATAATATCATTTTTAGAAATAAGAAGCAGAATTTTAAATTCACTACTGGCAAGATCTCCCAAGGCATCAAAGAGGACATGGCCAGATTTAAACCTCCCAAGAACAATTGTTACCCGGAAAATGAAAAGCACATCTTATCAAATTGGCAGATCGGATATTGGAGCAACCCCGGGAATAGTGTGGATAGATCTTTGGTTAAATGGCATCCCCCTGAATCCAATTGGTTCAAGCTGAACTTTGATGGAGCCTCTAAGGGGAACCCTGGAACAACAGCTGGAGGAGGAGCAATACGGGACCATAAAGGTAATTTGATTGCTGCATATGCTGGAAAAATGGGAATCCAAACCAATCATTTTGCAGAAGCTTTATCTGCTCTCTGGGGATTGAGAGTCGCACGGGCCCAAAATATCCAGAACCTCATTGTTGAAGGGGACTCCCTTAATATTATTAAACTGCTTAATCAGTCCTCTTCTCCTAGCTGGAATATCAAAGATTTTATCTCTGAATCCATAAGCATCAGTCATACCTTCAACAGCATCAGAATCATACATTCTTACAGGGAGGGAAACAAGCTGGCCGATGCATTGGCCAATTATGGCATTAATATAAATTTCACTATTTGGGATAATGATAGTATCCCTAATCAGCTTCAACAAAGATACATGCGGACCTTCACACGCAAACAATCTCTAGAGATATCCCTTAATCTTTGGAGGAAATCCATAAATTCTTCCACATGTGCTGTTTTAATTTATTTGGCGTGGCAAATGATATCTACTTCAAATGATAGCAAGATTTTGTTTAGGAACTTCAAGTGGAGTTGTCTAAATTTAAAAACAGCGCACGCGGGAGGTACAATAGCTGTTGATATTCGGATGCCAAGCTCCGCGAAAACTGAAGATAACTACAAGGTGAAAGCTGACAGGGAAAGGGTTTTCACGCGTGACTCCACGCAGGCTCAGATCGGCGATCATACAGCCGTTCGTGGGAGGACCAACGGCTACAGTTCCCATTTTTATGCGACCCACAACAGTGAGAAATAAACCACTCTCAACACCCAAAGGTATTCTGAAAATTGTTGTAACCAGCACATCATTGTGAAGATGGGAGGGCCTCCCTGCCAGATTGAGCCGTGCACGGACCCTGACTGGAAAGAAAACACTGAGCTCTGGAACATTCTTAGCATCGGCGGATTCACCAACTTTGTGGAAAGAGTGCAAGGACATGATCAAAGCATCTCTGTTCGCTTTGCCAAGGAGTGGAATGAGAGGACGGTCGACTATGGAGGGTAGAAAATTCTTATTAATGAGGAACTCATAGCCGAAGCGACTGGCCTCAGCTTGGAAGGATACCGCTTCTTCAACAAGAGGGTTATCAAAGAGGTTGAAGAGAGAAGATTTGTGGAGGAGGAGGAGAAGCTTATATTCAACACCGCGGGTCTGCTTGTTAACTCAATTCCATCCCCGTATGATGAAGTCACCCGCATGATGATTCGCTTCATATCCTTGGAAGGCAGGTTTGTTACTGTCCCTGCCAAGCACCTTGTCTTTTTGAATCACTTTCGTAGGAGTAGGTTGGTTTGCTTCCCTCACTATCTATTAAACTCTCTTGAGCGCTCCATTTTGGAGTTCCAGAAGCATACCCGGGCGGTTCCCTTACACCAAGGGCTTATTTTGCTTATTCACAAGCACTGCCTTATTAAATTCCCCGGTCTCCCTTCCTCTCTCGGCCCGGCTTTGTTGGGTTCCGCCTTTACTGATCCTGTCTCCCCTGCTGCCCCTGCTGCTGCCCCCGCCTTCGGTGCTGCTACCCCCATGCCGGCTGCTCATGCCTCTCCTTCTTTTCCTCCTGTTGCTGCCCCTGCCACCCACCCTGTCTCTACCTCTAAACGTGTCACCAGGGCTTCTAGGAGACTCAACCTTGAGTCTACTGCTGAGGGGGTTGAACCTTTGGAGGACATTGCTCGTGATCTGCTGGAACATTAGTAGTGCCGGTCCCAGAGCAAAGCACCAACGGATAACCCTTCTAGGAGATTGGAGGCCTTAGAGGCTGAGCTTAAATTGCTGAAGGATGAGGTCAAAAACCTTGCTAAGCAAAAAGGCAAAAAAAGCATTGAGGGGGAAGGGAGCATTGGCAATAGCCAGATTGATGACATATACAAAAAACTGACCTCCTTAGACTCCCGCCTAGGGAAGATGAAGACTAGGCATGAGTATAATATTGCAGCCTTCAGGGCCATCGAGGAGTTCATTGAAGGTCATGCAAGAAGTCTTTCACATCTTAGCGGTGTCCGGATACACTTTGGGGCAATGAGAAAGAGAGCAAAAGAACCAGAGAGAGGAGCTCGATAAGACGGATCTTTGCTCATATGACCACGTTGGGCATGTATCATGCTTGGAAAAGAGTAAAGATGAGTATTGATCAAGCGGCCAAGAAGTAGTCCCGACTACTTTTGTTGGTCCTTATTGTTTTTATTACTTGCTTCTTGGCCGTAGGCTTGCTATTTTTGCCGTTGTTTTCTTTGTTAAGTCTCGTTTGTGTAGTCAAGCTTACGGGCTTCGTTGTTCTTTCTTTGTAACTTTTGTGCTTTCTGCTTCTCTGCTCCTCTCTCTTATTCCGGCTTTTAGGCCTTCTTTTGTACACAAGGGTATAGTCCCTTTCAAAAACTATTTACCAATATTAAAAAAATCGGTTGGTACCAATCTTGTGAGGGATCATCCTATATGTGTGTGTGTAGGATGTGTGTGTGGTAATATTGTTTCACTCTTTTCAAAGTTGTGAGGACCGACTTAATTTCATAAATAAACTATTAATAATGGGTTGTATGTAGTGGTCTATCAAATAATATCCCACTTGACATTATCAACCCCAACACTCCCGCTTAATATTAAGTGGGAGAAACAAAAAAAGACATGTCAATTTTACCTTTTTCTACAAAAGGATTTACAAATCCAAGAATCAACAGTAGTGACTCTGGCTAGCATGCAAACAAGGGAAATCATACATATCTTCCCATACATAAATTATTAAGACAAATGCTTTACATATGAAGACTTACATCAGATTATGGATCCTTTTAATAACTAAGGCATACCCATAACTAAAGCTTCACTGGGATTTACAAGTAACTTCACATAGTGTGACACATTCACTTACTACAAAATGGAGGAAGTATTTGAAGTTTACAACAACCATTAAGAGGTGGCATTGTCATACACAATCCCCCTCAATGGAAACTCTGATAGGCCCAAAAATCCACAAAACTTGTAAAAATTCACAGAATGTAGTAGTTTCATAAAGATATTTGCAACTTGATCTTCACTCAAAAAAAATTGAGATCTATATCACCATTTAGAACTTTCTCTCGAATAAAGTGCATATGAAATTCAATATGCTTGGTCCTTTAATGCTAAACTTGATTGTGTGCAAGAAAAATGAAAATATGGTTATCGATATAAGAGTATTTATCCCTTTGATTCCTAGGTGAAATTCATCCAACAATATTTTCAGCCACATATCTTCCTTTGTAGCTTCTATAACACTTTTCTACTCTTCTTGAAGAAGAGATGACACTTTGTTGGATTCTTCTTACTACTCCAAGTGATGACACCTACACCCAACTTGAAAACATATCCATAAGTAGACTTTCTATCCATAACTCACGAACATGATCGAATCGCAATAGCCAAATAATTGTGTATCATGATAAGAAGAATAAAAAAGACCATAATTACGTATTCCTTTAATATATTTCAAAATTATTTTTACCATTTTCCAATGAACCTCATAATGATATTGCATTAATCTTGAAATAATGCCTACTAGAAATGATATATTAGAACTATTAATAGTCAAATAAATTATACTACCAACTAGATGTCTATATAGAGTAGGATCAAGTTTAGCACATGTAGGTTGAGGATCTAATTTTAAGCCAACTTAAATAGGAATGGAAACATGTTTACAATTAACCGTGTTAAATATTCTAAGTAAATTAGTATCATACTGAGATTGAGATGCAATAATAGACTTATGATCTTGAAATATAACCATGCCAAGAAAATGATTTACCAACCCTAAATCAGTCATTTCAAAATGTTGTTTTAACATTTATGTGATTCTAACAATTAATTTTTTATCACTACTAGTAATCAAAATATCATCAACATACAAGACAATAATGATAATATGATTGTTTCAAACTTAACAAATAATTATCTATTAGAAAAATAGCTAGAAAAATGAATATCTTGAAAGAAATTGTTCATTTTAGCATACCAAGATCTAGGAGCTTGTTTATGATAATATAAATACTTATTTAGGTTACGAGACATAAAGTTCCTTAACGAGTTATTCAAAACCTTTAGGTTTCTTCATGTAGATTTATTCTTTTAAATCAACATTAAGAAATGCATTTTTAACATCCATTTGGTGAATTTCCCAACCATAGTAGGCAACCAAAGCAAGAAGAATTCTAACAATGCTCATTTTTACTATAGGAGAAAAACTCTAAACATATTCAAGACCAAGTTTTTGTTAGGAATTAGTATTTACATTGCGTAGATAATAATTACATTTGGTAATTATTATTATATTAGTAATTTGTTATTTAGTTGTTATATAAAACAACTAATGACAAATGTGTGCTGAGTTGTTTGGTTGTTACAAACAACTCACGTGATTAGTATTTGTTAGTAGAATAGTTTCCTAATTTATAGGAAACTATGTGCCTATATATTTGTAATTGCATCTTATGTAAATAATCCAGAATGAATTGAAAGATATATCATTATTCTGTGCATTTTATTCTACAAATATAGCCCATCTCTTACATTTGGTACCAGAGCAGGTTATTCCTATGAGAGCCAAGAAGATTTAAGAGGCCAAAGAGAATATTCAAAAATCCATCCAAAAAAATACAGCAAGTAGTGTTCAGTAAAATGAACATATCTTCCTCATAAAACATCAGATTGAGGTGATTATTTTTGGGTTGAAAAGATGAGAAAAATACGCACAACTTTGTAGTTTACATCAGGGTCAGATTCAGCATGAAAATATGACGAAATTTCTGTCAAACAGACGTTTTTGTGGCTGGAAATGCACATCCGGTAAAAGAAATGCAACACACAGGTTTTTTCTTATTGGTCAATTTTTTTTAATTATTTAGCAAAACTATAGTTTAATATATATATATATATTTCTATATTTTTTTCTTAATAATTGAATTTTGAGGGAAATTCAATTTTATTTTAATTGGACCAATTTACGGGAAATTGTAACCTCAATAACTTTTACACGGTAACTCAAAATTGAGCACCGTTTTTTGCAAAAGTGTTTATTTTTTAATTCTCATTATAGTGGTTCTAATTTTGGGATAAAATACCCACTTTGAAAAATATCATATTTTTTGGCTATTTTGTGGGACGCATTATCGGTTGTACCCGACGTCCTAAAACTAAAATGTTTCACATTGCGGGGGGAGAATAACTTCAATGTGGAAACAAATGAGCTTAAAATTTTCATTTGGCTGAGTTAGAAGCCAAAAAAACTGGAGGATGGAGGCACAGGAGGCTGGAGGTCATTCAACGACCTCTCGTCAGTCACCAACGATGGGGCCGCGCAGAAGCTGTGGTGGCATATGTATGGTGTGAGTATTAGATTTTCAGTGTGGTTTTCATTTTCTCAGTGTGCTTCAGTTTGCAGTGTTCCTGTTTTGTGTGGCATTTGATGGATGTTGGAAAGAGAGTTGTGTTGGAGCGTAGATGACTGTCAGTGATCCTCTGACTGACTTGGTCCTCTGACTGCCATACTTCTTTGGAAGATGGTCAGCTAGAAGAATACGTTCACTAGCATTAGTGACCATGTGTAGCAAGACCTAACTAGCAAGATCCATTCAAGAGTATGTTCTTCGATGCATTTTGCTTCTCAGTATCTATTTGAGTGGAATTTCACATTGTGGGGGGGAATACATACCAATGTTCCATTCCCATTCTGTACCCAAAATGACTTAGTCAAGGAAAGCTTCCAGTGGCAGTGGTAGTTTTCTATGTTGTTCGAGATCGAGTGGCAGTGATCAATGAAAGAGACTACAATTAAGAACATTATGATTCTTATAGGAAGTAATGTGAAATTTTTTCAATATATCTTCTATTGTGCAATTTTGAGATATGCATGTTGTGTTTCCTACATAATTCCCTGATGTATAAGCATAGTGATGAACAATAGCACCAGAGTAAGTCAGTTCATGGATCTTGAAAGGGTTTGTGGGAGGATCCAGAAAACCACACGAGGTGGACAGTTGATGAAGTTCCTGTCACGTCAAGGTTTGTGGTAAGCCTGTTTAAAACCATGGAAGGAGAGAGCCTTTCTTTTGGATCAAGGTCATGAGTCACAGAGTTGGACATGCCACAGGGGTGAGCATACTGCAGTTGAGAGTGTGGATGTTTTTCTACCATGTAAACACTAAGGGGGGAATGTTAGGAATTAGTATTTACATTGTGTAGATAATAATTACATTTGGTAATTATTATTATATTAGTAATTTGTTATTTAGTTGTTATATAAAACAACTAATAACAAATGTGTCTTTGAGTTGTTTGGTTGTTCTGAACAACTCACGTGATTAGTATTTTTAGTAGAATAGTTTCCTAATTTATAGGAAACTATGTGCCTATATATTTGTAATTGCATCTTATGTAAATAATCCGAATGAATTGAAAGATATATCATTATTCTCATGCATTTTTATTCTGCAAATATAGTCCAGCTCTTACAGCTTTTGAGTGAAACCATGAGATACCATCCTTTCCTTGAACTTTCAATTTCTCCTATAGAGTTATATTTGATCTTATATAACCACATCAATCCTACAAATCTTCTATTAGGAGGAGGGACTATCTCCCAATTTTTATTCTTGATCAAACCATTATATTCATTGTTCATAGCCTGAATCCATCTATCATATTGACATGCTTCTTCAAAATATTGTGGTTCAACCTTATAGAGGGTCGTGAGGGGATGATAATAATGCTTAATACGAGTTACCTTTCTAAGATTAGCAGGCTGATAGATTTGAACAATAATTTGAACCCATTTAGGAACCTTGTGACGTAAGACATTTTGAGATGAATACCCTCAATATTCATCATACCTATATAAGGATAATCAACCTCTTGAATTTTTGTTTCCATAATGTTAGGAGGATTATCAAGCTCTTCTCAAGAGAAGTAGAGGAGGGTTCATGATAAACATCACAAGAAGTATTTTCTAATACTTGAACATTTATGTTTTCTAGTATGTCATGCATGAAAGAATCATAGACTCTTAAACCTTTAGTTATACAACCATAGGAAATAAAATACAAGAATACGAGGTTGGATGAAGCTTCTTCATTTTGTCTTTTGGAATGAAGATAGAAGTAGGACTGCCAAATATCTTTAAGTGAGAAATATATAGTTTTTTTTTGTCCATACTTCATGAGCAGTAGCTTGATGAAGAGCTTTAGTAGGAACTCTATTAAGAATATATACAGTAGTATTCATAGATTCATCCCATGGAAACTTAGGCACATTAGAGGCATGAATCATAGTCATATCTATTTCTAAGACAATCATATTATTTCTTTCTCAGTAATGTAATTTTACTGATGGGAATAGGGAGAAATCAAATATATTTTAATCCCACATGAGACACATAACTCATTAAAAGTTTTTCTGACTTATTCACCTCCATTATCATTCCTTATTATTTTAATTTTCAGATTAGAAACATTCTAAACTAGGGCTTTAAATTCCTGAAACTTAGACAAGACATTAGACTTCTTCTTAATAAAGTAATACCAAGTCATTCTACATAAGTCATCAATAAATAAAACAACATACAAAGCACCATTAAGTGAAGGAACCTCAAGTGGGCATGTTACATCACTATGAATTAGTTATAATAAATGAGAAGAATTGGGATCATGATGTTTGTGAAATGGTTCAAAATGTTTCTTACCACGTAGGCAAATTTCACATGTTTCATGATCTGATTTTATCTTTGTAAGACCAACCAAAATATTTATTCTATACATTTCATACAATCTTTTGAAGTTTACATGACCAATTCTTTCATGTCAAAGTTAAATATCATTTCTAGAAGAAGAATAAAATAATTCTCGGACACAAAACCATCAAAGATATACAAGCCATTTTTATGAATACCAAAAGCATTAATATTACTAAAATTATTTGTTACATACTACTTATCTTGTACTACAACTTGATAATTTTCTTTAGTTAGCTAAGAGTAATACAAACGATTCTTTTTGAGTTGAGGAACATACAAAACATTCCTAATTACTCCATTTGTTAGCTTAACATTGCCACAACCTTTAGATCTAATGATGGAATTATTTCCTAGATATATGTTTTCCTCATATTTAACTACATTTGAGAGAATATAAGGAGTACAAGTTATGTGCTTATAGGCACATCTATCAAGAATCCATTCATTGTAATTTGAAGTTGAAAGGGTAGTATACGGGGAAACAGAATGCTCAATAAAATTAGAATGATTTTTCTTCTTATCTTTCTTATGATTATTAGGTTTGTTGTTCTTATCATTCTTAGTTGATTTGTTATTCTTTACTCTACAATCTAATTTTTTATGCCCAAATTTTCCAAACTTGTTACAAGTTCCATTAAATTTGACTTTAAAGTTCTAACTGTTTCTAGCAGAAATAGACTTGGGATTGAATTTGAATCTTGATATGATATTATACTTCTAATTAGGATAGTTATTATTACTATTATGAGCATACTTATGATTATGAGAAAATAATGTTTGGGAAGTAGTCTCTTTTAAATCAAAATTCTACATTACACACTCTTCTTGAATTAACAAAGAAGACAAAGTGTCCAAATCGGAAAATAATTCTCATTTTGATACTCGAGTTAAGCATAGAGATATAATTTATGAATTTTTCATGAATAATTATTTGAATTATGAAGTGTATAAGCTTATCTTAAAATAATTCATAGTTACAACCATCTAATTGAGCTTTAATGTTATTAATTGTAGCTAGATAATTGAATATTTTCTCATCCCCTTTCATAGGAGTTGTAAAAAACTCTAAAACTAGCTTAATTATCTTAGACAAATGATTACCTTCATGCATTGTCTGTAATTTCTTTCATGCATCAGTAGGTGAATCCATATGACCTATATGCATTAGAAATTCATATTTTATGCTTTGTCAAGGATGGATAGAGCCTCCTGAGATATATGAGAGGAGGTAATATTTTAAGAGGTTGTTTATCTTTATATGGGTCATTTTTCTACACCAGTCACAAGATCCCATAGCTTTCTTTCCATAAGAAATATTTCAATCGAACTCTCCATATGTTATAATTCATTCCATTTAATAATAGAGATTTATCCATTGAGAAACTGGCCATTTTAAGAAAAAATTAGCTAAATTTGATATCTCAAACACAAACACTAGCCGCAGAAGGCCGCATAATAGAGGAGAAAAAGTTATAAAAATTTCAAATTTTGAAACCCACAATACAATTATTATTTTTAAGCCCGTAGCATAAAGAAGTTTAAAAATTTGCGTAACAAAAAAAACTTTGAAAAAAACCCATGGTAGAAAGAAATAGATAACCTTGGTATAAAGAAATTTCACAACCTACGGAATCAAGAGAGTTTAAAAATCCATGGACGAATCAGGATACAACACATGTCACTTTTCAATTAGCTTGCACTTTCCAAAGTGTAGCTAATAAGTCAAAAGACAATTAATTAAAAAATAGACAATGAATCGTATACACATATTTAATTAATTAGTCCACTATTTCACACTCTAAAAAAATGTGAAATAAAATACAATAAAAAATATTCAATCAAATTATGCCACTTGTCAAAGATTTAATGACCGAAAATATACAATTGGTTGCTTTCCACCAAACTTTTAATATATTTCCTTGGGCAGACTGAAATCCCCTGGAATAAGATAAACTTTAAAAAATTTATGTTTGAAAAATAAAAGACAGGTTTCACAATCTTATTGGCTAAGTCAAAGCAAATATTAATACCCCGAAAGACATATTCTAACACTTGTGAAGACAAACACAACATAAAATTAATATAAATGTCCAAATGCAATTAGTTCACAATTTGTAGTGCAACCAAAAATGAATTAAGGCGAGAAATGGACACGGTGTGGATCCTTTTAAATAGATCACTTTTTATAGACTGATAAACACTAAAAAATGTAAAAAAGGTGGTTAATTATTATTGGATAGCTACTTCTGCCATAAATGAAAAAAGCTGCATATGTGAAATATAGAGCAATTCTATGTGCTTGGATTTAGTAAATATAAAAATGTGAAATATAAAGATACTTGGAGAAATTTTATTGGTTTAACCTTTGCATATGAAAATAGAAAGCAAAAATAATAATGACATAAAAATATTGAGCTACTTAAAGCTTTCTTATTAGATTGGATTTTGAAAATGATAGAGGAAATCTAACACAAGAATGCTTATTTCACTAAATCAACATATTCAAGTGAATCAAGAATCCAAGATATTACAAGTATTGGAAGAAATCCATCTCCATTTTTGCATATATTGGATTCCATTTTTGGCTATACTAGATTCCATTAGTAGCAATATTGGATTCCAATATTTTCATTATTGGACTTATTCAAGTTCCAATTTCTCTATTATTGGATTCCAATTTCGCTATTATTGATTCAAATTTTGCTATTATTGGATTCCAATTTACTTATTATTGGAATCCAATTTCACTATTAATGGATTCCAATAATGCTATTATTATTCCACTTTCGCCACTATTAGAATCCAATTACTAAATCTTGATTTTTAGATTTCAATTTTTCTATTTTAGGATTTTTATTTTTTATTTGATTCTTCCACATAATCCTTACGATTGCCCACTTACATAAGCCTAGCAGTCACTATATTATATAATCCAAGAAATTACTAACTTACATAATCGTAGTGGTTGCTAACTTACATAACCCAAGCGGTTGCAAACTTACGTAAGTAAGCCACTGAGCCACTAACTTACATAAGCCAAGTGACAGCTAACTTCAAGATAGTGCGTAAGTGATTGTTGTCATTTATGCCACATATAAATCTTAATATCATCATACATATACGACTATTAACGCATACCTTATTAAATCAATAAACATTGATATTGAAAATTCCTTCCATGAACATCCTTGAATAGTGTTAAATTTGACGATTGTTGAGACATTTTTGTGATTTTAGACGTAACATAATTTCAAATATTTTATAGAATTAGAAAGTGTGAGTCACATGTTTTAAAGGTGGCCGTCAATATTTATATACATTTATATTAAAAAATTATTTGTATATATTAAGCATAGTTAAAAAATAATGGAATTGTCATTTATAAATTTTTTAAGTAGTGTATAAGTGCGAGTGATCGCACTTACAAGTGCGATTGGTCGCACGTCTAAGTACAAGCCTTGAGTCACACATCTCTCAACTCACACTTTAAGTGTGAGTCTTAAATGACACTTCTAAGGGTGAGTATTGACTCAAACTTCTAAGTGTCAGTCTCGACTCGCACTTCGAGTGTGATTCTTGATTCACACCACTAAGTGTGAGTCTTGATTTGCACGACTAAAGGCCGATAACTCACTTGTCAAACAATTTTTGGGTAACGGTAATTTTTCAACACTACCCTTAAAAATATAAAACAATGCTTGTTTATACCAATTATTCTATATAAATTTCATTATTTTTAATATATATTGATGTAAATTTCTATATTTTTATAATTTATATATAAATCTATATTAATAATTGAGGGTTAAATATTAAATATGCAATTCACATATGATGTTTACTACAAATATGTGGAAGTATTTTATGGATACAATCAACAAAATGTATAAATGGGTGTCAATAGTTGCACGTTGAAATGCATGAAAAAATTAAGTGCTTTATTTTACCCGAATTGTATAAGGTATTTTATTTACAAAGACAAAAATTATAATATTAAATTCTTATATTAATTATTTATAATACCAAATGCAATATTAATGATAGCCATTTTGAAACGAAAAATGTTGATTAATATTGTGGTTGCCTCAACATTAATTAGCCATTAATTCAAGCTATGTAAAATTTTCCATTCAAAAGTACATGTGCCATGTGAAATATGTGTGCCTTTTCGAGAATGTAATCTGTTTCCAGCCATTAATTAGCCATTTAATGAAAAACAATGTAAAATCATATGTGTGGCCTCTTAAATTTGTGTGCCAATGAAATCGGTGGTAGGATTTTTGGTTACGTATCACTATAAGTAGACACTTTTTGAGTTTATATTTTTAACATTTCCATTTCTATTCTCTTCGCGATGTGTAAGATTATTCATCAATAGAAAAATCTCATCAAGGAAAGCGTCATGCAAATTTTGTGCTTGATTTTTGGAAATGTTTTGATTTCCTCTTCGTGCCAAAAATTGGTATGCATTCTCTCCTTCAGTCCCTCCAAAATTACAAAATTATGTTGATGTAAAATTTTCCATAGTTGATTAGGGCTTATATCCATGTAAAATTTTCCATAGCTGATTAGGGATTATATGCGTGTAGGGATTTTGTAGATAATAAAATAGAAGAAAGTTTTTTATTCAACATTTTGTAGAAGGTAGTTTTGTTTATTAAATAAATAATCTCATAATATAGTAAATATTAGTTAGAGCACTGAAAGAGGATGGAATGGAACACATTTTGATAGAGAAAGGACACACATTAATACGTAATAACATGAGAGGAAAATTTGTAGAATTTTTAAAACCCATAACACCTTCCAAAGAACTTATTTTGTTGTATCTTGAAAATGAAGCCAAGTAGTATGGATGGTGGCTCAATTTGAAAAATAAAAAAGTGAATAATGGAATTGATTTATGATCATGGTGGTGTGCAGGAATAGAAGTGTAGATGTATTTTATAAAATTGATATTATTTTTTTGGCCTTATTTTTGTCCGCAAATAGTCCTCCGCTACACATACTCAACAAAATTCAATGGCTATGACATCGTTGACATTGTCAATGACAATATTTTAGAAGATATTCTTGTTAATAATGAGTTACCATTCAATGTGTTGGTGTTGTATTACAATGACTTATTTGCAAAAAATATGGTATTGCAAGAGTAGGAGAACAAAATAATGAATATGAATTTGTGAAAGTAGAATTCAAGGAACAAGGAAACTCTAAGATGTTGCTACTATGGAACCAATAACTATCCTCAAAAAATTTCACAAAATATAGATTTTCTCTATTTGGGTCATGGCTATATGGCTTTTTGTCTTTTGTTGCCTACAGGGTTTCTCTCTTCTACGGTTCAATATCATATTTTGCCTTAAGGACCTTTTTGTAAAAGGATGTGGGTTCTTTCAAAACCCCCATATTCACCCTTATACAAAAATATGGACATATTTTTTTTACATAAAAATATGTTGTTGTGGCATAACCTAGCAGAATCTATGATGACAATAACTTACTTTATTTTTTCATTCCCATCAATCGATACTATCCAATTACTATGGTGTCACATAAGTTAGCGGACACCAAGATAAAAATAATATTATTTTAATTGTTAAATGTTAGCAATCCATAAGCTTAAAATATTATATTGTGGAAGTATTAGGTTACTTTAACAAGTGCTAAGCTCATAACATCTTACTTAAAATTTCTCCTCAACCCACCAATCAAAATAAAAAAATTGTATAGCTTTTCAACTTTTTAATGTTTATAATTTATTTAAATTATTTTTTAAAACTAAAAATATGAGGCCTTGTTGCAACATTGATTTATTATATTTAATAAAAATCATAATTATAAGAAAATAATCGCACAACTAGCACATCTCCCATCCATGAGGCATGAACTTGTTCTTTCTTCTTTAATTTTAAATATGGTTAAAAAATACTATTAACAAGGTTTATTAAATATACGTGAACGTAAGGATTGGATACTTTATACATGGATTAAGGCACCCAGAAACCTTACAATAGAATGCATTGTGAGCATAAACAAGAGTGAACAAAAAAGAAACATGAAAAACAGGGCTAAAATAACTTATCACAAACTACAGTCCAACAAATCAATACAAGGAAAAATTAGAAAACATGGAGGCAAAAACATCCCAAATGATACAGTCCACAAATAGTCAAACAAAATCTCTAAGAGACAATGGACTAGTTAGACTTCAAATGTTTGTACTCCTCCAGTTGACGCTCTTCTTATCCTTTCATATGATCATCCCGCTCGTTCATTATAGGGATGATGTTTTCAACCTACTTTGCCTCATCATAACTATTGAGGTGGAGATTATTCCTAAAAATTTTGTGTCCTTGCTCTAGCTTGACCACATGCCCCTACAACTCGAAAGAAAACTTTTGATATCTACCAAATCGGTCTGATAGAGTTTTGTGTGATGTAAATTTTATTAGAGGTGTCGATGCAATGCATGACATTATTTCCTATATCCATTTCCACCTAACTCACCGTAAGATAATTTTTATCAAAATCCACATTCCAACCCACTCTCTGCTCTCTCTTTCCCTTTAGATGAATCCCCTTTTGTATAAATTAGAGAACTTGAATCCCAGAGTACCAAGATTGCCATTCCCTTAAGGTTCCTTACTCTTCTTTCTCCTCATTTTGTTCATATGGTCCACAAGAGTATAGTTTTCATCTAAATCCCCGGATTTGGGCTCTAATCAATTTTCCACCACTGGTTAACCATTCTTACAAATAAAAAGAATTAGTCCATGGTGTATCGAGGTATCAATATTTCCCTATTGAAAATCATTCACCGATGCGAGAGCAACATAGACAAGAAAAATGAAAGGCTCATAACAATCTTATTCCTAATAATATTAAGCATAGTAAGATGGTGAGTAAATATATTTCTATAATTCACTTCAAGAGTAATGTACCTCATAAGGTAGAGGTAGACCGTATTCCAAATATCAGGGATGCAAAATCTAGTTATATCATCTACTTAGCAGGTAAACCATTTCTTTACCGTGGAAGAAAGTCTCAATTTTGTGCTTGCGTCTAGTGTGGTCTTTGAATATATTTAAGCCCTCCATCTCCATTCCAGTCACATGTGCTATTGAATCCTCTGAAACCTGAATTTCCATGTTATAGATCACCATGTTGCCATTGTTCCATGCCCGACCAAACTCCAATGCAAGATAAGGATCAGACCCCGTGATTTTTGAGATGAAATTCCTAAACCCCCCAATTTTTAGAATGTTCCAAAAGGATGGGTTGTCCTTTGGGGAACCATAGCTTGTGGGATTGGTTCTCAAATGACCACCTCCCATGGTTTTAGTCGATTGAGATTGAAAATGGAAGAAACAATGGCCAAAATGAATCATAAGAGAAAAATTAATACAAATCCTACCATATATCCTACACATGTAAAGGGTACTACTATGAATGGGACAATTAATCTAACAATGTATCACTTGGGATATAAATGGGACTCACTTCCACAACCTTGGTATAGGGTTTTGAGAAACGAGGAGGTACTTCAAGCTAGAGCGACACTACAAAGTGATCTATGGACCTCATCTTTTTCTTCTTGCGCATCTTCAACATGATCGGAAAGTAAAATTTATAGATTTTATGTTTTAATCGCTTGAGAGGTCCCTTAAAATGGATAGATAATATGAAGGTCATTTCCTACACCAAGGCCTTTTGTATTTTCTCTTTAAAATAGAATCTTCCCAAAAAGAAATATCGCACTTCCCCTCTAATCTAGGAAAGCAACTTCGTGTCCCCCTCCTCTTTTGTGACCAGCTTCCTCTTTCCATTGTCTCCACTACCACATTTTTCTCCCTTCCAAATCTGATTTAGACATCATGATCATTAGCTAGAGAGGTCTGCTGGTCTCCCCCAATATTTCTCTCTTTGGTCTCCCTCGTCTTCTCTAGCAACTCTTAACCCTTCGGACCTTTTGGAACACTCTGCTAAGGTCTTTGAACCACTTTTGGACCCGACATCTACTTCCTCTCAACCTCTTGGCAAGGATTCTTTAGACTCTCCTCTCATCTTGATACAACTAAATCAAATCACCTCATCATGGAAGCATGTGCGACTATCCCCCTTTGGAATGGAAGTTAGCATGGACTCATAAATTCCATATGTGTTGTGGGATCTCTCCTAAGTTTACCTTGATTATCCTCTATCAGAGAAAATGGTCTCCCCACTTTGTAGCTTTGAAACACAAGGAACATTTAGAGAAGCTCTCTCTCCGATCATAACGAGACCATTGAAGATTATGTTACACTCGATGTCTCTGCTATCAAAGAATAGAAATGTCACATGGACATGACCTAGATGAAAATAAATGAATACTTCCTAGAACACATTAAGTTAGTGGACGTGTTGGTTCAAGGAAGCCCTACTACTGATGCTAAGAATGAAGTAACTACTCTCATGAACATCCATAAAATTTGATGTTTCTTTTTCTCGGTTTAGGACTTTTAGTTTTTTTATTTTATTTTCTCGCATACAAGATTTTCTCTTCTTGTTTCACTATAATATCTGTCCACGAGGGATTTTTGTGCAAGTAGGTGGGTCATTAGGAAAACCCACATTTACTCTAATTTTAAATAATTTTATGTTTTGGCGTATCGTAGTTGCGGATAAGCTCGTAATATCTTAATGATTTTTCTTACATCCTTAAGATCGTTATGCTCTAATGTTTATGTCTTGGTATAACCTAGAACTTGTTAGATCACAAGATCCTACTTTATTTTTATAAAACACAGTTAACAAAAAGTTCCTAACATTTATGGTGTGGCATAATGTACCGTTGACTAATATCAAAATATAATTCTCTTATTAGTTAGGTGCTTTAGAAATAAATAAGCTCGAGATATTATATTATGGGTTTAGCACTAGAAAAGTTATGAATATATTCCTCTAATTTGTTAGATGTTGTAAAATATCTTAATTATGAATTATTGAACCCTAGTGATGAAATTACCAAATAACATGTTGTGGAAAAACCTAGCGACGCGAGATTAAAATATATTTCGCTTGTTTTTTATCTACTATTGTCATCTGAGCTCGAAATGATATATTGTTTAAGTACCTAGCATTTGCTATGCTCAAACTATGTTGATTCAAATTTGCTAAATTCCAGTTACCATTAATATCCAAATATTATTTTTGGTATAACTCACTAACAACGAAGCTAATAATATCTTATTTCTTTCGTTTAAACCTAGTGAGCGCTAAGCATCAAATATTATGTTGTGACATAATCTAATGGGCACTAAGCTCAAAATATAATTCAATAACATGTTAAATGATAGCAACCACTATGCTCAAAATAATATATTATGGAAGTACCTACTCTCTGCTTAGTTCAAAATATGATAATTTAATTTGTTTAATCCTATTGACCATAACCTCCATATATTATATTTTTGTTTAAACTAGCGTCATCTAAGCTATAAATATCTTCCTATAATTTTTTAACTAGTGTAAAATATTCTAACTATGAATTAATTAACCCTAACAAATTCAATCTCTAAATAATATGTTGTGGCATAGGCTACCAGATGCTAAGCTCAAAGTATCTGAAACCACCGGTAGTCTCCAAATATTATATGGTAGCATAATCTAGTGGGAGTTAAGCTCGAAATATCTTAATTCCAAATCTTAAATCCATACAAAAAATTCAACTAATTTAAAATGGTCTTGATTGCTATAAAGATCTCTAAATTCAATGTCTTACTTTTTTGTTAAATACTATTGAATTTTTAAAACAAAATATTATATTCTTAAGTTCTTACTTTCTTTTGTTGAAACCTAGATCTCTTCTAAGATCCAAATATTATGTTGTGGCATAACCTAGTGGCCTCTAAGTTTAAAATATATTAAATCCTAACCACCGATAGGATACAAATATCATTTAGTTACAAAAACTAGTCGGTCTTTATGTTCGAAATTTTTAATTTGAAATCTTAAAATCATACAAGAAAGTTGACTAATTTCTAAAGATCTTGATTTCTAAACATTTCTCCAAAGTTAATATGGTTGATTAATTTGTTGAAATGTAATGTCTTATAAGATTTTAATAAAAAGTAAGATTATTCTTAGGGGTAACATTTTTAGCGGAGACAAGAGGATATGGAATCAGTGGCATTAATGGTCATTTATGACATTGATAGAATGCATTCGTGTGACAAATAGAATTGATTAAGGGTTATACACATGCGATATGTAATATTGCATTAGGAATTTAAGATTTTTAATAGGAAGCATGATATTTATGTTTAGGAAATATAATCGATGATCTTTGGTACCATCACACTTACCTGCTTTCGTGTGTTGTGAAGTCGTGGATTTATATATCTAGGCCAACTAGACATTTCACTACCCCTTTCCTCTTTTCATTTTTGGTCATTGTGCTTCTGTCTCTCTATGATAGTGATAGGGGTGTTGGTGGTTTCTTGGGTAGCATGGAGTGTGGTCCTAGTAGGAAGAGATGAGAGCTATGACAGGAAAGGATGTTGGGGAATCGTTTACTTCTTGGATGGATGGGAAAATTTAGAACATAGCTATGCGGAATTGGCTCAAGAAGGTCTAGTCAGTCGTGGAGCGATTCAAAGAATAATATGACCATGATATTTGTGAGAGCATGTATAAGCTAATTCTTGACCTAAACTAGTCCAAAGGGTGGAGGAACATTTTTCACATGGCGGAAGGGTTGAGTGTGGAAAACATATTGTCTAACTCTTTGTGGAAGTTTATATTACATAGGGAGAATAAGAAGTTGGAAGGGAATCTATTTATCCTTCAGATATCATCCATGTCTTGACGTGGGGAATATAGGTGATTACGAGTGGTCTAGAGGTAGTAGCAATAAATCAAGTTATAGAACTTTCTGTTCGTGTTAAAGTTAAAATGTTGGAATGTTATGTCGATCTGTCCTCCTCCTCTAATCATAGTAAAGAGGACACAAATGTCAAGATCATTGACGAGGTAGAGTTGAGAGGATGAATGTCCTAAAATTTCCTAAATGCATTTATCTTTAGTTTTTTATTAAGGGTCAAAATGGTTGTCTGTATAGTGAAGTTTATAGATATAGGAAGTATTTGTGGGTGAAGTGAAGCTGATTACAAATCTTACCCATATTTTGGCATATATTTAGTAAGATAAGTTTCTTGTAATCATCATGGGAGTCTACTACTTTGGAAGACTTATCATCAAAATATCCTAGTTTAAAATCTTAAAATCATAGAATGAATTAAAATTATATATATATTTATTTATTTATTTTCGATACATAAGCTAGTGAATTGAATACCCAAATATTATGTTGTGGTATATCTTTGCAGCCATTAAGATCTTAATAAATTAATTTATTTTATTAAAACCTAACTATCGCTGGTTCCAACAATTACGTGGTAGCATAACCTAGCGGGTGCTAAGCTCAAAATATCTTAATTTAAAATATTAAAATCATACAATAAAATCAACTATTTTAAACACATATTTTTGCACCTTCTTTTTATATATATCATGTTTGGGATACATAACAAAGAAAATTGAATACCTAAATAACATGTTGTTGCATAACCTAGCAGCCGCTAAGCTCTTAATACCTTAGTATAGTTTATTAAATCCTATCCACGACTAGGTTCCAACGCGAGTATGTGGTACAATAATCTAGTGGGTGCTAATATTGAAATATCTTAATTTAAAATCTTAAAAATCATACGATAAATTATACTAATTCAAACACATATTTTTTTCATCTTCTTTGTGATACATACCCTAATGAATTGAATACCCAAATAATATGTTGTTGTATAGCCTAGAACCACTAAGCTCTTAATACCTTAATTCAGTTTATTAAATCCTAACCACCGCTAGGTTCTAATGAGTATGTGGTAGCATAATCTAGAGGGTGCCAAGATTGAAATATCTTAATTTAAAATCTTAAAATCATATCATAATTTCAACTAATTTAAACACATATTGTTTGCATCTTCTTTGCGATACATATCATGTTTTCGATACATAACCTAGCGAATTGAATACCCAAATAATATTTTTTGGCATAAGCTAGTAGCCGCTAAGCTCTTAATACTAGTATTCACTAAAGGTCGTATTATTATGTTTTGGCATAACCACCGCTGTTAAGATTATAATATCTTACTTTATTTTACTGAAACCTAGACACTTATAAGATCAAAATATTATGTTGTGTCATAAGCTAGTGGATCTTTATGCTCAAAATATAATTGGATAACTGGATAGATTATAGCACCCACTAAGCTTGAAATATTGTAGTATGTAAGTACTTAGCGCCCTCTTAGCTTAATCTATTTTAATTTAATTTTTTAATCCAACCAACAATAAGGTCTTAATGTGATATCTTTGGCTAACCTAGTGGATGGAAGACCACGAAGATTTACAACAAGTTTTGTAGATATAACGTAATATACTCGATTAATCCTAGTGGTTGCTAAGCTATTTTTACAAGTAAATATATTATTTTTATAATGTAACTGTGTTATTAATTTAATTATTAGTATTTTTGTATTTAACATGAGAAAAATAAAAAAGCAATCGCTTGACCCAAGAAAGTGTGTTTCTATAAAAAAATCCACTTATCCTTGAGTCCACAAAGGTAAAAAAGAATGTACCTAAATAAGAATTATAGCTCTAGTGGTTCTTTAGAGTAGGGAACATTTTCATGTAGATTGTATTCAAAAAGGATTTTATATAAACGATAAAAAAATAAATTTGGAATTTATATAACAACAGTATACACATAGACTTGGACTTGTTGTACCCAAAGCAGATAGAAAGCTATCCTTAAGGGAAAATATATCATGTTCATAATTAATTTGTGTACTTTTAGAATCGTGTCTATCATGCGTTATATAGCTATACGTCTAGAATTCTATATTTCTTATGAGATTTTGGCAAAATATTTTTACATTTAGGACAAGTAAATAAACCGGACTAATGACCAAGAAGTTATACTACTGAGTTTTTCAATACAACACGATCTACTCATTGTACCCTAGCAGCCGCTAAGCTATTCCTAAAGGTAAATATATCATGTTCATAATGAAGCTATGTTATAAATCTAAATTCTTAATCTTTGCTAGAAATCATATTGAAAAGCTATAAAAGATAACAAATAAATCTAGTGTTTATATAATGGATACATAAATATACGTGTAAAATCGTATCTTTAATATGTTATATAGGTATATGTATAGTTTTATCTACTTCTTACAAGATTTTGGTAGAATTATTTTACATTTATGAAAAAATATGGAAACTCGAAATTGAAAATGAGAATCTATAAAACAAGTTTTTACATACGATGCCATATACTTGATTGCATCCTAGTGGTCGCTTATCTATTCTCGAAGGTAAATATATCATGGTAATACGGAATTTGTTTTATAAATCTAAATTGTTAATCTTTACGAATATAATAACTGAAAAGAACAAATGTGGTTTCTATGACCAAAAAATAGTGTGTTGCCTATATTAAAACAACTTATCCACGAGGGACCAAGGAAAACGAATACTTTTTCGAAATTAGAACTATATCCTAGTGGACACTAATGTAGAAATTTTTCCTATGGTAGAGTTTATTCATAGAAAATAAATCATATTGAAAAGATACAAACGATAAAAAAATATGGAACTTATATAGTCGATATATAAATATACATCTAGAAACTTGTATGTAATTCCAAATAGAATTGGGGTTTCGTAAATAGGTTGTCCAAAAAAAGATTTATTTCATGGAAGCCTCAAAGCTATGTTAATTTCTTTCATAGATTAGCATGCTCAAAAGGAATAATATATTAGTTATAAAATGCATAATGATTAAAATTAGATTTAATAATATTATTGCATATATAATGTGTTTAACTTCCAATGTACATAACATAAAAATGATGAAGACATTACATTCGGTTAATTATACATGGAAACACTTATATAATTGGAAATAATTATCATAAAATTGAATTCTTAATATATTTTTATATTTTTGAATTATTTTTTTAACCTCATATATTTTCCTAAAATATCTAAGTGACAACCATGTAAGAAATGTAATACACATTAATTAATGATGTTTCTTTGCATCATCTTAATGAAAAAAATTATACTATTTTTGGTTCTCCTGACTAAAATAAAATTAAAAATAAGGTGATTGTGCGAGAAGCTATCATTATCCTAAAAAAACAATCGCAGGAATGAGAACGAAAAATTCAAAACAAAAATAGCCAAAGAGAGACATAGAATAGCAAAATGGGAAAGCATTAAACCAGAGATAAATACTAGAGCATAAAAGTGATTAAAATTTAATTATTTAACACACAAAAAGTGAGTTTTCATGAAGAACAAGGTAGTTTGGCATAGATATCAAAAGAAAATGGAAAGAAAGGTTTGACTACGGAGCACGATTCAATAGGACAAAGCAGGGCTTGTGTAGATCACAATTGGACTATCATGAAAAACACAGGAACTAGTAGACCATAGAAAATAATAGATCCCACAATAAAAAAGGTACACCTTTACTATAAATACCTAGTTTAGTAATATCTGGGATTATTTTGTGCTTTATGTTGTCTGTGAAACCTCCATCTGCTACCTCAATCAAACAATCTGCATGATTCTTTTCACAACCTCTATTGATATCCTCCTTTGTGTGTATCCTTTGTGTGCATCCTTTCTATGCGTATTTTGTTTGACTTCTATGCAAACAAGATTATAATCATATGAAAAAAAAATGGGATTCTAACACTCAAGCCTACAATCTCTGACTTGCATGTATTTTTTTATTTTGAAGACATGCTTTTCGATTGACCAAAAAAATCAGAAACCCTACTCAAGATTATTTCTCGAGGTATTTAATAATTTATTTATCACATTCCACGAAATAAATTTCAAAATAGAAAAAGAGTCCCTACTCAATATTTCTCCGAGGTATATAATAATTTATTTATCACATTCCACGAAAGAAATTTCAAAATAGAAAAAGAGCGGGATACAATTTTTTTGAAATTATCACTTTCCCCCTCTAAAAGAAAAAGGGTCGGCTATTGAAATTTCAAATATCTGAAAATGTGGGGGAATTCGAATTTCACTATTTTTATTTTTCCATGGTTTGAAAATTAAAAATTAACTTCTTTTCATTTTATATAGCCTATAATAATATAAACATAATAACAAATATATTATATAACATATATTAAAACAATCATAACAAAAATATATATTATAAGAAAACAAAACAAATAAATCGTAAACATAGTTTTGAAGTTTATTTGAATAATATACAAACATTTACATTCCATTCTTTATCAAAATTAATTTTTACAATGTTAGATATAGTGTTCCCCAATTTAAATAATTTATCCAATTAAAATGTGCCACATGGCAAGTTCGAACAAGCTATTTAGGATATATAATAAGGCTAGCAATCCAAGACTGTACAAATAGTACAACTATATGAATATTTTAAAAATAAGAAATGTTTAAGCCTAGGCTCGATATGTTGTTTCTATCAATAAGTTAAGGAGAATAACGGGTGTTAAGAATTTTCTTTGTTAGGAAACGATGTGAAATATGTCTTGAAAACCATGTATCTTATGGCGATTACATACTAATCCTAGTGATCCACAACTTTGGATAGTGTTTAAAATGAGAAGAGGTAAAGGTAGGAACCTAACAACCGCTAAGCTAAATCATGATTTAATATTTTATGGCTATTTTAAAAATAATAAACTTTTGAGCATAGGGTTTGATATGTCGTTTCTTTCATAAGTAAATGAGCTTAGCGAGCGCTAATAATTTTGTTTGATAGGAAATGATGTGAAGTATGAGTTGAAAACCATGTATCTCATTGGAACTACATACCAAGGATATGGATCCAAAACTGTAAAGATAATGTTTAAAATGAGAAGAGGTAGAGGTAGGAGCCTAAGACCATGAAAGCTATAACATGATTTGTTATTTTATGGCTACTTTCAAAATAAGAAACTTTTGAGACTAGGGTTTGATATGTCATTTTTTCCAATTAGTAAAGGAGTTGATCAAAGTGCTAATAATTTTCTTTGATAGTAAACGATGTAAAATATGAGTTAAAAACCATATATCTTATGGGAACTACATATTAAGGCTAGCGATCCAAAACTGTAAAGATAGTGTTTATATTAATAAGAGGTAAAGGTAGAAGCCTAGTGGCCACTAAGATATACCATGGGTTGTTATTTTATGGGTATTTTCAAAAATAATAAAATTTTGAGTCTATAGGAAACACATAATACATCTCGATCTATTTAGAGGGTATGTAATGCAGAATTTCTCTCCGCCACACAAATCCTAGAAAATATGGTATGATTAAAATAAATGGATAACACCATCATTCAAAAATTTTCCACACAAAGGTGTTGAAATAAAAAATAGTTGATCCTAGCAGTTGTTATGGCATTCCATTCAATACATACAAAATCTTAGCGGTCACTAAGAATTTTCTCTCGTATGAATAGATGTGAATTATATGTTACAAACAATACATCTTGTGAGTACTACATAATCCATGAAAACATAGTAGTGACCCAAAGCTATATACATATGGTATTTATAATGACTGGTAGTAATGGTGGGAGCCTAGCGACCGCTAAACTAGAGCATGATATTTTAATTTATCATTATTTTAAAATTATTAAACTCTTGAACCTAGTGTCCACTATGTCTTTATTTTTAATAATGAAAAATGCTTAGCATTCGCTAAGATTTTTCTCCCATAAGATATAATGTGAATTATGTGTTTCAAACAATATACCTTATGGTAACTACGTAAGGATTGATCCCTCTATCTAGTATACAATAAAACTATTGTCTTCACAAGGTAAATTCCAACCAACATGATATAGTTATAATCAATGAAAAAATAGCGATCCAAAGTTGTAAAGATAGTGTTTACAATGGCCGTAATGTTAGGAGCCTCAAGGACGCTCGGATAGGTCGTAATTTATTATTTTACCACAATTTTCAATAAAAGAAACTGTTGAAACTAGTGTCCAATGTGTCATTACTTTCGATAAGTAATGAAACTAAGTATTAGGTAAACATTTTTTCCAATACAAAATGTTGTGAATTATATGTTACAAACAATATATTTTATGGAAAATACATATGGCTTGATCCCTATTGAGGATTTGTAGTGTATCACTTGTTTTCGTCATAGTCTATCGAATATGATATAATTATAATCAATGAAAATCACTAGCAAGCCAAAAGTTTAAAGAAAATTATTACAATGACAAGATGAAATTGTGGGACCCTAACTTCCACTAAGCTAGGTCATGATTTGTTATTTTATCACTATTTTTAAATTCTTAGTGTTTTTACCCTCAATAGATGCAACATATTAGACAATAAATGTTTTTGGCCTAAAAAGACTTACACTATAAATAAGTTAACATAAGTTCAAACAATTTGGAATAAATTTCTTCAATTAGTATTGTAAATATATATTGTAGTCGAGTAAGAGAGAATAGAACCTTATTTTAGTGGTTCTCAAAAACATTGTTAATAATCAAATCTTTTCTCAAATCGATATAACCCGCCATGACCTTATAGAGAGAAGCTGTTTCCACAAAAATGACTACTATGAAGAGGGAAATACTTACATTTAGGAAAAGTTTAATCCTTCGATTTGTTTTAGATAGATATTTGTGGAATTTCCCACCAAATGCTACACTTAAAATATCGTACTTAGAGTAGTTATAGACATTTAGACAATGAATAAAGTATGTTTGATATACATATATTTCACGTTGTCTTATATAAAAAAATGATGGGCTACCATTAGCCCTGTTAATATGTTTTTTTCTCAAATAATCTCTTCAAAATACTAAACATTAGATCTTCTAGTTATCCTTTAAACATGTTCATTATTCATGTTACAGGGCATCTAATACTCACTACTATAGTATGACTCATTTACACATAAATCACATAGTCTTCTAAAACAAAAATCCCAATCTACAAAATCTTTTAGAAATGCCAAATATTACATCTTAATGTCCTCTATAGTTTATCATTAAATAGGTGTAAATTGCTTTAAAATGTTTTTGGTTGTTCTTTTATATGTTGACTAGAAGTCTCTCTGTCAATAAAGTGTGTATTTTTAACGTTCCTATCATGCCATCTATATAATGTTATAGCTTGTTCAGATCATATGTAATAATTTCAAAAGGTGCAAATGGTTTTGTATCTTTCAATGTATCATAATTCGATTTTCAATTTTAGAAAAATTCCGTTATTATAGATTTGATCCACAAAATATGATACATAGTAAAGTACTCTAGATGTTAGTGTCTGCTAGGGTAGTGTTTATATTCCTTAACAAACAATGCAAGAAAAACACTTTAAAGTTCATAAATGACCAAATTATTAATGTATTTTACTCTAAATATAGGTAAAATGCCTTCGATTGTTCTTGCTCCATTCAAAACAATTCCATTCATCACATGTAGTATTTATTGGAAGAAAAGAGACGAGGAATGGTTTCTGGAAATCAATTCCCCTAAAAACTACCAAGTCAACATGTGTTTTTTTTTGGTTATAGATGAAAATCACGAGGAATTTAGTATTGTTCTATCGTCAGAAGTTATTGATTTCAGGAAACTGCGTGTCTAGGTGGAAGGATTTGACTTTGAAAACAATAAGTGTCTTATACTAGATATGGAGTTGCATGTTTCTTTATTAAGGAAACAAGAAATGCATGCCTCCAAAAACAACAAACCATATTCCTATTCAAAATTTGGTTGTAATTTGGGAATTCTAACATTTCGACAAAATTGGTTGTTCAAATGAAGAAGACATTCAAAATCGTATATTTAAAGTATTCGAGAAAATTGTATAGAAATGAGAAAACATATTATTTTTTTCATTTCTTGCATAGAAAAGATTTTCATTCACCTCCAAAACATGACAAGTTTTTACTATGTTGAGGCGAACATATTTGACTAAATTGGAGATGGACCCATCTAAATCAAAATTGCATGCATTGAAAAGGATTACTAAATCAATTGGGCCTTTTCGGGCTAGTGTAATAGTAGAGACATTTGATTCTTACTATTGGAGAATAAAAGTAGATAAAAAAATGAGAGAAAAAGTTCTACATTATTTAAGAATCAAGCATCTAGATAATATTATGTTGAAAGCTCTGCAGTGAATCCAATGTAATTGAAAAATTTAAATTACATGAATCAAACTACCACCTTTTGTTTGTACTTTTGGGTGAAGAGAGAAATGGAAAAATAAAATCTGATTCCCATATAAGGGAAAAAATGGCAAAATAGAAAAAAAATCATGAGGTGGAAGAAGTTCTTCCCGTTGAGGCTCAGACAATATTAGACAACTATGTGATGTCACTGGAAGGAAATATACCAGAAAGGATGGAAGACATAGACAATTTTTCTTGTAAATGTGCATATCCATTCCAAATTCTATCAACTTTATCAGCAATTCCTTCAACTAATCCTTTCAATGTTGAATGTGTGATCGCTGATTTTTACAATTTGGCCAGAGATATTTCTTCCAATGTCATAATGGAGCTTCTAACAGTTATCGAAACCAATGTGCTAGATTGTATTATTATTGTTCTAATAATAATTGGTTATTCAAAAATATTAAGCGACACACTAAAACTATTCATGGAAAAGCTTAAATACATTGGAGTATCAATTTTGGATAGATGTTAAAAACTTTACGATAGCAATGGGATATTCAAAAAAAATTGTCTTATGTACACAATATATTGTGTGGACAACCATGACAATAACGATGAATATAGAGAAGAGGTCACTATGGATTGGATGGAGAAACTTTCACCAAAATTGGTAACTAAAAGAGAAATTGGCCTACAAGGAAATATCCATCCTTTTCCTTACACAAGATCATATGAGTTCTAGGATGATATGTTCACTCGATGTTGTTAAAAAAATATTTAGTAATAGTGCTTTATAGCAGAAATGTCACACTCCATGCATTAGTGGATTACAAACTATCTACTATTTTTATTGTTGAGACACATAGTCAAGAAATGTTTCTAAAACATTACTATTCTCATATGAAGAAAGGTTCATCTTCAAAAAAAACTTCAACAAGTGATTTTTTTAATGGCTTTTAACCTAGATATGCTACTTATACAATTATTGTTCATGCAGACAACCACAAATCTATAAAATTTGATGTACAACCATTTCACCATGACGCTACACAACCAATTCAACATGGTGATTTAATTTCAATCATTTTATAAATATGTTTAATGATCTCTATCTTAAATTTCCATGGTTTTCAATTTTTTAACAAACTTATATTTTTATAGTTGTCTTTGATAGATGTGGAGGATGTAGTCACATTGACCATGAATATGCCATCAAATTCAGGTATGGTAATCGTGTGAATTTACAAATAAAACCATAAATAAGTCCCACAAATTTATAAGATAATAAATGATTATGCGAGACAACTAACAACTGAAAAATGTAATTGTGGAGGGCATGGAGGTATCCAACATGAATAAAAACTCACAAAATGGTATGATATCCATGTGTATGTTACAATAAAAAATTATAAGCCCCCCAAATTTATAGGAAACAATAACTAACAAACATTAGTTTATATGTTTGGCATACGGTCAAAGAAAAACTTTAAGGAAATCCATTTGTAAGCTATGATAACAATTTAAAACGAAGTATATAGATCTTAGTGGACTCTATGCATCCATATTCAATATAGTAACGGTTTGACTAAAAACCTTACATTCATCAATATCTCACTGATTTACAATTGCATATTGTCTACAATGTTTCATTGATTCACTACTGCATATTGACTACTTACATTGAATTAACATTGTTTTGGCTTCAACATCATCATAAACAAAACTACATACAATTTGATCCAGCTCATATGTATGTAAAGTAGCACTTGGCTAGCCTCATTAAAGGTTTTCTACCTAAGTGTAGTTCGCCAATGATGGCATAGCATAGCGGTCACAAATCTTCATTAATAGTTGAGGACTATTTTTTTGCCAAATGGTTATATGGCGAATATAAGCTTATTTTAACGGACACTAAATTTGAATTATAAGACAAAGAGTAATTGATATTGTACTTATTATATCACCACAGAAACCACTATGTTTATCCATTTAAGATTTCATTTGCCACAACATGAAATCAATTATGACTTGATTAATGTTTATTTCAAATACATTATGCTCACATTTTCAATAGCAAGAAATAGATTATGAATTGATGATTGTTTATTTGAAACATCTCTTGCATCAACGGATCCAACATCCTGCAAAGGTGGTGTAATCTAAGCTGCAATCTAATTTTGCAACTATTAGTTGTAAGCTAAAATGTTTTTTATTTCAATTGGTTATAATTGATATGCGGTCGATGAATTTTTTTTTTTACTTCCTTGCAGGTATCAATAAGAGTTATTTAATTATTTTGGATATGGAGGACCTGCTATATAGGATAAAAATACAATACGAAGATGTCATTCGGTTCGATATGAAATTTGTCAACCTGCGCAAGGTGGCTGTCGAATTTATAAAATTATTATCACCATCTTTGTGAAATGTGATTCTGGTTTGATAATTTCATTTTTGTTGATGTTAAAAATATATCAATGGGATTCAATAAAACATATCGACCATATTGAATCCAAGACTCGCTTAGGGAAAGGAAAATTGCAATATAATCAAGGGATTAACAATAAGATACCTAGGAAAGGTTTGGAGTAGAAACAATTTTTCATATAGTTCTAAACACACTTTGTGTATTGCATTAGGTGAAAAGGGAAACCCTCCTGAAAATTTAATGATGGGGATGAAAAGCGCACACAAAGATTGTATAAAATATAAATGGTTGATGGTCGATTTGTACAAAAAAATATCACAAATAGTGTCTCGTGGATTGAGTGTGGTAGAGGGCATCAAATACATGGAGCAATAAAATGTTAAATAACTATTTATCTTTTCGGAATGGTGATATGATGGTACTACTTAACATTGTCAATAATATATACATACATATGTTATTATGAAAGTATTGTGTAACTCTATTATATTATGATGAGATTGTCCAAATATAAGTTGGAAGAATTTATTTTTCACTGATTATAAGATGAAAGTATGATTGAATAACTTCTATGGTGAATTATTAGAAAAAATTTCCCTTGGAAAATTTTAAAATAGTATTTTTAACATTTTTCTATACTATATATACTTAATTTTTTAATATAATTAATATATAAATAAATCTCTAGAAAAATTGGCAATCGCATCCATAATATGCAAGTCATATGTGACAGTTATTTCAAATATTTGTAACTATTTTAAGGATAAAAACAATAAATAAACATCTAAACGGGGATCAAATTTAACACCATGTGCAACCATTGAAGGACAACGAGAAGATGCTCGATATCTCGTATAAAACAGAAACATGTTTTGTACATAACATGTCATAAATAATGCCTAGCATCTGCTAGACCGTATAAAACAAAAACATGTTCAGTATATAACAAAGCATAAATAATGCTTAGCGGTCGCTAGCCCATTTAAAACATAAATTTTTTCTTTATATAACAAAGCATAAATAATGGTTGGTAGTCACTAGCCCTTTTAAAATAGAAACATGTTCTATAGATAACAAATCATAAATAATTACTAGCGGTTGCTAGCCCGTATAAAACATATACATGTTTTGTTTAGTCCAAAGCATAAACAATGCGTAGCGGACGACGACCCATATAATGGATTCCAATATTTGACTTTTTAGATTTTCAATATATGGGACTTTGGAGTGCGGTAAATTCCATACATGTGATTTTGGATTCCAATTTATGTGATTTTGGATTCCTATATATGCAATATTAGAACCCAATATGTGCGATTTTGGAGTCCAGATAATTCCAATATTTAACATTTTAGAACCCAACAAAGGTAGTTTTGGATTTCAATATTGGCTTTTTTTTTTTTTCTTCTTGACTGGAATAAGTCTTGATTTAGTGAAATAATCAATCAAATATGACAATGCAAAAATGTGTAAATACCTTATTAGCTCACGATTCGTGATCGAAAATCGAGATAAACAATAAAAATGACACCACAAAGCAAGGTGGATCCTTCTAATTGTCTTTTAAAAAAGAAAATATCTATAAAAATTTGACACAAAGTGAAGCTAGATGGAGAAAAATAATTTTCTCTAGCTTCGTAAATGTAGAAAATTACCAAAAATTAAAGATCTAAAGAAAAGACAACACTATGAAACCACATGGCATTCAATGAATGGATTGAGCTTAATAAAATTGAAAAGAACTTTAAAATACTGAAAATGTGAAGACATATGACACAAAATAATTGGCCCAAGATTCACAAAGAAAAAAATAATGATAAAATAAAGAATTTTACTACCGAAACAGACTTAGAAGCTCCAAAAAAATTGGATCTAAAAAAATATTTCAGATCCACGAGAAAAAAACTACTCTAATAGCTATAAATTACAAAAAGGTCGCAGATGACAAATTTAATTGGTAAATGACTCGTAGCTAAATAAAAAGACACGAGATCTAAGAATAAAATCACTCAAAACAATCTAAACAACCATTTAGCCAATATATCATCAATATTTAAAAAATATTTAGATGGGAATCAAAATTTTAAACCCGATTAGCTTGAAGACGAATGTAGAACAATTAGGGTATAATAAATTTGTGAATAAACTTAAAGCTTCTTCACCTCTTCAAATTAAAAACTTCCCGATCCATCCTAGACATGCATAATCGCCATCTCGATACCATGTCAATATTTATAATGGAATATATTATTAAAAAATTATTGATCCACAAAATAAAATCTTGAAGATTATAGATTATGATGTGTAGTTAAATTAAACATCGATTTAGATTATTATAGATTGCAAATCAAAGAGCTTAAATAACATGAGCTGAAAATAAATGATAGGAATGTAAAAAGATAGATAACACTAGATTTGAGTGGGGAAACCCAAAGGAGAAAAACCCCAGTGATAAATCACTATTTGTATTAATAATTATATTGCTTTAACCCAAAGACTTCCACTTCACTCCTTTGTCTCATAGATAACAATAATTGAGTAATGTACCACAATATAATAGCTTGCATATATAAAATATCTTGAGCATGTATATGATCAATCGCTTAGTACCAATCCTATGAGGGATCATCCTTTATATATAGGATGCATGAGTGGTAATACCATTTCACTCTTTTCAAATCTATGAGGACCGACTTAAGTTTCTAAATAAACTTTTAATAATGGGTCATATGTAGTGTCCTATCAAATGATATCCCACTTGACAATTTCAACTCAAACAACAGGAACCCCAAAGTAGTTGGCACATTTAGGGAATTGGCTGACAAAATGGGTACCCCCATCCCAACGGTCTAGTGTAACCTTGTGAAATTAGAGTCACAAATACCCTTAGTGGCAACCCTAGTACGATTCATTTGAGAAAGATCTTTTCTCATTTTTTAAAGGGGATAAAGTAAATCCAACAACTAGAAATAGCACCATGCTCACTTGGGTATATTGTTGACACCTAGTTGAGTGAACCACCTAGGAAGCCACACCTTGTCCAAGCCAATCTAAGGTAGAGGAAAACTTTAACAAACATCATTTTGTCATTTTTTCACATGTTTTTTATAGATAATATTTGGGAAAAAGGCTCCAAGGGCCTATTACATAAGATATTACAATAAATATCCACTTGAACAAAAAGTATCTATCAAAAACTATAGACAACCCAAGGAGTCAAAAATACATTGACCCAAACAGAGACCAAAAGAAATAAAAATAGCGATAATTTAAACCATAACACCACCAACGAAATTCAGCAATCGTGCCTTTAACACACTTTTCTCTAGTTTGTGAACAGGGACCAACACCATCCACTAGGAAATCATCCACATCAAAATAACTGATATACAACTACCTCCTTTTACCTTTATCCCTAGCAATCATCCCCTAGAGGGTCTCAACCATGTTCTCTAAAATTTTTACCTCGGCATTCATCATCTACAAACCCAAAGAACAATTTCTGATTCTGAGATTTAACCTTACTAATCGTGTCCTCGAGAGCTTCAATCTTACTAGAAATGAAGTTAAAAAATGTGTTTCCTTCCACCATACCATCCTTAGGCATTTTCTCATTAGTATCCCTAGCAAGGTTTTGTAAAGTAGTCACTACATCCACCTCCTTCATAGCTTTGTCCTTCATTTTCTTAAGCCTAATCCTATCAGCTAGAGAAAAATGGTCTTCCTAATCATCCCCCAAATGAATATAGGCCCCCCTAGTCGACAAATTTGGATTCCCCAATTTAACTAGAAACAAAATTAAACCTTGATGAAGAAGGACCTCTATTTTTTCCTCTTTAAAATTTTTAACTGACAATTGTAGAGAGTTTAAAAAATAAAAAGGAATACTCATTCTTATACCTCTACACAAATGGTTCAAGAGCATTAAATGTTGAGAATATAGCTTCCTGTACTTCCCATCCAAGGTAATATAATTCATGATGTAGAAACAAACTTCGCCCACCTTCTTGGAAGAGATTTTCGAGTAATACCATCCTCCATAAAATAGATCTTCTCATCACTATCCAAAAAATATGCACTTCCTCTTGAAGTCGAGACCTATCCTTGAACACTTTACATCCCCCATAGTCCATCTTGGTCACATTACCAATGAAATCCTGACAAATCAGAAACTCACACACCTCATAGAAATAAACCCATTATCCCAAGCCAAATCAAATTCTCTCGAGATAACTTCATCAGCCCCCCTCAAACTCGAAAAAATATGAAATACCACCATCCTTAAAAATATCCCAAAGGAAGGAATCCCTTTCCAAGCTCATCGACGAAGAAGGCTCTACCCTAACCCTAGCCTCACCCATCTCAATCTGACATTCTTGAAACAAACTTGAAAAAACCTATGTAAAAAATTGAACAAAACCTTTAAATAACCACTATAAACCAACATATAGATCAGTAATGATTTTGACAATAAATCTCACCCATGGTGAATTTAATTGTAGGATTCATCATATCCTATATGTCTTTCTAAATTAACCACGGCCTTTATAATTTAGAGCAACTCCGTGTCATCTCCCACCACCTTTTGTGATGAATTTGACCACCAATATTTTCCAACATGTCAACACACATATTAGCTTCCCAAAACACATGATTAAAAATAATATTTTCAAAATTTATAAGCATAGTCTTTGCATCTCTTATGATAGAATTTATATTAATATGATGCTTAGAAAGGCCTTTCATCACATTAATAACGTATAAGGAATCTCCCTCCACCTGAATTTTATTAATTTGAAACTAATTAGCCCATTGTAACCAAATTAAAAGAGCATAAGCCTCAACATAGTTATTTGAATTATTTCCAATAGGTTCAGCATAAGCTAAAACTAAGGCACCCACTTCATCTCTGATAATACCACCAACCGCATTGAACCCGTATTTCCTTTTGTTGCTCTGTCAAAATTCAATTTCATCCATCCTTCAATAGGTATTTCCCATTTAACACTTCTTCTACCCATATTCTTCACTAGAGGAGCTTGTTTTATAGACTTAGTGATTCCTAAGGCTTGAATAATCTCTTGCTCATGTCTAGGAAAACCACTTTTCTCTTTAATCTTCACAATAGAAATATTATTTCTCGAGCACCTAAGATACCACTCCCCACCCTCAAAGATTTTTTCTATTTATCCCTAAAAATTTGGCCATTCCTTTCAAGCCAAATCCCCCATAAAAAGTGAGGCACCACAAAACTCCAAGCCTTAAAAAGACTTAAAGAAACAAAAGGACTTATCCATTGCATATACCAGTCAAAAAGTCTTTGGAAAGACCCACAAAGTTTGGAATACTTTCATAATATGAAACATAACCCTTCTAGAAAAGGACAATGAAGAAAGAGGTGTTGAACCAATTCACTTTCATTTTTGCACAAAACACACCAGTTAGGGATCATCATTCCTTTCACCTATAAATTATCAATAGTTAAAATTTTATTTTGGACAACATGCCATAGAAATAAATTAACCTTTGGAGTAAGATTCTTATCCCATAAATTTTTCCAAAACGGTTGAGGAGGAGGACAATTTCTTGCTATACCATACCCATTTTTAACCGAATACCTACCATCCTTTGTCAAAGACCATATCAACTCATCCTCTTTCTAGACAATAGGTATATGTAATCCTCTAAGATTAGCATTTAAAATTCTAATTCTTTCCTGAAATTCTTCATCCCCCTTCCCAATCCAATTCTTTCCAAACCCAACCCCAATAAAATCTCTCCCAATAATCTCTAATCCAATCTCCCATGGCCAACTGAAAGTGAACCACCACCTCTCTCCAGTGAACTTGATTAACTAAAGGAGCCTCAAATAACCACCAGTCTTCCCAAAATCTGATTTTTTTACCATTTCCAATTAACCATTTACTACCTTTCAACAAAATATCTCTACATTTTCCCAAACCATTCCAAAAAAAGGATCCATCTAGAAGAGCAACATTAGAGACAAAAGAGGCTTGATCAAAATATAAATACTTAGCTTTAAGAATTCTAACCCATAAGCCATCTTCATGCTCCAAACACCAACCAATTTTAGCCATAAGGGCTAAGTTCATACTTTTGATATCTTTCAATCCCAACCCACCAACATACTTTGGAAGGTAACTTTTTCCCATGCCACCAACATAATTATATCTTTTGATTTCATTCCCGACCATAAGAACCTTTGTTGAATCTGAGTAATAATCTGTCTAATTTTAGCTGGCATTTTGAACAGGGACATCAAATACACCACCATACTCTAAAGACAACTTTGAAGTAATTGGAGTTTACCTACCTGAGATAACAAAGTTCCTTTCCAGGTTGCCAACTTTTTTGAAACCTCATAATCAATGGGTTCCAACTTTCCAACTGCATCCTTCCTTTGAACAAAGGCATTCCAAGATAAGAGCATGACAACACATGAATAGGACACTCCAAAACTGCAGTAATTCTAGCTTTGAATTTCAACATCTACATTAAAAAAGAGAACAAAGATTTTCCTAAAGTTAATGAGCTGACCTATAACCTCCTCAAAATCCTGTAAGACCTCCTTAAAAACCACAGCTTCCACTTGAGTTGCCTTACCCAAAAGGAAAGTATCATCCAAAAATTGTTGTAAAGCTATAGGATCTAGACCATTAGAAATAACTAACCCATGCAACTTATTTTTCAATTTACAGTCAGCACACATTTTTCTTAAAGTATCTACCATAATGATGTAAAGAAAGGGAGAAAGAGGATCCCCTTGCCTTAACCCCCTTCCAGATGAGAAAAAACCTTTAGATTTCCCATTAACTAGAATTGAGTACTTTAGAGTAGAGATACACTCCATTATCAAATCAATAAAATGATTATGGAAACCCAAATTTCCAAGAATTATTTTAAGAAATCTCCATGACACTCTATCATAGGATTTATTCATATCTATTTTAAGCATCATAACATCCCTTTTTGAAACATCCACTGAATGAATAGCTTCATGAATAGTTATCACACTATCCAAAATTTGTCTACCCTCCACAAAATCTCCTTGATTTGATGAAATAAAATGTTCCAACAAACCTTTAATTCTTAAAGAGATAATCTTAGTTATTATCTTATAGACCATGTTACACAAACTTATTGGTCTAAAATCAATCACTTTTTCAGCCCCAGGCACCTTAGGAACAAGAGCAATAAAATTAATATTAACTTCCTTCAAAAGCTTACCATACTTAAAGAAATCTTGAATAGCCTCTTCCACATCCTTATGAATGATTTCCCAGAAGGATTGAAAAAACAAAGTAGGAAAACCATCAGGGCCAGGTGATTTATCCCCTTCCAAGTCAAAAACTGCAGTAGATATCTCCTCAGCAGATGGGATTTTGATCAATTCAACATTATCCTGATGAGAAATGACAAATTGAAAAATATTTGCAATATCAATTTCCTTACCCATATCAAGTTCCCTTCTGTAGCTAATAACTAAGAGAAAAAACTAATAAATTCCTACAAAATATCACCTTGATTATTTAATCTAACTCCTCTTCCATCTTCTAATTCCAAAATAGTGTTGTTACTCTTATGCATAGATGTAGTAAGATGAAAAAAATTGTATTCCTATCACCCTCCTTTAACCACGAACACGAGAGTTCTGTTTCCAATAAGCCTCCTCTTTAGCTTCTAAATTATGATATTCCATCAAAAGGAATTTCTCCTTATCTCTCAACTCTTTTTGCAAACCTTTGTTGACAATCTCATCCTCCAACTTCTTTAAAGCTTCACTAATCTCAATTTTCTAAGCAAAAATATTCCCAAACATTTCTTTGTTCTAGACTTTCAATCTCGTTTTAACATTATTTAATTTTTCCACAAGCCTGAACATAGGTTTACCTTTAACAACAACTTGCCAACTCAACCTAATCTCCTCCTCGATACTAGGATGCTGCAACCACATCTTAAAAAATCTAAACGGCCTACCTCTTACACCATTACTTACACCAATTTGAAGGAAAATGGGACTATGATCAGATCCAATTCTTGGTAAAGCCACCAAGGACACATCCAGATGTTGTAACCAGGATAAATTAATGAGAAACCTATCTAATTTAATTTGAATCAGATTTTCCCCCAATCTCCTATTCAACCAAGTGAAAGGAGATCCTTTCAACTCAACATCCACCAAATTACAGTTTGCAATGAAGTCAACAAAGTCCCCCATACTATCATTGTAGACACCTAAACCACCCTTTTTATCATCCATACACAATGGAGTATTAAAATCACCTCCAATTAACCAATTTAACTCTTTAAATTGGCTTCAAAATTGGCCAATATCCATCCAAAGTTTTCTTCTTTCAACAATGAATTAGGAGCATAAATATTTGAACAAATCCATTCATACCCATCCTTCTTCTCTCTAGAACAAGATAGTAACATGATATGAAGACTTAAAAATCAAACCCCATTCTCTATCATTCTCATTCCAAAAAGTCACCAAACCCCCAGAAGCACCCACCGAATATACACTTTGTAGCTCAGATCTAAACCAAACTTTATTTTGTACCTCACTCATTTTTTCTTTAGACATCTTAGTTTCTTGAATCAATAAAATATTGGCTTTATTCCTTTTCCTAAAATATGATAAAATACTCTATTTATTAGGGATATTTAAAACCCTTATATTCCAGAAATAAACTTCATCTAAATTCATTTGGTGAAATTCTCTCCTTAATGGAGTGTTGTAACACCTTTGACAAACCTGTTATATTTCTCTTTTGCATTAAAAACATTAGCATGTGATTTTATTGAATGAGGTGTGTTCCCTTGATATTTGAAGATAATGCTTGTTACGTATAAATCATTTCTTCTCTTGGATTCATTAGACTAAAATGATATGGCTTGTAATAGTTCATTTTCACTTCGGAGAGGTGAGTTGTAATCTGTTAAGATGGTTGTAAACTTTACTCTATTAATCGACTCATCCTTGGATCAATTCTAGTGATCCAAGGAATTTTTTAAATCTCCTTACTGGACTGAATGGTAAACTAGCATTCGTAGGTTGAGAGACGTGTGCAGACTGAACTTTTGTATGTTTAGAAATTATTTTGTCTTGTAAGATCGTCCTCGTATTCATTGTATGTTTTGTGCTTGGATCTTTGGGATTGACCTCTCGGGACATTTAATGGTGTAAGAGGAACGAAGCCTCGCTTCACAACTATGAATGGAATCTAAATCCTAAACCTATGGGATTATCCTAATCATATCTTAAACAAAGGTATTATACCTACACTGCTACATATATCTATTTTATTGGGATGGCGTCCTAACCTAAGTTGTTGTACTAAATGGAATAAGGGAGAAATAACCTAAGGTAATGCTAAGCTATTTTTAACCTAATATATAATACTATTTTGTTGTAAATTTTGATCTAACCAATGTGGAAATTACTTATATAAATGATTTTGATCTAATCTAAGGTTATTATTTCTAAACTAGCTTAAGGCCTTATCCTAAGCTAATGGTAGCTATCCTAACTAATGAAATGTGGAATGGGGACGTAAGGGTCATATGGAAAATGGGGATGTAAGGGTCCTAAGCTATTTATGAGATTTTATTTTTGTATTAAATACAAATGAACTGCCGATTAGGTGGAAGCATGAAAAGTTAGTGGCACTTATGTGGATTCTTCAATAAAGTTGGAAATGCATGCTAAAGTTGAAATAGGTTTTGTCAATGTTAGGAGGTGGTGGCAAGGAGAGATATGTGGGATATTATGGAGGAATGGCATTAATGAACCTCAAATTTTACGAGAAAACTGTCTTGGAAACAATGAGGTTGGATTGGTTGGAGGTTGTTTGATCTTGCATGCCTTGCCATTTTTTCTCTGCATGGAGTTATCTGGTTCTTCGAACCAACCTTTTGACTTTCATTTTGTGGCTATTTTTGGTTTCTCTAGTCTATTTTTGATCCAACGAAAGTATAAGAGGCATTGGAGAAAAATATGTTTGGTTGTTGATATTTCTTGGAGGAGGAGAAGAGTTGGAAGCTCGGTTGGAAGTATCCTTCGAATTGGAAGAAGCACTATCAGGCATGATATGATCTACCCATTAAGATTTCTTGATTTCCTCTAAATGATTCATTAAAATAACTCTTCTCTCATGAGATAAATGGTTTCATGTTTTTTATGGCTATTTACTTTCATGATTGAATGAATATCTATGATTTTTGGACATGAATCCATTACATGATAATTTTAGTCTTTGGATGTTTTTCTCTACGCAAGTTCAATGTTGATATGCATATGGAATTTTAGAGGCTTTGTGTTTGTTTAGAACTAGTATTCGGACCGTAGACACCAAATTTGTGTCTTACGACCCCGTGTGCCCCGCATCTCATTTCGCAACCTAACCTCATCACCTAAACCTTACACAATTATTTATTAATTACCTTATAATTAATAAATCCACATCACCATACCTACCACCACCTATCCCCGCCTCACCAAGATCTATCATTATTACAGCCCCACCTCTCGAAAACCATGACCTATCCCTACCATCTTCCTCCTCTCGTATTCACGAGATCAATATGATTAGTGTTGCTACTCGAGGGCAGAAAAACAATGGGAAAGCGAAAGAAAACACACCTACGGCATCTCTTTCTCTGTCCACCATCCCGATTGCACCACCACCTAAAGTGGTTATTCGCGGACCCGCCTATCCCATCTCTAATGGCATTGCCCACCGAACTATGATCAAACAGCTTCACCAATCACCTGTAAAAATGACACTGTATGATCTCATTCAGACTTCTGAATCTCATCGACAAGCTCTCGTTGAAATCCTTCAAGGGATAGAAGTTTTACCTAATGAAACCTTGCCCGTTACCTCTATTCTAACACCCAATCACGTTGCTTCGCTCACCAAACAATCTATCTCCCCAACCACATCTGTCTCTGTACAGCAAGCCGCTGCTATCAGTTTCTCCGAAGATGAAATTATTGACTTCGGTGCCGAAGATCCTGACCCTGCTCTTTTCATCTCAGCGTACGTTCGGGATATTTGGGTACGTCGTGTTATGATTGACGGGGGCGCTAGCCTAAACATCATCTCTTCAAAATCCTTCCAACAAATGAATATCCCTTCTAGTTGCATGTGTGCCAACCCCATCATGTTGCGGTCATTCAATGATGTTATTACTTCTACCTTAGGCACCATGATCCTTAACATTCATGTAGGACCACGCACTTTACCCGAACTCTTCTATGTCCTTGAGGGAGAGTTCCAATACAATATGTTGTTAGGCCACCCTTGGATCCGGGCTATGGGATGCGTTCCCTCCACTTTACATAGATGCATAAAATTTGAGTACGAGGGGAAGTCCTACACCGTAAAAGCTGATCCTCCCCCCTTCAAAACTTGCAATATGTTGTATCACCCTAATGATGTGCTTGTACCAGTCAAGACACCCATTCATCCAACCCAGCCATCCACTTCCAATGCACCTACACCTTCAACCAATGAAACCGCCGTTACAAATATTACTTCCTTTCCCGCAGATAACATCCCAACCTCCGACCCCTTAGTAGATGTTTTTCAACGCCTTACGCTGGGGGAGTACCACCTATATAACGTTAGCTCTTTCCATACCCCGCAGGAGTACGGACAGTTACATGCACATCCCACCTACGACCGTCACGTGGGGGAGGTAATCTCTTATGGACCACCCCATTGCCGCACCAACCTAACATATGGGGGTGTTGACGCATCCTCCATTACCCCTGAACCACCTCTTGGTGTGGTTCCCTTCCAATCTGATTTTCAATACTTGACAAATCGTCATTTCGCCCTCACCTTCTTGACTCGTTGTGCTTGGAAAGGCTTTGGTTTTGGTCTTTATGAACAAGGCCGACATACACTCATTCCCGTGACTACACGCAAACACAATGATCGTAGTGGTCTCGGTTTTCCTGAAACACCTACACCGGAGAAACCTCGTGTCAGTTGTATCCTGGAGGATGACGACGCCACCCCTACCAAACCATCATCACCCACTTTGCCATCATCACCCACAGAGTCGATAGACCCTGAATCTATCCCTCCTAACTTTTTTTTTTCATAAATGCTATCTTCATAGGTCCTCTCACTTATCAACGCGATAATGAGGACCCATTTTCTCTTCCCCTTCTGTATCCAGACATGATCGAAGAGGATTCACCTTCGATTAATGTTGTTGAGTGCCAGGATGACGACTCCATCCTCACTTACCTTGGTGCGGATGACTCCTATATTCAACGCGCCTTACCGTCTGAAACACAAACCATGTTGAATGAGTCGACTATAGAAATCAACATCCACACCGAGGAGGATCCTCACGTTGTGAAGATCGGACAATCCCTTAACACATCAGAACAAGCCACCTTTACTACCTTTCTCCATACCCGCAACCAAGCTTTCGCTTGGTCCTACGCTGACATGCCAGGAATTGATCCTACCATTGCTGTCCATAACATCACCCTAAACCACGATTCCAAACCAGTCAAACAAAAAATGAGAAAAATGCATCCACGCATTTCCCTCTTGGTCAAAGAAGAGCTTCAATGACTTCTTTCTGTTTCCTTCATCTTGCCTATTGACTATCCTCAATGGATTTCTAACATCGTACCTGTCACTAAAGCGACGGGGGGACTTTGGATATGCACGGATTTCCGAGACCTTAACCTCGCTTGCCCCAAGGATGACTTCCCCCTCCCAAGTATTGATCAACTTGTTGATCTCACTGCGGGCCATGAAATGCTTTCTCTCATGGATGGCTTTTCGGGATACAATCAAATTTTGGTAGCCCCGGCCGATCAACATAAAACTGCCTTCATAACTCCTTGGGGAACCTTCTGTTATCGTGTCATGCCATTTGGCCTTAAGAATGCTGGTGCGACCTATCAGCGGGCTATGACTTACATTTTTCATGACATTATGCACACTATCCTTGAGGATTATGTCGATGATCTTCTTGGCAAATCTAAACATCGCAGTGAACATCTCGATGTTTTAACCATTATTTTCGATCACCTGTTACAATATTCAGTCCGGCTTCAACCAAAGAAATGTGTCTTTGGTGTTCTTTCGGGAAAACTTCTTGGCTTTATTGTCTCTTTGCGTGGCATTGAGGTCGATCCATCTAAAGTAAAAGCTATCCTAGAAATGCCCCCACCCAAAAACCTCAAACAATTACGTAGTTTGTAGGGTAAACTTCAATCCATCCAGTGTTTCATCTCCCAACTCTCGGATCGATGTCAACCTTTCCATCACCTTCTTAAAAAGGACATTGCCTTTCAATGGAGTGAAGAGTGTCACCAAGCCTTTGAAGCTCTCAAATCCTATCTCTTGCAGCCACCCGTGCTTATTCCACCGCAGGATGATCGCCCTTTCTACCTTTACCTTTCTGCCACTGACCATGCTATAGGAGCCATGCTCGCACATCGGGACTCGACACGTTGAGAACAAGCCGTTTATTATATAAGTCATACTCTCGTGGATTACGAGACTAGGTATACACATGTAGAAAAATTGTGCCTAGCCCTATCATTCGTAGCCACCAAACTCCGACATTACCTCCTAAATCACAAAACTTTTGTCATCACCAACACGGACCCCATTCATTATATGTATGCCAAACCACATCTAAACCAACGCATCACCCAATGGCTTATGCTCCTCGCTGACCTCGACCTTGAGTTTGTACAACAGAAGTCAATCAAAGGACAAACTATTGCGGACCAACTTGCGGAGGCCCCTTTACCTGGGGAACAATTCACCAATTTTAATTTCCCCGACGAACTCATCGCCACTCTTTCACTCAGGGAAGAGTCATATCAAATGACCCTCTTCTTCGATGGATCTAAATGCCAGCGCGGCGGAGGAGCCGGCGTTGTTCTCATTCCTCTTGACGCTGAACCTATGCCTCTTTCATTCCGGCTTGATTTCCCCTACACTAATAATACAACTGGAATACGAGGCCCTTGTTTTGGGTCTCCAGGTTGCGTTACACTTAGGTGTCAAATCCATTAATATTTTTGGCGACTCTCAATTGGTAGTCAATCAAGTTATGGGCATCTACCAATGTAAGAATGAGGAACTTCAAAAGTACAAACATTACGTGGATTCACTTTTGACCTCATTTACTCGTTATTCTATCCAGACCATTCCCCGCTCCACTAACAAATTTATGGATACTATGGCTTGCTTAGCCTCGCAAATTCCTGCCTCACCAACTGACTCTGACATATTCGTCTTGGTCCAACAACTTTTTGCCCCATCCTACTCAAATTTCCGGTTGTTTGTATGATAAATAATGTGTCTCTAATTCGCGGGATACCCGTACCACCAATTTCACAACTACCTTACAACCTCTGTTCTCCCACTGACCTTACTAGTAACGGAAAACTTACTTTTCTTAAAAGTGTTTCTCGTTATGTCCTTCATGGGGGACTCCTCTATAAACGTGGCTTTGATGGCATCCTTTTTCGATGTCTAACCGGTGTGGAGGTCACCTATACCATCCAACAAGTCCATGACGGCATTTGTGGTGGACATTTTAGTGGCCTTGCCATGGCCAAACGAATCCTTCGCCTAGGTTATTATTGGCCTACTCTTAATAACGACTGCTACGAATATGTTAAGCGTTGTGTTATGTGTCAACAACATGCCAACCTTCAACATACTCCTAGCCATCCGCTACAGGTCACATGAGATCTTTGGCCTTTCTCACAATGGGGTTTAGACCTTATTGGTGAGATTCACCCACCTTCTTCACAACGTCACCGTTGGATAATCACAGCAACCGAATATTACACAAAATGGGTGGAGGCCATTCCACTCATTTCAATCAAAAAAGAAAAAATTGTCGAATTCGTTAACCATCACATTATCTGTCGTTTTGGTATTCCTCATCGCCTAATAACAGATAATGGTAAATCTTTTAAAAATAAGTTGTTACAAGACCTTTGTGACAACTTTGGTATCAAACTTAGTTTCTCATCACCTTACTATCCGCAGGCCAATGGTCAAGCTGAATCTTCTAATAAAACCCTAACCAAAATCCTCATGAAAGTTGTCAATGAGTCCGGAAGAAACTGGCATGATCACATTCCCTTTGCCCTTTGGGCTTATCGTACTAGCATTCGTACCTCCACTAATGCCACACCATTTTCTTTGGTATATGGTACCGAGGCTGTCTTGCCTCTCGAAATACAAATACCCTCCCTCAGAATATCTCTTCAGGATATTCTCACCAATGATGATTTCCGCCAAGAGCGGTTAGCCCAATTAGAGCTTCTTGACGAGCGTCATCTTACGGCTCTTGATCACCTTCAAATCTACCAAAAACACATCAAGCGTGCTTATGATAAACGACTTCATGAGCGTACCTTTAAGGTTGGTGATCTTGTCCTCAAAGAGAATCAACATGTAACCAAACTAGAAAAGAGTAAACATGGAAAATTTGCTCCTAATTGGATTGGGCCTTACATTATCACTCACACTTATGGATCAGGCACTTATCGTTTAGCTTCGCTTAATGGTAAACCTGAGCTTGAGCCCCTTAATGCCTTGCATCTTCGACCATTCTACTGTTGAAATTAGTGTTATATCACTTCTTATCTACCTTACGCTCGTCCCTTGAGCTCATTTACCACCGCATACACTTTGTTTCTTACATTTCAAAATCCAATCAAGCTCATATGGTTTGATTATCACCTCCCCTTAAAAGATGCCTTCCCCTTTTTAGTCTAGTCCATGACTTCAAAGTATCAAAATGACACATTCTTAATTAAAACACTTATGGGATTTTCTTGAGTCAAACTTCCTACAAAAACTAGATGCTTTATGCCCAACGGACATCTAGACCTCTAAATTATACAATAGACTGCTCCCTTGAAGGACAACTATATGCCAAACTATTGCTACTATTATATATAGACTGCTCCCCCGAAGGACAGCTATACATAAACACCGCATCTGCTACTATAAATAGACTGCTCCTTGAAGGATAGCTATACACAAGGTCAGCCTTTATCGAAGCTTCTCGCATTGATCAGCTTCGAAGACCTCAAGAACAACAAAATACATATCCCATGTAGACTTCCCACATCGATCGAGTCCTATATCCAAAGAAAATAAAATAAAAATAAAAGCAAGATTTCAAAACACTTTTGAGTCATGGACTTGTCTATTTAGGTTTGGTTTTATTTTTTCGAAATAATCATCTTATAATAAGTTCTCTCGCACCCTCGCCCCATCCACCACCTCACCTCACCATTTGTCAAAGCAACAAAACTCAAGGGACGTGACGTATATCCGATATATTGTGATTATACCACTCTTTTCACCTATCGACTTCTCGCCTATGCAAGGTACCTAGGGATTCAAGCTCATCCTACATTAATATGTGGTTTGTTTAGCTCTTCTCAATTACGGGACACTCTTGCCTCTTTTTCTCGGCTCTAAGATTGTGTGTTGACCTTAATCAGGACACGATTCCCTACTCCTTGGGAATGCTAACTTTCACTTTACCCTACCAACACCAACAACATTACCCTACCAACATCAAATTTTTACCAACCAACAAAATTGCCTAACCACAACCAAATTGCCTGAATTCACCTCTCCCTGATCCTAAGGGAGAACTACATCGGTCTGAGGCCCTTCCTTGCTTTGTGCAATGGGCTATGTAGGCAGCACTTAGGAGACATGGGGTCTCCCAAGGTTAGCTCGACCATCCCCTACCTTACCCTATCATGTGTTGTCAATATAAATATTTTTTGTGTATTTCTATTTGCCAACTTTCATCTTTATCCTTTTTCAAACAAAACAAAAATAACATTCAAACACAACCATTCTTATTATTATCATCACTCAAAAGAACATACATCTTTAGTTTTATTTTAGATGTTAAACAAATACATCTTCTCTATCATCGACTCGCAGGTCGGCATCCTTATTTATTCTTATATTCCTATGAAATTCACTTAGATCCTTGCACCTCCTCCCGAATCAGGTGATCATGATCGTCGATGCCCCTCCATGGGCCTCTCCATCCTCAAAGGTGCCACTGCCATTGGTTCCTCCCATTGATCCACCAACATCTCCTGTAACATACGAATACGTCCTCTCGCGTGGAGGAATCTTGCCTCCAGTCTCTCCACTCGTAACTGTGAAGCCTCTAACAATCCCATTGTCTCATTCACCTGTGTTTGAAGTCCGAGCTAAATCCTGCAGACATCTCTCTCCGCCGTAATCACAATCACTATGTCGGGGCACTCACGTGTACCTCGCAGCTCTGCTTTACCCACCATACTCTATATACCTCTCGATCCCCCGCATCCATAACCCTACGATCGCTCGCTTTCTCTTCTGCCCTTCTCGAGGTGTAGGCCGGGAGGTGAGAATTGCCTCGGCGTCGATCCTCATGTATGGTCTATATGTCATAGGTATATCCTGAACGAACCCAAATTGTCACCGCACGCGATCTAGAGGAATCCTCTCGTACTCACCCGGCCTATGCCCTGCGACTGCGATCCACCTCAATCACTCTACACCCAATTGACAACTCCTGGCTATGTGCTCAACCTCACCATATAGTTCCTATACGGCCACCAACTTCTACCCCAATTTCACCCCTTATTTACTAATAGCCCTTTTACCAACATCACCTATATCCACCTTCGCTTGACAACCCTTTGTTAACCTATTCGGCCCGACCCACGCTCTGCACCTACCATTTGGCCCGACCCAAGGCCACAACCAACCTATTTGGACCAAGGCGGCCGACCCAAGGCCGAACCAACCTATTTGCCCGACCCCGGCCCACCAGGCCGAACTAACCTATTCGGCCCGACCCAAGGCCGCAACCAACCTATTTGGCCCGACCCAAGGCCGCAACCAACCTATTTGGCCCGACCCACGGCCGCAACCAACCTATTTGGCCCGACCCACGGCCGCAACCAACCTATTTGGCCCGACCCAAGGCTGTAACCTACCATTTGGCCCGACCCACGGCCGCAACCAACCTCCTTTGGCCCGACCCATTTTGCCCGCGCGTAACCTAACCTTTGGCCCGACCATTTGGCCCGACCCACGGCCGCAACCAACCCATTTGGCCCGACCCAAGGCCGCACCTAACCATTTGGCCCGACCTAAGGCCGCACCAATTAAATACCATACCCACCATCAACGTTTTATTTTATCCATCCATCATGTACCTTTTTGTTCAATCGAGCTCACCTGTTCATGTTTTAGCATGATTAGGGTCCTTGACTTGATCTGTCGACCAACTTTGCCTAGACTTAGACCGTGACATTTATCTCAACCAAACCAACCATTTGGTACTGCCGAACATGCCTAAACATTCCTGTACCTTACCCGTTATATCCCCTGGAGCTACTTCCTATGCCTTGGATACCAGGATTATATCACCCTTGTTTGGATAAACTATCGACCTTTGCCTATGAATTGCTTGTTTGCTCTTCAAATCATATACCCTGGTCGCACTACTGCATTTCAACGTGCGTCTGCTTCCTTGGACCTACCCCACCCTCTTACCATTATCTCAACACCATTTACCCTTTATCAACCCTATCCCTGCTTTCACGCTACCTCAATCTGTGATAGATTTGAGGGGGATTACCTATACCCTTAACAGGGGTAACCACTTCTTATTATTGTTCGTGCAGCTTTACAAAACAAACTACACGACAATAAGGGGCTAATGTAGACACCAAATTTGTGTCTTACGACCCCTTGTGCCCCGCATCTCATTTCGCAACCTAACCTCATCACCTAAACCTTACACAATTATTTATTAATTACCTTATAATTAATAAATCCACATCACCATACCTGCCACCTCATGTCGCCACCTCATCATGACCTAGTCTTAACCCTAAACTAACCTAATTAAGACCTATAACTTGGTCCAATTCCACACCTATGACTAATTACTCCTCATCCGCACCTAAAACCAACTTCATAATGACTTGACCAAGCCCGCTACCAATCCCTCGGAAGAAAAGGAGGGAAAGCTGGCTATTTTACCAAAAATAGCCCGCTTTGACCTGACCGATACCGGTTCCTACTCGACCGCCGTCGGTTGCGTAACCGCCATCGGTTCCCCGTAAATGACCACTTCCAACCAAAAACAAGATCGATTTTCATTTGATCGAAAAAGAAAAATCATCGAAAGGATCCGGATTTTCTTGGCCGAGCAGAGACAAGTGAAGAAACAGGAAGAGTTTGCAGAGAAGGACATCAAGCCCAAGATTGCAACTGAATAACCAAAGCCCAGTAACACTCATCCGAGCATCAGAAGAGGAGATAACTCATCTTGGATTGTCAGATCATCCAACTTGGGTCCTGTCTTCATCATCACAGTCCTGAAACCTGCATCTGCATCAGGGACTAGTGAGTAGTGTTTTATATATGTTTCTAAGCACCATTTTCTTGAACTGTTGATTAATAGTAATCATAAGTTTATTCCTAGATCTACTACCAGCAACATACTGCACTTAACCTTCACCCATACATCCTGATATTGCCCAGAAGGCCATTTTACCACACTCTGAGTCTTCCCTATCCTCCCATCATTCCCCTCAGCCATCCCCCAATCTTAATAACCCCACAATCACCTTGCAACCCACCTCTATCCAGAAGCACTTAGATTGCTGACCCTACCGGTATCGTTTATCCCCTACCGGCAGCGGTTCTCTAACCGCGGTCGGTTACCCAGTGACCGGCATCGGTCACTGTGACTTATACCCCAAAACCTTTTCTCGCCTATTTGCCACCTAACAACCTCAGATCCAGTCTGGTTTATCCCTATAACTCAACCTGAACGTATCAACGACTAACCGAAACAACAAACAACGTGACGCTTTATTATTGATAATTTAGTTTCTATTGCTTTGTAACGAGATACCTAAATCGTGATTTTGCAATAGCTTTCTTTGTTATCATTTGTGTTAAATCGTATTAAAAGGGAACCGATCACCTTCGAAAGGAAGTTTTATATTTCCCGGGCCCAAGGTAGATCCCTCATTTATTGTCTAATTAAAATCTGTGGTCTTGTATTCTTACTTGCAGTAGTCCTTCCAAGACAAAAAGGAGTTCTTCGCAATCGATGTGATCTTTCTCTACAAGACGCGCACACCATCTCAACATTTAATAGGTATTCCTCCTAGCCCTAACCCTTATCTGTTTCTCAAAGAAATGATAGGATAGAAGCAAGTCTATTCTGCAGAGCCGAAACCATTCTGTGTGAAACAGGGACTGTCTTCTTGAAAAGAGATTGAGAAAATGGTTTTTGATTTGAGTTGATTTGGTAGTCTCTTTTGAGATCTCCTCCTTGATGCTTCTTGAGTTTGGAAAGGTTGTAATAATTCCATCCCAGATTGTACCATTACTTTGAGAATATAATGGCGTGTAAATGTTGAGGATATTTTTCTCTCTTCTAATTTGGGTAACCCACTTCTTGTTTGAAAGTCTTTACCTATTTTGTTAAAAGGATGCTGGAGATTTTATGGAACTACACCTTGTTGTGGGGATATATAACCTCTGGTTCGATACTGTATTGTTACTTACCCTTAGGTATGAATTCGAGCTCGTTTGAAAGTAATCGATAATGGGTTCTTGTAGTATATGGAAGTGTTGTGTTCATACTTCAACTTGTGTTAATTTGACTGGAACAATTACCTTCTCTGTCTTGATCTTTATGTGCTAGATGGAGCTGTGAAAGTTATTTTGTTGTGTTTTCTATTACTATTCGAGTTCGTGAGTAATGGAGAACTTTATTTGACTTATTACTTAGTGTTGAATTTTTGGTATTCTCTTTCAGATCCTTTTTAATGGATTTCTAGGTTAGAGTTGAATACTCTCGTAAAATGAATCTTGTTTGGGAGGATTTAGTACCTCTGGTTCGAGATTGTAGTGTATACTTTGTTCTTCTTTATGAATGTGAACTATATGCTTCTTTTGTATCGAGTTGTGTAAGTTCTTGTAATTGGGATTTGTGTTACAGTTCGAAGGCATGGGGATTGTGGAAACTTTGTTTGACTTAAACTTGTGTTGGGTTTTCATATTCTCTTTCAGAACCATTAGAATGGATTTTTGGTTTTTAAAGGAGATAGGAGTTGAATACTCATGTGGAATGTATCTTGTTTTTCCATGATTTGTACTTCTTCTTTGAGACTACTATTTAATTTTCTTTGTAGAATGAACTCAAACTTGTGTCTAAACAACATGGAATAGATGAACCAGGTAAGTGTTGATATTGTTGTTTTGATCAAGTATGAATTCATAACGAAAAAGAAGTGTTGTTTCTTATAAACATGTGTTTTTGGTTTTGTATTCTCTTTTGGGAACTTGCAAAAGAACCTCTCGAGTTTGAAATAGAAATGGGAATTCAATTGATGATACAAAAGAAAAGAATTATTGATCGGATATTTTCTATTTGAGTTTCCTTTAAATTTTGTATAGTTGTTCATACTTCTTTATAGCTTGACTCTCTTCTATGTTGTAGAGTGATTACTCTTTTAGGCCTGTTCGACTTCTTGAATTCAGATTTTTGTCCTTTCTATCTTGTATGAAATAGTGTGAACTCACTCTTCTGAAATGAAAACTTCCTTGTGGATTGTTTAGTTTATTTTGTTGTTAGTCAACTGTGGAAAGTTCATGGAAACAGTTGTATGTTTAGGAAACTTTGGGACTGTCATTCTTAGTACTAGGAAAAATCAAAACGTCCCCATTTGATATTTCTTGATCTCAACTAATTTGTATTGAGTCAATTGTGTATTGATGTGGAAAGTGAATAGTTGAGTCTATCCTATAGAAGGGAAAACGTAATCATGTTTAGACTGATTGCTTTGTTTGACTGAGTCATGCTCCATTTGGATTTTGTTATTAGAAGGAATCCTCTTTTTACACTCTATCATATTATGAATCTTCCCTGGATGGACACGAGAAGAGATTATCCTTGTGTAAGTATTTCTTTGATTTTTGGAACGTATGGTTTCAGATCTTTGAATAATATCTTCTATAATGTAGAATTTATTTAAGGCTTGCAAGTAGACTGTTTTGATTCTCTCTCCCTTCTTGAATGATTTGGGATTCTTGTATTAGATGTTGTCTCTTAAATGGTGAATCCTTTTATTGGTTTCCTTGATTGATGTAGTTATGTAGGTAATCAGTTATGTACTTTCTGAACCGGTTTTCTATCTTTTAGATGAATGGTGAATCATGGATAGTCTGTATTGATTCTTCTTCTTATTTATTTAAGTTGTAGGATGAATCATCCTAAATATGTACTATGCTGAAAGTAACTCTTTTTGTTACATAGTAAAGTTAAATTTTGTATTTCAATTCAGAAAGAATTATGAAATAATTAGATGACAAGATCTGTTGTTTGTTTTAAATAAGTAATTGATTGGGTCAATTCTTATATGATATAATGTAGTGGTTGCTGATTATATTTTTCTCTTTTCTTAAAAGTGAATTCAAACTCATTATTTGTACTTATTTTATGGTTGTTATTACTTATGCTTATTTGTATGATATATTAATTGTTTCATTAAAGAAGATTTGTTTTAATGGAACAATTTTTGGAATGCACTTTGTTTTAATGCATAGTGCTTATCATGCTCAGTTTAATGAACTAACCCATGCTAACAATTTTCACAGATGGACTTCGTAAGTGATAAAAGAAGGAAAAATGTTTTATGATTTATTGGCTTATTTAAATCTAGATCTTTTGTAAAGAATTTTGATTCATTCTATAGTTGTATTAGAAAAGAAAATTTATGTTCTTTTATGATCTTAATGTTGATCGACATGCAGTATGCCTGAAATGCATAGTCTTGTAAAGTGTATATTTTATCATGATGAATTGAAAGGTTTGTAGACCGAGTCCAAATTGTGGTGTAAATTCTCTTGTAATTTTATGAAGGAAATAGTAATGATATCTTGTCATATTATTTATATCTTTTTGTATACTATTATTGTTATCAACTAATAAGTTGGATTAAGGGGATAATACAATCTCCCTTACTATAGTGAAACTTGTTAAGTTGCAAAAGATTTCATTCTCTATCTAAACAACTATAGTTTAATAATGAAATAGGTATTGGACATACAATTAAACTATATGAGTGATGAATGATAAAAAGGTTATGTTAACCCTAACATCTAATCATGTAGAGGAAGACTCTTCCTCTCTCAAAAGAATGAAAAATAAAAGGAATGGTGGTTATGATCTTTAAGCTTGGTACTTAGTTTATATAAAGTAAACACTAGTTAAACCTAGGTGGATGACACACCTTCTTTGGTCAGCTAGGTGGCAATAAAATTAACCGTTTGATGTTTGTTGCCCTGTTTATGGGATAACTTCTTGTTATGCCGAGTTAATGAACATAAATGCAAACATGAGTTAATGAAGTTCTTAATACCAAATTAGATTAATTATGGATAAAGAACTTAACAATGTTGGAATTAGGGTTAGGCATGGTTGTTGTAATCTGAATCTTAATCCAAATTTAATTATGAATTAATGACCACTAAGGGGTATGTACATCGTGATGAATCAGTTCTAATGGATGTTGGCACATGCCAACTACAGGACTATACCTTTGAGAAGACCAAGGGATTCTCGAGGATACAGTGTTGTAGTTGACATGTGGCAACACCCTTTTGTATTTGTTCATCTAGATCTACACACATCTGACTTGAACTTAGTTTCTCTCTAGGTCAAGTTAGTAGCATGTTTAGAATAGGAAGTAGCTTTTTATGACTCAGGGTACCTAGGCACATTTGGTTGACTTAGGTCAGGTTGAGTATGCCCATATACCCTAAGTCATCGTGAGCGTCTTCTTATAACAAATTATGTCACTAACTTGGGCTAGGGTCAAACCTTGGGCAAGTGGACTGACAGAGTCAGTAAAGACCATTCTAGATAACAGTAGAGTGAGGTGAAGGATGTATTCTAAATTGATGAGTATGCCATCTAGGAATAGTAACATGAATAGTATGTTGAAAATCTTTGGCCAAAGTATCACAAGCTGCTGATTGCATTTTCCTATGTCACCTAGTTTAAAGAAACGTGATGTCAGATGAATATTGGTAAAAAAATATTCATATAATTCTTTAAACACATCACTCAGTACCTTGAATAGGGTAGGAAAACTAAGTATACGTAGTATACATAAATTATTCTATACTTTAAGACAAACATGAGAGATTAGTTGGTAACCGAGTCATGAAATGAGAGATCGGTAATTTACCAAGTCATTACATCTGCATATGGTTATCTGTTATGAGATTGATTGGCATGGAATGTGTGTTCTAAATGATGTTTTATTTAGAATGGAGAAAAAAAAATTTCCCTTGTTTCTAAAGTCTTAAAATGGGAATGTTACATCTTGGTATCAAAGCTGAAGGTTACAGCTCTTGGACCTATTGTGTCCATAATCTGATGAAACTTAAATTTTCTTGTTAATAGAAAATGGTTAGAACAAGAGGAAATGTTGCAAATAATCCTCCACCTGAGGAAGGAGTAGCAACTACCCAAAAAACTCAATGATATCCTTGCTACCCTGTTGGACACAAGGGATCATTTGGCTGTACTTGAACAACAAGTAATGGGAAATGAGGAGGAAGAAGATGTTGGTAATAATAATCAGCCACCTCTTGAGGACAACACCAATTTAGGTGTTGATAATAACAATGTGACATACTTGATCAACTTGAGAACAAAAAGGCTAGGTGTAAATTGAACTCACTAATGATATAAAAAGGATAAGTCCACCCAAATTTGATGGCACCATATTAGGATATGGAGTGTAGAATTCTCTCAGCGAAATGGAGAAGTAATTTGTAATAAGGAATTTCTGAGAAATAATAAAGGCGTTATGGGAGCATATCAACTTTCCCATGAGGCATCTTCATGGTGGGAAACCGTAAGGCTGAGTTGAATATTGATGAAACTAATATCACTTGGGATCAATTTAAAGGTTACTTTAGGCAACGTTGGCTACCAAAACTTTATTATGATCAGAAAATGACTGAATTCTAGAACTTAGCTCAAGGAAAGCTAACTATAACTGAGTATTGGGAGTGGTTTACTAAACTCCTTAAGTATGTACCTCAATATCAAATTGACGAGAAGTTCAGGATATAGAAATTCATCATGGGATTGAATCTTGTTATAGGAGGAGAGGTGGATGTTCACAACCCAACCATGATGGAAGGGGTTGTTGAAAAATCCATAAGGTAGGAACAAAAATTGAAGGAAATTTCTGCTCATAAAGAGGAAGTAAGGAAGAAAGTCCCCAACTCCTCTTCATCATCTCTTACACCTAAGAAAGGACCATGGAAGAAATTTGGAATGAAAAGTAAGTTTTCATTGCTAATAATAATAAGAAAGCAACAACAAATAAGTCAATTGGTAATGCACTGAAACAAATTTTCAAGAATAATAATAATGGACATAAGTCCTATGGAGGTCAGAATGATAACTCTAAGGCTAGAAATAAATCCGAGCCTAGAAAGGGACCTGTAGGAGGCTGTTATAACTATGGAAAAGATCATTACACAAATCAATGTCCTTTGAAAAGGATGATCGTAATCAATAACACAAGATACATGCTACGCTGAGTGACAAGCAAGCAAGCTGAAAAAAAATAGGCCATGCCCATAGAGGTTCCAGGTAAGTTATTTGGCATACCTATAACTATTCTTTTTGATACCAGAGCTACTGAATGTTTTATTTCTAGTAAATTAACATCAAAACTAAAAATAAAAGCTGGAAACATGGATAAAACATGGACTGTACATTATGGAAACAATGTTGTTCATACAGTTAGTATGTGTCTTTTTGGAGCAGTCCTTGACTTACCTAGTTTTTCCACAGAAGTTGATATTTATGTTACACCTTTGGGTCTTATGATGTAATCATAGGTGTTAATTAGTTAGCTGAACATAAGGCAAAAGTGGACTATTTTGAAAAACATATTAGTTATTTAGATGACCTATAGAAAATAGTAGAGATTCAGGGTGTGAAACGTGAGATTTCTGTTAGGAAACTGTCGCTATTATGCAACTTAAAAGGCCAAAAATAAAGGTTGTACCTTATATGCAGTAAATATTTCAGAAACTACTGAAGAGAACAATGATGTCATGGAATGATATCCACTATTATGAAACTACAGTGATGTGTTTCCGGAAGAGTTACTAGGTCTTCCACCCAAAAGGGAATTTGACTTCACTATTGAAATCAAGCCTGAACCAAGCCTATTTCTAAGGCACCATATCGAATGACTACTATAGAATTAGTAGAGCTTAAGGCTCAATTACAAGAACTTTTGTCTAAAGGTTTGATTAGACCGAGTGTTTCACCTTGGGGAGCACCAATAATTTTTGTGAAAAAGAAGGATGGAACACTTAGATTGTGCATTGATTATAGAATGTTAAACAAAGAAACGATCAAGAATAGATATCCACTCCCTAGAATTGATGATCTATTTGATCATATGTGGAGCATCGGTATATTCTAAGATAGACCTTTGATCTTGGATATCATCAATTATGGATTAAGGATGAGGACATTCATAAAACAACTTTTAGAACAAGGTATGGACATTATGAGTTCACAGTTTTACCTTTTGGATTAACAAATGCACCTACAGATTTTATGAATTTAATGAATAATATCTTTCAAGAATACTTGGACAAATTTGTGCTTGTATTCTTGGATGACATTCTCATATATTCTAAAAGTTATTGAGGAACACCATGAGCATTTGAAGATAGTTTTGGAAATTTTGAGAAAGAGACGGTTATATGGTAAGCTATCTAAATGTTCTTTCTATGACACAAAAGTGCACTATTTGGGACATGTAATAAGTAAGAATGGAATTGTTGTATAGATCCTTCTAAAATTATAGCTATAACTGAGTGGCCTACACCAAAGAATGTACATGAAGTTAGAAGCTTCATGGGACTTGTTGGTTACTATAGAAAATTTGTAAAAGATTTTTCTAAAGTGGCTACACCAATAACTTCATTACAGAAAAAGGATAAGAAGTTTTGTTTGGAATGAGAAATGTGAATCTACATTTAGAACTTTGAAGGAATAGTTAACTTCAGCACCTATTCTAGTGGTACCAGACCCTAATGGAGACTTTACTATTGTAACAGATGCATCTGGGGAAGGTCTAGGAGGTATTTTGTTACAAAATGATCATGTCATAGCTTACGAAAGTAGAAAACTAAAGTTACATGAGTTGAATTATGCTCCACATGATTTAGAGCTTGTTGTCATTGTTCATGCACTACAAGTTTGGAGGCATTATCTACTTGGTAAACCTTTTGAATTAAAAATTGATCATCTTGGGCTGAAGTATATTTTCACTTAGCCAAATCTAAATGCAAGACAATGAAGATGGTTAGAGTTTTTGTCTCAATATGATTTTGACATAAATTACATCAAAGGTAAGGAAAACATAGAGTGGTTGATGCTCTAAGTCGTAGGAAGCACATTTATGCTCTTATAACATTGAGAACTCAGTTTAAGGATGAAGTAAAAAGTGTCATGGAATCTGATTCTTACTTTTAGCAAGTAAAAAGCAATTCTTGCTATAGATCCAAATGATGTGAGGTATAAAGGTTTTCACTTTGACAATGAAGGAATCTTAAGATTTGAAAACAGAGTATACATACCTTCGCTAAATGATTTAAGAAAGAAATTGTTAGCAAAATTTCACAATTCACCTTTTTCTGACACCCTGGTATTACAAAGATGCTTGCTGATATAAGACAACAATATTTCTAGAAGGGGATGAAAAAGGATGTTATTGATTTTGTGACACATTGCTTAGAATGTCAATGTGTTAAAGTTGAACATATGCACCCATCCGGTTTATTATATCCTCATAGCATACCACAGTACAAATGGCAAGTAATAAGCATGGATTTTGTACAAGGGTTGCCTATGTCAAGAAATAAACATGATGTTATTTTGGTAGTTGTTGATAAACTAACAAAAGTAGCACATTTTATTGTTGGTAATCTAAAGGATGATTCTCCTATTTTGGCAAAGAGATTTGTACATGAAATTTTCAGATTACATGGAGTACCTGAATTAATCATATCTAATAGAGATCCTAGAATGACTTCAAGGTTTTGGAAAACACTTAATGCAGCTCTAGGAACTAAGCTGAATTTCAGTTTTGCGTATCATCCGGAAATGGATGGATAGACTAAAAGAGTTAATCAAGTTTTAGAGGATATGTTACAAATGTATTGTATGGATCAACAGTATAAGTGGGAAGAGTACCTTCCACTAGTTGAGTTTTCTTATAATAACACATATCATGCCTCTCTTAAGATGGCACCTTTCGAAGCACTATACGGAAGAAAATGCAGAACCCCATTAGTTGGGACAACATTGAGGATAGAGAGGTAATTGGACCTGAAATCCTTACAAAAATGGAATAACAAGTTAAAATGATTTGTGAACACTTGAAAGAAGAAAGCAGATAGGAAAAAGAGTTATGCTGATTTAAAGTGGGTTGATAGGAAATTTGAACTTGGTGAGAAGGTCTTTCTTCAGGTTAAACTAAAAAAGAGCTCTATAACTTTTGGCAAGGTTGTCCAAGTTATCACCTCATTACGTGGGACCTTTTGAAATAGTTGAAGTAATCAACCTTGTAGCTTACCATTTAGCATTACCTCCTGCTTTGTCATGAATGCATGATGTTTTCCATATTTCTTTGCTTAAGAAATACATTTCAAATTTATCACATGTGTTAAATTGGAATTCCTTGTAGGTCCAAGACCTAGAATAATCATGGTTAAACCCATATGAGTGTTGGAAACTTGTCCAGTTGCATTTAAGAAATCATGAAATAAGTCAATGCAAGGTCCAATGGGACCAGTTTAATGAAGAAAGTGCAACCTAGGAAAATCTGGAAGATATGAAAACTACTTTTCCATATTTATTTGAATAGAATTGACTCTGATGACTGATAAAAATTTGTGATTTTATCTTTATATGACAATAAGTCTTCCAGTTTTGGGTAGATAACTATTTATTTTTAAATAAGCAAGCTATGTGAATGTTGATTTTTGGAACTTTAAAATTATGATATTGTTGCAAACATATGATAAGAAAGTGAATAAATTGATTGTCCTTAATGCAATGGTCAAAATAAGATAATCATCGAGATGATTCTTTTTAGGAGGGAAGTATGTAACACCTTTGACAAACTGTTATATTTCTCTTTTGCATTGCAAGCGTTGGCATGTGATTTTCTTGAATGAGGTGTGTTCCTTGATTGTTGAAGATCATGCTTGTTATGGATAAATCATTTCTTCTCTTGGATTCATTAGACTAAAATGATATGGCTTGCAATAATCCATTTTCACTTTGGATAGGTGAGTTGTAATCTAGTTTTGATGGTTGCAAACTTATCTCTTTTAACTGACTCATCCTTGGATCAATTCCAGTGATCCAAGGAATGTTTTAAATCTCCTTACTAGATCTGAATGGTAAACTAACATTCATAGGTTGAGAGATGTAGTGGACTGAACTTTTGTATGTTTACAAATTATTTTTGTCTTGTAAGATCATGCCTACATTCAGTTGTATGTTTTGTGCTCGGATCTTTGGGATTGACCTCTTAGGACATTTAACGGCGTAAGTGGAATGAAGCCTGCTTCACGACTATGAAGGGAATCTAAATCCTAAACCTATGGGATTATCCTAACGGTATCCTAAACAAAGGTATTATACCTACCTGCTACCTATATATATATTTTGTTGGGATGGCGTCCTAACCTAAGTTGTTGTACTAAATGGAATAAGGGAGAAATAACCTAAGGTAATGCTAGGCTATTTTTAACCTAATACCTAATACTATTTGGTTGTAAATTTTGATCTAACCTAAGGTGGCAATTACTTATTGAAATGATTTTGATTAAACCTAAGGTTATTATTTCTAAACTAGCCTAAGGCCTTATCCTAAGCTAATGGTACCTATCCTAACTAATGAAATGTGGAAAGGGGACCTAAGGGTCGTATGGAAAATGGGAGGCTAGGTGGTGTTCCTAAGCTATTTATGAGATTTGATTTTTGTATTAAATGCCAATGAACTTCTAGATTAGGTGGAAGCATGAAAAGTTAGTGGGACTTATGTGGAGTCTTCACTAAAGTTGGAAATGCATGCTGAAGTTGAAATAGGTTTCACCAATTTTAGATGGCGGTGGCATGGAGAGATAGGTGGGAATTTTGGAATAATGGCATTAATGAACCTCGAATTTTGTGAGAAAACCATCTTGGAAACAATGAGGGTGGATTTGTTGGAGGTTGTTTGGTCTTGCATGCCTTTGTGATTTTTTCTCTGCATGGAGCTATCTGGTTCTTCAACCAGCAGTTTGACTTTCACTTTGTGGCTATTTTTGGTTTCTCTGGTCTATTTTTGATCCAAGGAAAGTATATGAGGCATTGGAGAAAAATATGTTTGGTTTTGATCTTTCTTGGAGGAGAAAAGAGTTGGAAGCTCAGCTAGAAGTCTCCTTCAAATTGGAAAGCACTATCAGGCATGATAGGCTCTACCCATTAAGATTTCTTGCTTTCCTCTAAATGATTCATTAAAATAACTCTTCTCTCATGAGATAAATGGTTTCATGTTTTGTCTGGTTATTTACTTTCATGATTGAATGAATCTCTTGTGATTTTTGGATATGAATCCATTGCATGATAATTTTAGTCTTTGGATGTTTTTCTCTACACAAGTTCAATGTTGATATGTGTATGGAATTTTAGAGGCTTTGTGTTTGTTTGGAACTTGTGTTTGGGACTGTCTTCTTGAAAAAGAGCTTGAGAAAATGGTTTTTGATTTGAGTTGATCTGGTAGTCTCTTTTGAGATCTTCTCCTTGATGCTTCTTGAGTTTGGAAAGGTTGTAGTACTTCTGTCCCAGACTGTACCATTACTTTGAGCATATAATGGCATGTAAACATTGAGGATATTCTACTCTCTTCTGCTCTGGTAACCCATCTTGTTTGAAAGTCTTTGACTATTTTGTTAGAAGGATGTTGGACCTTTTATGGAACTAGTACCTTGTTGTGGGGATATATAACCTCTGGTTCGATACTTGTATTGTTACTTACCCTTAGGTATGAATTTGAGCTCATTTGAAAGTAATCGATAATGGGTTCTTGTAGTATATGGAAGTGTTGTGTTCATACTTCAACTTGTGTTAATTTGACTAGAACAATTACCTTCTCTTGTCTCAATCTTTTCTCATGTTATGTGCTAGATGGAGTTGTGAAAGTTATTTTAGTTGGTATTTTTATTACTATTCGAGTTCATGAGTAATGGAGAACTTTATTTGACTTATTACTTAGTGTTGAATTTTTGTATTCTCTTTCAGATCCTTTTTAATGGATTTCTGGGTTTTTAAAAGAAAAAGAGTTGAATACTCTCATAAACTGAATCTTGTTTGGGAGGATTTAGTACCTCTAGTTCTGAGATTGTAGTGTATACTTTGTTCTTCTTTATGAACGCAAACTATATGTTTCTTTTGTATCGAGTTGTGTAAGTTCTTGTAATTGGGATTTCCATTACAGTTTGAATGTGTGGGGATTGTGGAAACTTTGTTTGACTTAAACTTGTGTTGGGTTTTCATATTCTCTTTCAGATCCATTTGAATGGATTTCTAGTTTTTAAAGGAGATAGGAGTTGAATACTCATGTGGAATGTATCTTGTTTTTCCAAGATTTGTACTTCTACTTTGGGACTGTACTGTTACTTTTCTCTATAGAATGAACTCGAAACTTGTGTTTAAACAACAGTGGAATAGATGAACCAGGTTAGTGTTGATATTGTTGTTTTGATAAAGTTTGAATTCATAAGGAAAAAGAAGTGTTGTTTCCTATAAACCTATGTGTTTGGTTTTGTATTCTCTTTTGGGAACTAGCAAAAGAACTTCTGAGTTTGAAATAGAAATGGGAATTCAATTGATAATACAAAAGAAATGAATTCTTGATCGATCTTTTCTATTTGAGTTTCCTTTAACTTTTGTAAAGTTAAGTTCAGTTGTTCAAACTTCTCTATAGCTCGAATCTCTTCTATGTTGTAGAGTGATTACTCTCTTAGGCATGTTCGACTTCTTGAATTTGGATTTTCTGTCCTTTCTATCTTGTATGAAATAGTGTGAACTCACTCTTCTAAAATGGAAACTTCCTTGTGGATTGTTTAGTTTATTTTGTTGCTAGTCGACTGTGGAAAGTTCATGGAAACAATTGTATGTTTAGGAAACTTTGGGACTATCATTCTTAGTACTGGAAAAACCAATCATCCCCATTTGATCTTTCTTGATCTCAGCTAATTTGTATTGAGTCAATTGTGTATTGATGTGGAAAGTGAACAACTTGAGTTTGTCCTGTAGAAGGGAAAATGTAATCATGTTTAGACCGATTGCTTTGTTTGATTGAGTCATGCTCCATTTGGATTTTGTTATTGGAAGGACTCCTCTTTTGCACTCTATCATATTATGAATCTTCCCTGGATGGACACGAGAAGAGATTATCCTTGTGTAAGTCTTGCTTTGATTTTTGGAACGTATGGTTTCAGATCTTTGAATGATATCTTCTATAATGTAGAATTTATTTAAGGCTTGCAAGTAGATTGTTTTGATTCTCTCCCTTCTCGGATTGATTTGGGATTCTTGTATTAGATGTTGTCTCTTAAATGGTGAATCCTTTTATTGGTTTCCTTGATTGATGCAATTATGTAGGTAATCAATTATGTACTTTCTAAACCGGTTTTCTATCTTTTAGATGAATGGTGAATCGTGGATAGTCTGTATTGATTCTTCTTCTTATTTATTTAAGTTGTAGGATGAATCATCCTAAATATGTACTATGTTGAAAGTAACTCTTTTTTTTACATAGTAAAGTTAAATTTTGTATTTCAATTTAGAAAGAATTATGAAATAATTAGACGACAAGATCTGTTGTTTGTTTTAAATAAGTAATTGATTGGGTCAATTCTTATATGATATAATGCAGTAGTTGCTGATTATATTATGCTCTTTTCTTAAAAGTGAATTCAGACTCATTATTTGTACTTCTTTTCTGGTTGTTATTACTTATGCTTATTTGTATGATATATTAATTGTTTCATTAAAGTAGAGTTGTTTTAATGGAACAATTAGTGGAATGCACTTCATTTTAATGCTTAGTGCTTATCATGCTCAGTTCAATGAACTGACCCGTGCTAGCAATTTTTGCAGATGGACTTCGTAAGTGATAAAAGAAGGAAAAATTTTTTTATGATGTATTGGCTTATTTAAGTCTGGATCTTTTGTAAAGAATTTTGATTCATTCTTGAGTTGTATTGAAAAAGAAAAGTTATGTTCTTTTATGATCTTAATGTTGATCGACATGTAGTATGCCTAAAATGCATAGTCTTGTAAAGTGTATATTTTATCATGATGAATTGAAAGGTTTGGAGACTGACTCCAAATTGTGGTGTAAATTCTCTTGTACTTTGTATGAAGGAAATAGTAATGATATCTTGTCGATATTCTTTATATCTATTTGTATACTATTACTGTTATCAATTAATAAGTTGGATTAAGGGGATAGTACAATCTCCCTTACTATAGTGAAACTTGTTAAGTTGCAAAATGTCATTCTCTATCTAAACAACTATAGTTTAATAATGAAATATGTATTGGACATATAATTAAACTATATGAGTGATGAATGATAAAAAGGTTATGTTAACCCTAACATCTAATCATGTAGAGGAAGACTCTTCCTCTCTCAAAAGAATGAAAAATAAAAGGAATGGTGGTTATGATCTTTAATCTTTGTACTTCGTTTTATATAAAGTAAACACTAGTTGAACCTAGGTGGATGATACACCTTCTTTGGACAGCTAGGTTGCATTAAAATTAACCGTTTGATGTTTTCTATTCCCTTTTTTGGGATAACTACTTGTTATGCCGAGTTAATGAACATCAATGCAAACATGAGTTAATGAAGTTCTCAATATCAAATCAGATTAATTATGGATAAAGAACTTAACAATGTTGGAATTAGGGTTAGGCATGGTTGTTGCAATCTGAATCTTAATCCAAATTTAATTATGAATTAATGACCACCAAGGGGTATGTACATCATGATGAATCAGTTCTAATGGATGTTGGCACATGCCAACTATAGGACTGTACCTTCAGAAGACCAAGGGCTTCTCGAGGATACAGTGTTGCAGTTGACATGTGGCAACACCCTTCCATATTTGTTCATCTAGATCTACACACATCTGGACTTGAACTTAGTTTCTCTCTAGGTCAAGTTAGTAGCATGTTTAGAATAGGAAGTAGCTTTCTATGACTCAAGGTACCTAGGCACATTCGGTCGACTTAGGTCGGTTGAGTATGCCCATATACCCTAAGTCATCGTGAGCATCTTCCTATAACAAATTATGTTGCTAACCTAGGCTAGGGTCAAACCTTGGGCAAGTGGACTGACAAAAGTCAGTAAAGACCATTCTAGATAACAGTAGAGTGAGGTGAAGGACGTATTCTAATTGATGAGTATGTCATCTAGGAATAGTAACATGAACAATATGTTGAAAATATTTGGCCAAAGTATCGCAAGCTATTGGTTGCATTGTCCTATGTCACCTAGTTTAAAGAAACGTGATGTTAGATGAATATTGGTAACAAATATTCAGATAGGTTCTTTAAATAGATCACTCAATACTTAAATAGGGTAGGAAAACCAAGTATATGTAGTATACATAAAGTATTCTATACTTTAAGACAAACATGAGAGATCGGTTGGTAACCGAGTCATGAAATGAGAGATCGGTAATTTACCAAGTCATTACAGCTACATATGGTTATCTATTATGAGATTGATTGGCATGGAATGTGTGTTCTAAATGATGTTTTATTTAGAATAGAGAACATTCTCTCTTTTTATCCGTATTTGACATATTTCCTTTTGTTATGGGATGTTTCCCACAATCTAATTTAACTTTTTCTTTCTTCCGAGAAATTCTCATGTTTACCCTCTTTTCTTCCAACACCTCCTTAATCCTATCTAAATTTAGAGAGAAAGGAACTTCCTCAACCAGAGACAACTCCTGCTCTTCCTTTAAAAAGGATTCATTCTATTTTGGTAGATCCAAAAAATTGAATCTAAACCTTCCTGACTAGGTTGTTGATCCTTCACACCCAAACCTTCCACAATCAACTCCACCTTTTGGTCTTGAGACCCAATTCCTTCAAGCTCCTGATCCACACCATCCATAACCTTACAAGCTTTAATATGAGAATCCATTTTTAGTTCCATATTTTCTTGAGTAACAACTTCCTCTAACTCCTCTACTTGTAGTAAATGAAAACTATTTCAGGACAAATTATTTAGAGGTAACGTACTAGTTCCTTCTTCTCTCATTGGTTCCTTTTCTTTTCTATCCCAAGTTTGCTTACCTTTCTTACCCTCCTTACACTTTCTCTGCTCATGTCCCATCCGCCTACATTTCTAGAAGAACAAAGGAGAATCTTCATACTCTATTTTTGAATCCATTCACCAAAATTTTATTTAAGTTCTATTTCCTTTCTCAACAAATTACCCATAGGAACAACAACACATAAACGAGCATACATTAACCTCGTTCTTTCCCTAGTAACCGAATCAAACACCACCAAAGATCCTATATAATTTTTAATGGTTGTTAAGATCTCTTATTCCCAAAATTCCATTGGTAACCCATAAATTTTTACCCATACAAGAAACTCATCTGGTTTCTCCTTAAATGGATCAAAACATGGGCTCCATTTTTGGATTAGAAGGCTTGATCTGCCCATAAACATAGGACCTCCAACCAAGATGTTTTTAAATTCCTCTAAGTTTAAAAGATTAATGATAAAAAACTCATTCACATAGGAAGCAATTTCCATTGATCCCTTCGGGTTCCACTTCCATTTCACCCATTCCTGAAACCATTCCAAATTTGGTCTTGATCCATGAAATTTTCCAACCAACACATATTCCATCTGAGATCTAGCTTTTAATTCTAACCTATCGTGATAGCAATACTTAAAAGCCCATATTTTTCCACAATCATAATGTTTGAATCAAATGGATTATTCAAAACTTCCATTCTATGGCCCAAAATCTTATTAGCCCATGAGGTAGAAAGAGAATTCCTACCTTATAATTGTACCATACGTGGGTCCCCTACCTACACCACTCAATCTAAGGGTCCCCTATGTCATGCGATGGTTCCTGCGCATTCACTTTTTAAATACTTTATCCTTCCACTCTCGAGTCTATTTTTTCATGTGTTACACACTTGTGTTTCATTTTCATCATTCATGTTTTTCTCTCTCATCCACCTTGTTTCTTTGTAAACGTGTCTAAGTCTGGTTTGCGGACATCCATATTCACACTTGAGTACTTTCATCATTTTCATCTCAGTCTTGGCATCGTGATAATCACTTTATCATGGTTAAGCACCCTCTTGATCACATTGATTTCTCATCATCTTAAGTCTTAAGTTTGACACATTATCTTGTTTAACTCTAAGAATTCCACACTCTTACATCGTCACAATTCACATTTACTTCGTGTAATTTTCAATATTTTCACTCTCTTTCTCCCATCATCTTATGTCATCACATTACACATTCACTTTGTTGAATTGATGACATTCATCAATATATCTGTCCCATCACTTTTAAATCATTTCATTTCAAATCCGCTTTGTTGAGTTGTGACATCTTCCATTTTTATGCTATCATATTATGATGTTTGACTTCACTATCTTTTTTTTAGCATTGTTGACATCTTCATTATTTCTTTAATTCTCTATTCAAAGAATTCACTTTTCTTTAGTTTTAGATTGTTAATCAATCATTTTTCCCTTGTCGATTATCTCAACTTTTTGCAATATTTAGACCTTTTCATCATCACTAATTCAACCCTTGTGATGACATTCACTTTTTCATTCTTTTAATGATCCCATTTCTTTGTTGTGTTTCCTCTTTCAACATAATTTTGTTAAGAGTAGACATATTTCATCATCTTCTTAAGTCTTTTCTTTTAACACACTTTTTTAAGAGTTGACATCATTGTTTTTCCTAAGTCTCCCCTTTTAACATACATCTTGTTAAAAGTAGAGAAAACTCTTCACATTTCCTAAGTCTCTTCCCTTAACACACTTTTGTTAAGCATTGAGAATCTCTCATCATATATCTAAGTCTCCTCTTATCACACTCACTTCTTTTGTCTCTTCCCTCTTTACATTCACTTTTTGTAAAGGTTCATGAAATCATTAAAATATCTTCATCTTTCTTAACATTCATTTTATAATAATCTTCTAAACTAACATTTTGATCCCTCTTCCACCTTAACATCACTCATTTTGTTAAGTGTTGTGAAGTCCACCTTCTTCATCACTCTTATCACTCATTTTGATTAAGATTTGGTCGCATTAACTTTGTTAAGTCTCTTCCACCTTAAAATTACTCATTTTTTTAAGTGTTGCAAATTCCCCCTTTTTTGTTCTTCTCAACACTCATTTTTCTAGGAGCTAACATTTTCGCATCTCTTTGTCACTCTTATCACTCATTTTGATTAAGATTTGACCGGGTTCACCTTTTCAAGTCTCTTCTCCCTTAACAACCATTTTTATTAAGGAGTAGAACACATATAACCTCTTTTTGTACCTTTTCTCTTAACTTTCATTTTGTTAAGATTAGGAAATAAACTAATCCTTTTTTCCTCTTCCATCTTAACATTCACTTTGCTAAGGGTTGAGTTTTATATCACGCCTATTCTTGTTCCTTCTATCTTTCAAATAAGATGTGAACACAACATTCATGATTATAGTCCTTTTTGACAGGAGGAAAGAAATACTTTCCATATCAGATCTAATGAAGAGGATGAATACCAAAGAAACCTATTTATCAATGTAACTTTATGAAAAAATAAAGACCAATTCCTTCTTCATCTCCTCACAATGGGAGCAAGATTTCCCTTGGACTTTAATGAGGATAAATTGAAAGCCTTAAAATTACAACCTAAATCCCCTAAAATTACACCATTTTAGTCAAACAAACATGACAACGAAGGACCAAGTAAAAAAATGGTGATAACAAAGGAAAATATAATGCTTTTTCCTCTAATCCCAACCAAGACTTGTCTAATAAAATCAATGCAATTGCAAAAAAATTGGCTCTCTTATCCTCTACATTCACTAAGAGTGATACCAAAGGTATCAAACACATGAAGAAAAGTGACGACACATTCAAAAATAATTATGAGACCAATAATGAGAATAAAAAACATACGAATGATAAACCACCATTCATCTTGAAAACTAATTCACCATTTTCTCAAGATTGGAAAATGATGAAGGACATTATTTTGGCATGGAAAAAAAATGCAAACAATTAAATTTTGATGAATTTTTTCCATGCCCTTTCTACATGGACATCTTATGCATATCCTTCCCACAGCCTATTGAGATGCCCAAATTTGATAAATTCAAGGGAAAACTAACCCTAGAGAGAATTTCAAGGAATTCTTCATGGCATTCCAAGAGGTGACTTACGCCTAAAAATCAACACGTGACCTTTATACGCACATGACCTCTCGAGGTTGTGTCAGGACAACCGCAATGGAATGGATAGATGGTCATGTGGAAGATATATAAGACATATGGGTGAAATTAAAATAAGGAGAGATAAAGTAAATTTGATATCCCGTATGGGAATGAATGGAATCTTCTCATATAAGGCATTAAAATCTTGTCTTACCTGTATAGGTGAGATGGAACAGTCTAAGATGATGGTAGTGTGTAAATGGAGGTCAATATCTAGCTCATGGAAAATTCTTGCAACATGTTGTGGAAGGCGTGGGAACTGTCTTGCATTTTCCTCATAGAAGTTTCCAGAAAAGTTTATGGAATCATGAGAGAGAAATGTGTGAAGAGGACAAGTGAGTGGATTATAGGAACTAGTTTTGTCTAGGTTGGTTCTACCGTAACCTATAAGAACTATCTCGATTCATTGTTCAACATTGTCAAATATGAGATGACGGTAGGTCAAGTGGTGTGGATTGAAAAACCAAGATTCTAAGGCTTGTGTCTATGTCTCAGTAATAGGTAAGGTGTGTTCACCTACGGGACTCAAGGATCATACACTTGGTCTCTCGGTTAGTAAGGACCTTGAATGGTCATGTGGGATATGAAAACAACTAAAGAAAAGGAATGAATTAAATTGCAAAGAAACCATGATAGGGCAAGGTCAATCCTATGGGGTATGAGAGGACCTATACTAATTCCCCGCTATAGTTTACGTGAGGAGTTGTATTAATTCGCTAACGAAACTATGTTCCTAATTTAACAAATGGAAACAAAAATATTTAAATCAAAATGATTCAATTACTTTCCTTAAATTAATTAAACCAATGTGTTACCAATAGCTCATTAACAAAGGAAATTACTAATTTAATAAATAAAAACAAATATACTCTATTTTTTTGTTCTTTTCAATCAATAATAGAAATGCAAAAAATAAGACAAACTAATTGAACTAAATATCTAATATTTTTGGATTTTTTTGCTTTCAAACAAATAAAAGAAATCTATAGAAGAAGTATGATGAAATTGAAATTTCCCCTATAATAATATTAACATAACTAAACAAGTGAATAAGCTAGTGTGGTTATTTCCCTGTGCAAAGTGGATCTAACCTATTTTAATAAAACAATTTTTTTTTACAATTTGTATTTGTGGATTACTACTTGCTTTGTTCCTACATCGAGTCAAGGGGAAGAAATCAAATCTTCTTAGAAGCTATTCTTCCCCTAAAACTTCCCCGGTAGAAATAACATGATCTAATAGAAGCTTACAAGCTGAAAGGAAATTACAATTGATACTAAACTAATGCATGAGTATCTTCCATAAAATTCTCGTGAATAAAGGAAAGCTACAAAGATAGGAAAGGAAGAATTTTTAGCGTAATATTTGTGTGAATTAAGGAAAGCTAAAAACTATTATACTCTATCAGAATGTGGAATAATATTTGCTAAAACAAAGAAAGCTTTAAGAATTCAAATACATCCCCAACCTAGAAATTGTATAATTGTGACAATGTCGCAATGGTTTTGATTTATTTTCCCCCAACTTCTTTCTAAATTGGTGTTAATATGAATCCCGGGAACCGTGATGGTTTGTGTGGAAGAAATGATGAAGAAACACCGAAGTTGGAATGGCTTGTAAGAAATCTAGTAGAAATGTAGGTAAGAGAATTACAAAGCAAGAGTACTTAGCTTGCTTGTGTATTTCTCAGAAAGGTTACGAGAAACATAACATTGTAATTCAAAACAATAATCTCCAACCAATACTTCAGGTAGAAGGTTAGATCTTTTAAAGAAATGGGAGGAAAATGGTCCAAGCCATTTGGCAATCAAAGGATGCCACATCACTCAAAAAAGGGGTAGTTAACTCTCAATTAATAGCAAGAGAGGAAGAGGAAGTTGGAATGCATCAAATGACCCGAAGAACAGCCAAATTGGTTAAGAAATGTGTGCTAAAATAAATTTTGAAGAAGGTGACATGCACTCAAAACATGCCAAAAGAATCTTGGCTAAAAATGCACAGGACCATCGGTTTGCGGCCGAGGGGTGGTTATGCAAATGTCGTGGAATTTACGCAATTGCTGTCATGATGACAGATTGATGGTTACATAACCACCAAAGGGTGGTTCTATGACATAAAGTAAAAAGCTAAGGAAAATCTTATAGAATGATAAATAAAAGCATTATAGGCTAGAAATATACACTACAAATGGGAAATTGAACTCGAACACCATTGGAAAACATATTAATAATCATTGGGGATTTTAAGCCATTCTGACAATGTAGCACATGAAAATTTGGTGCATACGTATTGCCCCCTCGAGAATCATTTTATCCATGAAGAAACATAAAATGTAGAGTCCGAGTATGGCGCTCCTAAATGGGAGAGTTATAAATTATACCTGACACATCCGTGTGTTGAAGTGATGCCAATCTAAGCTTCCCACCACCGGTAAGAGAAACCAGAATTGAGTTTAGATATAATGTAGAATTGACAAAATATACTAAAATTAAATGACAAGAGGATTTACCATGTCCATGGAAATAGAAATATATCTCAACCAAAGGTTTCAGCTAGCCCTGCAAAACACACACACTCAAAATAGAGTTAAAACATGTGATATATAACCAAAATTGATATTTATAGAAATCATTTTCACTCATCCACTTAGAGATTTTTTGAGCTATGGATCACATGTGATATTTTCATGTGCAAGCACAGTCAAATCAAAAGTATTCAAATGTGATGGCAGCCCCACAAGTGAGAGGAGAAACGTCTTAGAGATAGGTGAGTTATTTGTATTTGTTTAGTTTTAACCTATAATGTTAAAAATATGAAAAATTCAACCTAAGGGGAGTTAGTTTCAATAATCGTAAATTCAAAATTGTCACAAGGGGGTGCCTACATGTATTTGGATTTTATTTTGTCAAAAGTGGTCATTTTTAATTTTTTTGGACTTTTTTGGTTCATGGGGTATGACACATCCTTTTCGACAAGATTTCCACTCTACACAAAGCGGTAGTTATGCAACTACCACTCAGAAAGAGGGGTGGTTACACAACCACTACAGTGATTATGTGACTTCCACTCTACATGAGGGATGGTTGTGTAATTGTCAAGGCACAAAGTTAAAATTGACCAAGTGTAAAGAATGTTTTGGTTTTTTTTGATGTTTTATGATGTATTTTATGATCTTATTATGTATGATATGTTTCTCACTTGCCCATTTTGGTGTTTTGGTGAATGAATTTTTTTATCAAATGAAGTAGAGCTAGAGAGTTTGATTGGCTTCCTCATATTTTAGACAGGGCTTTTACTCAATCAAAGAGAGATTTATCTCATAGGGTCGATATTGATATTATCCTGCAGACTCAGCTTATTAAGCAGCAAAGTGAGTCACTCACTATGTGAATTATTGAGCTATAGGGATATAGACTAGAACAATTTTTAGTTTCCTAGGGTTCAAGGAGATTGGACCATTACAAAGGAGGATGTAGACAAGATTTTGGGTGTTCATGTTATAGGTGGGAGGTTGAATTCAAGAGCACTAGATCGGGGGCGTATCCCAAAAGTGAGCTACATATATGGGAGATGGCTTGGCACACCATGATAGAGCCAAACAGGTATGAGATTATTTTCAATTGCCACCACCCCTATCCCCACCTTACACAACGTAATTATTGGCATCTTGGATTCACACTTGTTGGAGACAAGGATGGGGACAAGCTACTCTACTGGGGGCCCCATCATTTAGAGTATAGAGTAGCATGGACGCATATACGTATGGGGTGTTCATATCTTGGGAGCCACATATCATGATCTTTACAAAAAAATTGACTACAAGGCAAGGGTGCCCCGACTCATCCTACATTGGTGATGTGCCAGGTGTATGAGTGCATGGTTTCCTATCGAGGGGTGTTGAGATTGCAGATCCTCAAGATAAATAGTTATGGCCTTACTCAAAGGGATAAATCAATTAGTGGCCACCCTCACCATAGATGACTTTATCAGTACACTTGTACCAGATATGGATGGCCTTTGGGGTGAGGATGTTATTATTTTAAATGCATATACTACCACCACATAGTTTAAAAATTAGAATGGAAAGGTTGAGTCTAACCCTGCTTGATGTAATGTCGCAGATAGTTTGGACTACTATATGTTGATGTCCTTCTAGTAGTTCTAACTATTTACCATGGTATTTGAGAGGCTATAGCTAGCCTATGAGCAAGCTAGGGTGCATCTGTTGTTACTCTTGGGATCCCAATTAGTACATCATAGGTTGTCCCAAACCCAACCAAAGTTAGGGGTGATCTTAAAGATTAAGGTTGTCCCAAACAAAATAGGGAGGAGGAGAAGTTTAAGGATGGGAAGGAGACCGATGAGGAGGGATACAAGGAGGGAGGAAATGAGGAGGAAGGATAGGAGACTGATACAGAGTGGAGAGATAATAGAGAGGCTTCTATAGAAAGTAGGGATGAGGATGAGACTCTTCATTCAAAGGATCCCCATCTACCCTAGGGAGGAGATGATGAGTATTCTATCATGGGACATCGGGTGGATTATGTGGAGTTTTTATCCAAGAAGGGTGAATGGGAGGAGGTGCCTATAGTAGCTCCACCCCCACCACTAGGGCCAATAGACCCATCCTGGTAGCTAGGAGATCTGAGTAAGTGAATGCTCTTATTTTAACTCTATTATCTAAACTATAAATGCTAGTGGATTATGCACTATCTTATTTTTGAGTTTTCAAATTTTTTTCTAACTTTCCATTGTTATCTCTATTTTTTTCAGCCACTACCAAAAATGGAAAGATTTTATTCATCGGATCCTAGTTTATACACTACCCTTCCCATGGGGAAGACATGAAAGGATATGCTTATAGATGCAGGGAAATCACAAATGGACAAATGCCACATTGATGTATTTGTACCAATATGGTGATCTATAGAGGTTTTGACCGAGGAGAGTACTCGAGCTTGTTGCATACCAGCTTAGTTGAGAGGAGACATCGGTGAGGCCACTCTCACAAAGAGACCACTACTAGAAGATAACTTGCCCCATATCATGGTCATTCTCATCATTTTACTCATGGAGGATCCCACTCAAATCATAGGAGACGCAACAAGAGTCCTCATTATGGTCCTTCATCCAAATCCCATATGGAGGGATAGGCTATATGTTGTATTGTTATATTATATTTTTGGACACATATATCGGTTTTTAAAATTGGTTCTATTTTTGAGCATTTTGACCACACTTGTTAGCGTGATGACATTGCACACAAACTCAATTATTATGGATAAATTTACATATGATTATTTTTGGATTAGATATCTTGTGTAAGAGCTTACTTTTTTATGACTTGATTCATCTGTGTACTCTTATATGTGTAGAATCTCCGATGATTTTTGTATGCTTTTATGAATGCATTTATGGATGATGATGATGATGAAAATTTGTAACAAAATGATTTCTTCCTCTCTTTTTTTAATGTTTTTGATATATATGTGATACATATGAGGACAAATTACAAACCAAAACTTTTATTTTCAAGAAATATTTAGTGTTCCAGCTTTCATTAGAAAATTTGATGAAAGTGATATAGTAATGAGATGAACCCACATTATTCTTAACTCCACCCAACCAAAGAAGATATGAGGCCTCAAAACCAAGAGACAAGAAGGACACGAGTTATATAATTTGATGAATGAAAGTAATGATACGAAGATAATATTTTGATAAAGACCCAATTAGGAAACTACAACTCAACTTCTAGGCAAGGCTAACTATCTAGTTTAAAATGTAGTTTACTTGCAAGTTTAACTAGACTTAGACCCAGTACGTGGCCTCATGATTGAAAAAATATTGTTTATGGATTAACTCTCATATACCTTATTCATCTAACTCATTTTCCAGTGATTACAAAATACGTAAAGCACCGTTTATTTTCTGACTTACTTATAACTTATTAATGTATTTGATGGGACCCCTACATCTTGCCCCATGTTACTAGTAAGAAGCATGGGCTCATCACCAAGGTCAAGACATAGGTGAGTAAGGGAACTTCACCAACCTCATGCTACCGGTGAAAGGCGTGGGATCATCACCAAAGGTTGGTAGGGAAAAGAAGTGTAGTTTTATTTTTTAAATGATATTGATTTTCATTTTACTATTTTTTATCTTTCTTTTTATTGATTTTTAAACTTTGTGCTTTTGGGAGGGAATACTTTCCCCTAGCCTCAACCCCACACAACTAATAAGATGTGAGGAATCAAAATCGAGGGTTGAAGCAAGTAAATAAGAAATATGGGTAAAATGTTTTATATTGATTTTTCAAAAGAGATATTTTTGAGGAAAGATGTGACACCAAGAAGCTTCTAGATAGACCAAGGGAAAAAAACCTAATCTAGAATCAACTATGAATAGAATTAAATGTGTAGGTCTTGGTAGGGTCAATGTTAAAACTCCATCTACTATAATAATAAATAGATTGAATTGTTTATGGATGATATAACGAATAGCCGGAGAAGTATGATTAAAATTCTATTCCTATTCTCATAAATTTTTGAAAGTCACTTGAAAAGTAAGTTCTTCATTTTACAATGTTATAAATATGACTCGCAAATGATATATAGTGGATGCAAAGAATGTACATGTGGAAATGCAAATGAATCATTTATAAAACATTTAAGGTGAATTGAATTTAATGATTCACCAAACTCCTCACCTTCTAAAGTCTACAGATGATATGTTTCATTCATATAGTCTTCCATGACCCGATATGGACCTAACCACTTTGTTCTAAATATTTTTTCCTTTGCCAAGATTTTTGTTGATCTAGTTGTTTAGTCTCAACACTAGATCCCCTACTTGTATCTCATGTTCATAAACATTTTTTTATATGGACAACACATCGTGTTTGTATAAACGATATTTTGTTGTTCAGCTCTAAGTTGAGTTTCATCAATGGTTTCTAGTTTAACCTCTCTTTCCTCTTGATATACATCTTCATCTAAAATGGCTTGAAAAGATATGTGAATGCTAGGTAGCTCAATTTCCATTGGTAAGACTACTTCACATCGAAGACTAAATAAAAATGGGTTTCCCCATATGCATTCATACTAACGTCCTATAGTTCCACAAGGCCCGAAATAACTTTAAATGTGAGTCATGCTTATTCTCCTTGACTATTTTGAGGAGTATGGAATTCAATGTTTTATTTGTAGCCTCAACCTATCCATTTTCTTAAGGGTAATATAAATAGGTTGTGTGATGCGAGATTTTGATTTACGAACACAACTCACCCAACTCTTCATTCATAAAGGACATGCCATTATCTCGAGATAATGACTTGTGGAACTCCATATCTCAGTAGAACATATGATTCAAAATTAACTTGGTGATCACAAACCTAGGTATAGTAGTGAGAAGGATAGCCTCAACCCACATTTTGAAATATTCGATGGTCGTAATGATAAATTTGTGGGAGTCTCATGATGATGGGGAGAAAATTTCCCTATTAAATCCCAACCCCAAGTAGAGAAGAGCTAGGGTGTCACAATCAGTTATAGAGCTCCGAGTAGGGATGTGTATCTCATGTGAGAATTATCAAAATTTATGGCACTGTGTACATATTCTATAGCATCATAATCTAAGGTGGGAAAAAATAACCCATCCGATGAATTTTACGAGCAATAGTATGCCCACCATAGCGATCCCCATAGACCCCGTTGTGGGCTTCAAAGAGGATCTTTTCATATTCTTCTTCCTCTATACACCTCAAAAGCATACCGTCAAAGCCTCCGTGATATAGAAGTTATTCTATAATTATATACTTGGCAGCTTGACACCTAGCCACCGTCTTTCCTTGTTGTGAGGCTTCTCCCTCAAGATACGCATACAAAATAATATGATTAATACACACTCATTAGGGAAATATAGGTCTACTAGATCCCTACAATCTATCGGTTTTATGCTAACCAATCAGCAATGATTTTTCCTTTAAAAAAAAATTGGTTGATGAAGGTGATCTCAAATTCACCCATCAATGTGAGAAAACATCCAACCTTTTTTTTCGGACGAGGCACCCCGAGTCGAGAATTTTGTAGTTAATTAGACTTGCTAGGAAAACCACAATAGAATGGATAGATGGCTATATCATATCTATATAAGACAAATGGGGAAAATGTGAATAAGGAGAGATCAAGGAAATCTAAAGTCTTGCATGGGCACTAATGGAATCTTCTCATCTAAGGTAAAGCAGGCTTGTCTTACATGCATAGGTGAGATGGAATAGTCTAAGATGATGGTAGTGTGGAAATGGTGGTCAATATATGGATCTCGAAAAATGCTCGTAAATGATTGTGGAAGGTGTGGGAACTGTCCAAAGATTTTCCTCGTAGAAGTTTCAAGACAAGGTCATGGAATAAAGAGAGAGAAATGTGTGAAGAGGAAAAGTAAATGGATTGCAGGAACAAGTTTTGTCAAGGATGGTTCTTCCGAACTCGTAAGAAATTTCCGCTTTGGTTTTTAGCACTAGAAACTATTAGATGATGGTAGGTGGAAGTGTTGTGGATCAGAAAATAAAGATTCTAAGGCTCATGTCAATGCCTCTAAATAGGTAAGGTGCATTCGGTTGTGGGACTCAAGGATCATACACTTGGTCTCTAGTTTGTTGAGGGCCTTGAATGGTCATGTGGGAGATACACAAACAACTAAATAAAAGGAATGAATAAACTCGCAAAGAATCCACAAGAGGGAAAGTTCAATAACTAGGGGGTACGTGAGGAGATGTATTAATTCCCACTAAGAAAACTATGTTCCTACTTTAACAAATGGAAACAAATATATTTAAATAAGAACGCTTTCAATTACTTTCATCAAATTAATTAAACCTATGTGTTTCCAATAGCTAATTAATAAAGGAAATGAATAATTTAATAAATAAAAAAATCTACTCTAATGTTTTTGTTCTTTTCAATTGAATAATAGAAATGTAAAAATAAGATAAACTAATTGAACTAATCTAATTTTTTTGGATTTTTATGCTTTTTGGAAACAAATAAAAGAAATCTATAGAAGAAGTACGAAGAAATTGAAATTTCCTCTACAATAATATTAATAGAACTAAATAATTAAATAACCTAGTGTGGTTATTTCCCTATGTAAATTGGATCAAACCTATTTAATACACCAATTGATTTTCCAATTTGTATTTTTGGATTACTACTTCCTCAATTCCTACCTTGGAGTCATAGGAAGAAATCAAATTTTCTCATAAGCTCTTCTTCCTCGACACTCCCTCAGTAGAAACAAGAGGATCTAATAGAAACTTACAAGTTGAAAGGAAATAACAATTGATACTAAATTAATATAGAGATTCTTCTAGAAAAATTTCCCATGCAAATCCATGGGGATAGGAAGGAAGAAAATTTTAGTATAAGATTTATGTAAATAAAGTAAAGCTAAATAAACTATTATACTCTAAAAAAATGTGGAATAATATTTATTAAAACAAATAAATCTTTGGAGATGTGGTCTCTGTAGTTTTGGCTGCAGAATGTCTACGAACTACGATTCAAAATGCTGAGGAAAGGCCGTTCTGTAGCCGTAACCGGACGTTTGTGGACACGGGTACAAACGATGCAAAAGTGGGAGGTACAACAACATGTTTCTTTCGAAGATCGCCGCGAAAGTCTGCGCAATATGACAAAGTTTACTGAGGAAAAGCAGATCTCAAACCACAATCGGGCGGCTGGAAAAGAAAAGGAGGATATGCTGGGATCCACACCTTTGGCATGGAATAAGCTTTTTCAAAGCCCTAACCTCAAGGTGGGTCCTAAAATCACTGGTCATTTTACATGGGAAACGGACAAAGAGGGTGCCACCTGTCTTAAGGTCCCAGATGGATTTGTTGATAGAGCCTTAAGCAAAACAAACCTCTCCCTTGTTGGTAAGTTTCTTGGCTCTAGACCTAATATTGATTTCATTAGAAAATGGGCTTTGAGAAAATGGAAACCTAAGGGTGCCCTAAACATTACTGTTATGCCAAAGGGTTTTTTCCTGGCTAAGTTTAACCAGCAAGAGGATTTAGATTCAGTGTTGCTGGGAGGCCCCTGGTGGCTGGGAAATATGGGTCTTTTTTTGAAAAAATGGTATCCGGGTTTTGATCCAAATACTGAAAATATAAACACCATGCCAATCTGGTGTAGGCTTCCAGGGCTGCCATTGCATCTATGGGATGATGAAATACTGCTAAATATTGCAAAATCCCTAGGTGCACCTATTGGGCTTGATGGACCCACAAGAAACAGATCCAGGCTTGCTTTTGCTCGGTTCTGCATTTTCTCAGCCGTTGATCAGGAGATTCCGAGCACATAATCTTGAAAACTCGATTTGGATCCTGGACCCAAAAATTGAAGTCAAACCTTAAGATGTAAACTATGCCATATCATTGGTCACTCTGACAAAAACTGCTCCAAGAAAATGACCCTCCCTCTGGACTTTGAACAGCCTGGGATAGGCTCAGATCTGAACAAAGATAGCTTGGACCCAAGCAAGGATAGGAAGATGGATGACAAAGGTCCCAGTCAGAAGGATTTGCATATAAATAGAAGGGAAAAAAAAAGGGAGGTTTTAGAACTCATATAAAGAAGCATCTTGTCTGGCACCCCAAAGCTGCAACTTTAGCTTTGCCTGAAGCTCCCAACAATGAAGTTCTGGACAATTCGGTGAAGGCTTCTTCGGATTTACCTCTTGAAACATCTGTGAAAGAAGATTCTGTTAAGGTATCCATGGAAGTTAACGAGCATGAGGGTTCAGTGATGGACAATTTAGTCCCTTCTGGATCAGAAGAGAAAAAATTTCAGTCTATTAATTAGGGATGAAGCTTGTAACAAGGAAGATATGACAGAGATTGAGCCTTTGGAGATTCTCTCTTCTGGAGAGAATGGTATTGCGGATCCGCTGCCTTGTCCCAGCATTACAACAGTGGCTCCGCCGGTCTTCTGCAGCACCAGAACAGCTTCTGATCACTTGCCTGACAGTTTAGAACAAGAGAAAGAAATTCAATCATTAAATAGGGAGGAAGCTGGTAACAAGGAAGTTATGACAGAATTTGAGCCTTTGGAGATTCTCTCTTCTGGAGAGAATGGTATTGCAGATCCGATGCCTTCAACAAAGGGCTTCGCCGGGTCTGGTCACGCAAAGCACTGCAATGCCTTTCCGATATCTCACGGACACCTCGCATAAAGGACATGAAGAAGGAGAAATCACGCCTGCCAAGGAAATGGAAGATTCAGACTCTGGGTTCACATTGGTCATCTCAAAAAAGAAAAAAAGAATGAGAGGTTTTGAAAGGATCCCGTATTCATCAGATAGTGATAAAAAAGGAAATTGACAATTGGGACACCTCTTCTTCTAGAACAACCAGGTCTTCTGCTAGACAAGTAGCTGATTTTGGAGGAAGCTCAAAAAGAGGAAGACCCTCTAAAAAGACTCTCAGAGCTAAGAAAACAGAGAGGGATATTGCAGATGGGGTTCAATACAACCGAACCAACGAAGCAATTCCAACTTCCAACCATTCCAAATGAAGATTATATCCTGGAATATTAGAGGCCTAAATGGAAACTCTAAGCAAAGAACCATCAAGGAGTTACGAGATTCCAGTAACCCCAGTATTTTGATTCTTCAAGAAACTAAAATGAAAGCAATGACTATGGCTAATATTAAAAAAATTTTGGGATAGTTCTGAAATGGCGGCTGTTGATTCTCAGGGAGCTTCCGGAGGATTGGCTACCCTTTGGGATAGAAGACACTGTACTGGTATGATTCTTAGTGCTAATATTAATCATCTTGCAATTAAATTCGTCACTATTGAGAAAAAGTGTGAATGGATCTTGTCTAATATTTATGCACCTAATTCTGCTAGTGGTAGAAGAAAACTATGGGCTGATCTTAAAATCTTTAGAAACCAATATATCTCTGGCAAATTGGCTCATTATGGGAGATTTCAACTCCCCTCTAAACCCAGGTGAGAAGTTTGGAGGAACCCCCACCTTCTCTAATGGTATGGAGGACTTTGCTGACTTTATTGCTGAGCAAAACCTCATTGATGTGGATCTGCATGGTAATAAGTATACTTGGAATAATAGAAGGCTGGGAAAGGAGTTCATTCAGGTGAGATTGGATAGGGCATTAATCTCAGCAAACTAGATTCTAAGCCAAGACTTTTACCTATCTTCCCTTCCAAGAATTGGATCGGATCATAATCCGATTGCTTTAAGCTTTCTCAATTGGACTAAACTAGCAAAAAGCTCATTCAAATTTGAAAAAATGTGGTTGGAGCATGATGATATCTATGATAGGATAAAAGAATGGTGGGAATGGAATGGGGAAGGCACTGCTCACCTCGATTAGTTCAAAACTCAAAATGTCAAAAAGCAAGTCCAAATCTGAACAAAAGGGTTTTTGGAAATATTTTCAAAAAAAGAAAGAGTTAAAACAGGCTTTCAGATCTGGAGTTAAAAATGGATACTTTGGGAAGATCGGTCAAGATGAAGTAAATGAAAAGAATATTCTTTCCGAGCCGTGATACGATCTCGCAAAGAGGGAAGAGTCTTTTTGGCGCCTTAAATCTAGAGCTATCTGGCTTAAAGAGGGAGACAGGAACACAAAGTTCTTTCACATGACTACTCTAAAACATAGAGCCAGTAACAGAATCCTTGAGGTTTCTAAAAACAATGGGAACAACACTAAAGATCCAAACAGCATCAAGAAACAAGCACTTGAATTTTACAAGAATCTTCTTAAAGAGAACAACGTCAGCAACCCTGAAGCTATCTCCTTCATGCTGGAGGCCATCCCTCAGAATAACATTGAGGACCAGAAATTCAGAGACATCACTAAAGCTGTCACGCTTGAAGAACTGCAAAAGGCTGTCTTTTCTCTTGAGGGGGACAAGGCTCCTGGACCGGATGGGTTCTCTATTAATTTTTTTCAGAAGTTCTGGGAAATATGCTCGGAGGATCTTCTCAAAGCGGTAAATGAATTCTATAGAACAGGAAATCTTCTAAAAGAGCTTAACAACACGCACATTGTGCTGGCACCTAAAAAAATGGATGCAAAAGACTTCAAGGACTTCAGACCTATCAGTCTTGCTAATGCTATCTATAGAATCTTCACCAAAATCATCACTACTAGACTGCAGCTCATAATGAATGACCTCATCTCAAGGCAGCAGAGTGGCTTTATTAAAGGCAGGATAATACAAGACGGAGTGATTATGGTGCACGAAACTATACATTCCATGGAAAATAATAAAAAGGCCAATATGATCCTCAAGCTTGATATGAATAAAGCTTTTGACAAGGTTTCTCTTCTTCTCGACAGGATTTTATCTAAATTTGGGTTCACGGAAAAATTTAGAAAAATTGTTAGGTCTTGTATATCTACAGCCAGGTTCTCTGTGGTTGTTAATGGGGAGCCTGTGGGTTTTTTCACCAGCAGCAGAGGTTTAAGACAAGGAGACCCCATCTCCCCCTTACTCTTCATTCTCTTAGCCGACAAATTTTAGTAGAACAATTGCAGAGCGGTTGAGAACGGCCTTTAAATGGATCTAAACCCGCTTCATTCAGCCAAGTCGTCTCTCATCAACAAGCTTATGGACGACACAATCCTTCTTCTTCTCGCCTCAGCTTGTGGAAGCTAAAGCTATTAAGGCTTTATTACAATTATATGAATCTTGCTTTCGGCAAGAGATTAATTATGACAAAAGTACCATTTTTTTCTTTAACACCCCGAGGAAAGACAACAAGATTGCTAAAATTGGTCAGAGAATTGGTGCTCTTCCAAAGATCATACTTAGGCCTCCCTCTTGCACTAAGAAAGTCTCTCACATGGTGTGGGATGATTTGTTGATGAGATTTCGTAAAAGATGGCAGTTGGAAAGGGGCCACTCTCTCTAGTGCTGGTAAGTGCCTTCTCATTAAAAGTACACTCCAAAGTCTGCCCATCTATATCATGTCACTTTTCAAAATTCCTTCTTCCTTCAGAGAGAAAATTGAAAGGATTCAGAAAAAAAATTTATGGCAAGGTATGGAAGAGAAGTTCAAATTTCACCTAGTGGCCTGGGACAAGGTCTGCACCCCAAAATCTATGGGAGGGCTGGGCATAAAAAATATTGAGAAAATGAATGAGGCACTCATCGCTAAGATGGGCTAGCGATTGCTATCTGAGAAACAGCCCTGGATTGATGTTATTAAAGCAAAATACTTGAATCAACAAGCTGTCTACTCCTATCTGCATGAAGATCAACTACCCAATGGTTCCATTTTTTGGAATAATCTGGGTTAAGAGTAGAAACTTCATCAAACAGTAGCAAATGGAAAGTGGGGATGGAAGTGAAATAAACTTCTGAGGATAACTCGGTTCAAGACAACCTCTCGAGAGATTTGGGACAGCTAAGGACAGCCTTATAAGCAAGTATGGAACTAAAGTCAAGGACTATATCGAAGGAAATGGCACCAACAAGGCTTGGAAAAGACTTTCTATGGAACGAATTGAGCTGAAACAATCTACTTCCTCCCTCCAGATCTTTTAGACCTCTTCCCTTTAAGTCAGCTGAATTCCAAGGATGAGCTGGTTTGGAGCAATTCACAAGATGGGAAATACTCACCAAATCTGGTTATACCATTCTTTCTCAGAGTAACCAATCTGACTTTAACTGGAACAAGATCTGGATGCCTGAGTTAACCCCCAAAATAAAAATTTTTTTCTTTGGCTGGCCATCAGAGGTAGAATTCTCACCACTGACAATTTGATGAGAAGAGGATTTATAATTCCTAATTGGTGCCACCTTTGTAGGAATGACTATGAAGACATTAGTCATCCGTGCTCATACATTGTGCTTATGCCAATAGAATTTGGAGCTTTGTTCTTTCTAAATTTGATGCTCTTTGGGTGTTGCCAAGAACCTTAATCAGCTATGGAATCAATGGAACCCACCATTCGTATATTGTGCTATCAAAAGAATCTGAAATTAGCAATCCCACACTTAACTGAGGATTTGGAAGGACAAAATAATATAATTTTCAGAAAATAAGAAGCAGAGTTTTAAAATCAAGTATTAGCAAAATTTCTCAAGGTATCAAAGAGAACATGGCCGATTTAAACCTCCCAAGAACAAGTGTTATCCCGAGAATGAAGAGCACATTTTATCTAATCGGCACATTGAAATTGAGCAACCCCGGGAATAGTGTAGATAGATCGTTGATTAAATGGCATCCTCCCGACTCTAATCGTACAAGCTGAACTTTGATGGCGCCTAAGGGAAACCCCGGGACAAAGAAATGAGGAGGAGCTATACAGACCACAAAGGTAATTTGATTGCTACTTATGCCGGTAAAATGGGAATTCAAACCAATCATTTTGCCAAGCATTATCTCGCTCTCTGGGCTTGAGAGTTGCACGGCTCAAAACATTCGTAACCTTATTGTTGAAGGGGACTCCTTAATATCATTAAGCTCCTCAATCACCCTCATCTCCCAAGCTTGAGTATTAAAGATTTTATCTCTCAATCCATAAGCATTTGCCACACCTTCAATAGATAATCATACATACTTACAGGAAGGTAAATAATCAAGGCGGATGCACCGCCAATTATGGCATTAATATTAATTTTACTGTCTGGGATAATGATAGTATCCCTAATCAGCTTCACAACAGCATCCATGCGGATCTTCACAAGCAAGCAATCTCCAGAGATAAGCCTTAATCTTTGGCGGAAATCAAAATCATTTATTCTTTCACACGTGTCTGCTTTTTTCTATATGGCGAGGCAAATAATATCTTTTTCAAATAATAGTAAGATCTATTTAAGAAATTTCAAGTGGAGTCATCCAGATTTGAAAATCACGCACGCGGGGGTACAACGGCTGTTGATATCCGGATGCCAAACTCCACGAAAACCGATGATAATTACAAAGTGATTGTTGACAGGGAAAGGGTTTTCACACGCGACTTCCCGCAGCTCTCGCCTCAAGAATTACGCAGCCAGGTTCTCGTGAGAAGACCAACGGCTACAAGATCAGCCTTTGCGTTCTTCAACAATAAGAAACGAATCGTTCTTCACGCCCAACGGCATTCTGGAATTTGTTGCAACTCGCACACCACCGAGAAGATGGGAGGACCTCCTCACAAATTGAGCCGTGCAAAGCTGACCCCGATTGGAAGGAAAACACCGAGCTTTGGAACATCCTCAAGATAGCGGCTTCACCACTTTGTTGAAAGAGTGCAAGGGCATGATCAAAGTATTTTAAGACGCTTTGCTAAGGAGTGGAAAGAGAGGACGGCCGACTATGGGGGACAGAAAATTCTTGTCAATGAAGAGCTCATTCATTGAAGCGACTGGTCTCACTGATGGGTACCGCTTCTTCAACAAAAGGGTTATCAAAGAAACTGAAGAAAGAAGATTTGTGGAGGAAGATGAGAAGCTTATTTTCAGCACAATGGGTCTACTTGTAAGCTCAATTCCATCACCATTTGATGAAGTCACTCGCATGATGATTCGTTTCATATCCTCGAAGGTAGGTTTGTTATCGTCTCCCACTAAGCATCTCATCTTTTTAAATCACTTCCGTAGGAATAGATTGGTTTGCTTCCTCATTATCTTTTAAACTCTCTTGAGTGCTCCATTTTGGAGTTCCGTATATACCCGGTGGTTCCTCTTGCATCAAGGGCTTATTTTGCTTATCCACAAACACTTCCTTCTCAAGTACCCCTAGTCTTCCTCCTCTCCTAGCCCGGCTCCGATGGGCTCTCGCTCGCCGCCCCCCGCTCCCTCTGCCCTTGCTGCCCTCGCCTGCTGCCCCCGCCACCGTGCTGCTACCCCCATGCCACCGCACACATGTTTCTCCTTCTATTCCTCCTTCTGCTCCTCCCGACACTCACCTCGCCTCTTCCTCTAAACGACCTCTCACCAGGGCTTCTAGGAGACTCAACCTCGAGACTCTCTGCAGCAGGGAAAGAGCCTCTTGATCTTGACATTGCACGTGACCTCGCCGAACATAAGTAGTGCCACTCCCAGAAGCACAGATGGATAACCCTTCTAAGAGACTCGGAGGCCTTAGAGGCCGAGATAAAAATGTCAAGGATGAGGTCAAAAATCTAGCTAAGCAAAAAGGTAAGAAAAGCATGGAGGGGGAAGGGAGCATTGACAATAGTCAAAGTTGAAGACATATACAAAAAGTCTGACCTCCTTGACTCCCGCCTTGGGAAGGCTAAGACTAGGCATGATTACAACATTTCCGCCTTTAGGGCCATTGAGGAGTTCATCAGGGCATGCCAAAAGTGTTTCCAACCTCGCCGTATCCCGGCCGCACTTTGGGGCAATGAAAAAGAGAGCAAAAGAACCATCGAGGAGCTCGATAAGACGGATGCCGCCACATGACCGCTTTGGGTATGTTTCATGCTTGGAAAAAGTCAAGATCAGTTGTTGATCAAGCAGCCAAAAAGTAGTCCCGCATGCTTCTACCGCTTTCTTTTTTTATTCTTACTGCTTTCTTAGGCCGTCGGGTTACCGTTTTTTTTTTGTCGTTGTTTTGTTTAAGCCTCGCTTGTGTAGTTGTTTCGGCTACGTTGATTTTCATTGTTCCTCTTGGACTTGGTTAGTCCTGCTTATGTTTCTCACTCTTATTCCTACTTAAAGGCCTTTTTTTGTATTCAAGGGTATAGTCCCTTTCAAAAACTATTTGCCATTATTAAAAAAAGGGGCATTTTGCTTCTCTCAGACTAGTTTTGGTTTTTTTTTTTCCTCATCTTCTTTCAAAATTTGTGTTCATACAAGTCCAAGGAATTTTGTTGGCTTGTGTGTAAGAAATTACTAAGAAATTTTTGAGATGGAATGACTTGTAAGAAATCTAGTAGCAACATAGCTAAGAGAATAACAAGGAAAAAGTACTTGAGCTTTCTTGTGTATTTATCAAGTAGGGTTACAAGAAACATAAAAATGTAATTCAAAACATTAATCTCTAACCAATTCTATGGGAAGAAGCTTGGATCTTATATAAAAATGGCAAGATTCCAAGCCATTTATCATGTAAAGGATGTCACATCACTCAATAAAATGGGAGTTAACTCTCAATTAATAACAACAGAGGAAGAGGAAGTTAGCATACATCAAATGAGCCTAATAACAACCAAATTGGTGAAGAAATATGTGCTAAAATAAAGTTTGAAGAAGTTGACATACGTTTAGAACACACGAAAAAGAGTCTTGGCTAAAACTATAACATGATGTTTGGTTTGCATAGCGGGGCATTTGTGGAACCACCACAAAGGGAAGACCAACGGTTATAACCTTATGGTGGTTTCATGACTTAAAGTCAAAATCTAAGAAAAAATCCCACATAATGATAAAAGAAAGTGAGAAAAGCATGTAAATGGACAAGGAAAGCATTATAGGCTATAAATATACAATGCAAATGGAAAATTGAACTCAAACCCCTTTCGAAAAGATATGAATCATCATTGGGGATTTTTAACCACTCTCGAAAGTGTAGCACATGAAAAATTGGGTGCATACAAAGGGCTTATAACGACATCTTTCTCTTACGCCTCTTTCCTAAGAGTCTAAAAGGAAAAAAATTTGGACTGGTTCTTACACCTTCCAGAGATATATTTATACCTCCACGTTACCCTTTTGAGAAGCTCCTCAAATACTTCTCTTTCAACCTTGATTCTAAAATAAGCTGTGATGGACTTTTACAATGCCAAATAACAAATAAAAAAACAAGATCTTTACATAGTTTTTACAAAGATCTTTACATATTGTGATTTTGATCACATTGATGGTTATGAAACAAAAGAATTCAAACAACTTTGTTACTACATCCTAGACCTCATTGAAAATGGAGACATAGTGGCCAAACGACCTACCACATAACCATGACATAAAGGGTAAATATCATGAATATGGTGAATCCTCAAACAATTTTGATTATAAATCCATCATTCATGTATTGACAACACTACTCCATGCACCATCAACATCAATTTACACCTCGATAGTGATTTTACCTAGTTCCTTTTAACAATTAGTAAATTCTAACATGTCGAATATCCACCTACAAGACCCTTTTCTAATAGGGTACTCGATCCTATTGTCTGCAATGCATCCTAATATTGTGAATACCATCACATTGATGGCCATTCTACTAATAATTGTACATCTCTTTGTCACTATGTTCAATAGATAATTGATGATGGAACCATCTCCATAGAGCTGGAAAATGAATCTCTCATAACCGATGACGGGTCAATTTCTAATTCTAATGAAGATTTTACTATTTTTTCCCAATTTTGTACATACTTGACATTCAAATAGATTATGAAAAAGGTCAAGTATCTCTCCCTTCAAACCAGTCTATTTCTTCTCGGATATTTCATTTTTTTCCCTAACATACATTGAACCTATTTAAGACAAAAATCTTTTAACACCTAACAAGACCTTGAAATTTAATTAATACTCCTTTTCAACCCTTGATATAATTGTAGACAATACGAAAAAAGGTCCTTCATTGAGCACCTTTAGGATTGATTTTATTCTTTCTATTCTAGCTCCTACGCCTAAAAGTTCTAGTCTTGTTGTCGAAACACAACCACAATAATCTGGGACATTTGTGAAAATGCAACGCTCCATGTCATTTATACCTCACATGATCAATATTGTAAGCATCTCATAAATGATGATTCCTACTTGTAAAGACATCTACATGAGTACATTATTCGAGGTGTGTATACCAAGGAATATCCGTATATAACCTTTTCATGCTTTAGTTGCCAATTTATCATCGACTCAACTAATTCATAATCTATATGGAGCAACATTGAATATCTCCTCTCTATGGCTAACAAGGAACCCTAGGTATACATCTAGAGATCAATCCTTCTCTCTTCACACTCTTTCACTCATGGATGAATATGAATATCAACATATTCTTCGCATCGACAATCCTCTTTTAACATTACATAGGTTTTTCGATCTCATCAAAGAATTATCTAATCATACATATTTTGACTTGGAATATGTCTTCCCAAGTCTTATACTTCAAGAATCATGAAATCATTTCATTCATTCCGTTGAATTGGACCTTGTCTTCCCAAGTCTTGTATTTTAGGACTTACAAAATCTTTTGATTTCCTCTTTCGATTTAGACCTTTTCTACCTAAGTCTCATATTTTTGGACATATCGAGTCTTTTAATTCCCCATCTTGACTTGGATTTCATTTGCACAAGTCTTGTATTTTAGGAACCTTCAACTTTAATAAACATGGACTTCTTTCTTATTGAGTCCATTCCAAATCCTCATCCACCAAAATTTAGAAAACTTAAAAAGCATAAAAAGAGAACAAAATTTGTATTAAAGCAACGCTTGTAAGTTGAGACTGAAAAAAGTGTGTATAACTAATGTTAATTATTCCATCTTTTGGCAGATATCTTAATCATACCATTATGATATAGTTTCCTTCTCTACCTATTACAACATAGGTTAACTGTGTTCCTCTTGGGCTTTGTGTGTTTCATCTTTGTTATCGATTCTACCATTTCAGATCTTTTTACCTACGATTTTGTCTTGAAGCTTATTGATGGAAACTCCTCCTTTCAAATAAGCTCTCTCTTTAACTTAAAACACTAAACCTCTTTACCCAAATCGCTTTTCACTACCCATCTCAATCTACGTTGTTAAACCCTTACTTCTTACTAGCCACATTGAGGCCAAGACTTACAAAATATTCCTTCCCAATAAGCACACTATCGACATACAAGGAAAATTAAATCAATCTAAAAATTAAAAAATTATTACACCTTTCATCCTTCACACTCTTTGGTGATAAAACCATACTTGTTACTGGCGGTATGAGATTGGGAATAGAGAAATCCTTTACCTTACCGCCTACATTTTTTCTTCAGTTTTGAGTTGTTTGTCTCTTTCTAGTGACATGGGGCAACATGTGGGGGATCCTTCACAAATATCAATTAACAAATAAATACTTTATGAAATATTAATCAGAGTGCTTAATAAAAAAATCCCCGAAGTAATTTAGCTTCTCTTTTAAGAGAGACAACAATTCCTTTAACTATATTTTATCAATTAGTAGGACATTTATGGATCTAATTTGAGTCAAAACCTATAAAGTGGAATCATCTTGGAATCAGTCATATAATATTGACTAGAGATGAGTTACATTTTTCTCATATGGATCATTGTTACACCTTGTGTCTTTGCATCCATTATCTTCACTTTCATATCACTATTCACCTCATTTTCATGTCCTTTTGGCTCTCTTTGATGAGCCCTCACATCTTCCTAGTTACAAGTAGTCACGAGTGGAGTGAAACACCTTATCATTTTTTCATGTACTTTTATGCCAATGGAATGGAATGCTTCTAATTATTTGCGCATGCTTTCAAGAGTGCACCTCTTTTTACCGAGTTGCAAAAAAAAATTAAAAAATTCAAAAAATGTCTCAAAAAACTAAAAACATTCAAATTTACTTCTCAAAATACAAAAACAATATAAAATTGTTCAAAATTACCAAAAAAATTGTTCAAAACTTCAAAATAGTATAAAATCTGTCAAAATAAAAAACATTCAAATAATGTTTGACTAACTTTTAATAATCGAATAACACATTTCAATAATTTCACCATTTAACAATGTTCATCATGATCATTCTAGATCATATTTCGATAATCATCTTTATTTCCTATGGTGTATATCTATGCCCGATGTAATCATTTACCCTTTTGCAAAATAATGTTTCTTGGGGCACCCTTGGATTTTACATTTTAATCTAATATAGAGAAAACTATCTAAGTATCACTCCTCTCTTGACTTTCACTGGTCCAATCCTCTTGTGTTCTAATCTATCACTTGGGGGAATTCAAATCATTCTATTTATTCAATTTGGAACACATTCAGAGTGTCATTAGATGTCATTTTTGTACATTGTTTTGTACTATCGTAGTTTGTAAAAATTGTGAGATTGTTTTTACATCTTTTAGTTTGTTATTTTGTTGTAATTTCTTTACCTTTGTTATAGACTAATTGCAGAAATTTTTTTACATCTTAGTTCATATATAACATTTATGTGGTTCAATTCTTTTCATATTGGGTTTGTTTGCAATGTTTTTTTGTGTTTCCTTGTCGTTTGCACATGTTTTTTTTGTACTAGTTTATTAACTAAGCCATGGAGTGGTTTCATTTTTGTTGTGTATTCAAGTTTGTTTGTATTTCCTAGCATTTTTTCACATTTTTCAAAAAATCGTAAAAATCCAAAAAAAAAAAAAAACATATATTTCAAAACTTCAAAAAAATTATAAATTATAAATTTTTCAAACAAACATTCACTTATCACAGTAAATCCTACAATTTTGAAAACCCTTGAAGTGAATCTTTCAACATTTCAATACAATCTTGGTAAATTCATAACTTTTATGTACTACCCTAGTGATGATTCCAATCTTACAACTATCTCTTTTTTTCCCTTTGCATGATATGCTAACTCTACTTAGGGTAAATCACAACATTGTTTTTGCTTTGTGATATAAATTTTCCCCGGGAAATTTCAAATCGATCATTTACAAATGGATACAACAAGATTTTCATAAGTATTCACTTTACTCCTCTCTTCTATCCCAATCCTATTCCCTCTTTGGGATAATATACATCTACTTAATCATCGTTTTGGCGAGGCATTAGAGGCATATCAAATTGTCTTATTTTTCAAAAAAAATTACATTGTTGATGTTTACTTTTTGTACCACTTGTAAGTAGTGTGATTAAATATTTGTTCTCTTCTAACCCTGATGCATGAACCTACTCTATATATTGGATTTTTTTCATTTTTATCTTTTTTTTACTCGTGTATGTTTATTTACACACATCCGGATTAACCATCTTGATTTTTTCATAAGCATGGTGAAAAATCTATTATGAAAAAACAAAATTAAGATTGTTCTAAAATTATTCTCCAAATGACACTCATGCAATGAGCACAATCTTGTCCCATCCTTATTCAAATACCTTATATTATTCCTATCAATTTGTTTTCCACCGCTTTCTGCATCATCCATCCGCTTAAGAGGGCATTCCTCTATTATCCTACTTGTTGGAGCATCCTAATGCTTCATTGATTTCTGCTCACTACTATGCATACTTCTACTATATTTAAAGAAATACTACTTTGCAATAGCACTTTAAAGAGGGGTAAATGTAGACACCCTAACTTACACGCTTGTTCCCAATGTTATTCCAATACATCCTCGTTATTCACACATTCGTGATTGATTTTTAAATCGATTAAATCCTACACATTAGACCCTTTGGCTTGATTAAATTAATCCCTAGTACCCTTTTACTAGTTTAATTATCATTTATTAATTAAATTTTTAATTACTTAGTGTGCACATTATAACAACTACTTTGGACTCCACTTCCTCATCCTAGTCAACTCCAGTTGGACTCCACTTCACTAGTCTAGTAAACTACACTTCTAGAATCCTATAAAGTTGGGGGAAATTAATTTGCATGTACAAAAACATTTCTCAATATAACTTCGACAATTAATTCCATTACTGCCCTTAAATGTCCCAAAACTACTGCAACCTCCTCAAATTCTATTTTTAGCATGTGCATTCAACCCATTTCAACCAACTTACAACAACTTTTTCCTCTATAAAATGTAGTCTTACACTCTATCAAACCCTCCTAGATTTTTTTGCAAATAAACTCAGTCAATTTTCATACTAAAGCTTTCCAAGCCAACTACTTGTAGGAATCAACATCCTAAATTTGGAGACCATTCAAGAGCACCCACAATTCAACAAGGTTCTACAACTCAATTCTCTCACAACCTTCACTTGAGGTTTTCTTTGGACGGCTATAGGAAGGTTTGTTGTGTATGTTTACTTTTCATTTCTTCTTAGTTTTCCATAGCTTACACCCAATTCCTCAAAATTTTGTGAGATAGTGGTCTTATTATATGCTCAATTTTCCCATCAACACCAAAAACACCAAAACTAGTACCATTTCAAAGGATTGAATTGTGTCATTTCATTTCGAGACCGTTGTTGGGGTTATGAGTGACTTTTAAACAAGATTTATAAATTTCTAGCTTGCAAGAAATTTCTCTATGGTTTTTCTTTACGTTTTATGATTCAAATTGTTTTTGTAAACTGTGTATGATAATTAATTCCACTAATACTAAAATTGGCACCATTTTCAGGACCTATTGTCTCATTTCATTTATGAAGTTGTCTAGGATTTTGATTCATAAAATTAATGTTTATGTAAGGTTTATTAGTTCCTGTGGTTTAAGAGAGGTTTATCTCTCTCAATTCTCTCATAGTTTTAAGTAAACATGTTATTTATCCGATTCACATAAGTGTATGAAGGATTCATTAGTTCATGTGTTTTGATTCAAGATGTTTTTCATGATGATTCACCTCATCTAGAGCCTAATCTCTAGTGGTGACTCTGTTTTCAGTTTGGGTCTATCTAGTGCTATTTTATTTGGTATATCTTTGTGATAACTTCACATCTACAAAAATGGAAAGATTGATGTCCTATTTAAATCAAATTATTCTGATAAAATTCTTCTTGAGCTAGATGTATTGCAAGAAAGAAGAAGGAAACAAGTATGGAAACTATACACAAAATTCCCTATGTACTCCACTTCCCGAGGTCATGCTTTGAAACAACTAAAATGTGGAAAATGACATGGAAATGGGATAGGCATAGGTTTTAAATGTGTAATACATGGTGATGGTAATTAATCAAGGTTCTAGGGCTGAGTTAAATGTAATCAATAAACTTGCAAGTAATGAACCTTCTTTTCAACAAAGGAGAAACCTTGTCCCAACCTCTATGGGCGTGATACCATGATAAAGGATAGTTCATGTGCATAATTCTCGATCTATGTCTATAAGAATGAAAATAACTCAACCCGATTATCAAACGCATGAAAAATTTTCATTCATATCTAAATAATCATGTCCAAAGAGGGTCATGCAAGAACAAGAAAGAAGGAAATGAATGGAAAACTATGGGTTCAAGTGTCTAACTTTTTTCTTAATCGGCCAAAAACTACTAAGCTACAGCTTAGTTGTTCATTGAGTGTGTCTAGTTGGCTAATGATTTGAGGGGGAAAAGGAGTAGATCTAAAAACTAGTGCTCGTAAACCCAAATCTATGTCTCTTTAATATTGGGCTATTCCTGATGGATGGATGATTGGATCAAATATCCTCTTATGAGGTTGGGCTAGACCAAGAATGGTCATGTGAGAACACCAACTTATGAGTAAGGTAAATGATGTCAAGAAACTAGTCAAAAGGGGCCAATGACTATGAATTGGTAATCTAATCCTTTAATAACTAATTTTTTACTCTATACTTTTAATTATAAATAAATAATGTAAAAGGAGTCTAATTTAAATAAAAGAAATTTTTTTCCTTTTAATTAATTAGATAAAACCAAATATCATTTAAATAAAATCGACTCATTTATTTAATATAACTCTTGTTTTAAGGTATTTAATGGAGCTTTTCAAATTAAAGAAAAATAATTGAATTTCTAATATTTTTGTGTTTTTAGGAATAATTACAAAGAAATAAAAACTATCTCTACAGATATAGGAAAGTAAAAAAATCTATAATTGTTTATAAATTAAAATGAATCTACAATTTCTTCGAAATTAAAATAAATTTGAAACATGGATTAATCGAGTGTAGTTTTCCCTCTATATCGGTTTCGTTTTGTTGTTATTATGACAAGAATATTACCAAGAATATATTATATATTAAAGCACAATTTCTTCTAACCGTCTTCTACCTAGGGCTCCCAAGAAAGAGAACTATTCTCATATGTAATTTTCTTTTGTACCATATCGCCTTCCGCGACATAATTTCTTTTAAATCGAATAAAATAAAATAATAATAAAGAAATAAAAATATTGCTACCACCACTTCTTCCTCCAACCAATTTCTAATTTAGATCCACAAGAATAATATGGGAAGAGGATATCAATGAAATAATTATTTGGAAATGGAATACTTTGAAACACACGAGAAGTGATGAGATATCTTCCTTTTCTAAATAATTTGAATACACAAGTTCTTCTTCCTATAATAAGTAATAACTATATTAAAACTTCAAAGAAATGAATGCATTTCCAACATGTTTACTACTATGATGTGGTATATTTTTCTAGATATGTGATGCATTTTATGTCTCCTTAGCTTATCCCTTCTATTGTGTGACTTCAAATTGATCTAGGAAGGAAAAATTGTGAATGAAATCAAGAAAATCAAGAAAATGAATTTGGTTGGCTTTGTACAAAGAGGATGGTTGGGATGTGAGAAGCAAGGAAGAAGAGATTAAAGAACTAGATATGTATGTAATACCTCTCCAAAATATAGTAGCGTAAACTTCATAAAATAATATAAAATTTTGAACCCGTGATACAAATGCAAATCTTATTTTTATACTCTAGTGGAGGAAAAGATGTCAAAAACACATGTCAATTAAGAAGAAGTGACTCAATTTGAAGAGGAAAAATAAGAATACTATATTTATTAAAAGAGGAACCAGAACTCAAGATCAATCCAAAAGGCCCAAAATTAGCTAATTTGACTCAAAACTTGAGATAAAGTCACATCGTAATTAGAACATGCATTCAAAAATAGGTGTTTTAGTTTTACATTAAAGGATGACAGACCGCCACTATTTCCATATGGGATGTTATGCAATCATTACTCTAATAACAAGGGAAGTTACAAAACCACCATATTAGTTTCATAATCATCCCTACTTTTCAAGGAAAATAATTCCAATAATCGCTTTAAAATCCAAGTGAAGCTTGTATTTCAAGAAGAAGACCGAGCTAAGACATAAATGGAGTGGTAAGGAGAGAGAAAGGGTATATGGATCTCATTTTTACCTTATAAGGGGTTTTTTCATCATCATAGACATGTTACATTTTTTCATATTGCACCATGTAATGTTTAGAGCATGTTGAAACCAAGTGAGAGGTCAAAGCTCAAACGGTAAGGACATTTGGTTCTCAATTTTTTGTGATTTCCCTTTAATTGAATATTATTCCTATTCTTATGATAGTTTTCAAAAAAATATCCCTAAATACCAACTTCACTCCTTGTTTCAACAAGTTTTTGTGCCTAAATATACTAAATGTTTCCCTATCCCACCTATTTGCTTACAAATAAGAATAGAACCTTTGGCTTTGAGGGTTATCCTTTAAGAAATCTTCACAATATTAACCCTTTTCCTTGGCTTATAGAAAACTTGTTCAAAACCCAATTGATCACCATTTTAAATATCTACTTGTTAACAACATTGATCATCCTCCTCTACGTGGCCCTTTAATATTTAATGCCTTTATACCCATTAATTTTTGGGACATGCTTGGATATACAAATGATATGCTTAGTGAAATAAAGAATAGACTACCTAAATTTAAAGGAAATAATGTTATTAGTGGTGATCCAGATATCAAGTTGTTCCAAAATATTATGGATGATTATGAAGTGGAATATGAAGATGTTTAATTGAAATTGTTAGTCAACACTTTAAAAGAATATGTAAGAGAATGGTTTAATGCTTTTCTTCATGGTTCAATTTATTCTTGGGATGAATTGATGAATGCCTTAAGAATTCAATATGGTGACCAGATCGACCCTAGGTTCCTCATGTCTTAATTTGAAAACATAAAGAAAAATCCCAATGAATGTGTATAAGATTTCAACACAAGGTTCAACAAGACTTTGATGAGATTACTAGCTTATTTAAGACTGAGTGATGAATCTTGTTTGATCAAGTCTTTAGATGCATTTGACAAAAAAGTGGAATATTTCTTGAGAGATAAAACCCCATCATTTTGAGGAGAGCATTATACATGGCCATTCAAATTGAAATTAACACAAGGGTGATGGGAAACCACCCAAAAGGGATGGAGTTAAACTTGCCAATCATAAAAACAACAATAAATAAAACCTACTGATTTGGAATAATTTCTTAAGACCTTGATGGGGGTGGTTAAGTAAATATCCTAGAAAATGGAAAGAGCTAACAAAGATTCATTTTCAAACCATCTTGTTCAAAATAAAAATAAAAATAAAAATAGATTTAGAGGATATCATAGAGAATATGATAGAGGAAAGAGACCTATGGGTCAAAATGATAGGAAACATCCATTCAAAATAAGGAATTCCCTAATTCATCGGGGAAATAATTGTAGCTATTAAAGAAGTGCACATCATTGATTGGTATGATAAATGATTATTACCTCATAGTCCTTGTGAAAAATCATCCTTAGAGGACTATGTTGTTAGATCAAAATTTAATGATGCATCTGTGTTAGATCATCAAGTCAACTTTGAACAAGGTCCAACCTCTAGTGACCTTCTATGTGCTAGAACTATTGAAGATCTTGAAGTAATTGTAAAAAGGGTATGTTATCTTCCTCTTAAATTTGAGGCTGAAATTGATATTACTCAATCGTTTGAATTGGCAAATCATGATTTTGAGTACATAATATCTTCAATGATCAAAAATTATGATGGAGAAGTCCCTTTAAAGGAGGATATGGAATTATTTATTAAAATAATTGTTTCCTAGGAGGATTACAACCTAAGAAGTAGGCAATTGAATATTCCTACCCCAGCCTCAAAAGCTAAGATGAAAATATTGACTAATAATCCTAAAGGTACCCACAAGAATAATAAGCCATATAAAGCCCATGTTGTTGATATGGATCTAAGTGTTCCTTCTATTGTTTCTATTTTGAAAGAGTGTATACCATCTGAGAAAGTGATTAGTCTCCCTTTTATTACATCCCTACCCAAAGACAATGTTTATGACATGGCCCATATCTTAAGCCAAACAAAGATAGTTGTCCCTCTAGTAGAGTTACTTAGGATTCCTAAGAATAGGAACGGGGCATTTGAGCATTTGGTATTTAATGAGGGTGTTATTGTAGACAAATATTCTCATCCCCTTTTTAAATATGATATTGAAGAACTTCAAGAGTTTATTGACCCATCCCCTAAGGTATAGTTGGGAACATCCATGATTGACAATCAATTGAATGTTGATCCTTTTTACACTAGATTAATAGTTAATTGTTTGATTTTACACAATTGCATGTTTTATGTTGGTGTATCATGCAATATAATTTCATTGGTGGTCATGAATGAACATGGTATAAAGATAATATCTACCTATTGAATATGTTATGACATAGATTCAAGAGAAGTACCTATTATTGTTTGTGTTAAGGGATTAGTTATATAATTGGGAAATCACCCTAGAAAGTATTTGAAAATGAATTTTATTGTTTTTTTATTTCCCATACAAATGGGAAATGATATTTTCAAGAAAATGGGCAGCAAGTGTGGGAGGTAGTGTGTAGATGGACCTTTCTTATGTTACCATTCCTTTGGAAGGAAATTTGGTAAAGCTATATAGAGAAGAAAAGTTAATGCACTTGATAGAAGACCCTATGAATGTATCTAATTCCTAGGGATCTAAAACAACACCACTTAATTAGATAATCTAGTACAAGAAGAAGAAAATGAGAAGAACGAAGTGCAGGTTGTATTTTTATAGAACTAACTCCCTGTGTAGAGCGGCGGTCCAACCACCCCCAGTAGAGTAGTGGTCATGTAACTCGCCCCCAATAGAGCAACGGTGATGTAACCACCCCTTGCATTGGGTGGTGGTCCTATAATCACCATTTTACATAGGGTAATAGTTCTGTCACTTTTGATGAAAAAAATAATATGGATCATAAACAATCTCAATTTTGAAGTGTCTGGACTGTATCTCTTCACTTTCATGACTTTTCTCATTCTCCAGTGCACGGGAGGACATGAGAAGGGCTATAAATACATGGAGGAGAAAGATAATTGGGCATCAAAGGCAATTTGGATTCATGGGAGTAAGTGAGAAAGAGATCTTTAGTGCTGGAATTGAATTTGTAGAAGCAAGGGGTTGAGAGAAGAGCAAACAAGTATTTGGGAGGAAGGTTTACATTGTTGTTTCCTTTCAAACTTATTGTAATTTGTATTCTTGAATTATTTTCCAATACATAAGTGGGAAGAAAGAGTAGTTTCCCTTCCCAACTAGTTTTCCCTCACACCAAGGGTTTCCAAGATAAAAATTTGTGTTGTGTTCGTAATTTCATTTCTCTCTCTAGAAAATTAGTTCTAAAGCATATAAGAATCAATCACTAGCTCAATTCTATCATTTTCTGATTGAAAGTACAACAAAAAAATTAAATTTATGATTTGTGAATCTATGAAGTTGAATATTTACAAAACATTTTTGTATCAAAGCTAACAAGTATCCAAGATTGTGGTATTCATTCTTGTGATTTGTATCAAAGTGAAAAGGTCTAAAGGCAAAGAGGATTTACCTTGTGATCTAGACATTTCTAAAAAGAAGTGGAAAAAGATAATTCGGGGACAAATGGAGGAAGATAACTTCGTCCATAGAGTTGATATTTTAGAGACCACGATGGATAGATTGTATAGACACCAACAAGAACTCTGAGATCTACAAAATAAAACTTTTGTTAAGTAGGATAACATGGACTCATTGGTTCAAGTGTTGGCTGAAAATTTTGGCATAGGGAAGAGCCATGAAGAGGAAGATAATGTGGAAGAGCATGAAGAAGAGACTCCAATTGGGAAGGTAAAATCTGATCATACTCCTTTCAAATTTGAAACTAAGGTTGAAATTAAGAGATTTGAAGGACAAGTAGATGCAAAATTATTAGATAAGTGGTTAAAATAGTTGGAAGTCTACTTTAGTGTGCATAATGTCATAGAGGCACAAAGGATTACCTTTGCACGTCTCAAAATGGAAGGTCATGCTCTGGTTTGGTGGGAAACCCATCTAGCCACTTGTGAAAAGAAGAAACATCATATTATCAGTACTTGGGAGGGATTTAAGGAATTACTTAGAGCTAACTTCTATCATATTGGCCATAAGACTATACAAATGATTAAGTGGTAGTATTTTAGATAATGCAAGGTGGTAAAAGTATGAATGACTATAATACTGAGTTTCGAGAGGCAAGCCATGTTGCTGAATATGAAATTGGAGGATGAGGAAATTCTGAATAAGTATTTGGGAGGAATTCACACTCACCTTTGAAGAAAATTCATCTTCATGAAGCCCAAATATCTCAATGAGGTGTGTATTTAGGAATACTACATAGATGATGAAAGAAAGCAAGGAGAAGTAGATTTAAATATAAAATAGTCAAAAATCAATTAAACAAAGAGTACGGTCGACAAGTAACAAAGGTAAATGGAAGGGGAAAGGTAAGAAATCTACCACTACTTCTAATACTTGTAAAGATCCTAAGAATTTTTGCAAGAATTGTGATATCAATGGTCATACGGATGCTACATGTTGGAAGTTACATTTGGAAATACATCCAAAGAAACGAACCAAGGAATCAAAGAAGTCCATGACAATTGTGAAGACAAAAGGGAGGTGGAGATAGAGGATAACTCAAAATTATATAAGAGTCTTGGATGCATGGCCACCAACATGGACAACCGAGAGCAGGAAGAGGAGATGAGTATACTATTCTAGATCAAAATCCAAATCAAGACAACTACGATAAATGCTTTGGTTGATACCAGCTTCTCAATCTAATTTTATTTTTAATGCGGTTGTTAAAAATATTGGTCTTGAGACTTATGAGCATCCACACACATAAAATTTGGGATGGGTGAATAAGGGTGTAGAAATATAGGTAACAAGAAGATGTAAGGTCAAGTTTGGGATAAATTCTCAATATATTGATGTATTGGAAGTTGATGTAATTCCACTTGATGCATTTGATGTTGTTTTTGGGATTCTTTACTTGTATATCAAGGGTGTTATATTCATGAGAAGGGAGAACTGATACAGATGGATCAAGGATGGGATCAGCTACAACATCTAAGCACACAATCATAAGTCATGGGTTACTATGGTAAGTGTTAACCAAGCAAAGTGGCTTATTCAAGAAAATCATAATCAATTTTGTTTACTTTTGTTAAAGGATAAACAAGATGGGGTGGAATTTTTAGATATTTCTTACAAGTTCTCAAGGAGAAACAACTGCTATGTAATATGAAGAAGTGTGACTTTTCCAAACAGTCACTTAGCTATCTTAGGCACATGGTTGGATGAGGAGAGCTATGAATGGATCTCAAGAAGCCGGATTCCATCACCAACTGGCCAACACCAACGGAAGCCATACGGATTAGGATTTTTTTGGAGTAGTACAATACATGAGGAAGTTCGTTCCAGTGTTTCTCCACTATTACAACACCTCAACACACAAAGGATGAAAAGAGTAAGGGTTTTGACTAGGGTAAGGAATAAGATAAATAATTTGAGTTATTGAAGTACAATATTAGTCATTCTCAATTACTTTCTCTTCCTAATTTAACAAATCTTTTGTAGTAGAGACATATGCAAGCAATTATGCTATGGAAGCAAAGTTGTTGCTAGAGGGAGGTAAGCCATTTGTTCTCATTCTGAGACCTTTACTTCAGCAGTTAGAGGATATTCAATATATGATAAGGAAATGTATGCAATAGTTCAGGACATTAAGAAATTGAAGCATTATTTGTTGGGTAAATAAAATATTGTGCACACTGACAAAAACCTCTCCAAAGATTTGTAAGAACAATAAAAATCAGAAAGATAAAGGCACTTAAAATGGGTGAGATTCATTTAACATATTCATTTGGTGATAAAATACAAGAAGGGTAGTCCAAACTTGGTGGTAGACATGTTTTCTAGGCCACCCACATATGAGAAGTCTCATGTTTGGCCACTATCTCTCGGATCGATCCCTTAATGAAGGAATCCTATGGAGAGGCATATTCCCAAGACTAAGAATTTGGGGTGACACTTCAGTAGTTACTGACTCCCAAGGGGCTAAAATGATGAGGATTTAATATTTTTAGCTCAAGGATGGGCTACTCTACTGATGGGGAATTTTTGTGTGCCAAAAAAACAAAGGATTTCATTGATGAGGGAAGCACATACCTCGGGGAAATTTTAGTGTTGGTAAGACCCTAGACCACTTTCCAAGGTACGTGTATTGGCCATTTATGCAATAAGAAGTATCTAAATTTATACGGCAGATAAACTATGTTGTACTAAAAACCTAAAACTAGGAAGGAGGTTTTGTATATGCCATTACTAAGTCCTTACTCATCCACGAGATGAAATTTTTATGGATTTTGTAGGAGGAATACCTATGTCTAAACATGACCATGACTATATCTATGTTGTTGATAGATTTAGTAAGATGTGTATTCTTATGGCATGTAAAAAGACAATAAAAGCTCATGAGGAAGTAGATATTTTATTTTCTAATCTATGCGTGCATTTTCACTTGCCAAATTCTATTGTTTCTGATAGGGATACCAGGTTCTTGGGAAAGTTTTGGACTACTTTTTGGGACAAGATGGACATCAAGTTACAGAGGATCAAGACCTTCCATCCACAGAAAAATGGATAAATAGAGGTGGTGAAAAGGACTTTGGTACATCTGATTTGAGGGTATAATAACAAATATCCATGGACTTGGGATGATTCGTTAGCCTATATTCAACATTCCTACAGCCGAGAAGTACATACATCCACCATGAAGTCATAATTTGAATCATGCTTGGGATATCTACCTATAAATACATTAGACATAGAAATTGGGTAGTAGGATGAAGAGGAGATACAAGAATCGAGGTTACTAGAGAAACCAAATTCACCGAGAGGATCCAAAACATCCATCGCAAGGTGAAAGAATAGTTGGAGAAATCCCAAACCAAGTACAAGGCTAGACATGATCAGCATAGGAGAGATCATAAGCTTCATGTTAGAACAAATTTTGGCTTTAGTTGAGTAAGGAGAGACTACAACGTCAAGCACGGAAGTTCAAGCCACTTCGATATGGACCCATCACCATATTGGAGTAGGTTGGAGAAAATTATTTTGACTTGAGTTGCCACCATTTAAATGGATGTACTTAGTAGTAAAATGTAATAATTTGCACCTATATGAGCCATCCATGCTTGATGAAGATGAAGGATTACAGTTGTTACCTTCCATAGAATATTTCATCCTTGACTCACAAGGATAATCGAGGAGGATTTATTGGTGTAGCTGAAGGTTAGAGAGATGAGGAGAGGTCCACAAGATTCTTGGCAGTTGGATCGAAAGGGAAGACACCAAGGCAGGTCCGGTGGTACTCAAAGGAACAAGTGAGGGAATTAATTCCTCATCTACTCCCCCACTAAGAATTTTTGGATGAAAATCCTCCAAAGCAAGGGAGGTGTGATCCATAGGGATCCAAAACAACACCACTTCATCAGATCATCCAGGACTTTAGAAGAAGAAAATGATAAAAATGAACTGCAAGTTGTGTTTTTACATAACCACCTCCGTATGTGAAGCAATGGTCTTGTAACCACCCCCTAATAAAGGGGTGGTCATGTAACCACCCATGTATAGAGTGATGGTCCTATAACCTCTGGTCTACATAGGGTGGTGGTCCTATCACTTTTGACGAAAAAACTAAAATGGAGCACAAACCATCTTAGATTTGAAGCGTATGGACTATGTATCTTCCCTTTCATTACCTTTCTCATTCTCTAGTACACTAGAGGATATGAGAATGGTAATAACTGTATGGAAGAGCAAGATAATCAGGCATCAAAGGCAATTTGGAATCATGGGAGTAAAGTGAGAAATATATATTTAGTGTTGGAATTTAGTTTGTAGAAGAAAGGGGTTGAGAGAAGAGAAAACAAGTATTTGAGAGGAAGGTTTACATTGTTGCTTCCTTTCAAACTTATTGTAATCTGTATTCTTGAAGCATTGGCCAATACATAAGTGGATATAAAGAGAATTTTCCCTTCCCAATTATTTTCCCTCACACTAGAGGTTTCCAAGATAAAAATCTTTGTGTTTTGTTTGTAATTTCATTTCTCCCTCTACAAAGTTAGTTCTGAAGCATACAAGAATCAATCACTGGCTCAAAATCTAACATTTTAAAATTGAAATTATAACAACATCATTAAATTTTGTATGTGTGAATTTCCAAGTTCAAAGCTTTACAAATCAGTATCATATGAAGTAATATATATAGATGTGGATTTGGGGAACATTTTAGGTAACACAGACTTTAAAGATAATTTCCTTTACCTTGGAACATATTTTGAAGACCCGAATGCTCCTTTTACAATGTATTTTAATGTATCATGTTTAATTATTTCCAATGGAGCAGGTATAGTATTGTTTTCCCCTAACAAAGGATCCTTTAATTTTTCTTTCAAGCTATGCTTTGAGTGCACAAATAACATTGTTGAATATGAGGAACTCATACTTGGTTTGAGGATTTCTTGGAGACATGGGATAAAGGACTTGATTGTAAAAGGTGACTCTAAATTAGTTGTTAAACAAATTAGAAAAATATATACAACCAAAATTCATAGGTTGAAGCAATGTAGAAATGCAGCGTGGGATCTTTAATTGGGATTTTTGAATCCTCAACATTGAATATCATAAAACAGTAAAAATGTAATAGTTGTTAGATTAAAAATGTTGAATTCTCAATATGATAATGAAATTGTATCCCCATACTACAATTTTAAAGTTGAGATACTAGTTAGGCCCTCCATACATGATAATATTAAATATTTACGGGTATACGAAGGTGATTCTCACATAGTGAAGTACCTAAGTTACAAATATGATTTTTCTAATCAATTTATTTATCTTGATCCTATGGTAGAGGTGTGTGATGGGAAGGAGGTGATCCAATTGAAAAATAACATAATCTCAAGAGTTTTGGTCAACTTTGAATCTTCTTTTGATGGTACTAACATAACTATAAACAATTCCACCCATATTTCAAGAAATGTAACTAAATGCAACCTAGAACTTTCCAAGATCCAAAAAAATTTTGGTTGCAAAAGAAAATTCTTAGATTCAAAAGAAAATAATCCTATACCAAACTATTAAGAAAATATCAAGACTATTTGGCTTGTTCCTATTCTGAGTTGAAATCTTATAGGGAGGATTTATTTCAACATGTGATACCCTTGAGCCTCATACCAAGCCTTTTAAGAAAAAGAAAATTCCAATCAACCTCATCCTTGCAACTAAAATGAAAGAAGATATTAAGAAACTCAAGGATGGAGGCATCATTTAACACATTAGATATTCATCATGGGTTTCCAATCTAGTCCCAGTGATAAAAAAGAATGGTGATATCATATTGTGTGTTGAATTTAGAAATTTGAACAAGGCATTATTGAAATCTAACGACCCTTTTCTAAATATGGATAACATTTTACAAAATGTGACAAGGTTAGAGATGCTTTCAACATTCGATGGTTTCTCAAGATACAATAGAGTAGTATTCAAGGAATCGAGAAATACAAAAGTACTTTTACCACTCCTTAGGGATCCTTTGTCTATGTTATAATACCATTTGGTTTGATGAATGTTGGAGCTACTTTCCAAATAGCAATGTATAATACAATTTTTGGATTCATCAATGAGTTTATTTTGGTTTACCAAGATGATATAATAGTCTTCTCTAAGAAGAGAGATGATCACTTAGAGCACCTTGAAAAAATATTGATTAGGTATAGAGAATTTGGTATCTCATTGAATCCTAAGAAATGTCATTTTGGGATGTAAAAGGAAAATTTTTGGGGGCACATTGTGTCTCAAGGAGTTATGAGTAACCCTGAGAGGTGGAAAAATTTATAAAGTAATCATTCCCTAATCAAAGAAAGGTCTACAATATTTCTTTGGAAATATTAACTTTGGAAGAAGGTTTATATCTAATTTTTTTGATATCACTCTTCCTATTACAAATTATAAACTTGGGAGATGAGGCAAAGTGTAATGATTCAAAGGAGTGAAATATGCATTAAAGACTACCCATGTGTTAGATAGTCAAGATTATAAGAAGTAATTTCATATTTTCACCTTTGCATTTGAATTTAATATTACATCAATTTTATTGTAAAAGGATGCAGAAGGCCATGAGAAATAAATTTCATTCTTTAGGAAGGCCTTATAAGGATCTAAATTGAAATACACAATCATGGAAAAGAAATATTTTTCTTTAGTAAAGGCCACTAAAATTTTTAGACCTTACATATTAAGCTCAAGGGTTGTTGCCTATGTACCACACACCATGGTCAAAGAAATTTTGACACAAATGGAAGTTTCAAGAAAAATTTACAGGTGGGTTATGAAACTCTAGGAATATGACACTGGACATTCAAACTACCAAATCGGTAAGAGGCCTTGGTTTCAAATATTAATGGCATATGAAAATATATAATTTGATTAAGTAAACAATATTTTTGTTGATCTAGGTGATCCTCGTTAGAAGGTATGTTCTTCTATCTAGTACAAGGAAATTTCACATTATCTTGAAGAAATTGAATTATCCTTTTGACCTAGATAAGAATCAAACAAGTAAATTGAATTTAGTGTCCTACAAAATACATCTTGATAGAATTTTGTTTATTTTGGAAGAATTTGGAAGGTATCTTATTAAGATGTATAATTGAAGATGAAACTCCTAGACTAATCAATGAGTTTCATAGAGGATTTTTTTGTGGCCATTATATTGCTAAATTAATTTCTCATAAGATTTCGAGGGTAGGCTATTGGTTTCCATCTCTCTTTAAAGATGTTTCTAAAATGGTGAGGAAGTGTTAGGAATGTCAACATTTCTCTGGTAGGTTGAGAGCTTCGGTATCTCCCCTTACATCTTATGTCATTTGAGGCTCCCTTCAGACAATGGGGATTAGAATTAATTAGTTAAATGAAAAATGTATCTAATGTTGGCCATAAATATTTTTTTGTGACCACTGATTTCTTTGCTAAGTGGGTAGGATAAATCCCTATCAAGAAGGATAATCATCAAGTAGTAATGGACTTCCTCTTGAACAACATCTTTTGTAGATTTTATGTCCCTATAAAATTGATTGTTAATAATGTTGAGTTTCAAGGCCAAAACTTTAGTGACTATGTGTGAAGAATATATAATAAGTCTCATTTATGCCTCAAATTAAAACCATAAAAGGAATGGGAAATTAAAATCAAGAAACAAAAACTTACTCGAAATACTTAGAAAAACATTGAGGTTAACAAGAGAAAGTGGGGTGAAAAGCTCAAATTTACTTTATGGGATGATAGGGTTACACTAAAAAGGTCCACTAGAAAAATCCCATTTGAGTTAGTATGTGTTGTCCATGCAAATTTTCCTCTCCATTTACAATTATCATCTTATTATCTCATGTAACAAGTGAGTGATGAGGAAGGAGTTGTTTCTTATGTTGCAAGGATCAAACCTATTATGAGCTTGATGAAGTTATAAGATAAGATCATCAAAGGCATGTCAAATTCAAGGAAAGAATAAATAAAATATTTGACAATAAGGAAACTCCAAGAATTTTCCATGTTGGTGATTTGATTATATTATGGGATAGCAGACATGAAGATAAAGTTGGAATTTTGATTCTCTTTGGATGGGTCCTTATTCCATTGACATTAGAATTGGAGAAAACACATTTTTCTTGAGGGATTTGGATGGATAATTAATTGAATTTTATATTAATGGTAGGCATCTCAAGAAATTTTTGGATTAAAGGTGTGTCTCTTTGTAACATTGTATAGTGTACACATTTTGTTTTTGTTTTTGTGTTCCCTTACAATCATTTTTATTAGTTTTTGTTGGTTCTATATGTTCATGGCTATTCATCTTGTTAGTAACCACGTGTCTTGGTGTGTGACTACTTACCCAATGGATAGGAATCTAGTCTATCTCCCATGTTCTTTTATGGTTCTTTAAATACCCACTAGGGGTATTCATCCTTGAGCTATAGCTATTGTTGGTGCCCATTTAGATCCTTTTGTATCCTTGGAACCATATTTGTTACGTTCTCCATTATTGCTTATCTTGATCTTTCCTTTCCCCACATTGTTTTCAATTTTTGTTTACCTTGCAAGTTTTTTTATTGGTCAAGTTGATGTAAACCTTGTCATAGTCTTCATTTGTCCCCTGGTTCCATATGGTACTTTCTACCATGTTTTAACAAGGCTTAAAGGGGTCCCTAAATCTCATTTACATGTTAAAGGAGTTCTAAGGATGATCTTAAAATTTCATAATGTTTCTTTCTTATTTCTTGTTGTGTTATTGATATAAAGAGATTTAAAGAATGCAACTTACAAATTAGAGAAGTGTGGAGTGATGGTGCAGATTTGGAGGTTAAATTAATGATAATTATCAATCCCTTCCATCATTTTTTCCCCATTAGCACTATGTTTGGACCTTTAAAAATGATACTTAAAATGCTTCCTATATTTATTTCAATTTTAAATAAAAATGCACGATTGTAGGTCCCATGGTGGTCCCTAAATACTCACATTGTTATTACAATACAAAATCAAAACTACCCATCTCAAGAAACCTACGTGTTTTTGTAGTGGAGGTTACTTTGTATTATTGTAGTTACAACATTGAATAATGTATGTCCATTCCCGACTATCACGAAGGGAATATTTGAGGTATTAAGGGAATGTCGGTCCTTACGTAGTTTTACACTTTTCGCACAAGACTCGCAAATTGTAAATGTAAATCCAAACCCTGTAAATGGTATATTTATGGAATATTCCCTTACTTAGACACTTATGTGGAAAATTCAAAGTTGTAATTCCATCCCCAATTCTCGAAAGTGAATATTCCTTAAGTCTTGAATCAGAGAGGAAACTTGTAGCTTTGCAGCCTTACAGCTTGGCACCTTTGCAGTTATTGCATTTCTACAAGTTACACTTTTATCCCTAGAGTCTAGAAAGGGAAACATGTTACACTATCAAAACAATAATGAAGAAAGGTATTTTTGTAGGTGTGTACCCGTAAAGGGATGCATGTCACAATTTGGCAGATATAATGAAGAAATGAAGTTTTGCAGCTTTAAAAAATTGTAAATTACAAGTACATCCCCATGGTCTTAGAGGGACACATGTCACAATTTGGCATCAGAAAATGAAGAAAGCAAATATGTAGTTTTATAGTTTGTAGCTTTGCATAGTAGTTGCAATATTGCTAATTGCATTTCTACTCCCACACACCGATGAGTTGGGAATGTTTTAGTGTCTTGGAAATATTATAAAGAAAAGCAACATTCATAATTCATAGTTATGTAGTTTTTACAAAAATTTCAACCTATCTATGAAGCCCAAACACCTAAAAAAGTAACTAAGTGGCTTATCTATCCATGTGTAAGGCTGAAATTTAAACTAGGGAATATGAGTCAACGGATGTGAAAAGATAAAACATGAAGGTAAATGCTTCCATTAATGGAAGCATGAGGATAGAAATATAGGGATTCAATTCATACAAATTTTCAAGTTCAAATAGAGGTCTCAAGTCCTAAAATGACATAGAGACCAAATTTGTGCATTTTAATTCCTTGAATGGTGATTTTCAAGCTCCAAGCATTGGTTCCCATTTCAATCCCCATGTTTCTTGGCAATATATTTACAAGACCATTCAAAGTGTGTTGAAGTAAATTTTCCATTTCCCTCATTGTTCAATATTTTGTAAAGTTATTTGGAGCTTCTCTCGTCCTAGGTTCCTTAATTGTATCATGACCCAACACTGTAACATGGTTCCCAACTCACATCTTAATTTTTCCTTTAGTTTTAGATGTTTAGGATAAGTTACATTATTCTATGGTCTTGGTGAATAAGTTAGTTCTTAGTTTGTTTCAAGAAGTAGTGCTCTAGAGATTGAAGAAAGGGATTTTCTTGGGTGGATTCTCAAATTGGTCAAGAGATGGGTTTGTATTTGTTTTGAATCTATAAAGAATAGAATTTAGTGTTATTCAGGTTGTCCTAACCCACATATCAAAGGAGAAAGGTTTCAGGACTTAGGTAGAAATCTGATTGAGACGGACCTTTATGCAGGGATGGAAAAGTGATGTTGTGAAGACTTGAGAAAAATTTGGTGTCCCACAAAGTTGGTATATTCTCAAGAATAAAGGGTTGTGGTCCATAAAGAAAAATGTGCAATACAAGGGGAGACAAGTTTGAAGATCCATGATGTAAAGGGTAAAAATTTTAAGCACAACCAGTCCTGAAGCCATGGATCACTATCAAAGTCTTCCATGGGTTTCTCTAAAGTAGTTCTGCAAGAATTCAAAAGTTGTGTAACAAAGGAAAGTTGTTATACAAGAAGAAATGTCATGGAAGAAATTATTATATCTTCACTGCATGACATGGTATAAGTCTAAGTATCATAATTTTTAAAACCTATAGAACAAGGAAATTTGGTGTTTTGAGGACATTATACACTTAGTGTTTTGCAGATAAAATGGAGTTGTGGAATAAAGGAAAATTGCATATCAAACAGAATCCATAGAACAAATATTATTCAATTAAATTTTGCATAGTAAATAAATAATCCACAGAGAAATAAAAATCCATGGTGGACTTGAAAAAGTCAAGCTAAAGCCACATAACAAAGAAGAAACTCTTAAAGCTACAGAGCAAAGCCAAATTATCTTGGAATCTATGAAACAAGGTAGTTTCATGTGAAAGCATCGATTTTTCCATTTTTTCAGAACTTTCAACCGAGGAATCCATTTCACCACAAATAATGTGCATTAGGAATGTCCTGGAGAAGGATTTATAAAGAGATCAATTTTGTAGGAAATGGAAAATCGCTTTGAGACATTTTAATAGATTTTTTTAAATAGATGTCATTTTCAAGAATCAAAATGGTTGGATATGATTTTTTTTACCTTCCTTCACCCCAAGAGCTTCTAGAAATGGAATATGCCCTTCTTGACCCCACCAAATGAAGAATGATTTATTTTGCATTGTGGAGTGGACATTTGGCATTGTTTCCCTCTTTCATCTCCCTGATTACATGTTCCTTCATTTATTTTCCCTCAACTCACATGGATCACTATCTCAACCCTTGATTTGGCATCTGCAATGGATATTCTTCTAGGGATGAAATATTATTGTATAAATATGAGGCTTGTCCTCATAAAATGGGCTGGAAAATTCATTTCTGCACAAAACAGATTGAAAATTGGAGGGTTTAAGCTCTAAGTGAGGTTCTTGATTGTGTAATAGCTCTGTAAATATTTGGATACTTGTAATTGTCATCTGTAGGTTCATGCTAAGGTGGTTTTTGATGTACAACCATTAGCAGGATTTGAGATTCATCTTCTATATGTTTCCCTTATCCTCTCTATAAATGGACATGCAAGATCAATCTTACCATGAATAATTTTGATCTTTCCCATTGCAAATTGATCTTGAAATTAATAAATAATGAATTTACCTTATATTCATGTGTTTATTGTAAAATAACTTTATAAAATCATTTTGCATTTTTAGGTTTGAGTTAAAAATAATAATGATTTTTTTTTAATATTGTAAAGTAAATAATATAATAAATATAACATAAATAACACATTTCACATATTGATCATGTGTTCTATGTAGAAAACCTCGTAAAAGGTAAAACTCCATGGTGAAATATTATTTTCCATACATGAGAAACTTTACATAACAAAGTCCAGTAAAACCTTCTTCACCCACTTCTCTCCACATTTCAATATTCCAATTGAAATAATTTACCATGCCCCAAGAGTCCTATTTAAGTGGGTTTTCGGGTGTGTCTTCCCGTAAAGCACCCCTCTACTTAATAAATTGATTTTCTTAATAAATTAGCACATAAAATAAAGTTTATATTAAATAAATACAAAATATTACATATTTTGATTTATTTAATTATAAACTAAATTTTATAACAATATAAGAACACTTAAGAGGGCATTTAAACCCTACTTAAGATTAATGTTCTAACACTTCCCCTTAATATTAAGTGGTGTTTATATGCTAACATTATCTGTTTATACAACAAGATTTACAATCCTTAAACCAAAGTGATGGTTTAGGCTAGCATATTGCATTTGAAGGATTTATACACCTTCATCACGTTAAACTTACCTTTTTAGTACAAATGGATTTGGAATCCATTAATCAAAAGTGACAATTAAGACTAAGCATTATTTGTGAGACTACATCTCATAATTTCTCGTGAAAAATGCATCTCTATAATCCTTTCATAAATTAGGTACATCCCTTACAACATTATGCTTTATTAATGAACTACACAAGAAAACTTAGAGTGATAATCTTACTAAGATCATAGAAAAATATTTTACAATGCTTTAAATTGGAGAAGAAGTATAGAGGTGAAGAAAAAAAAACATGGCCGATGTTAGGAGCTGACATTGTCATGCACAATCCCCTCAATATCAACTATGAAAGGCCAAGCATTACATGAACTTGCAGAACTTCACAGTACACAACGACTTTGTGAATATATCTGCAACTTGATCATCAAGAAGATATAAATAGATATCTATATCACCACAAAGAACCTTCTCTCGGATGAAATGCATATGAATCTCTATATTTTTTATTCTCTGATGTTTGACTAGATTAGAAGCTAGATAAATACAACTTTGAATATCACATAAAATAGGACTACTTCCTTTAAGTTTCATGTGAATTTCTTCCAATAGCCACCTTAGTCACATGGCTTCTTTCATTTCTTCCATTGCACTTCTATATTTTTCCTCGGTAGAAGAGATGGGGACTTTGGTTGCTTCTTGCTACTCCATGTTTAGGATGAAGTTTACAACAAAATTCAATAGGAATAGAAACCAATTTATAGTCCACCATATAAAATATTTTAAGTAAATTTGAAGCATATTGTGTTTGAGATACAACCATAGATTGTTTGTCTTGAAAAAAATTATGCCTAAAAATGATGAAGCAATCATAGATCATTCATCTCAATATATATACAACATTGAAAATAAATTGATTATCTTCAATTTTCATAAAGAATTTAGAGAAATAAAAAGATAACTCTAAATTTTGTAATAATTGATTTCCATGTTTTTGGGCTCTAAAACCTACTATTGGTTCAAAAGAGAAAATTGTATTATGTTCAATCATATAAATTGACATTAATATTAACCTTGACTAGGTATATGTTCATATTCATGGATTTTTAAAATTTTCAAAAAAATGCCACAAGGATAAAATATATGCCAAGATGATGATCATGCATTTTAGACTACATGATAAACTTCTTGTCATAATTTAGATCCTTATTTCCTAAAAATTTTATACAATAGGTATTATAAATGTCCTTATGTACACTTCTTAAGATATTTAATTAAAAAATTTAATTAAAAACATATACTTACAACTCGAACCATTTACTACTAGCTCTGGACTAAATATATAAACAGCCCTGCACCAAATATACTTGCCATATACGAACCAAATATATTGCTCACTTTGGAAATACTATATTTCCGACTTTGGACCTAATAAAATTCCATCTCCAAACCAAATAAAATGTCATCTCGAACCAAATATACTTTGCTAGATCAAGACCAAATATACTACCAGTTCCCAGATCAAATAAACTACCATCTCCCAACCAAATATGTCACCATATTTGGAAACAATATAGTACCATCTATGGACCATCTATACTAGCAAAGTGGCATACCATTTATACTAGTGGATCTAGGCCATTTATACTAGCGATTATATACCATATACACTAGAACTCCGGATGATTTAAACTAATAGCTATGGACCATTTAAATTTTAAAAAAAATATTGAAATTTTTAGAGGAAAAAGTAGAGATAAATTTTTGTTCTCTGTTTTCACTTGCTATATGTACATATACACATTTATAAAATAGTGCAAAATCAAGTCAAAAACTTCACAGGTTAAAGTAATGCATGAAATTTGAGTAAAAGTTCAATGGGGATAAAGTTTGGTAAAGTTTAAACATTTTCTATAAAATTTGGCATCCTTTTTGACATAGATCACAACTAAAGGAATGGAATTAGCTCAATATAGAACATATCATTATAACGGATCTTGTTTCCAATAAAAAATCCAAGTCTTTAAAATCCCAACAAGTCTTTCAAAAAGGATATATCATTGTAATGAAACATTTTGGCATGTTATCTGAACCTACAATTACTAACTTTGATAAGAAAAAAATTAATTATTGGTAATATAAATATGTTAGGGTATTTTATAGAGTATGTACCTGGAAAAGAGAGGCTTCAGTTAATAAATGCTATTTTTAGAAAATTAATTTTGTCTACACTATATACTGAAATTTTATCCTCTTATATGTGTTACGAAGGTAGATCGAGATAGCTATGAAACGTAGAAATAGTTTATTTAAATTTTAATATTGTAAAGAGAAGCATATTTTCTTAAATCAAGTCTCCAAAATATTAAAGATCCAACACTCATAATTATTCTTTTATTTAGGAAAATTAATTTTCTCTAAAATACTCAACAAAAATATAACTTCTTATATGTGTTTTGAAGGTAGAGTAGAGAGCTACGAAACCCAAAAATAGTTTATTTCAATTTTAATACTGTAAGGAGCAGCAGAGTTGTTTAAATTGAGGCTCCAAAAGATATAGTTCCAACACTCATAATTATTCTATCATTTTTTAGAAAATTAATTTCTCCTAAAATACTCAACGTAAAGATAACTTCTCATGTGTTTCGAAAGTAGAGAAGAGATATGAAACCCGAAATAGTTTATTTCAATTTTATTACTATAAGGAGTAGTAGTAAGGACACTAAAAATAGATTTCAAAGGATATTATCATATGTAGTGGTTAAAAATTAACACCAAGTGACAATATATGCCACATTTTATTTTCCAAACCTATGCATGGTGCAATTTAAGATTAAATAAATTCACCAAGTGACACTGAATATATACAAAAACAAGTGAAAAGTATACCTATAAACATGTTTGGGAACTTAAACTAATGTTAAATGCATGTTTTAATAAAGCATGGGAGCATGGAATTTAAAACTAGATTTTTAACATCTTAAGTGCAAATATTTTAGCTTTAAAGTGGAAAAGCACTTCTTGATGCAATAAAAAACTAATATTCAATGCAAATGAAATGCATCCTGAAATTCATTACCTATTCCTCCATTCGATTATTGGTGTATACATTGAAGTGGAAATGAGCAATGAAAGGATAAAGAAATGTTAAAGTAGTCTAAGACCAACTCATATAGCAAGTTAAGGGATTATAAATATTGAGTCAACGATCAAATGCCAAGCGATTCCTCTTGCCTATTGAACAAACCAAGTGACACTTTGCCCAAAGATGTAACAACACAACACATGGTCGAGTCAAAGTTCACAAATAAGGCCCATAACATAAGTGGTATCAAAGACCACTCAAATTACAACGGCCAACAAACTCATCCCACACTATTTCCAAGTTGGAGAACATAAAAAGTGGTCCCAACCAATACATAAGAAAATAATGCCATGAAAGCATTGTTAAAGGTTTTTAAGTCTATGTTTTAATGTAAAATAATTTAATAAAAATGGAGTGTTTTATTTATTCAATGTGGTCAAATACCAAGAATTAAGAAAAGGGTTTTAATATTTTCAAAGGTAAGGAATGTGTGCATTAGGTTAAGGATGATCCCACATAAAAACATTAAACCCGCGAAACATAAAAAAAAAAAAAAACATTTTCCAATTATATAGGATAATAAATTAGTTGCATGGGTAAAAACAAAACTAGAAATAAATTACCTTGTTATATCATGTTCCACAAGTTAAAACCTTTGAATGGTTTAATTGATTTTGAGGTAGGTAATAATTATTTACTCGGGAGAGAAAGGTGTGAGGAAAAAGTTAATTGAGGAGGGGTCCACTTATAGAGTCCGGGTGGGTTATAACCACCCTACCAACAACAATTTCTTTTAATAGAGTAATAATCAAACTATTACACATACCTTTAATTTAATTCAACCCTCCCACTCTAGTACCATGTTGATGTTGAGATATTATTAGTGCTCCATTATAATTTGTAAGTGAGTTGTTCGGTTGTTGACTGAAATCACATAAATAGGTATAGGAAGATTTGATAGTTAATTGGTTTCTTATATTTTAGAGAAAGTAAAGCCTATATATAAGGTTGTTGTATTGTGTGAAAATAAATGAAAATTATTATTTTGTGTGTTTATTCTTTGTGAGAATATACTCATACCTCCACATCCGGTATCGATAAGGTTTAGATTTTATTTTTATAATTTGTTAAGGGGAAGCATTGCATAGTAACCTTTCCTTATTATTGAAAATCTCTTATGTCAAATCGATCATGGAACAGCTTCTTAAGGATTATATAATAATGTGAAATATGTAGAATTTTTTTACAACTATATTAAGTCTTCTATATGATTGATTAATAAATATGTGTTGAAGAATTTAGATCCTTCAGATTATGAGGGCCTTAGTCTTGAGCTTTGTCTTAAACCAATTAATGATTTTATGTGCCAGGATTAACAAAAACTAGTTCGATGTATTCATGTGTAGAATTTATAAAGTTACATATTTTTTTGACTTCATATAGTTTTTGAAGCCTAGAATTTGGTAATATTGATGTCTTTGTTGTGGAGCCGATAGGTCTGATTTGGTTTTGCACTTTGAGTTCATGGATCTTCTAGTCGGTTTATGTGAATTCGATCAACGCAACATTTCTACGGATTCTCCATCATCATGTGATCTTAGACTTAGTTGAAAATAATCAGCTCCCAGTTCACCTTCAACCTCGTCTTTTATTCATGCAAATTAATTTCAATGTCTTTGCATCCAAAATATCTCTAACCGTTACACCTACTAGACTATGTGGAGTCTTTGTGTGTTGATTGTGAAATCTTCTCACCATATGACATAACAATTGTTTGACTCATACCATGATCTAGGTTTGAAATAGACTAGTTTATATATAGCCTTAAATTCAATTCCATTACGAGGTTCAATAGTATTCTTCACGTCTTGAAATATAAGTTTAGTAAGTTTATCATTTTAGTTTAGTGAGTCATTTTAGGTGTTAAATCCATTTGTTATTTATTTAAAGACTTTTATTTTATTAGTAATTTTTAGTGAGTGAATTTTAGTCATTTTTTATTATAGAAGTTCCATTTTATAATCACAAGAGTTATATTTAACAATGTCGTGTCTATTTCATGCCATGTTGTTTAAAGATTTGATTAATCATAGTTTATTTTGTTGTTATTTTTCCACGGTTCTAGTACAAGAATCATTATGATTCATTTATCAAAAGAATGTCCACAAAGTCAAAAATGTCAATAGAGTTATTATCTCTTGTCATTATTGTCAAAATATCTTTTGTTTACTATTCTATAAAAGAGTCAAAATATTGTAAAAACAAAAAAATATTGCCTTACGGATGCATTTTCAATGGTATTTGATGTCCGACTGAGGTATGTAAAATTGAGCTTCATGATCAAATCTGGTTGTGATAGTATCTTGATATCAAAGGATAAAGGTAAAAAAATGTTACAGTCAATCGATGACCTCTCAATCACTAATGATGGGGATGCATCAAAGGTTTGGTGGCACATTTTGTTTCAATTGTGTGTTTGCTTCCAGTTATGTGTGGTGTGTTCCAATTTGTAGTGTTCCTGATTGAATAAGTGGAAATTTCACATTGAGGGGGGAACATGATCCAATGTTCAATTTCTATTTTTTTAGTTTGTGTGTATGAGTAGCCGAATTCAATGAGAATTTCCTATGTTATCTCCAGAAGAGAAAATATGATGAGGGTCAAAGAATGCACTAACACATCATGATATGTTTATAGGTAAACCATTTGAAAACCTTCACCCCTTTGTGGTTTGTGGTCAACCAATGGAAAACCACCTCACTCTCATTTTTTGGTTAACCGATGAAAAACCAACTTTTGGTTTGTGATAATCCAAAGGAAAATCACATGATCATGAAATTAGGTGCTGTGTAGCATGGAAGTTTTCCTCATGTTTGCACTAAGGGGCAAAATTCTAGGATATTATTAGTGCTCCATTATAATTTTCAAGTGATTTGTTTATTTTTTTACCAAAGTCACGCAAATAGGTATAGGAAGATTTGATTGTTAATTGGTTTCCTATAGTTTATAGAAACTAAAGCCTATATATAAGGCTATTGTATTATGTGAAAATCAATGAAAATAAATGAAAATTATTCTTTTATGTGTCAATTCTTTATGTGAATCTGATCATACCTCCATAGTTGAGGTCCGAGTTGTAAATTAATAATGTAAACTTGTTTTAATATTGTAAAGTAAATAACATAAATAAAATATTTTACATATTAAAAACATGGTTTACATGGAAAACCTCATAAGAGGTAAAAAAAATCAAGGTGAAATAGTATTTTCCATATATGATAAACTTTACATAAAAATCCCAATAAACCCTTCTTCACCCACTTCTCTCCGCAATTCAATAATCGATATGAATTATCTTACTGGGCCCTGAGAGCCCTGTTTAAGTGGGTTTACAGGTGTTTCTTCCCATGAAGCACCCCTACACTTAATAAATTGATTTCAATAATCAATTAACACAACCAAAATTTAATATTAAATAAATGAAAATATTACATATTTTGATTTATTTAATTATAAACTACTTAAACCCTACATAATATTATAGACATGGAAGATCAATCCTGCCATGAATAATTTTGATATTTTCCATTGTAAACATATCTTGAAATTAATAAATGATCACTTTACCTTGTAATCCTATGTTTATTATGCCAAATAGCTTCATAAAATAATTTCGCATTTGATTTCTTGATTGGGTATTAAAGGTTTTTTGTAGTGTAGTGTTACCTTGCACCTTTTGTTTAGTCATAAACCTCCTTTCTATCATTTTTGTAAATGGATATCTCGTATGCCCTAGTTTTTCCTTTGACATTAGAAATTTGGTGTGGTGAGTGATTGAAGCTTCATTCTCAAGTATCTGTGTTGAGGTCTCAAGGGTTAATTTTTATTACCTTGATTTGGTGTCCATGAGGACAAGTAACATTTGTAGAGTGACCTTCCTTTGATTTCAAGTGTTAATGCATGAAGAGTCATCACGAAAACATGGTTAATGCATCTACTTACTCTCAGTAGCCCTTTTCCCTCATTTCCATCCACCTTCACTTTCATTTACACTATCCTTTTTCCTTACCCCTACATATTTCATCTCCCTTTGCATATCCAACATGATATCTACCTATAAATAAATTTTACCTTACATATCTTGAGTGTATTTGCCATGAATTGTGAAGATTAACATCCCAAGTGTCATCCCAGTCCAAGTTATCAAAAAAAATTCTAGAATGATACTTGTGATCACATCCAAATATGTTTTTAGTGGCTTGTGTCTGATGTATCAAATGTTTAAAATTCTTTTGTGACCATTATTTCAAATGATCATTTCATTTTTTTGTTATATTTGATCTCATATTAATGTTCCAACAAGTTTGAGGGCCTGAAACATAATGTATCTCTTCTTCTTTCAAGCCACCCCATAGGTTCTCTCACCTTAGTTCAGGAAGAGCCATAAAGTATTAGGTGACTAACCACACCCTCATTCAATTTCCTCAATATCAATCCTACAAGCCTTGATCATGAGAAGAATATAGATCTATCCCCGGCTACAAATGAAAAACTAACATGTCTATCATTCTCCCTTGTTCTATCCTCATGTAAATTTGCAATCCAATCTTGTTTTGGGGGTGTTAGATTGGGAACAAATACTAAAATAGTGCCATTTCTATGGAATTAAAGTAATATTTATCATTTATAATTGTTTAAGAAGAGTTTATTAGGTCATCATCAACCTGATGTTTTTGGAGTATGATTCAATGCATTTTTAGGTTTATTTATCATGTCTATAATGCAATGTCTAGTGTAGAACCATTCTATTTGAGAAGTGATATTTTATTTACTATATTTGGTTGGTGAATCCAAATTTGCAAAGCTAAAAGGATTGAGATTTTTTTTAAATCAAACCATGATAAAGAGATAGTTCTTGATTTGGGCATATTGCGAAGAAGAATGAGGTAAGTCTGGAAACCAATTATTGATCAACCTTCATAAGGTAAGGATATAAAAACATCTAATCCAACTTATTCTCATTTTATTAAAGAATATTTGAGTTCCACTGAGAGATCAAAGCCTAGCATACCTATTTTCCAACTCCATAAATTGTTTGAAAAAACTTCAAGGTTTGTAATTGTTTGAATTTCCCCTTTGAGAAATTTACAAAATAGTTTACCTCCTCCTTTAGCTCATAGACATGTTTTTCACAATAATATGGAGCCTATTATTAAGAATCTTGTTGATAACAACATGGATCATACTCATCCATGTTCACCTTTCAGAGTTCAAACATTCATACCTATAAATTTTGAGAACATGCATGGATATCCAAATTAGGTTTCAAATGAAATCAGGAATAGGTTGCCTAAATTAAAAGGAAATAAATCTATTAGTGGTGATCAACATCTTAAGTTATTATGAAACATTATGTATGAGTATAAAATAGAATATAAATATGTGTGTTTGAAATTATTTATACATACTTTATAATAATATGCAAGAGAATGGTTTAATTCCTTGCCTCATGGTTCAATTAATTCCTGGGAAGGAATGATGAATGCCTTTAGAATTCGATATGGTGATAGGAATGACCCTAGGTTCCTCTTATTTGATTTTAAAAATATAAATAAATATACCAATGAATGTGTAAAATATTTCAACATAAGGTTTTAACAAGACCTTGATGAGGTTGTCAACTAACTTGAGACCGAGTGACGAGTCTTGTTTTATAAAAAATTCTAATGCATTTGACAAAAAAGAATCTTGTTACTTGAGAGATAAGAATCCCATGAGTATAAGTAAAGCATTTAACATGGATATTAAAATTTAAAAATAACATCAAGTCCATTATAAAACAACCAAAAAAGGAAGTGGTAAGACTTGTGAACCCTAAAACATTACAAGCAAGTAATTCTATTGATTTGGAAGAAGTGGTTAAGACCTCGGTGGGGGAAGTTAAAGAAATCTATTACAAGTTGGAAATATCTATGAAAGGGTTGTCTTTAGGCCCTCAAATTCAAAATTGAAATCAAAATGAAAATAGATTTAGAGGGGATCATAGAGAATATTATAGTGGAAAGAGAACTATGGGTTAGAATGATAGGAAACATCCACCTAGAGACAATAGAGCAATTCTTGATCCACTGGGGAAAGATTTGAACTTGTTAAAGAAGAACACATCATTAGTTTGTGTGATAAGTTCTTATTTCCTCATGCACCTAGTGAAAATCAGCCTCTAAGGAAGATGTTACTAGATCAAAATTTGGTGATGCATGTGCTCTAGATCATCAATTAAACTTTGACCAAGGTGCAACCTCTACTGATATTCTATGTGCTAGAACTCGCTAACAATTTTCAGGCAAGTGTAAATAAGGTATGTTGTATTCCTCTTGAAGTTAATGATGAGATTGATATGGCTCAATATTTTTAATTTCCCAACCATGATTTTGAACATCTTAGAGTTTTGATGATAAAAAATTATGATGGAGAAGTCCCTTCTCGGGAGGATAGGGAATTATTGATTAATGCATTTGTTACCCAAGAAAATGAGTACAATTTTAGAAGTAGGCAAGTAAAGATTCCCACCCAAGCCTCAAAAGATAATATTCCAATCATGACTAATGTTCCTAAAGGAACCTTTAAGAGAAATATGACATGTAAGACTCTTGTTGTTGAGCCAAATTTTAGTATTACTTAGGTTGTTCTAAAATACTAAATACCATCTGAAAAAGTAGTCACACCGCCTTCCCATACATCCCTATCCAAGCTCAATGTTTATGATATGGCCCCAGATCTTAAGCCAAGATAAGATAATTATCCCTTTGGTAGATTTATATAGGATTCCTAAGCATAAAAAATAGGGCATTTGGTTACTTTGGATTTTTTGATAATATTGTTGCAAACAAATATACTCCTCCTCATGTTGCTGAAAATTAAATTGAGGAACCTCAATAGGTCATTGATCCATCCCCAAAGCTTATTTGGGCACATCCTTAGTTGAGATCCAGTTAGACATTGACAATTTTTTCAGCACATTGATTGTAAATCGTTAGATCTATAGAAATTTATGTTTGACTCATGTGATTCTTCCAATATAATGATTTATGTTGTTGAAAAAATTTCATTGATGTCAAACAAGCTTGAGCATGGGCTTGAGTAGGTATGTCACTCTTCATGAGTTCTTGTTGAAGTGTGTCATATTTTTTTATTTCTTTCATTGTAGTGTCTTACTTTATTTCAAAGTCTTTTCATTGGTTCAAGGTCGTAACATGCAGGTCATATTGTCTTACTTTGTTTCAAGGTCTTGTCATTGGTTCAAGGTCCTAACATGGAGTCATCATGGTGTCATGAGTTCATCAATAGCATAATGTGTGTCTCAAGGAGTCAAGCATGGTCATTAAGTTTTCCTTGTGTCTATATCATGCTCTTAAATTCATAAATATATGTCTCATTATTCTTTAGGTGTCTCCAAGGGTCAAGTAGTGATTGGTTTAGGAGTATGTTGATGCATTGCTTAGGTGTGTCTCAAAGTCCCAAGGTAGAGTGAGCTTGTAAAACTTCTTGGTTCTTGGTATGGAGTAAAATCATGTCTAAAGTGTCTCGAGGTGTGAGAGTGGTCAATTAGTGCTCATTAGGCCATATCTGGTGTTCAAGGTGGAAATCAAGCTAAACTAGGCCTAGTGCAAAGGCCTATCTCTAGCAGGTCATGGTGTATGATATCTTGTAGGCCTGATATGGATGTTATGAGTTTTTTAAGGATGGAATAAGCCTTTTACAAGGCATATAAAGATGCAAAAAGTCAAAAATCAAGGATTTGAAGCTTGAAGGAGACCTAGTGGAAATGAATGCTTGAGAACATGCCTAGTAATCATAGGAAAATGAGATGGGAAAATAAAATTCAATGGGATTCATGAAAAAAAAAACATGGGACATTTTTGAGGTACAATTCTTGATGGTGTGGGAAAAAATTCAGGGTCAGAAAGTGAAAATCAAGTTCGTATAGCCAAATTCTCTAAAACTAGGTTTTTGAGAAGGCCAAATTAAGAACCTCAACTTCTAAGTAGTTGTGCTAAATTGACAAGGACTCTTCGATACATCATAAGAGACTTTTTTAGAGGAAATTGGTATAAAATCTAATACAAATGATCGAAGTAAAAATATGGTGAAATGAAAAAGTTCTAACCATTTTTCTAAGTTGGTTTAAAGTCCTCCATAACTCTCTCCTTGAGCGATAGAATAAATATGTAAGGTTTGGACATAAAATGAGTTTTTTTGCTTTATATATGCAAAGGACTCTCTAGGGGTCATGAAAACCCATTTTTGCATCAACAAGATTGACTATATCATACGAAAAGGACATGTTTTGATGAAATTTATAGGTACAGGGTATGTGGGGGCTTCATGAAGAAATTTTGGTGTTTGAGATAGCTATTAGTGTACCCTAAATGCTCAAAAAAAATTGAGAAAGGTGTGTGAGAAAATTTTAATTAAATGTGGAGTTCTCTTTTCTACCACTTGAAGGTTTGTGTATGCTACAACCGGTCATGGTGTTTTGTGTTAGTTTTGTATGAAAAATTCTTTTTGAAGCATAAAATGGTCATCAAAATCTGATATAAGCTTAGGATGCCTTAATGGAGTTAATTTTTTCCCCTATGAAGTGATTTGAAGTCTCAATAACGTTGATTTCCAATAGTCACATTGGTATGTCCATGAAGGTTGATAACTTGAGTTGAATCGGTAATTATTTTTAAGAACTCATGTGTATAAGTCCTTAGAAATGGGGTATAAGCTCTCATTGAAGTCACCACACACTCAAAATAACATGGAAGTGAAGGAAAAAGTGATTTAATCCTTGAAACATCTAGCTAGGGTTTGGTGTGTCAAAACCCTCACTCTACACAGTTCTGTGAAAACCATCTCATTTGATCTTGTTGGATTGTTATTAGTTAAGATACCATACTTGAGAAGTTGTGAAGAGATTTGAAAGATGTAACTACAGCCATAGGTGACTAAGAATGTTCATAAATTCTTCAAGTTCTTCATTTTTGTAGTCTGTGATGAGAAAAATAGTGAATACACTATTTTAGGGCTTGTGAAATGAAGACGTTTTTGATGGCTTGAGCTCTTGAGAATGGTTAATGATTATGTTCTCTTAAACCATCATCTTAATGCCATGAAAACAATAGAATGTGTTTCCTTCATTCCTAACAATATTGTTCTTAATCGTTCAATTCTCATTGTGGATCGAGAATGCATAACTTTGATTGAGAATATAAATCAATGACTATATAATCCATCCAAATGGTCTTCTATCCCGATAAAGCTATCCTACAAAATAGAAAATCTTAAATGAATGCTTGAGATAGAACACATTATTTAGATTCACTCTATTTTAGTCAAGCATGTGATGCACATCTAAGTTCAAATTAAATTTTAAGACCTAAATGGTGAAATTTTAAGGGTTAGAAAGGATATTTAAGTCAGTAAATAACATTTTTCCATTTTGTAACTCCCGTAGAAGGGTTTATCAAAGACTGAAAGACAAATGTTAGCTCATTGAAGGAATATATCCAGACCGTGAAAAAGTTACAAAGTATAGCATCTCTGATCTAAATGGAATATGAATAGTTATGTTAGTTGGAAAGGGAGTTCAATAGCTCACATTATTCATCATTTTACTGCAAAGGAATCTTGAATGAACCTACGAACACGAAGAAAAAAATCAAGTATGATAAACATCATTATGACATTGTAAGATATTTTTATTGATGATCTTTCATCTCCATGTATGAGTTGGAAAATGATAAATTTAAAGATTCATAGGTATATAAAATGAAAAATATATATGTGGAATATTATTCATGTATATAGAAGTCTTGATAGGTTTGAAAAATAGATTTTTTCTGTAGAGACAAGAGAGAGAGAGAGAGAGAGAGAGAGAGAGAGAGAGAGTGTGTTAATTGGTGAGATAGGTAAAAGGAAACTTGATGAATGTAGTTTTGATTTTTAAGTTCAAATTCACAAGATTTTATAAATAATTGATTCACCCCCTCCCTCTCGGTGCTTGAATTTTCAATTATTTTGATGATTTTAAATATCTTAGAATTTTGGTGATAAAAATCATGATGGAGAAGTTCCTTCCAAGGAGGATAGGGAATTTTTTATTAATACATTTGTCACGAGGAAAATGAGTATAATTTGAGTAGGAAATTGAAGATTCCCACCCAATCCTCAAAAGATAAGATTCCAATCTTGAATAATGTTCCTAAAGGAACCCTTAAGAGAAATATGACATGAAACACCCTTGTTGTTGAACCAAATTTGAGTATTCCTTATGTTTTTTTGAAATACTATATACCGTCTGAAAAAGTAGTCACTCTCCCTTCTAGAACATCCATTTCCAAGCACAATATTCATGACATGGCTCGATATTAAGACAAGTGAAGATAATTGTTCCTTTAATAGAGTTATTTAGGATTCCTAAGCATAGAAATAAGGCATTTGAGTACTTGTGATTTGGTGATAATGTTATTGCAAAACAAAGAGACTCCTCCTCTTGATGTTGAAAATTAAATTAAGGAACCTCAAAAGGTTATTGATCCCTTCCTTGAATCTTATTTTGGCACATCCTTGGTTGAGATCTAGTTAGACATTGACACTTTTTTCACCACATTGATTGTAAATGGTCGACTCTACATAATTTTATGTTTGATTCAGTGATTATTCCAATATAATGCCATTGGTAGTCATGAATGAAATGGGTATAAAGATAATAACTACCTATGGAATATCTTATGCCATGGATTCAAGATAAGTTCCCGTTGTTGGATGTGTAATTGGCATCTCACCCGTAATTACTTGACCATGAATGTTGTTGTTGTGGATTATTTAGCTAAATGGGGAATGCTACTTTTATGAAAATGGGAAGGAGGTGTGGGAGGCGGTGTATAGATGGATCCGTCTTATGCTACCATTTATATGGAAGAAAAATTGATCAAGTTACACTTGAGGATAGGTTGATGCACTTGATATAAGACCCCATGAATGCTTCATATGAGGTGTTATACATGGATGTGGATTTGGATAACTTTGTTGGTAATGCACACTTTTATGATCAATGCCTTGATCTTCGTGCTCAGTTTGAAGACCCTAATTCTCCTTGGCTGATGTATTTTGATGGGGCATGTTCTAGTTTTGGAAATGGAGCATGGATAGTGTTATTTTATCTTAACTAAGGATCCTGTACCTTTTCATTCATGTTATGTTTTAAGTGCACAAATAATATTGTTGAAGATAAGGAACTCATACTTAGTTTGGGGATTTCTTGGAATCATGGTATCAAGAATTTGATTGTAAAGGAGACTCGAATTGGTTGTAAAGCAAATAAAAAATCTATATACATCCAAGTGTTAAATATTAAAATAGTATAGAAACATAGTGTGGGATTTGATTGGGTTATTTGATTCTTTCAACATTGAATACCATGAAAGGAACCAAAATGTAGCAGTTGATAGGTTAGTAGTGCTAGGCTTTAATATGAAAATGAATTTTTATCTCCATGTTAAAAATTTGAATCTGAAATGCTTGTTATGTCATCCATACGTAACAATATCTAATTATGGGAAAGTGTTTGATGATGATTCCCACATCATGAAATTCTTAAGTTGAAAAGATGATTTTTCTAATCAGTTGATTGACCTTGAGCCTATGATAGAGGTGTGTGATAGAAAAGAGCCCATTTTATAGAAGGAAGTGATTCAATTAAAAACCAACATAATCAGAGAGTGATGGTTAGCTTGGAATCCAATTTTTATGGTGTTGACAGAGCTATGAATAAGCCAATTCACACACCAAGAGATGCAATAGATTACAACTTAGGAACTTTCTAAGAACCAAGAATGGTTTGGCTAGTTACTAACTATATGGATGAAAATAAACATGCAAACTTCTATCGCACTCGACCCCCAAGGTCATCCTGGTCAGCCCATGTGGAAATATGTGTGGCTAAATATAGGAGGATTAGTGACTAAGATCTCGGTAGTGTGATCTCTTAGTACTTGAGTTGGAAAATGGGAGATTTATAGGCTATGAATGGGTAGCGTAAATTCCATATGGTTTTTCTAACTTAATCTCAATAAATTAAACTAGTTTGAAATGTCCAAATTAAATAACTTGAAACCAATAATCTATGTTACTACCGAAAGGAAACTAACCTAAATAAATCAACAAAATTGAAACATCATAATCACAAACAACAATATTTTTTACTCTAAGCAAATAAATCCTCAAAAAATCACGATGTGGTTATTTTTTTGTGCGTTTTTGAATTAAATCTAAACTAATTAATCAATTTAATCTTTCTAACAAAACCCTCAATCCTGCCTCAGAGGTAGAGAATAAATCATAGCTTCAACAAAGCTATTATTTCCTATAACTTCCCTAACAATATTGAAGATAAAAATTTCTAATGTGATCTGATCTATGTAATTGCTTGATAATTGAAACAATGAAACAATTTCTCTATTGTATTTGATATGGATTTGGATTGATAAATTCATAATTAACAATTAAAATCAATGAAGCAGACAAACAACACCTCTAACCTGGATATGCAAGAACAATGGTAAATTTGGTTGTGTGAATATTTGTCCCCTTAGTTTATCCTTTTGATTTATGTGTCCATGTGAGTCCAATGGGTGGGAATACAACAATAGAAAAAGATGAAAATTACAGGGAGTAGCAGATAGCTTGGATTGGTAAATCGGGAAGTAATGCACCGGAATAATGTAAACATAATTGAACTGAGATTGGATTTGACAATTTCTAGCAAGAAAGGAAGGAACTTTGCAATAACAAGAATACTCAAAATTCTTCAGCCATTTTCTTGAAAACAAGTGATTAATTTATAGAAAGTTAGTTGTAGAGTGCACAAGCACACTTGGCAGCAATGGGATGCCAAATCATCACATGAAGAGGTAGTTCAAACTGATTAATTCTATTTAAAAATAGAAGAGGGAGTGAAGACTATGCAATCAAGCCCAAATTTAGCTAATTTGGTTCACAAACATGCCTTAGAAGTGAAGTTAACTGAAATCACACATGTCTAATTTACGCATGAAGGTTTCGAAAAAATCATGTAGAACTCGCCACCCAACACAGGTGACAAACACAAAACTCACACTTGCTTTCTCTGGGTGGCAGTTACAAAACTATCACCTAGGAAGGGTGGTGGTTTTGACACTAAATGTCAAAACATGCATAAAATGAAGGGAAGGTAGAAAAAATCATGCAAGGGATAAGTAGGGATGTCTAGGCTACAAATATATACTGTGAATGGATTTAAGAACTCGAACACCTTCTGAAAGGATATGAATCATCATTGGGGACCTTTTATAACTATTTTCTCGATAATGTAGCACGCGTAATTTTGGGTGCATACATATTTCCCCCTTGGAGAAGCATCTTAGCCATGAAGAGGCATAAAACGTAGATTCCAATTATGGTGTTCCCGAAATGGGAAGTTAGAAGCTATAATTGACACACTCGTGTGACAAAACATCATTGTTTGAACTCCCACTACTTACAAGAGGAAAAGGAAACTTAAGTGCGGTTAGATAATATATCAAACAATAAACGCTAAACTAAAATGACAAGAGAACTTACCCTTTATGCAAGGATATAGAAATATACCTGCACCAACGCTACATCCCTACAAACATATACACTCAAAACAAGGTCAAAACAACATATATATCAAAAAAATAATCTTTTCAATGCATTTCCACATATTCGATTAGCAATTTTGAGCTCTAGACCCACGGTGACCATTTTTAATGAGAGTATAGCCAAAATGACTATTATGAGATCGTGATCATGCCTCCACGAGTGAGAGATTGAGCCAAAAAGTCTAAGGTTAGTTTTTCTCATTTGTTTGTTTTGAAACCTAAAATATAAAATGTCAAAAATATTTTTATAGAAGGGGTTTTTTTGAAACTTATTGTTTTAAACTAGACTCTAGGGGGCACCCATAGGGAAGTCTTTTATTTCATCTAAAATAGTAAATTTTTGTGTTTTTAAGAGCATTTTAGGTAATCGTAACTGTACGGTGAAACTCTTCAGGACCGCTGCCCCGTAGGGTGGCGGATACAAAAACACCGCTCTTGCCCTAGCGGGTGGCGATTACAAAACCGCCACCCTAGAAAGGTGGCAGTGACATTAATATAAATTTTGGGTCCAAAATAAAATGACATATGTCATAATCTTAGTCACTAAGATAAAGCATAGACGACACCTCGAAAGATAGAGTCTAACTCTTATAAAGACTGATATAACAAAATATTAATATACGTGTCTAAATATAATTGGTTAACACTTCATAGTGCTACTAAAATGACTAAGGAAAAAATGGACACGCGTAGAGCCTTTTAAATGGCTTGCTTTTCGTAAGTCTAACAAATACTAGAAAATGAGAAAAGGTGGATAATTTGTATTGGATAAGTCACGCCAAAAAAGTTAAATTAAAAAATGTAAAATGCAAAGATAGTTGGAGTCATTTTATCATCTCAACCTTCAAATATGAAAAAGGACACTAACAAAAGACTTACAATGCGAAATAGAAAAGACTTGGCACTTTTTATTGGGTCAAACTTCGCATATGATAGAATAAACAAACACACGTCTAAAAAAATAACATGCGAAGACACACACAGTAATTTTATTGGCTCAACCTTCTCATATATCAGTAACAAGAAAAAAATACTTTGAAAGTGTAAAATATGGAGCTACTTAGAGGAATCCTATTCATTTGTATTTCATAAATATAGAAACAATAATAAAATATTGACAATGTGAAATATAAAGTAATTTATAGCTTTCTTATTGGATTAGATTTCACAAATGACAGAGGAAAGCTTAACCCAATTCCGACAACTTGAAGAAACATGTAAAGCCCTTATTGGATTGTGTTTCATGAATGAAAATCAAATAAACAATAAAACTAACAATGCAAAGCAAGGTGGAGCCCTTTGATCATCTTGGGCTTCACAAAAATGAAAATATCTTTAAAATACTAATAATATGAAGCCAAATGGAGTAAAATGATTGGCTCAAACTTCATAGTCAAAATAAGTTCGCATAAAATGGAATAAACTAATAAAACTAACACAACAAAGCCACTTGGTAATTGATGATTGGATCGAGCTTTGTAAAAGTAGATCTAGTAAAAACAAAGAATTATAAAGTCAAGGCGTATTTAAATCCTCCAAATGAACTAAATCTAAATAATTTTATAGGACCCACATAAAAAATATTGCTAACAATGACTATAGATGACATGAAAACTTAAAATAAACTCCTAAACGGTGGATTTAAACCAAAAATGGTTGAAATAAGATGCAAAAGCACATATCTAAACAATAAAATGTTAAAACATGATCTAAACAGCCATTTGACCAATATTTTTAAAAATTATTTGGGTAGGAATCAAAATTTTAAACCTAGTTAGATTGAATAGGATTACGGAACTATTAGGGCTTCACACATTCGTAAATAGACTTTAAGCTTCTTCACTCTAGCAATTTAAAACTTCTAGATCAATCCTACACACACACAATCACCATCTCTGATACCATGTCAGGATTTATAAGGAATGAGTAGTACACTGATTATAAATCCATAATAAATGTTGAAGATTATAGATTATGTTGTGCAGATTACATAATGTAATAACGAGAGTTAAAAATAAATAAAAATATAGATATAGAGACAAATAACACCTTATTCAAGTGGGGAAATCTAAAGGAAAAAAACCCACCGTTGTAATAAAACACTTTAATGAGAATTATCAAGACTTTTACCCAGCACTTCCACTTCATGCCTTTTTACAAGATATTACGATCTATTTCATAGTCATCTAATGTTATGTAATACAATTCCATTCTGTGATCATGAAAAATAATCTTTCCAATTTGATATCTTTCTTGATATCAGTCTGTACAAATGTAATTGTTGCTAATATCCAATCCCAAGAGGGATCACCCAAATCAATATGGGTGGGTGAATTGGTCGAGTCACTTCACTCTTAAATGTGGAAGACAATCATAATAAATTTGATGGACAAGATTTAAAAATAATATGGGGTGTACCACAATGGTAGATATCCCACTTGAAATTATAACCCCAAGATAGGAGATTGAAGAAGTTTCAAAATCAACCAAAAGATAAATGGATGAAGAGTTTTTATGGTAGGAGATGGAGAAGGAAAAGGTTGTGACATGAACATATTGAGTTGTTGACAATGTGTAGAATGCAGAAATACTAAGTTGAGAACATTTTGAGAGGCCAAGATCATATGAATGTATCAAAGAGCAAGTGGATGATTGGATTTTTGAAGAGAGAGCTATTGATTGATGATGACAACGAGATGTGAGTGAAGAGCAAATAGATTTTTCTAGATTCTATTATTGGATATATGGTGCATATGATGTTTATAGATGGATATGTGAGAGACAAAGTTCTTGAGATATGTGTCAAGACCTTATGTATATGATAATCCTTGTACTATTAAAATTGCATCAAATTGAAGGAAGGAAAAATGAAAGGACTGAGCTCTTGAAGTGACCTTATATGATAGATACAACAGCTTTCGGTGTGAGAATTTTTTTGAAGAAGTCTGAGTTACATCTTAACATTTGGGAGTTTTAGCTTCCTAGTAAGTTGAAGGTTATTAAAGGTCAGTTGTTACTAGACCAAATTTGGGAGTTGATGCTTCCAGAAAAGTAGCATCTTGTGAAAGACTGAGTAATTTCTTGGTAAAATTTTATAGTTGCAGCTCTAGGTTGAGTTGAAGCTCAACCATGAAATCAATATAACATTTACAAAATAATTTTATCCTAAGCCTATTTCTTGGTTTCAGTGGTTTTTTCACAATTTGGGTTTCCCACATTAAATTTTGTTTCTCTATGTATATTATCCTATTATTTTCTTGTGTATGTTTTTATGTATTCATCACGACAAGATTAAGTAAATGGAAATGTTTAGAAAAATTAAGTAGACAATGATTCAACCCCCCTCTAAGTGTCCTAGTTTCCAACACCATAAATTATGAATCACTAAAACACATGCAAGGAAAAGGGATTTGAGGTCTATGGAGCTAAAGATATTCCAATCAATTTTTATTCTAAATCAATAATAGTCATACACACTAATATTCCCCCATTATTACATTCAAAATTAAAAATCTACAATTGTCATGTTGATTGTCTACTTCTCCATATCCCCTTAGCTTGGATTTGACCTCTTCTTCATTGAATAGATTTAATTGATCTTGACTTATCTATAGTGAGTATTATCTAGGACTATAAATCCTATTTTAGGTGATATTTTCCTCAACCATACATGTTTGAAACAAGGAGATTTAGTTTACCAACTTAGGGACAACCTAAACAAAATCATGTTGACTTCTAAGAATTGTGGAACTTCCCATCAATGTAGCACACTCACAAGAAATTTGCATGCACACATAATTTACCCATTTTTCACTCTTATATGAGGGTTTATTACATAATAAGGTAAACATTCAAATTTCAACCTCACAAGAAGGAAGGAAAGCATGAAACTCCTACTACATGGTTTAGTTCCTCAATAAGGCTTGTTCAACCTCATACATGCCCTTTAAACATCATGAATATGGTCCCGCATCATAATTTCTAGGTAAGAAAATATTTGAACTCCAGTTCAAATGTAATTCCCTCATCGTCCTTTAGTCTTTATTATATACCTGGATCCCAAGGTCTCTTCGTAGGTTTTGTGTTTATATCTCCTTGATATCTTTATCCTTCATCTTCTTGCTCCTTTCTCTCTTCTTATAAGTCTTTCTTCTTATCTTCTTTGAATCTTAAAAATCCATGCTTCATCATCATGTATACCTTATATATATTCTTTGTTCAAGAGATCTCTCATTGAATCATGCACCTGATTCATCTCAATATCTTTTAAACAAGCATTCAAAACATCATAGGAAATATTATATGTAAAATTTTGAAGCCATATAGCCCCTTGGTTTCGTTCATGCTACTAGTCTTCTTCAATTTCTTTTGTTTCTTCATTGACCATATTCAAATATGTTTTCTTTATATTTTTTTGCTCTTGTTTTTCCTCTTTCTCAAGCTGATTCATAAAATTCTCAGTCTGATTTAAGCTTAAATATAGCCCCTTATAACAATTTATAATCTATTCAATCCTTTTCAACTACTCATTCAAGGTTATATCATTTATTTCTTAATTTCCTTCATCAAATTTAGGAGTTAAGTCTGTTAGAATTTAAGGATTCTAATAAATACAGATTTAATCAACTTACATATTACATAATGTTATAATAAATATTTAAATAAAGATTACATTGTAACATAAGTAAATAAAAAAATACTTATAGGAAATAAATAACACAGGTGACACATTATTTATAGTGGAAAACCCCAATAGGGTAAAAACTACTTTGAAAATAACCTTTTACTTTAGAGAACTTATTTTACATCCAGTAAGATCACCTTCTCTTTAAAACCCTATTTACCAAGGGTAAAACCAAATCACTTGATTTTCACACCTTTGATATATTTCTTGAATATATCAAATGAGGACCTAAAATCACCTTATGGGTATGTCTCCCAACCCACATTTTCAACCTAAAATGGTTGACACATACACCTAAGTTTATAATATTTAATATTAAAAATATAATCATTTCATGATATTAAATATTTAACCTATAGTATATACCTAGGTTAGCATATTTAATAATAGAAATATAAATATTTCATATTATTAAATATTAACTTATATATTAGTGATGGACCCATATACATTAAGGGTTGGCCAAAATATTTAATCATTATGTTCCAACACCCCCCCCCCTTAATGTTAAGTGGGATAACATAACATATGCCAATAAATTACCTACTCATGGTACACTACAGGATTTACAATCCTTAAACCATAAATTTTTAGGCTAGCATATTAGTTGAAGGAAATATATCACCTTCATTATACTCAATTTACCTTTTGGTACAAAAGGATTTGGAATCAAAAGATCATCCCATAATCGGTGGTAAGTATGATTTGTAATTTTTACATGTTCTCACAAGTTATCATAAAATATTATTACCCAAGCATGTAGGAGCCTTTTACAACTAAGAACCTCCTTAATAATATGCTTGTATTGGATGTTTACTAATAAACTCAATAGAACTAAAGAGTTTATTGAAGACCGCCTTTAAGATATTTTTACACTTCTTTCTAAAAGATAAGCCCAAGAGGTATACATGCTCGAAGGTCTTTTTACCCTTGTCTCAAGGTCTTTTTACACTTCCTCAAAAGTCTTTTACAAATGCAAGAAGTTATTTTTACAAAACCCAAGCTCCATTAAGAGGTGAAATTATCATGCACACTCCCCCTCAATGGAAACTCCGACAATCCAATTTTTTTCACGAAAGTGACAAAACTTTGCGCTTCTAAAGGAATTTGTGAAAATGTCAACAACCTACTCTTCACCAACATGAACTTGAGATTTATCTCATCACTTTACACCTTCTCATGGGTGAAGCATATATGTATCTCAATTTTCTTTGTTCTCTAATGTTGAACTATATTCTTAATCAAAAGTAATATAACTCACCACCACAAAGAAGAGAAATACTTCTTTTAGTTTCTATGTGTATCTCTATCAACAGTCATTATGCAACCACATGGATTCTTTACCTCTTTCATTGTATTTTTGTTCTAAGTAATGGTTCTTACACTAAAAATTTGAACACATATCCAAAGATATGTTATAACACAACATCAAAATGGTTAGAATCACAAAAATACATATAACATAGCATTTTCATTCTTAATATAATGCAACCCATAATTGATTGTTCCTTTCAAATATCTATAAATTCTTTTTGCAAGATTCCAATTATCTCTAAAAAATGTTCTTGCATAAAATTTGAAGTAATTCCTACTATATAGGAAATATCTGATCTACTTATAGTTAGATAAATCAAACTATCAACTAACAACGTATATAAAATAGGATCAACCTTTTTCATATGTAGATTTAGGATCAATATTTATTCCAACTTCCATTGAAGTAGAAAATGGTTTACAATCAATCATAAGAAACTTTTTCAATATAATGGTTACATATTACATTTTGAAAAATAACAATAAAATGAAATACAATCATCTAAATAATATGATGTGAGAGACCTAACTCATTCATTTTAAAGTACTTGCTTCAATTTCTCTTTAATACTATGAATTAAATCAAAATTTTCACTAGAAATAAACAAATCATTGACATATATAGATAGAATGAGAATATGTGAACCTTTTTTCTTAGTGAATATATTATTGTTAGAAGAACAATTAACAAAACCTAACAATTTAAAGAAGGAAACAATTTTCGCATACTAAGCTCTAAGAGCTTGTTTTAAATCATACAAGGATTTCTCAACTTATAAACATAGTTTTCTTTACCAGCTTTCTTCAAATCCTTTAGGTTGAAACATGTAAATTTCTTCTTATAAATAAAAATTCAAGAAAGTATTTTTCTTATCCATTTGGTGGATTTCCTTATAAAAATAGTTTTCTTTATCAATTTCTTCAAATCCTTTAGGTTGAAACATGTAAATTTCTTCTTATAAATAAAAATTCAAAAAGTATTTTTCTTATCCATTTGGTGGATTTCCCACCCAAATTGAGCGGAAATCATAAATAAGGCCCGAATAAGACTCATTTTAGCTAAAGAAAATGTCTCAACATAATCAATACCAGATTTTTGAGTGAAACTTCTAAAGAATAAGTCTATATTTATGTTTTTTAATACTACCATCAAAATTATATTTTACTTTGTATATCCACATAAACCCTATAATACTTTTGCAACTCAGTTCATACAAGGTAATTAATACATGGTACATATGATGGCTTCTCGGTCATTTTCCTAAAGTTAATAGGATTTGAACTTTCTAACATAGATTGAGCCTAATTTAATTTCTTATCTAGGAAGATAAGAGTTTGAAACATCTATAAAGCATCAAAACATCGTCATGACCATTTACTAAATTAGAATTAAAACCATCATTTAGAAGAATTTAATGAAGTAACTTCAAGAGAAGAAGACAATACATGTAAACCTTTCACTAGATTATATCTAGACATTTCATATAAGCTTCGATAATTAACATGTCCTAACCTTTCATGTCATAGTTTTGAATTATTCAAACTTTGAGATATAAAACAACAAGATGCAAAAGAGAAATCATCAAAAATATAAATAACATTTATTTGAATTCCTTTAGTTATTATACTCTCATTACCATCCTTTTATACCAAGAATCTTTTATGCATGGATTCTAGTTGTGTCCATACCTCTTTCGGATGTTCGATATTACCAATGTGTAGAAAGTACTCATCGTTCACATTGTGTAGAATCATAGAAAGAGCCTCTTGCATTCATTGTAAGAATGTATTCATGTTATCTACGCTTTCTTGATGACCAAAGGGGTAGAAACCTTAGATCCGAAACAATCATCCGAGTTTTCTCGCCATTAATTCTATTTTGACCCAAATATTGTAGTTGGCTTCATTCGGGATCCGGGTTTTTAAAGACAAAAATAGTTGGATTTCATTGTTTTCCTAAACTTGGAAAACACACCCAATTATAATATAAAATGTACCACATAGTTAGATACATATTTATAGATAAGAAAAACAACACTTTTGATAGAATCATATCTAAATTTTATAGATCTAAAGAAACAATTTGATCATAACTAATTATGTCATTACAATGCATACTAATTAACCTCCCATGATCAAAATAATAACCCACAATATAAAGGGCTCTGCATTATACTCCGCATTTATGTAAAAATATTTCGACCATATAGAAGTGAAGAAGAGACCCTTAAGAATGCATAACAACTTCAAATTTTAGAAAAAAATAACGTAGACAAAAATCATGCCACTTAAATTTGACATCTAAATGACGGTCATAATGACTTATTTTTTGGTCCGTCAGTGACGGTCATTTGAACCATCAATTTAACATAGTGAAAGTTTCTTAAAACCTACAAGCTTAAATTTGACGTCTAAATGACCATCATATTGTCTTATGTTTGGTCTCTTTGTGACATTCATTTGACCGTCAAATTTAATAAAGCCAAAACTTGTCATGTGTATTTCCGAATGTGAAATTTTAGAATTTCTTCTTCTATATAATATTATGGAGGTTATATTTTAATACATTATAATAACCAATTATAATTTATAATGTAAAAATATATACACTTTAAAATATATATATATATATATATATATATATATATATATATATATATATATATATATATAATGTAAATAGAAAACAACATATAGTTTATAATAAGTATAAACTATAGTATATTGTTTTTATATAAAAAAACACATAACCCTTATTAAAGGGGTTTAAAGGACATAAACCAGGGTAAAATAATTTTAAGATTTATGAGAGTATAGATTAACCTACATATTTTATAGAGGGGACAAGTATTTTACCCGACCAATGAAATAAATTAAAAATCCTATTTTCATGAACATTTTCTGCTCCCTTCATTTACTCTTAATTTTACCTCGCACACATTTAAAACTATGGAAATATTACAAAATACATTATATAATTCCCGTAAGCTAAAAACCTTAAAACTTTTATGTGGCAATAACTACCAATATTTTAACAAATATTTACCACACTTCACGTGGGCCACCAATAAACTAACTTTTTATATAAAAATTATCCATTTATACCTAAGAATTCCACATTTATACCTAAGATATTATCTCATTTTATTCTCCACTCTCACTCGTATATAAAAGAAAACCTTTAAATATGTTTACTTATATAGTTTTTATAAACTATAAGATATAAATGAATGGGGCCGTCCTTACATGGAAAACATAAATGGTTAGGGACACATGTTAGGTTTTATTTAATAATTATTAAGATTTAAAAAGTAATCCCTTTATGGCCAAGCAATAAATATGGGCCCCTCACTAAAAAAAGTAAGCACTTAGGTTTTTTTAACTATATAAACCAAATATAATAAAATTTATATTTTAAGCGGTTTAAACTAGCCATATATATAAAATATGATTCAATTTATTTCTTTTTTAAAACTATATATGCCTAAATTTATAAGTTAAGTTTAAATATGATTTAAACTTAGGCTTAGAATATAGTTTGTTGATTCTTCCTCAATCCCATGTAATTTTAATATGGTTTAAGACTTTTAATATATAGTTTTTTTCAAAAATATATAAATTTTAATATGATGTTTATATAAATTATTATATAAACCTTATTCTATTTTATATATATATTATTTAAAAATAATAATATAGTTTTCAAATTATATAGGATATAGTTATAGATTAACTATAAACTAGAGTTTTTCAAATCTAATCCTTTTAGAGGGGACCAAAGAACATGAGTATGAATTTAATTTCTGAAATATTCAACCCGCAAACATTTGAAATTATATAAAACATGAAAATTATTTCATATAGTAATAAATCCTTTCTTTTTCGTATGTGATTTTCACACGTAAGTATTTGAAGCCCCTTTCACCTGTGCACACATCAATCTCCAAACAAACATTAATTCCATATAATTTACAAAATGTAAATGAAATTAAGAATGATATCATATTACATCTCCCCCAAAAAAAAGGGATTTAAAATTGAAAAAGCCTAAAAATTTACCGAGAGTTTAATTGCATAAATGTAGTGCCAAAATAAAATGGGGAAAAAAGAAAAGGACCGGATACTTTTAAATACCCTCGTACAAATTAAATAAATAAAATACAAAAACATTTGATCTTAATTTATTTAATTTACTTCACTTTGTTACCATGCTATAATTTGAGGATTCTAATAAATACGATTTATTCAACTTACATATTACAATAAATATTTAAATAAAGATTACATCATAACATAAGTAAATAAATAAATACTTACATGAAATAAATAACACACGTGACACATTATTTATAGTGGAAAATCTCAATAGGGTAAAAACTACTTTGAAAATAACTTTTTTCTTTAGAGAACTTATTTTACATCCAATAAGATCACCTCCTCCTTTAAAACCCTATTTAACAAGGGCAAAACCAAATCACTTGATTTGAAACCTTTGATATATTTCTAATATATCAAATGAGGACCTAAATTCCTTTTTATATAAGGTGATCGGGTATGTCTCCCGACCCACCTTTTCAACCTAAAATGGTTAACACATATACCTAGGTTTATAATATTTAATATTAGAAATATAATCATTTCATGATATTAAATATTTAACCTAAAGTATATACCTAGGTTATCATATTTAATAATAGAAATATAAATATTTCATATTATTAAATATTAACTTATATATTAGTGATGAAACCATATACATTAAGGGTTGGCTAGACCACTTAATCATTATGTTCAAACAAAGTCCTTGTTTTCCTCTTCTAATTCTTGTTTCATATCATCGCGCTCCTTTGTTGTTTCTTGTTTCAAAAATAGGTCATCCTCTTTACTTAATATACTATCGTGGCACAATCATGTTCATCTACATTAACCATCCAATCCAACTCAAATGTTTTATATAATACATACGATGGTTGTGCTTCTACATTTAATGTTAAAACATGTCATCATGTTCATAATATACTTGATGAACATTCTACTTTATAATATATTGATGATCGGTATATACCGATGTTCATAATATATTGATGTTCATTCTAGATTATTATGTTTTATATTCTACACTAACTTGCAATCATGTTCATCTACATCTAAAACTAATGGTTGTGCTTCTACATTTAATTTTTCCCTAAAATTTGATTAAAATTTAAAGTTGTGAGGTGTACTTAGCAACGATCGGATGTTTCTACATATAGATATGTATGGATATGTGATACAAAGTATGTTTTACTAAATTATTTGTAAATATTATACATCATTTGATATATGAGGATCAATGACATAGGATCTATTCCAGGGGTAAATGTCTATCATACCCACATTTCGAATGGAAGTCCTTGAAATAGACCTTAAAAAGTGACAAGTATCATCCACTAAATGGTATTTGTCAATTTATTTCAACAAGTGGCTAATTTTAAAACAACCAATCATGGGTGCCACATTTCTACTCGCAGAAAAATATTTATTATAAATACAGAAAATCATATTAAATGTGGTATATGATTAATTAAGGTCCTTGTTCCACTCGGCATGTTTATGGGTATTGTTATCTATTTTTACCCCCACCCCCGTAAAATAGACAACTTGGGAGGATGCATTTGAACACTAGACAAGGTTTCGTGGAGATATCTAGAATGATTCAAGTTATTTTTCAAGTTTATGAAGTATTTCAAGTGATTTCAAGGAGTTTTGGAGGCTTTGGGGCTAGTTCATCAAAGGTGGGATTTCAGGCTTAAAGGAACATGCACCGTGTAGGAGCTAAGATTCAAAGAAAGATTCTGGGAACCACATGAGGAATTATAAGTCCAAAATAGTTCCTATGGAAGTAATTTTCCATGCCCTACATGGTGGAAAAGACAAGACATCTTGAGACATCATACACTTATCGAGGTAGCTCATTATTCTAGCACACAATCATAAAACCATAGGAAGAAACGGAAACTTGAGGTTTTAAATTCAAAATTGAGTCTTGAGACCGTCACCATTTAATTCATTGCTTGGTTTAGAAACAAAATCATATAACACATTCCCCCAAAACTCATCCGAGAGCTCGAGATATCACCTTCGCAAGATGGCACGAGAGGTTGGACAACTAGGTTAGATGGCCAAGGGGTTAGATGGGTGTTGGATGGGCAACCAACATAGGTAAGAAGTTGTATGGACGGGAGGTTAGATGGTTTGGAATTTGTATGGAAAGGAGGTTGGATAGGTATACATGTTAGAGGACATATAAGGAAAGTATCCAATACATTTGGACGAACAAACAACCTAAGGGGTTGGATGGCTCAGTAATCATAGGCCAGGCAAAGCTAGGTGGGTGAATGATAGCTCAACAACCAACATTAATGCAATATGGTTCCCATGTCTTTTCTGACAAAAGGTACCCTCAGAAGTGATATTTATGGCAGCCTAAACCTACTTAATGAGGGTAGGTGAGACAAATTCCTATATAATGTAATCGATCCCCTCACTTTCAAAGAGACATTTTGGGAGCTAGGAAAACTCTTGAAAAATTATTTCTCAACTTTAATGAGCTGTAAGCCTTCTCCTACACCTATAATTCATATTTATGCCTCTGTGCATCAAATGTAAATGGTATGTGCATGTTTTGAAGCAATAAAAATCATGTTTTGTAGTTTTTCTTCAACTCTTGCCCATTTTTTATCATATTTCTTTTACCTCTCTATTTTTGTTCCATTTTGTGTATGTTTGTTCACTTGCAGTGCATGATGTTGTGTTTCATGGAGAGTTGGTGGTGGATTAGGATCTGGGTCTGTGTCACATTTGTTTGGCCTCTCTCAACTCCTTTTTCCCTCTTCTTCCTCCCTCAACAGAGTATCTCACCCCTTTTCTTGGTGTTATCACCACCCTTAGTGTAGGATTTCCCCTTTTATGCACTTTCTCTCTCCTCTGTCTCCTTGGAAGTTTTAGGGTAGGTTTATATAGTTGTATTTTTGCATTAGGAGTAGTTTAGCATTAGTATTAGGAAGAGGAATTTAGCCTTCTCCAGAGGGTTATCTCAAGTTCACAAGTCCCAAAGCTTGAGGGATAACCCCATGTTATGCATATTACACTGATGGCCCATGCACACACACTTGAGTTATCAAGGGTGTTGTAATTTTGTAGTAATAGTTTTGGCATGCCCGTAGGGACAGTGTCTGAAGCACCTTACCACTTTATTTCATCAATTTGATGTGTTCTTGGTGATATTATACCTATGGAAGCAGCTCTAAACACATATGATGACTCCATTTGGTCAACAACCCATTCTCTGAGTTACAGACTTTCCTTCCATCCATTTCCGTTTCATTTTCTTCCACATATTTCCACTTTATTTCATTCCATCAAGTTATGCAATCATGTTTTCATTCCCATCATGGAATTCCCACTTGTATCAACAATAATGCCAGCCATATATCTACCTCCATATTTGTAAGATTCATCTCTGTGGTATTATCAACCACCTTCAAATTCATACTACAATGAATATCAGTAGTATGCATACCCATATGAGCAAGAGGTAGATCAATTTGATTACCTTCCAAACTATGGATTTGATGAAGAGAAGGGTTAGGCAAATTTTGGAGACTATTATACATTTGGTGATGTTGACATGTAGATGAAGATCCTTAAGATGGAAGAAATCATGGTGAAATTTAGGGTTACATATCAACTAAAGCCATTTGGGATCGGCTCCATATCACTTTTTCCATGGGTTGGCCCTATGTCATTCCACTTTAGTCTCGCAAAAGAAGCTTGCTTTCATAGTTGAGATGCTACCATAGCTTGAAGCATGGATCGAGGAGGTCAAGGCATATGAATCCAATGTTGGTCCATCTTGTCAATGGGATACACCTACATTTCCATTTCACAACCCTCTCCCCATTCCACAACCATTTCCATCTCAACCTGAGCCCCAATTTCCAAAATTTTCATCTGTTGCCCCCTTTGTGGAATCTACTTCCCAATCTTCTACTCTTCCACCTCACCTCAATTTCTCTACCATTTTCTCTTTCAAAGAAACCAAATCCTCCAAAAATTAAGAACTGTACTCTCCTCTCCCACCACCAACAAATCAAAAATAAGTGAAACCCCATCCACCACTCCTCTTGTAGTCCCGAACCCATGTCGGGAAGATTCCCTTAAAACCATTCAATAGGAATAACAAGGAGAAGAGCCCAAAAATAACAAATAATCTTAAACTTGAGAATCGGGATCTAAGATTCGGGATTGATAAAATTCCCTTGATGGTTAATCCTACAGAGGAGGTTAGGTCCAACCACAAGTGGTGCGGGAAGACTTTGCAGCGGAAACAAATAAAAGCAATATGTTTGTTCCAAATTTAGTGCCCATATTGACACTATCTTTCTAGGACTTGTTGATCCATCACACCTAAAAATTAAGGAGAAGATGAAGAGGCAGCTCCAAATCCATAACAAGAGGATCATGTGCAAGTAAAAGAATAAAATCTCTCAAGTTTGTAAGATGTTTCATGGAATGTGGTGATCCTCATTGCCATGTATGCCTAGAGATTGTTGCACTATTAGAAGGTTGCATTGATCCACCAAGAACATATTCGAATTCTACAACCATTCATGAGGAGCTTCATGCCATGGAGGTGGAAGAATTAGATTCCAAATCCTTGTATGAAGAGGAGATCATCGAATCTTCTTGCTTTCTTTTGATGGTGAAATATAATATCTTTCTTCCACTTCATTCTTACGGGAATATGATTTTTTAGAGGATTTGATCTCTTAAGCTTCATTCCTAAGGAGGATGAGGAAGATGATGATAACAAGGCCAAATCATTTATCATGGAAAAGGTAGTTTTAGAGGATGCAACATTTTTGTAGAGGCGTAGAAGCACTCAAATCATCTTGCAAGTGACCTCCTTCCAAAAATTCTACAGGATGATCCCACTTATGGGATTGAGCTTCAAAGAGATGGGTAGATCATGAGGATCATTCTATTGGTTCCCAAGGATGAATTTCCAATCAAATATTTGGCTAGCTTGGGGCCAAAAATAGATTTTTCACTTTAGTCATGCTTACCACGAGCATGAAGAAGGTCTTCAATGCACCAAAGATTAGCTACAACACCTCCAACCAAATGTATAACTAAAGGAGGTATTCATTTTTTTATTGATACTATGGGTGGAAGGGTGGAAAATAATTTTCCACTCTTATTACATGCCATGTCTATTGCAAAATTAATTTCATGGCCACTTTTTGTAAAGAAGGGAAGTTATTTCTCCCCGCCCTTTGTTGCAAATGTTTTTTAATCTTTTCCTTGTTTTTGGTTAGAATAGGATAGGTAGGTTTGTTTCCACCAAGAAGTTATTATGCACACTCTACATGATCCACTTAGGGTTTGTATTATTTTTCCTTAATAAATAGTTTTGAATTCGTTATTTCTCTTGTAAACTTCATTTCGAAGAGGCATGTCGATGAGGAAAAATCAAGTTCTAAGAACAATTCCATCCTCTCCTAATCAGCTTGCGCTTCCTAAACTTCTGCATATTTATCGCTTACCAAGATATTAGTAGTTGGTTAGGATTCACACAGAAAGAAATTAGATTTTGAAGTGATTTTAGATACCTCATTCATCCTTAACTCCATCAAATTAGATTGTGTATAGGAAATGTAAAGAGAATTCCAAATTCAAAACAATTTTCCGCTCGATCTTAACTTCAAGCTCTTATTATAAAAGTTGGACAAATGAGCATAGTAGAAAGAAAATTCTACGTTCAAGCAACATTGTTTCAATGCCTTAGGGACAAAATTTCATATATTAAGACCAGTTTACATGTGTATCAAGCTGAATCCCTTCTCAATGGATGCTTCAGAAACTGGTCACACATTTAATAGGCAGATTTCCCCAAGAGCTCACCACATTCTTATCTATTTTTACCCTTAGGTAAAATAGACAACTTAGGAGGATGCGTTTGAACATTAGATAGGGATTCATGGAAAAATATGGAATGATTCAGGTGATTTTTCAATTTTGGGAAGCACTGCAAGTGATTTCAAGAAATTTTGGAGGTTTTAGGGCTAGTTCATTAGAGGAGGAGTCTGGGCTTAAAGGAACATGCACCATGAATGAGGACATGGGATTTAAATAAAGATTCTAGGAGCCACGTTAGGAATTAAAATTCCAACAAAATTCCTATGGAATTCATTTTTCATTCCCTACATGGTGGAAAAGATGAGACATCTTGAGACATCGTACACTTCCCGAGGTAGCTCATTCTTCTAGCTCACAACTAGAAACCTGAGAAATAAAGGGCCATTTGGAGTTTTTAAATTCAAAATTGAGTCTTGATAACATAACCATTGGATTAATTGTGTTTTTTTCATGTTGAATCATATAAATTTTCATCCCAAAACTCATCCGGGAGCTCAAGATATCACCTTCGCAAGATGGCCCTAGGAGGTTAGATGACCCAGGGCTTGGATGGCCCAAGGGTTAGAAAACCTAGGGTTTGGATGGGTGTTGGAAAGCCAAATAATAAAGGTTAGACATTGTAAGGATAGGATGTTGGATGGGTATCTAGGTTAGATGGCCTGACAGCTTATACTTGACAGGAGCTGGACAAGTACCCCGGTGTTAGAGGGCTTGGTGGTTATACAGATAGATGATAGATGCCCATCCAACCCAGGTTGGATGGCACAAAAAGAAAGGACCCAATATAGTTGGATAGCCAACCAACCCAAATGGCTTGACGGCTCACAAATCATAAGCCAAGAAAAGGTAGGTGGGTTAATGATAGCTTAACAACCAACATTAATGCGGTATGGCACCCATGTCTTTTATGATAAAATATACCCTTGGGAAGTGATTTTTATGGAGAACCATACCTATTTAATGATTTTAGGTGAGAAAATTTCCTATATAATGTAATTTACCACCTTATTTTTTGAGAGACATTCTCGGAGCTGGGGAAACTCTTGCAAAATTGTTTCTCAACTCCAATGAGTCAGAAACCTTCTCCTTCACCTTGTAAGTGTATTTATGCATCTGTGCATCAAATTTAAATTTTTTTTTGCATTTTTTGAAGTGATTAAAATCATGTTTTGTTGTGTTTCTTCAACCCTTTATAATTTCTATTGTATTTATTTTTCCTCTCTATTTGATGTTGCATTCTATGTATGTTTCTTCACTTATAGGTGCAAGATGTTATGTTTCATGGAGAGTTGGTGGCGATTAGGATCTAGGTCTATGTCATATTTGTCTGGTCTCTCTCAACTCAAGTTTCCCTCTTCTTTCTACCTCAAAAAATATCTTGCCCCTTTTCTTCGATCTATCACCACCCTTAGTGTAGGATTTCCCTTTTATGCACTTTCTCTCTCCTTTTCTCCTTGGAAGTTTTAGGGTAGGTTTAGATAGGTGTCTTTTCTACATTATTAGTAATTTATCAATAGGATTAGGAAGAGGAAGTCAGCCTTCTATGGAGGCTAATCTCAAGTTTGTAAGTTCCACAGCTTGAGGTATAACCCCATGTTATATAGATTACACTGATGGCCCATGCACACACACTTGAGTTATAAGGGGTTCTGTAATTTTGCAGTAATAGGTACCTTTGAAAGAAATGACTTTGAGGCATGAAATTGAAAGGTTTAATTTTTTGGAACTCTAAAATAGGTCAAAGGGAATGTAAATGTATCTAGTATCCACCTAGCTAGGGATGGACATAGGCCCCATTAAGGGATATAGGTACTACAAAATTATTTTCAACTATGTGTCCAAAACCCCACCCAAAAATAAGGCTCTAACCTCTAAAGTACAAATTTGAGATTTTAGTTGTATGAAAAGTTTAAAAATAATATAAAGGAAACCACTTGTAGGATAATATAAAATTTTAATAAATTAGGTTAAGAAATTCAAAACTAAAATTACCAAAAAGTAATTTAATCACAATATAAAACAATGCAATGAAACTAGCTCATGGGTCAAAAGAAAGGGTTTGCTCATAATGTTATTAAAATTCAAAACAAAAATACTTATAATCAATTTTAAATTGAGTTGGAACAAGTGAAAACTTCACATATAATTGAAATCATTCAAAATCAAAATAGAATATAACCATTCTTATTATGTAACTAACCAACAACATGATAATTGCAAATTATATTATAATTAGTCATAAGAAACTATACTTATAACAATGTTGTAATCTATTAGGAATAACTAGGTCTAATATTATTGTTATAGAAAATTAGAAACAACCATATATTATAAGTGTGTTAATAAGTAAAACATATTATTTGAGATAAAAACAAATTTTTTGGTGTTGGGATGTATTTAGAAACCCTAATATGTTCATGATATGTAATTTTTCTCTTTTTTCCTGGCCTTGACTATGCCTAGAGTTTTTACACAAAAACTTGCATATTTTATGATTCCACTAGTGAAAAATATTGAAATTTTTCATGTAGGTTTGTTTTTATGTACTCTAACTATTTTTTTAGGTTTTTCAGAATTTTAGTGTCCAAACAAGTACCATTACTTGATAAATGTGTATGCCAAGGTAAAAAGGAGGCTTAATTGAGACTTAGGTTTGAGAAATTTTTGTGTTCTTTTGATCTTGCAAGGAAATTAAATTATGAAATTGTTGTACTAATATGGGAAGGTGGATTTTATTCATTTTAACTGATATAAATCATTGGGAAGGTTCTTAAATGCTTGATCTAGTCTAATTCCTCCAAACTATTATTTAGGCCTAATAGCCCTATTACTAGCTTGATTCCCATTTAGTCTTCATAAATTTGTGGATATATTAAATTTGTATTTATTTGCGAGTATGAGATTAGGTGACTGTCATTAAAGCATTGAGAGAAAGTGATTTGATGTCAATCCCTTGAATAACTTGTTGACATGTTGTTGTATATGTGTTATCATTGATGAAAAACCTCATTAATGACAAAGTGGATGATGGATTAGGGTCGAGCATGTTGAGGATGATGATGACATGATGATTTAGATGTGTTCATGATGATATCAGGTGTTTCAGTGAGGATTACTTGTTCTTACAAGCCTATTCAGGTGATCTAGCTAGCCTAGGTGATAATGCATGGTGGTATGAGCTTATTGGTGACTTGTGAAGCATGTTTGCATGATGTAGAGCATATTTTTGGAGTCTTTGGGAACTCACATGAATTTCAGTGGTGTAAATACAGGTCGGTGACCATATCAGTGCTCATTCGATCGATTATGGTTGTTAGATTGCATGAGGATGAGTTATGGAGCTATATGATCCCATGGATGTATGTATTCAGTTGTATTATTATGTATAAGGTATTTTAATACTATTTAGAGAGTTTTCATGATGAATTATGAGGTTGTTTCAGCTGACCCTAGCTTCTACAAAGGCAAAAACCTAAGGGGTAGCTATAAAAAGAGATATTATGGAGAGAATTTTATGATAAGATGATGATTTGAGATGATGAACATGGGTTTCCTTGAGTTGTGATAAAAATTTGGAGTCATTATCTAATTATAATTTCAAGTTATGATGTTTTTGTTGAAATAGGGTCAAGAAGAAGGGCATTTCATGCTTGAATTGCAACTTTTGATGCACACTCTGAATTGTGTGATTTTCATGGGAGATTGTGGATTTTAGGGACGTTTCTAAATTGAGTCTATAATGTTTCACAAAAATAAGGATGTCATTTCATATTCATGGTTTTATGAATGAATGTTAAGAAGGTAAACAACTCTTTATGGGTTTGAAACCCTAGCTTGAAAGATGTTTGAGAGATTTGTTTCCTAAGTGTCTAGTTTTTATTTATAGTATTTTTATGATGATGGGTTGTTGTATATGAATCCTCCATATTTCCATAAGGTTATGGTAGAGGTTGTGGTGAACAGTGGACCCGACTCAAACATGTCAATTTCTGAAGAAGTCCAGTTTAGAATAAGGTTGTCCATAGGAGTTGAAAACTAAATGACCATTGTGGGATTTATGTGATATTTTATTGAAGTAAAAATAGTTTTTAGGTCTTGGTGATGAATTTTAATGGTTAAGTATGCTTCATTTAGGCTAACAGGTCAAAAGGTAGTTTTGGCGGCTAGAAGTAGTCTTCAAGAAACTTGACATTATAGAAGCTTTAGGATAAGTTAGAGGTGATTCAAGTTGTCTTATAAATATAATTCAGATATAGTTCCAGTGATATAATTTTTTTCTCATGATGATGATTTGTATATGGTTTCCAGGTCAGTTTGTGGAAAATAATATTTTTGGCTTTCCAGGAAAGAACTATTTTTGTTGAAATATTGAGTTGGTTGGAGCATGAGATGGATTAGGTGATGATTTATATCACCTAGAATGTTAATAAGGATTAATTTTGCATCCAATGAATCCATTTTGAGGTCTTGAAAGTTTCAGGAATGGTTTTAACTAGTTACATTTTAGAAATTGATTTTAAGGCATCTTGATTTGGTGAAGGAAAACGTTGATGTAGTCTACACCTGAGCTTGTTTTAAGAGTTATAACTTTCTTATAACTGTTATAAATGTTATTCCATTTCCATATAGTGGTCTAATGTCAGATTTTATGTGTTATTTAATGATCTTGAAGCTAAAAGGTGAAGACATGGTGCTGGAAATAGTTATTTTGTGAAGGCTATTAGCCATTGGGCCCATTAAATGAAATAATTTGATTGGTTCTTGATAATTGTGACCATTTATGATGTTTAAATGTTATTTTAAACATATTTGGTGATTTTTAGATCATTACTAAAAATATTTTTGGATTTAAGAGATTTTTCTTATTCCAATGATGGGGATTTGAGGAGTTTTGTGCATGAATGAAGGGTTTTGGCTAGGATGACCTATATAGGTGACTTATAGTTGTTATTAAAAGTATATAGGATTTTTTTAAGATGAATTGGTCTATAAAAATGATTTAAAATGTTTTATTTTTAATTTTATTGAATCAAGAAGGAGCTTATAAAAGCATAGTTTTGGGTGATTTTGTGAGCTAGTTGTGTGTGTGCAAGAAGTGTGACCTAAGTGTGAGAGTTTTTCAGGTGTGTGAGAATTAATTTATATTTGATAAAGTGTGTGAAATTTTTAATAAATATGGCAATCATGTGTGCAAGATTTTGAAGCTTTAAGAAGTGAAGAAAGAGCTAGTTTGTGAGAGATTGAAGACCTAGGGTTTAAAGGTGTTGTGAGCTAAATTTTTGATCTATATCAGTTGTGGAAGAAAAAATACATCATATATATTCTTAATAAGGTGGTTTATTGGGTTCTTGATCATCTTGGGGGTTTTAGCTTCCTTGTGGAGTTGGTGCTTCACAAAATTAGGGGTTGGTGCTCCTTGTATGGTTGTAGCTCTACTAAATTAGGGATTAGTGCCTCACTAAATTTGAAACATATAAATATAAATATTTTGTTTTAGTGGGTTTACTTCCCCTTGAGGTTTTCCCACTTATATCTTGTGTCTTGTGTTGTCTCTCTTGTTCATTGTTCATTGCATATATGATATTTGATGGTTGCACACATTAATGGATGGTTAAGAGATCTTTTTTTGAATAAGAAAATCTGAAACATGATTTAATTTTAAAATTACCGATTCACCCCCTTAGTCCATTTTACTTCCAACGTAATCGACAAATTTGTTTGTAGCCTAATAGGCCTAGTTAGGGAAAAACTCAAGTTTGGCATATAAATGGTTCTAAATCCTTAAGTATATGACTACTTTACATTAAGTATGATTTTAATAATCCTCAAAATCCTTGATAAATATTATTTTTATCCTAAGCCCCAAAACCTAATCTAAAATCAAAGAAAAGTCTATTTTTTTATGTAATGTCTTGTGGTATAAAGAGGAAATTTTACAAAAAAGAGTTTTATTATTTGTCAAGTGAGATTTCATGATCTTGAATAGGGCTATGAGAGTGGTTGAATGCTAAGAAGGAACAAGGTGGTGCATTTTTCTACATTTACTCATACAATAAATTTTTATTGTCTCGAGAAGAGATTTATTTGTGAGAATTTTCAAAGATCCCTAATCAAGTTTTATATCACATACCATTATAATTACAATGTTACATCGTTTAGGTATTAAAACATTTCCTAAAAAAACTCAAATAAGAACCACTTCATAATGTTCTCTCAAATAAAATTAAATAATTATATATTAGACAAGTACATGTATGGACCAACTCTTTTACATACTTTTACATAAGAAGCCTTCTTAAATGATAATAATTTGTGGAATTAATTAATGAAAACAATTTTGAATCAAAATAATAATACAAAGTTACAAACTTTCCAACCGTATTATCACAATAAATTTTAACTTTACATTACAAAGGACCAAAATATTGATAACGATTTTCTTTTTTACTCCCCAAAAGGAAGAAATCAAATATGTCTTGTTGACATTTAAGATAGAAGTTAAAACTTAAGTTGTCTTGTCAAATAAATGTCAAATATTCTAATCTCATGCAAAAATTTAAAAAAATGATTTTAAATTTTAAAAATTAAGTGACTTGATACATCCTTTATTGGCAATTCACGTCACCATTAATTTGTGTCATTTGGCAGCTATCTCCCATGGGTGACATTTTTCTATCAACAATTTTCTTTAAAAGTTGTTTGTCTATGGACTAGTCACTGTAGCTTGTCATTATTTCCTTTTATGTTTGATCAATTCAAATATTTTCTTCCAATGTTATAATGGTGTTTGTTTCTACCAATAAATGATACAATTTTTTTAAATTCATCCATGGGAGCTTTAATTCGGTAGGAAGGAAATGAATATTTTTCATATAAATTATTGGAACTACCAAGTCAAGACAAATTTGAGTGGAATGAACCATCTCTGATGGTGGTAAGATTAATATTTAGGCTCAAATTAGGGCATATATCCCAAGTTTTTTATGTGTATCAAGATCTTCTTTAGAATTTCATTCCCGCAAAGCACGATTTCCTTAAAAGGCTTAGGTCTATATGGTCGATAACTATCCATTTTTTATTTCCACCCCATGCCTCCGAACCCATCCCTTACATTGCCCCTTTGAGTTGGAATCTGATTTTTATGTACCTAATAATAATTTTGAATATCCATAATGAAGGAAATGGAATGTGTATGGCCATGCCTAAATGTAATAAAACTAGAAGGATGAAAAATGAGCAGTGTTATGGCACAAACACTACAGTTACTTTTTATCTCTTAGCCTCCCTCCTAGAATCTTAGTTCACGTAAAATTCAAGGATTCTTGCTAGCAACACAGAGGCCCTTTATAATTTTTAGATACATTGTATTATATTTCATTCAAATTTTTTTATCTCAGTAAGGGATATGGGCCCAAATAGAACCCTAATTATTAATCTATTACCAATTAACTGATTTCATGAAGCTTATAAAGAATTGAGTTAAGACTATTTCTTGTTTTATATTATTTTTGTGTGGTTTAATTGAGATAAAAGGTGTATTTTTGAATTTGTGGGTTTTAAATTATTAACATGACTTATTGTTATTTTTAAACCTCTCTTTCAATAGATTTATCAATCAACTCCCTTTGTATAATATTAATCTCCCTTCCTAGGCTCTTTATATACTTCTTCCTTTATAAAGCATCCACACACTAATATGCTCTGATTTATACTATAATTCCACAACTTAAGGATTGTCTTAGTAAGTATCTCTTCTACTTCTCGGATAAAAATGGTCTTCAAGATCTTTCATGAACTCATATCCCTTCCACGACCTCTAAGATTCAGTTATTCTTGTACTAATCTCATTAGACAATATGCCTACCTTATAGAGTCTCTCTATTTATCTCACTTTTTCTTCTTGTATTTGCATATCCTATTCTAGCATTCACAATATCTCTCTAAGGATCATCACTTCTCAATTCAAGATCTTATTTTAGACCTTTATGGCTGATATGCACTCCATACACTTACCTTCCCTATTTAATTTCTCTTGACCTTATGCTTTATAGTTTCCTTTACCCTGTTTTATCCTACTCAAGACCAGTTTTCAAGTTTTCCATCCAAAAATGTATATTCAAAATTTTAAACTTGTCTAGAATACTTCATGGGATTTTCAAGTTGAAAATTTCTTGAGTCATGTGAGAGTCTAATTGTAATTATTATCTAGATATTGTATTAATCCTCAACCACCTATTAGTTATGATAAAGCATATGCAACGTTGGAGAGAGGATAAATTTGGCATGTTTGGTGAGAAAATATTAGGATCTTGACAACAAAAGACATTTGTTAGTATGGATAGAGCTTGACCATCTATGAAGAAGCTTAGGAATATGATAAAAACAGAGAAAAAGGAGAAAATCAAGTGAGAGATAGAGAGGCATGGGTGAAGAAGAAGTGGAATGCAAGGATCTTCAAGGAAAAGAATGTATGTTTGTAAGAAATTATGAGGAAATAAATTTGTTTTGAAACACTTTCAGGGTATTATCCATGTTTGAATGTCTATTTATTTTGTGTGGTTGTGGCTACTTCTTGATCTTGCATTGGTGAATGTTGGAATGAGAGAGAAAATCCTACAATTTTGTCCCAAGCATAAGTTCATGAATTCTTAGTAGTTAAAAGAACATTTTTAGTCTTAATATATTTATATTTGAGTAATTGAATTATTTACATTATTTTTTTGCATGCATTAGTTGTTTTTCATGAATACACAATCATGTGCTGGGAATTTTTAACCACAATTTTATAAAAATAATAGTCCTGGGAAAATTGTACATAATAAACCTTATAATTCTAATAAAAAAATTGAATCATGGAAAAAAAAAATTTATATTTATAATAACCTCATGAAACCCCAATTTGATTAAGTTAAGAATTTTTTTGCTTGTAGTCTACATTAGTCTCTGCCAGGATTTAGTTCACTAAAATTTCTCTAAAACCTAAAACAACCATCCAAAAATACTTAAAATTGGTAGTTAGCTGGAAATAAACCTCCTTCACATGATTGAAGTGGTTTTAAGTCTTTAGGACCTCCAAAATTTGATATGTAAGGGGACCGCATTTTTCATCATGTTTGATTAGGCCTAAATTAGGGCTTTGGAATACTAATAATGCCATACATTGAAAATGATACATCAAATATTCATAAAACTTAGTGGGTATGTGTATATTATATGATGGTGTCCTAAAGCAGAGAAAATCAATTAGAATTAATAAGGATATCTATAATTAGATATATATTTTATTTTGTTTCTACAAACCTATCACCCTAGGAGTTTTTCCATGGAATTTGATAAAAGAATATGAGTAGAGACAAGCAGAACTTTTGGGTTGTGTTAATCCACTTTGATAACACTATAAGACACATTATAAAGTGATTTGAGTGTCTGGTTAGGTACCAATCTCTCTAAAATTAGTTTAAGGCTTGTAGCCTCTAGTAGTCTCATATAACCAAAAGAGAAGTTTGAATGTCAAAGAGTGTTTGTAACCTATTTAAGATTTTAATTCATCTTGAATATGATATTAGTATCCCTGAGAAATATCATGAATGATCAAATTAAACTCAGGTCCTTAAGGAGCTTATGGTTCTAGTAAGAGAATAAATATTGTTATTGATATAAGTAGATAATTCAAGATAAGAAAGCATTGTAATTTGTTTATCAGTTGTTCAGTCTAACAAATAAGTGTTTGAGTATCCATTCAAAGTGTTGAATTATTAGATTTTCTAATAGTCCTTCCATCTCAAGTCAATATATTTCCTAGTTGTAAGAGTCTGAGGTTGAGATAGTAAGTCATACATCAATCATCCATGAGGGAAAGAGACAAATCTCCATCAAAATGAAATAACCATGCAAATTCTAAAAAAATGAAAGAGAAAAATCTCCATCTTCATTGATCTAATATATTTTACAAAATTGGCACCTCTAAAAATAAAGTGAGTACAATTGATAAGAAGAAAATAAAAAGATGAGAAGATAATAAGATAAGAAGATGATCCCTACTTAGCACTTCTGCACAGCTGATAAGCTTGGTTGATCTAGTTGACATCTATTATGGGAGGCACACAAATTTTCCTCGCAATCTCCATCCTAGAAGTGAATTCACCGATCATTATCTTCAAAAATTCATTTATTACTCGAGATCTCTATCCTTTTGGAGGCATCCAAAATTATCTGATGTGCCACAATGTTCCCTCCTTGTGATTTGATTTTTGTAAGAATTTTTACATTGTTTGTTGAAGGATATTGGATAACTGAGCTACTAAGAATACATTCATGGATTGGTAATGCTAAATCAATTTAGGCAATCCAACTTCATCCAAAAGCTAAGTTATTTTATTTTAGAATGCATCTAATTTTGTAATAGTTATTAAAATAGTGATTATAATAGATGGAATGTGGTTTGAACATATCATTTAAATTTCTTAAATTAACATCTATTTGATCAATTAAATTACAACTTACCATTTTTTTTTCATTTTAACTTTCTATATCACAAGGAAATAAAATAAATAATTTCAATGTCAATAGTCCTCAACCAAGAAATCTATAGAAGAAAATGATATGAGGACAAATAACTTCACCTCGCATAAGTTAATTAAAACCACTTGCATTCATTGATCAAAATTTCACCTCCTTTTTTTCAAAATGGGAGTACATATATTTATACAAAATGAGGGACTCATTCCACCACCATTTCCAAACTATGATTGTTAAAGATCAAGGGAATATCCTTAGACAATTGGTCCTTATGAAAAATATCATAACTAATTTCTATTAGGAAGATTACAATGGAATCATGACTTAGTATGTAATATATAATATTCATAAAGAACTAATCCTCATCATTGTTTAGTTGGGACCTATTTGGGGTGGAGATGGTTTTTCTATCTCAAATACTTGACCTGATTGAGTGGTCCCAACTATTGATGCTACCAAAGTGAGAGAATCCATGCTTTTTGTAATCCTTCTCAATATATGTAAGGTTAATGAAAACTACCTAAAAATTTTGTATCCTTATCTAATAGTATATCTTGAGAGGTTACCGATGTTCAAAAAATTTCTTGAATATTGGAAAAAAATTAATCTTTTCTTTCGTGGTAGATACCAACTCAATGACTTGGGAAGCACTAGTCTTATTTTCCTTATAAATGTTTTCACTAAAATGGGTCAAGAGTTTTCTTAGATGTTCTAAAAATTATTCTACTACTATGGCCTCTTAGTTCTCTATCAAAACCATGGAAAATATTTCCTCCACAAATATCTAGCTTCTCTCTGACAATAATGGCATTGATTTGTGTGTATAACATGTCTAATTTCTTGATCGAGTCTCGTAGAGCACCTTTTGTGTATTCAATGTCTGCATAACACAAAAAAACATCTTCTAACGTAATAAATATGAGATCCTTGTAAATTGTGAACTCAATAATCTTTTAAGAAAAGTAATTCAAACCTAAACTAACACTAAGTAGTTTATAGCTAAGCTAACAAATTCATCAATTAACCATAAAGATCAAATCTTAATAGAATGCAAAAGGAAATTTAAATGAAATTAATCATCTAAACTACAAGCATAATTACTATGGTTAATTGATTACTAAATAAATTAAACCTATGTAGATCAAAAGCAATCAAAATGTGTGTTGTTTTTGCTTCATTGAAGGTGAAAGGACCTCTCTAACAATGGCTACAAGGCCATATTAGATATTACTTTACTAACTAGCTTAAATAAATGGATGAAAATGGGGATGCATGTTATTCCAAAAATGGAGTAAGGCTCATAGGTTTTATATGATTAATTTTATTCAAAACATGGTGTTAGGTGTGAAGGTAGGAGCTTGGTCCTTTTTATAGGCTTTCCATTTCAAAAGGCTTACAACTTGGTGCATGTGGGACTAATGAATAAAGCATAAAGTAACCTTAGGTTAATTAACCATAGCTAGGTGAGTTATAAAGTGAGTTAATACTTTATGGGAGTTGAGGGTGCTTTAATTAATCCATTAGGATTAATTAGTAGGCTAGAATAAGCTTTTTAGCCTAATTGGAGGTGTTTAAAGACAAATTTGATAATATTGGAAGCATTTGAAAGTGATATTTAACCAATAAAAGGGTTTATTGATTAAATGCTTGTTAAAAAGGTTTTAATTAGCTAATTTTTTATTCAAAGAGGATTATAACTAACAAAGTGTCATTGATTGGCATCTGAAATGTAATAGAAGCTAGTGAATTAATGAAGTGTCGTTAATTGACCAAATTAGAAGGAAGCATTAGTTAATTAGAGGAAATCACTAATTATAATGGAAATGGTGAAATAGAGGATAGTGAGTACCACTTTAGCATTAAAATTGTAGAATTAGATTTTAGGTGTCTACATTTGCCCCTCTTTGGGGTGGCATAAGTGACGTCACTGCAAAGAAAGTAGACAAGTATAAAAAAACAATTTTTTAAAGAAAATTAGTAGAATGGAGGATGCCCCCTCGAGTGTCAATGGGGTGATAGAATAATTCAATCAATGATCGAAACATGTAAGGAAATAGATAGAATATTCCAGATGGAAGAAACCTTGAATAGTAATGAGAATTGATAGATGAAAGTGGGAATAGATTTTTACATCCATCTCGTTTAATCAACACCTTTGTTTCATCACTTTTCTTAAATGATCAACATCTTTTTTTATTAGAGGTAAAAGTTAGGGTTGAGGGGACCCTACCCCATTACAAAGAGTTATCATTTACTTACATATTGGCCAAAGTATTTATCTTCAAGGGCCATTCATGATCCACAATATCAAAAACAAAAAACTAGTATAAGATATCCATTATATATGATATACATTATATAGCAGTCCCAAGGGAAATACTAACAACAAAAAATTAACAAGTAGTAGATTCTAAACCAAAACATTTCATTTCTCTTTAACCAACTCGTCCACCATCTCCATGCATCCATTCCATTCTTTGACCAAGGTTGTGATGGTCTCCTTCTAGTATTTGTAGTTGGGTTCTTTGATCACCACCTTCGGGCCTGTGCCATCCAACTCTTTTTCTTTAGCCAATTCCATTGATTGTATCATCTCTACCAATAGTTTGAGATGGAAGATAGTACTCTTTACATTAAGAACATGGGCATCTCTGATTTGCATGATGATTCCTTTCATTTTCAGCATCTCTTTCTCCATTTCCATTCTATTGGCATTTACATTTTTGAAATTTTCACTGAGGATGATGGTAGACATTTTATCAACTTTTTCTTACAGCTCCTTAATATCCATGGTGAGAAAACTGATTTTGTGCTCTGTTGATGTCATTGTTCAATTTGTAGTTCTCAAAATCTCTCATGAAGGCATGAGTTTTGACAACAGTTTCCTGGGCCGAGAAAAGCTCCATCTGGGCCATTTTCAGATTGTGAAGATAGTGGATAGCTTCCTCAGTATTCTTGGAAGACTCATGTTCTTTTAAGCTCTCAACATCCTCACTGCTCACATCTTCCCCTTCCACTTTCTCTTGAGAGGATTCCTTCTGTGAAGGGGTTTCACCAGGGCCTTCATCAGAAACATAAGTGATATTATCCTCCTCAGCCTAACCCAAAAAAACTTTCCTGAACTGAGACATGTCTCCCCCTTTACCCGTGCTAGATCTGGTATGTTTGGCCATTGGGTTCCCCTGACCAGTTTCATCACTGCTATCCTCCTTAGGTTCCTTACTCCCAGACCTTTTACCCAATGCAATGTTTGAAGGCGAGGCCCCAAATTTGTCATTTTTTCCCAACAGGGAGTGCTCAGCCAGATGATAGTTTTTATCAGACCCTGGTGTAAGGGGATAATGAAAGTTCCTTTCTTCACCAAAGTTATAGATTTTTCTAGAGAAGAGAATAAGTAGAAGGGAAATTTATACGTTTTGCATTGCGAATATGGTTTAACATTGGAAAATGGTAACCATATATGACTTTATATCTACCTTCCAAAGTGATATAAGACATGAGCAGTTTGGCAATTTCATCATATGGAGAGGGCAGCTTACACCTAGCATAGCCATTATGAAGAGAAATAGGTTCCCCTTTTCCTTGGAAAAAATAGTCAATCTCAAGACTGTAATCAGATTTGGGTTTAAAAATGCTTCTACCTTCAAGCGCAAGACCAGTCACCTTAGCAATAAGCTTGGGAGAAATAGTAAGGGAACAGTTTCCCACCTGGATTTTTCCCTCATTCCATGTTTTAGCAACCGCTTCACTCAGGCTTTCATCATAGCCCTCAAATTTTTGAAAAAAGACAAGCAATCCTACCTTCTCGAGGAGAACTTCGGCCTCCTTGAAATCTCTGGACACCTAGAAGGTTCCGTGCATACCAAGTCTCCTCCCATCCTTCTGTGTGTAGAAAATCTCTTGCAAATCAAAACAGCCTTAAAATCAGTGGTTTCAATTTTTAGCTTCTCCAAAACCAAAAAGGCCTCGACTACCCGTGTAAACAAAAGAATCCAACTCACACAAGTAAGATAAAATCATGAGAGGTTACTGGCACGAGTGGAGAGTTAGCAACATTATTAAAGGCTCCCTCCCTTTTCATGATTTCAATGAATTTTGCATTCATTCCAACAAGTTTCTCAACTATATGGAGACCCTTAGAGATAACCCCAAGATTAGCAACAAAATCAGCACCATTATTTCCTTCCCTATACACATGGTTAAAAGAAATATTCACAAAAGAATTTTAAAAAGATTTAGTTTTATAGATAAAGTCTTCAATAGATATGGAAGGATTGGAAGAACCCCTCATACAAGAAATAATGTACAATGAATCTCCTTCCACTTCCAGGAGATTGAAACCTTTTTCTTTGCAATCTTCACCCCCAAAATAGAGCAGCTACCTCCGCCACATTGTTAGATTGTTTTCCAAGGTCAAAGAAGTAAGCAAGAATAAATCGACCTAAAGAGTCTCTTATGACTCCTCCTCCCCCTACTTTCCCCGGGTTCCCTTTTGCTGCACCATCAAAGTTAAGTTTTAGAGAGCCTTCACAAGGAGGATTCCACTTAATCCCCACTCTAGGATTAGGACTATTAGATTGAGGAATCCCAGAGACATGCCAATTCTCTAAGAAATGTTGTTCATAATCAAAATTTCCAATTCTTTTTTCCGAGGATTGAGAAATTGTTTCTAACTACCTAAAAAGTTTTTTATTGACAGTTTGATAGGGATACTCTTGTCCTTGAAAATCCTTTTGTTTCTCTCCTTCCATATTTCCCACCAGATGGCTTAAGCTTATGATCCATAGATTTTTAATCCCTTGACTATGAAAAGGGCATACCCATTGGTTCCAAGCTTCCTTTATATCTTTGGGGATAACCCAATTAACCGAGAAGCCAGTCAAAATTGAGGAGAATAGTTGATGTGCATACATGCATTCCAGAAACATATGATTTACAGATTCCATTTTTCTTTTGCATAACACACATCTATTAACCCATTGGAAGCCTCTTTTTCCAGATTATCAACCGTGAGAATTTTGTTTCCAAAAGTGAGCCAACTGAACACATTTACCTTAGGATTAATATTCTTGTTCCAAATCTTCCCTGCCATTAAATCTTCTTCTCCAGTTTGACCCTCAAAGAAGAGGCCATAGGCTGATTTGATAGTAAAATTTCCACAAGGTTCCTTATCCCAGATGATTCTATCTTGGTCTTTGCTGTTATATGATACATAATTTTGTAAGAACTCATTGATCCCTCTCATTTGATCATTTAGATCCTGTCTATCCATTTCCAAAGTTTTCCATGTCTAAAAACTCTCTTCCATAGCCATGTAGTTGTTCACCTTTACTCCATATTTAGCTTCCATTAATGCAGAGATTTGTGGAAATTTATCTTGGAGGGTAAAATCCCCTGCCCATTTGTCTTTCCAAAAATCTATCTCATTGCCTCTTCCTATTTTCCATTTACTGCCCTTGTTCAGAATTTCTTTGGCCTAGTTAATGGCTTTCCAAATGCATGAGCCATTGAAAGTCACTTGTTTAAACATCCATATTTTGTCATTATTATCCTACCAATATTTTCTCTTAAGGATTCTGGCCCAAACTCCATTTTCCTTAGTTAGTCTCCACCCAATCTTGGCAAGTAGAGCTTTATTCATTTTGGACCAATCTCTGAGACCAAGTCCCCCAAGCTTCTTGGGTCTACACACTCTGCTCCATGCAACTAAAGGAATTCTATCCTTACTTTCTGTACCACTCCATAAAAACCTCTTTTGGATCTTTTCCAATCTTTCCCCAATTGTGACAGGAAGTTGGTATATTGACATGGCATACACAGGGAGGCTCTGGAGAGAGCTAATCAGAAGAGTAATTTTTCCAGCTTGGGATAAAAGATTAGCTTTCCAACCTGCTAATTTCCTTTCAAACCTTTCAATTAGAAAGTTCCACTCAGAACAAGAGGGTCTCCTATCTCCAAGAGGAATGCCTAAATATAAGGTGGGAAAGGGTTTGTAGGTACATTCAAAAATTTCAGCAATCTTCTTGCAGCGACTGTCCATAGTGTTCAGGAAAAAAAGAGAACTTTTTTGAAATTAATCAGCTATCCCGAGACATCCATATAATCATCTAGAATGCTTTTGAGTTTTCTAGCTTCCAGAACAGTAGCTTCCCCCACCACAAAAGTGTCATCAACAAAGTGTTGATGAGAAAATTTATCCATCTCAAGTGCCGGAGAAATCCCTTTGATGGAACCCTTTTCTGTTTCAACATTGAGTCTTCTACTGAGAGCTTCTGCCATTAAAATAAAGAGGAAAGGGGAGATGGGATCCCCTTGCCTTAAACCTTGTGTGCTAGGAAAGAACCCAATAGGACTGCCATTCATGAGAATAGAAAACCAAACATTGGAAATGCAAGCCTGAACCATTTGTCTCAAATCACTGTTAAAGCCAAACCTTTCAAGGATTTTGTCTAGAAAACTCCACGAAACCCGGTCATAAGCTTTTTCCATATCCAGTTTTAAGAATAAAGCCGACTTCTTACTAATTTTTGTCCATATGAATAGTCTCTTTGATAGTGATTATCCCATCCTGTATTTGTCTACCTATAACAAAGCCCCCTTGTTGTTCCGAAATGATGTTAGGCAGGATCATCTGAAGCCTGAGTGCCAAAATTTTCATACAAATTTTATAGGAGGTGTTACAAAGACTTATAGGTCTGAAGTCTTTTAGTTCTATAGCATTACTACACTTTGGAACCAGAGTCAAAAAGGTGCAATTCATATCCTTTAACATGACCTTCTTCTTGAAGAATTCCCTTACTACATCAAAAACCTCTTTTTTGATAATGTCCCAAAAAATTTGAAAGAAAAAGGCAAGAAAACCATCTGGTCCAGGAGCCTTGTCCGGCCGAGGAGTTTGACAGAAAATTCCACTTCCTCCATTGAAGGAATCTCTAAAAGCATGGCGTTATCTTCTGACCGATACTAACTTAGGGATACAATTAAGGAATACCTGTTCTTTCAAGAGATTATGATCCTGACTGTTTGAGAGTAAATTTTGAAAGAAAGAGATAGTCATTTTGTCAATATCTTCTTGTTCCTCAATCATGACACCTCCCTCCTTTCTGATTTTGTTGATTCTGTTAGAGCTTCTTCACTTTAAGGTGGATAAGTGGAAGAATCTAGTGTTTTTGTCTCCTTCCTTTAACCAAGTGATTCTAGATTTTTGCCTCCAGAAGATTTCCTCTTTACCCAGGATATTGTGGTAGTCCGCCAGAGAGATCTTTCCTTTACCTGGTCTACATGATCACTCTCAATAACCTGACTTTCAGTACTTCTTTGGATAAGCTGAAGTTCCTCTCTGATTTCCGCCTTCTTTTGGAAAATATTCCCAAAGCATTTTTTATTCCATTCTTTAAGGTGAACTTTTACATTCTGAAGTTTTTTAGAAAGTCTAAACATCATTGTTCCTTTAACCTTTAGTTTCCACCATTCTTTGATGAGATCATTCAACTCCTCATTTTGGAGCCACATCTTCTCAAAACGGAAGGGGGTTCTTCTTCAAGAAGGATTCTTGATTTGAAGGAGAATGGGGTGGTTATCCATTTTGAAAAGGGATAAGTCTTGGTTTAACCATTCCCATGCCCTGTCCAATCTGACTTGAATGTGTTGAGAGCTAGATCTTCTATTTGACCAAGTAAAGCTGCTACCTTTTAGATCTATGTCATGGAGTTGGGAAGAAGATATAAACATGTTAAAATCCTCCATGCCAACAGAGAACTCCTTAGAACCTCCTTTTTTTCTTATAAGTCCTTGGGGTATTGAAGTCCCCCATTACAATCCAGCCAGAGCCTTTGATAGAGTAATTGAAAGAAAGGAGATGGTGCCAAAGTTGTTTCCTTTCTTTGTGATGGGTAGGAGCATAAATATTTGAAATAACCCATATACTTCTATTTTCAAGATCTTTCATCATCATAGCCATATGATTATCTCTTTTAACCAACAGAGTACCCTCAAACTTATTCAGGTTCCAAACCACAGCTAAACCTCCGGAAGCTCCTTTCGAGCTCACAACAAAGGCTTTAGAATTCTTCCAACATAATTTACAAGAGGATAGGAAGGATTCTTCTTTCATTTTAGTTTCCTGCACAACAAGAAAATCAGTTTTCTGTCTTTCAATCATATCCTTCAGGATTCTCCACTTCACAGGACTATTCAGTCCTCTCCCATTCCAAGATATGCAGTTCATTTTCTTAGGTTGGGTTTATTTTTCCTAAAGACCTTCTGGTCCAAACACATCTGTTTCCCTGAATCTATCTCCTTTTGGGTTTTTTTTTCCTTGATTCCAATTTATTCAGGTCTACCCTGTTTGTTATTTATAGCTTCCACATTAATAGGGTTCTCTTCCTCCAGGAGAGGTGTTGAACATGAAGAATCCCCCTTTTTTCCTTTTGGTTCAATTTTATTTTTTCCTAGATATTAATTTTTCCCTAGAGGGGTTTTTTTAATCCAGAACTAGGGCCTTCTTTCTTCTCCTCAGTTCCTTGATTGGGGTCAAGAGATCCTCAATAGAGGGAAAAACCTCCATCCCTTTGAAGAAATTCATTTCCATATTCTGGTCCTTGGAAGCATCTAAATCTATTTTTCCTCTACCATTTCCATGCTCTTATTAACCTCCTTTTCCTTTACTGCCTTTGGGATTAGATCATTCTTGACAGATTCATTGCAAATCCCTTCTTTCAAGTTAAAATTACCAATGTCAATCTTCCTACCTTTCATAAGATCCATCAAATTTTCCTCCTCTTTTTCTTTTACCTTCGATTCTGACTTTGACAAAAATTTAGATTTCCTTCTGTTGGTTACCAGAGTGAAACCATCCTCATCCTTTTCCTTTGCTTCTTTTGAACTAGGGCTTTCTTCCACCGTATTTTCCTTTATGCGAAGAGGAGAGAAAACTTGGAATTGGAAAAAGCTTTCCTGTGATCCTCCGCACTTTACATAATGCCTTTCCCCTTTTCCTCATTACCCTCCTTAGTTGTGACCGAATAAACACTTTAGAAACTTTAAACTTACAACTCTGAGAGGAGTGGCCCCATCCATTGCATTTAGAGCATTTAGCTGGAGAGCTTTCCATTTCAATCCTTTGATCCCATATCCCAAGTTTTGATTTGAGTTTAATACTACTTGGGATTTCTCTATCCGCAATAGTGTAGATGTAAAAATGGGCACAAATAAGGCGGGACATTTGTCGGTGGCATTATCAATACTAACAAAGGTACCTAGCATATTAGCTATACCTTTCACAATATCCTCATGCCAGAATTCCAGAGGGAGGTTTGGAAGGCAGATCCAAACCAGGAATTGGTTCAGATTTTCTTTTCCGGATTGAAAGAGGGTTCCCATTTCCGTAAATACCAACCTGACTTTCCCCAAAACCAGGGACCTTCTTCCAAAGCCTTTTGCATATCTTCTTGAAGGTTAAAACGAAAAAGGAAAAAACCATTCGAAAGAGCACATACCTCTAGATGCCCTTTAGGGGACCACTTCAGTTTGGTCCATCTTCTGACTATGTCAATATTAGGCCTCCCTCCCATCAACTTTCCCACTAAAGCCTTATTCAAGTTTTTTGATGTAGAATGAAAAAGCTAGTCAGGAATTTCAAGAATGTAACTAGAGCTTTCTTTGGTTGCTTGAAGAAAAAACCTTTTGTTTTTCAGAGATGAATCATCATTTTTGACAACATTAGACCAAGTTTCTTTGGGTTTCAAATTGTATTCCTTTCACTGATAACTGAAACTTCTATTTCTCCTTCCTCCCGCATTGCATCCTGTTCCTCTGGTCTGGGCGGGATTTCCCTTCCATCACTTTCCCTCCCAAACAGTTTCAAAAATCTTCATGATCAACATCATTGGCCCTTATTAAAATATATGCATACAAAAAAAGTGTAAAATAACATTTAAAACTATAATATTAATAATTGTTCATTGCTACAAATTATTTAACTCCATGTAACATACATAATGCAATACAATACAAGAAAGTAAACAAGCTAACCTGATAGGGAAATAATTACAAACACACATACTCAAATAAACAATGTTCAAGACAATTGTACTAATGTTTTTGTTATCAAGCTTCAGTTCTGAATGTTTGTGTTTAATAAAAAAGGTTGAAAATGGTGCCCCAAGAAAGGATACATGCAAGGGGAATAACGGAGGACATAATTAGTCCCATGAAAAATCATTCATGTTCTACAAACAAATGCCAAGAAACTCATTGTGCCAAGATAGTACAGACATAGTAACTAGAATGAATTTTGTTAATAGAGGTAGATCAAAATAACCCATGAGTCGTTGTGCAAGAACAACCAAAAATCGAAGAAAGATGCTTTTGTAAGACAAATTTCAATGTTTGAGGACAATGCATTTGAGACACATTTCAGCTACGTGCATGCCTTTTACCAATTTTTTCAAAATTTTGAATTTTATCATTTTTTGGATTTTTGGTGATTTTTGAATTTTTAAATTTTCCAAGAAGAAATATGATTTGTAAGAATGAAAATTTCATGGGACATCAGTAAATAATACTTGGAAAGAAAAAATATGCCCTGTGTAGCGAAATGGTTGCTAGGAAGAAAAAAGCATGCCCTAACATAGTAAAAATAGATGAAAATAATTATTTGTTTAAAAATAACCATTATGACGAGTGCTAGAATAAATTGGATGAAATTTTTATGTTCTAGTGCATTAATGCACATTTTATCTTGGTCACGTAGGAGTTGAGGGGGAAACATACGCTTGAAGGGGCGCACTGGACTGGGGGAACATGCATGAAGAAGTTCATGTATGCGTGAAGAGGGGTGTGTAGGTGCAACACTAGACTTTGGTTCTCATTTTTTTGATGTTTTTGAACCATATTTGAATGTTTTTATGATTTTATATAAGTTTTATGGGATATCCAAGAAGGTGAAGATGTAAAGTTTCCCCAACATGAGATGGAAATATAGAAAGGAAACCTCTTCACATTGAAGAAGATAGGATCAAGGACAAGACAAATAGTTTCAACATGTGATGAACGTGAGTCAATGAAGAGCTAATAAGGAACAAGGATGCCCCTCACATGAGATGGGAAAGAAATGTTTAATAGAAAGAAGAAGAAGATTATTTTTGTGAAAGGGGAAAAAGGTGCCTACAAACATGGAAAAAATATATATTATACACATGGATGTTTTGAATGAAGTAGAAGAAAAATGAATTTATGAATGTAGCTTAGAAGTCTCATGATGAAAAAGTGATTAGCGAAAGTCACAAATTGTGAGACAAGATATGGATTAAAGTAAGAGTCTAAACAAGATCCAAAAAAAGACACTTGGTAACATACTAATCCTATTTTCTCATTGAGATCCAGTGTGTGCATGTGGAAATTTATTACCTCTTGGAGGGAAGGTTTGATAAACAACAAGTGAAGAAACCCTATCTAATTTGTAGGAATGATTTATTTTTAAAGTTAGTTTTCCGAATGGATTGTGAAAGGAGAGCAAGAAAATTTCTCCACTTCCATCTAGGCATCTATATCCCCGAAAAGATGCATTTGATTCTAATTGCAAAATTTCTCTACTTCCATCCAAGTGTCCATAACCCTAATAGAGATATTGGAAATACCCCAAGAGAGAGTTATATATCAATTTTCTTTTGCTTTTAGCTTTTTCCTTTTTGATTGATTTTTTTTCTTTAAAAATTTATTTTAGCTCTCTTTCTTTTTTGACAATGGGATAAGAACCACTGATGGATTAATGTAAGTATGTGGAAGTGATTTTGATGACAACATTGGCTAGTGTAAATAAATACGTCCAAAATTTCTTCACAACAAGTTTATTAGATGTAGATACGATAGGATCTCTATAAGGTCAGATCATTATTTAATTTACCAAGGTGAGGAAAGACCAAGGTCAAACGTATGCCATAAAGATAAATGTCAAAAATGTGTGTGAATAGACTAAGAAAAATATCATCGAAGGGATGAAAATGGTATATTCCTTGCAAAGTAATGAAAAGAAGAGGAGGAAATAACATCCATGTGTACATAATACCTGATTGCAATGTTTAATGTTTGTACCTTTGATTTTTAATATTTTCTCATTTTTTGTACTTTTTCTTTTGAAAAGGGACTAACAAGGTCACTTGGCATGATAAGATCCAACAAAAATATTAGTGATTTCCTTGATAAGGAAGAGTAGGCATGTTTTATTATCAAGATTCATATTATCCCTGATCTTGATGATCATGGTGAGATCATACTCAACAAATGACTGTGTGTCTTATCTTGAAACATAGATTTCATATATGGGGACTTCAATTCCCATCCATAGGTCTATGCACTTTGTGTCATACTTGATGGTTGCATTGGTGTGTATTTTTGAAATGCATTTGATTATGAACTTTATGATCATTTGAGTTATTGGAATATTTTTAGCTCTTGGAATTTTTTATCTTATCTTGATAAAGAAACCATTTGGGATTCTATAAGCTAATATGTGCCTTATCTGATCCAAAGAAATGGAAGAAGAAATTGAATGAATAGGATTGATGTGATAACTCACAATGGGCTTACCACAATCATTGATAGAAGAACAATGTGATGGATGCGAAGGATATCATCCAAGAATTGAAGAAGATGGACTACCATAAGTTTTCCCATAAACTTAAGATGAAAGGATACTAGGATGTATCCCATAAATTGAGTATGGTGAAGGGATGATAGGATGTGGCCAAAGTATTGAATATGAAAGGATAGTAGGATGTGCCCATAGTATAGATGATGAGGGGATACTAGGATTAGCCCCAAGATAGAATAAAATGGGTTACAAGAAGGTGATCCGCACATAGATGATAATAGACTAGCTGGTGGTGGCCCATATTTAGAAGATGCCGATGGGCTACCAAGAAGTGACTGTATGATGGAAAAGTGACAAGTGAGCATGTGAATCTACAAGTAAATTTTCCTTGCACCCGACCTCCCGAGGTCGTGCCGAGACAGTCGTGGGGATTGAATATGCGTGGGATGCAGAAAAACTAGTTAGGAAATCTAATGTCTTCGACGCGCACTAGTGGAAATTGTGAATCTAAGGAAAAGAAGGCCCTCCTAACCTGAACTGGTGTGATAGATCGATCAGCAAGGATGACTTCTCGAAGGCTCCAATCAATATCGAGCTCTAGTGTGATTTGGTCTATGGGTTGTGGAATACGTGGAAAATGACCTGAGATAGTTTTGTGTATGTCTCCAGATAAGGTCATAGGGTGGATGGTAAATATAATTGACTCTATGGGTGATTCTCTAGCCTAGTCCAAAACTCCTTAGCTTTGTTAGCTGCTATGTCTAACAAGGATAACTGTTTGATGATGATAGGTGGAAGTGGAGTAGATCTGAATACTAATGTACGTAGCCCAAAGATCTATGTCGATTCACCTCTGGACTCGTTGGGCTGTGGGATTTGTGGGTCACAACCATAGATTCATGTTTGTTGTGGTCTTACTATGGCCATGTGTGGATTCAGTCCCTGATCCCTAGTATCCAATAGTCATATGCTTTCTTAGCCTCTATATTTAGAATTAATAGTTGTGTGATCTTTTCAGAGTATCTCACAGGCGTTCGTGCAACCTGAATTCTTAAGCTGGTATCTATATCTGTGAGAGTGTCTCCTGTGTCTGGCTGTGGGACCAAAGGATCACAACCGAATGTTTTCTCTCTTTCAAACCCTTCCACAGTCATGCGATATGTATCTAGGGTAATCTATAGTTTGGTTGATTTGACCAAAACGTGTGCGCTTGGTCGTCTTCTATGTTTAACCCGCTTAACTGGAGGCTGATCTGTTGTAAGTTTTCCATTGTTTGGAAGATTTGGATCCTAAGATTCTGATCTATATCAGTTATTGTTGTGATGAGATTGGGTTGGGGCATGATTGGCTTGAATACGTATTCCCTGGGCTCTCTAGGGCCCATGATTGTCATACAAAAGCAACAATGTAAACTAAATGCAAGAAAAGTAAAATTAACTATGTGAAATATATCTATAACATATATAACTTCTATATTTTTGTATTTTTCTGATGAATTTATATGAATGAAATTGAAGGAGAAACTATTTTAATATATCTAGAAATTGAAAACTAATCTAATGACAAATTTAAAACAAACAAAGCAACCGAGTATAGCTACTTGCCTGTGCAGTTGTAAATCTATTCTAAACAATGAAATAACTGATCTAATCTATTTGAAAGACTCTCGATCCTACCTCAGAAGTGAGGAATGAATCATAGTCTCTTAGAAAATATCAATCCCCACACTTCCCGGCAATATCGAAAGTAAAATTGACTAAAATAAAGTGATTGGCTACTCTATTTGATATGCTCCTAATTAGAAATTTGAAAGCTAGAACCTGGATTCTGCGAACAGGTGGTGAATTAAATGGTGTGTGTGATTTAGTCCCCTCGGTGTGATCTCCTCGCTCCTTCGTGCTCACATGGATCCGAGAAAAGCATGTAATGCTAGCATCAATGTAGAGATATTGGGACAAAGGCAACTTAGGATACGGTGAATACAATGCGAGTAGGAGAGAGATAGCGCAAGAGTACGAGCTTGGCTTATGCAATTCCTAGTGGGATTTATTACGAGTCATGCAACATAAAATGTACGTAACCCGAAACTATCCTATTTGAATAACAAGACCTGTAATTTTAATGGCTTCCTATTGAAAACAAACTATCCTATTCCAATTGATTTGGATGAAGTGATAACAACAATTGCACAAGATGGATATGTGGCTTCCTAACAACAAGACAACACTAACTAAGCATGCAATGAATGAAGCTAATAATTCTAAGAAAAATGAAAGACTAATCTATCACAATGAGAAATTCAGATGCAAATTTGAGGGGCCATTTTCTTGAGCACAAACCAACTATTTATAGCATTTTCATTTACCCAAGGTAAAAACCAAATTGATCTCTTAAACTATAAACAATGACAAAACACTATTCCAGGGAACCAGAATCATTAATGCAAGCCCAAGGTGGTGAAAAAAAGTTGGTAAATGTTGAAATTTACGTGAGTCACATTAAAAGAGCATTCTAGAAAATGTGTGAAGGACCGCCACCTAGGCAGGGTGGCGGTTTCGTAACTAAAGAGAAAAAGGCAAAGAAAAGAGGGGAAAATAGAAAAACAAAGCACATGGAGGCTAAGTGGGGCATGGAGAATGATAATGCATACTTGGAGAGATTTTTACGGATCCTAAACACCTCGCAAGGAGACCTATATCATCATTGGGGCACATGTCACATTGTTCCGGTGGTGCAATACCTTATAATTTTGGGTAGGTACGGTGACTCCAGTTACAATTACGATTGAGGAATCTTGATAGATAAATAATGGTTGGGTTATGAGAAGATAGGCCCACGCTTAATGATAGACCCAGGAAGTTCATCACGCAATGAAGAATGATAAGATGGGAGAATAAGAGGAGGATCAATTTTGATGATTCTAGGATCTTCTTCTATTTCCTCATGAAATAAATCAACCTCTTTCTTAGGAATGTCATCACTTGACTCCAATAATTTTGTGATTGATTCTTCATTCTAAAATAAATTGATCAGCATGGGGTGTTGTTCTTCAACCATAATAGGTTGATTAGAAGAAATGGGTCCAACTGGTGTGGAATACTGATTGATGGAAGATGAATCAAGAGACGAGTAGATTCGGATCCAACTATCTCATGAGTGGAAGAAGATATAGATTGGGAACTGATTAGTAGTGATTTTCCTAGAAGATGAAATATTCTTAGGAAACAAAGAGGATTGCATAGAAAATCAGCTTATGATTGTGACATAGGATTTGACTTAGATGATTGTGGCGTATATATCGAATTGGTTGATTATGACGTGGGAGTCAATTGAGATGATTGCGACATGGGAGTCGAATTGGATTATTATGACATGGGAATCGACTTAGATGTCACCTAGATCTTCAACAAAGGAAGAGGTCGTTGAGGCAGTGGATAAGGGAGGTCCGTGAAGAGATAGAGGATCTGTGACTCAAGATTTGAATCGGATGATTGTGATGTAGGAATCAAATTTGAGGAATAGTTCGGATGAGAATATTTAGAAGAATTAGGGGAATCAGAAGAACAGTTTGGATTGGAATCTTCAAAAGACCGAGGGGAACCCGAATAATAATTTAGACTACAAGCATCCAAACCATACCATTGACTATGAGATGAAGGTGGGGAATGGGTTCTCTAGTGTAAAGAACCAAATGAGGCTTAACCATGATGGACATCCTTTGATGGGAATGCCAAAACTTTGATTCCTTATTGTCGTACGTATAAGGAACCATGTGATAATCATTCATTGTTGGTGTTGTTTGTTACAGATGCCTAGACCTAGATAGTGTGATGGAACTCCTTCATAATGAAGAAAGTTATAAGTTAATTTGATCATCACAATGGAAACCAAATAGACATTTAGCAAAATAAAGGATACAAAGGAAATTTTTCCAATGTTCAATTCGATTCACAAATTGTTTGTGTTATTGCAAATCGAAGCACCCTCTGGATGTTCTATCATATTTCTAGTTGACATTTTAGCATCCAAATCGATTGCACAACATTGGATCTTTTCACACAAGTGTGGGAATTACAAACTAGAAAAGATCCTCCAGATTAGAGGTTGGTTCCTCAACTCCTCTGTTTAGATATGCACAACATTTTGCAGAGGGTTTACCTATAACTTAATCAAACTTTGCCAAGGAGACAGGGTTGAGAAGATACAAAATAAAACCTAGTCTAATTAAGGTGATGCACCAAAGGAGTAGTAGACATCTGCTACTACAAGACATACACAATTCACAAGAAAATATAGCACAAAACATGCACAAATTGCCAAAATGTAATGAGAGATCAGGAAACAATGATAAACACATGAAAGGATTGAGAAAATTCAATCACAGAGCATACATTATCATTCCAGGTCCAATACAGTGCATTACAATGGCCAGGAGGCAAAAGGGGTGTTGTAGTTGTATGAAAAGGTAAAAATATCCACAAATCTACCTCATGAGGAAGAAAAGAGAAGTTGCAGAGAAAGAAAAATGTCTAACTCTTCTCAAAAATGAGCTCATTCTAGCTTTTACAATGCAAATTTGAGCTCAGGAGAGAGAAACGTGGGAAAACATGAGAGGAGCTTTCAACCACCAACCAAATTCATAAAAGTAGCATGGATTCCTTTAAAAATCCACCCCCAATGTTTTAGACCATGCTTTGAGAGAGAATGTGAGCCATTCTTCATTAAAAATGGTGGTTGAAACATCATTTCTATCGATTTCCACATGCCAGAAGAGTTTTCCAATTTTATCTCTCTAAACCCCACCAAAACATAAAATTGAGCCTAGAATCATGTAGATAATTTCACCATCTTTCCAATGATATAAAGAACATGAAAAACCAAGCTCTGGATCGAAATTTATGCCCCTCTAAACATTTAGGGAAAAACAGGGCCGAAAATGGGTTGGTGGGATGAAAATTCAAAATTTTCCCACCTTTTTGCATTTGGGAAAATTTCCCCAAAAATCTCCACGCCCCACCACTGCTGGTGCCACGTGGCACATTCTAATTGGATGCGGGCTTTCCCCACCTCATTTTCCACCATTTTGGCCTTTGGAAAATTTTCCAAAAATTCTCCGTCGGCCCGATGACTCGAGGACATGTGGCATGCTGTGATTCGTTACGGGCCTCTGCTCTCAAATTTTCCATTGCTTTTGATCACTACCCTAGACTGGACACATGGCATGATCCTACTGGATGTGGGCCTGAACTACCCCTTTTTCCCTATGGGCCCGCATTATATTTTTGTCGCCACGTGAACACGTGGCATGATTTTACTGGCTCAGGCTTTGGGGCGGGCTTTCCTTTCAATATTTTCCTTTGATTTTGCTTTGGGAAAATTTCCCAACTTTCCCCGCACTCGATGGTTCGAGGACACGTGGCTTCTTTCTATTGGTTGGTGGGCCTTGGGGCCAAAAATTTTCTTTGCGCTAACCTTTGGGAAATTTTCCCAACTTCTCCTTGCCGGTTTGACCCCCGACACCCCCTAGGACATGTGGCTTCTTTCTATTGGTTGGCGGGCCTTGGGGAAAAATATTTTCCCTTTGTGCCCTCACCAAACACTTTAGAAAATTTCCAAGTCTCCCTCCATGCTCCGCTATTCCTTTGCTGATGTGGGAGCCTCTGATTGGCTGGCGGGTTTATCTAGGGAAAAATTCCCAAAAAAGCTCCACCGAGTCATAACTTCAAAAATACATGGAGTTAGGAGGAAAACTTTACCTTTCTGGAAAGCTAAGAAGGATCTCTATCCAATGGTGCCATTTCTAGAAGGTTTTGAGTGCCTAGAAAATAAAAAATTCTGACTGAGGCACAAGGGAGGAAGGAATGAAGGGAGTTAGCCAAAAATAAGCAAGGGGCTTATTTTGGATAACAATTTTGGCGACTCAAAGGGGTCATCTACCTACTGGATGAAGTTACCAGTTTCCTGAAGCAATCCATTGGGCATGGAGTCATCAAATTCTCTACTTGGTACCCCAACTGATTAGAACAATGCAAGGAGGAAGATGGAGGGTAGAACACCATCTGATTGGGACAAGGCCTACAAAATACATTCCTTGGAACAACAAGCTTGTGCCAAAGCACTTAGGGAAAGAAAAGCTAAACTACAACAAAACAATGTGCATAAGCACTTGGAGGAATGAAAACCTAAGCTAATATGTACAAGGTGGAGAATTTTCCTTTAGTAGTAATGCTTCAGATGGATTCCATTGACTGGAATCTACAATTCTTCACCATCCAATATAGACAATTGAAAGGCATTGTTGTCCTTACACTTCATAACCATGTAGGGGCCACTCCAAATGGCATCAAATTTTTAATGTCTCCCTGGTTTTGCTCTCGTCTCGCATCCCATTTTAACACGGATCCCCAACCTAGAAAGATCTATCCTTGGCCTTTCTATCAAAGATCTTCTTGATCAAAGCTTGATCCTTCTCCATTGCTTGGGATGCCTAATTTCTGATTTCTTGGAGTTCCATCAATTCTACATACCTAACCTCCATGGGCCCAAACTCCAACAACTCCAACTACTTCATGAGTTCTAATGTTGGCAACTCAAGTAACAAGGAAAAATTACCTCTCTTCCATAAACAAGCTTGAATGGAGAATTACCTATAGATCTCTTAGGGTTATCCTATCACCCATAAGGCTGATTCCAATTTAGTATGCCAAGACCTCTCGATTTTCATCAAGAGTCCTCTTGATGATCCGTAACAATTTCTTGTTCGTAGATTTAGATTGGCCATTACCCCGAGGATAATAATTCGATGAAGTGCTTAGGTAGATCCCATTCTTGACAGCCCATTCGGTTACCTTGGATCCAATGAATGCCAATGCATGGTTTGATATTATTGTAGCAGGTATGCCAAATCTGGTTGCTATCCCTTCATAAAAGTCGAGGATGCTATATTCATTCGCTTCCTCGAGTGCTACTTTGCCTCGATCCACTTGGTGAAGTAATATGTTGTTTGTTAGAATCCACTTGTATCCTTTGCTTGAATTTTGGTTAATGACTCAAATAAAGTCCAAACCCCATTGCATGAATGTTTGGTCAGCTAAAATTGGATGCAATGGAAGGGCGAATAGTCTTTCCTTACCTGTGAAGAATGCACAATTCTTGCACCTCTTGGTCCATGCATAATAGTCATTGAAAATCTTGGGCCAATAATATCCAGCCCTCATGATCTTGAGAGCTATCACCCTTGGTGTAAAATGACCACTAGTGATCCACCATGGAACTCTTCCAACACTTTGAGAATCTAATTTGTACCAATGCATCTCAAAGCAAAGATTCCATTCACATCCCTTTTGAACAAAACACCATCAACAAGGGCATATGGGATAGCCTGCAATCTGAAGTGTGTCCTTTTGGTTTTATTCATCTCTGGAAGGCATAGACCTATGTTTAGGAAGTGCATTATGTCTTGGTCCAACAAGGAGTGGGGACACCATCATTTCCTTCTTAAGTACTCCCTTGTTCATGGCTGTCTTACAATGCCAAAATAACTTCTTCCTCATTACATGCCTCTGTTTACTTGCTCAAGACCAAATTCTCACACAATCCTTTTCCTCTGACCAACTTGGTGACTTTTATCTCAATGTCATACTCCATGACACTGTCATACTCCATGACACGAGTAATCCACCCTGCTCTCTTTTCATTTAGGTCTTTATTGAGGAGGAAATCTTTAACTCCTACATGAGAAACCAGAAGTTGAACCTTGTTGTTTGAAACTAGATGCTTAAATTTCTTCAAGATCCTAAAAACTACAAGAACATGCTTCTCAATGAAGGAATATCTCACCTCATAGTCCTCTAGGATTTGGCTGAAGAAAGAAATTAGCTGCTCATCATTGTCTTTCTTCTCGATGTACCAAAATTACAGAAATAGTATCATCACTTCCAAATGCATAGAGGATGAAATCCTTGGAGAAATATGGGTTAATGAGAGTTGGGGCTTGTGAGATGGCCTCTTTGATTGCTTCAAAACTTGCCTTGCATTCTACTATCCATTTGAAAGCTATGCTTTTCTTTAACATCTTGGTGATAGGCTTGACTAGGGCTGTAAAATTTGGGACAAACCTCCAAACAAAATTTATCCTTCCCAAGAAACTTTGAAGGGATTTCTTGTGGCTTGGCAATGGTAGTGCTCTTATGGCTTCAACTCTTTCTAGATCAATTTCTAATCCTTATTTGGAGAAAATGTGGCCAAGGATCTTTCCTTCATGAGCTAGAAAAATACACTTTTTGGGATTCAAGGATACCCCAAATCTTCTACACCTTTGGAACACTTGTCTCAAATGAAAGAGATGGTCTGCTGCATTTTTTGAAAAAATAGTGATATCATCTAGATATATCAGCACCATTTTGTTAATCAAATCCTTGAACGCCATGTCCATTTCCCTTTGGAATGTAGCTCCAGTGTTGGACAGCCCAAATGGCATTTTTCTATATGCATAAGTCCCCCATTTGGTTGTGAAGGTTGTCTTGAACTGATCCTCTTCCTTCACCATGATCTGATTGTACCCTGAATAGCCATCAAGCAATGAAAACCTTTCAGAGCCAACAACAATTTGTAAAATCTGCTCCATAGAAGGAAATGGGTAATGATCCTTGAGAGATGCTATATTCATATCTCTGAAGTCAACACACAATCTGATTTCTCCATGCTTCTTTCTAACTGTAACCAAATTGGCTACCCAACTAGAATGCTTGATAGGAAATATGATACTTTCCTCTATCAACTTATTCAATTATTTTCTCATGAGAGGCTCCATGTGTGGATTGACTAGCCTTTGTCTTTACCTAATGGGTTTAGCACTTAGGTCCAATTCAATAGTGTGTTGAGCTAACTTGGGATTGAAGCCTTTCAAATTTCCATAGCTCCAAGCAAACACATCAGGGAATTCTTGACAAAGTCAGTATGAACTCATACCTTTCTTGCTCAGATGTCACTTTACCAATTTGGAGTCACTTGCCTTCTCCCACCAAGATGGGCACTGAATCTTCTCCCTTGACTTGGATGTTTGCTTTCTCTTTCCTAAACTAATCATTAGGATTGAAAATGGAATCCAAAGTGAAAAGTCCCTTTGGTAGATTGTTGGTTCTCTGTTGTAGCACTTGATCACCATACTGCTATTCTAACTTTTCCTAATTTTTAGTTGAGAACTCAACCTCTTCTTACAAGAAATGGATGATTTGTTTATCATTTTCAAACACTTGCCAACTTACATTGTTGTCTAGCACTAAAGGCCTTATAATCACATGAATGCTTGGTTGTACTTTGTCTTTCTTTATGATTTCAATGACATCAAAGGCTGCTCCAACTACTGCAATCCTGTCAACAACTTGGTTCTCCTTTCTAGGGATGGATTTGATGCTAAAACCCTCAAAATCTTCAATGAGGTCCCACACCCTATTTTTGTAGCACTTGATCAGATCATTCTTGGTATCATGCTGCCCCTTAACTTGGTTGACAATCATCTCACTGTCACCAAAGACTTGCAAGTTATTTATTCCTCTCTTGACTGACTAATGCAATCCTTGTATCGAGCTTCATATTCAAAGCAGTGTTATTAGAACATGCAAACTGAAATCTAAAAGTTGAATAATACTTAACTCCTTGAGGTGAAAAAAGCATATCTCCCCCTCCTACACCTTTTCTACTTCTTGATCCATCAAATATCAACTACCATACCCCATTGCCATCCTTGTGGTCTGGCTTGGTGATGCTAGGAATAGGCTAATTTTCTTCATGCATGCAATAGACTCCTAGCTCAGATTATTCTATTTCTTGATAAGGATCAAAAGCATGCACCTTGCTTTCCCATTAATCAAGAGTCAAATCTAGGATGCTTCCAACCTTGGTGTTAGCTTCATCAGTGCTTTGGTAATCCTCTTGATCAAACACTGAACAGTTGGTATTGATTTGGCTTGGAGTGTGAGGCTCAATGTGAAAGTTTGCAATAGGCTTAGATCTGATTGTGGCCTTGGTTCCATATCTTGTTCTGAACAACATGTGTGACCAATCAGTAGATAAGTAACCTCCAATCCTAGCTGTGAAATCCCTTGACAAATATAGGGCAAAGAGTGGTGGAAGATCTATCACTGAGACATCTTGCAAAACAACAATATTGGGGCATGCATGCAAAGTAAGACTCAAGTTTTTAATCACTCCTACTATTGTCACTATTGTCCCATCCAATTGCACTACCCCTTTGGATATGACTTCATATTGGATCCCCAACTGATCAGCTATTTGCTTGGGCATTACTGAACTACTTGCCCCATAATCAATCATGCAATTGTGTACTAATTGGTCCCCAATGATCAATGAAACATAGAATGGAGGGGGCTTCAACATTTTACCTTGTTGTCCTCCATGATTCCCTTTAGGCTGGGTAGCATTTGTGAGTACCTTCTCTTGCATTTGGACCTATTGATTCAAAGTTGAATAGTCCTTCATGGGAGCTTGTAACATATTTCTTTGGCACAGGATGGATAGTGATTCCCACATTGATATGTTTACATTTTTCCTCTTCATCCGATCAATGATGTTGAATGGAGATGAAGCATCTCTCTGTTGTCCTTTGGCCTACACATTCATTCCTTACACATGGGAAGCAATAACTGACATCTGAGTTGGTCTAGGAGCTAGCTTTGGTAGTCCTTGCATGTTTGGAAATGCATTTTGTTTGCCAATAGTTTGTGGAGTGGTAGAAGGTTATGGATTACTTGGAGTCAATTTTTTTGTTCACCAAAATTTCTCCTTTTGACCTTGTGTTGGCTACAACAATTTGAGAGATTGTTTGATTCATGCCACAAAATTCTTCTCTGCCATTTTATAAGTGTAGTATCATTTGGAGCTGATTGTTTCTGGGATGTTTCTTGTTGTTGGTTATTTCCTAAACTCCCTTCACCCTCCACACTAGTTGTTGTTACCATTAAGGATTGATTTAGGGAAACATTGAAGCACATAGACTAGTTGTGGGGTTCATTGCATGGGAAACACCAGTCATACTCTTGAGCTATGTTTTTTTGTACTAGCACTAGTGCTTTAGAGGTGGATGCAGGATTGGGATTATAGGGATGAAATGGTCTGTTGGAAGGAGGCCTTGCTTGGTTTTGATTTGCAGCTGGATTAGGTGGTCTTTGGGGCTGATATGGCTTCCTATTAGGCTAAGCTTGAGGCTGATATGAAGGTATAAAACTTTGGGGTCACTGCCTCTTTAGTGTAACTAGCTCATTACCTAAATTTTGCAATTGATTCATGACTTCTTGAAGTTCATTTGGGGCACTAGAAGATGAAGTAGAAGCTTCACTTGAACTTTGATTTCTAGGGGTGGGAATAGGAGCTAAATTAGGTGCTTGACTAGTGCTTGGACTTTCTAAATTTGGATATAATGGCATTGGAGGCCTAGGAGATAGCTTACCAGCTTGAATCAGACAATTTTGAGCTCTAATGGCAATGATATAAGCAGTAGGGATAGTTGTGCCTCCCATGGATTGAATCAACATATAAATATTAGAATTTAAAGCTTTAAGGTAATATAGAAAATCACCTTCTACTGTTGGCCTTACTGCCATTGGAATTCTCTCCCAAGTCCCTTGAAATCTGAAGTTGAAGTCAGTTCGCTGCTCATTGGGAGTTCTCTTGATAGTTGTCAATTGTTCCAAAAGGGACAAGTTATCTCCCTTTTCTCTGAACTACTCAAGGAGGGCTATACATAACTGGTTCTAATTTTGGATAGAGCCTGAAGCAAGGCTCTTGAACCATTGCAAATCTTTCCCTTTGAATGAAGATGCCAATAATTTGACAGTAACTTGCATCTCATCAATCTCATGGATTGCACAAATATTAGCAATATACTTGACATGATGACCGGGAGTGGTCGATTCTCTCCAAAGAAAGTATGGAATTTTCTTTAATGCTGCAATTGGGATTGTATTTTTGCATTGAGAGCGAGTGGGATGCTACCAATGAAATTGACAAATGGGTTGTGTTGTGCTATTCTGATTGGCCTTAGAACCCTTGTTGATTAGATGAAAGGTCTACCAAGTGGAGGAGTTGATAGAGTTTTGTTTGGCGGAGATGGAGACCTTTGAATTCTCCTCCCTCTTTGTCTTCTTCTTGGAGATAATTTTAGATACTCAAACAATACTTCTTCCTCTCCAACTCTTGACCTTGTGGTTATTCTTCTCATGAGTTTTCAAGTCTGGCTACTAAAACCAGCTGATTCTTCTTCCTTGGAGTCACCAGATGTGTAATTTAGGGCTCGTTCAGCAAAAAAACTTACAAAAATGCACATCAATTTTGTTGCAATGAAGATGAATACCTCTAGGTCCCATCAGGTATGCCAAAACTATTAGTGCAAATCTAAACAGAGGAGTTAAGGAAGCGACTCTAATCTAGAGGATCTTTTCCAGTTCTGAAATTCCCACACTTGTGCGAAAAGATCCAATGTTATGCAATCACACTGGATGCTAAAATGTCAACTAGAAATCTGATAGAACATCCAGAGGGTGCTGCTGATTTGCACTAACAGCTTGATAGAAAACTTCTTTGTTAAGGTTTTATAAATGTGTACAAGTACTACAATGAGCCTAGACAAAAACAAAGGGATTGGACCCTAATTTTTGATGCCCCATACTTGTGATAGAAGGCATAAAAGAATAGGCTTTCTCTAAGGTTTGTTTAAAAGGGACCCTAAGACAAAATGAAGTAGCATAACAACATAAAATCATTACAAAGAATTTCAATCAAAGAATAAGAATATGTCCAAAGGAAATATGCATTAAGTACTCGAATGAATAAGAATGACATGCTAAAAAGGCAAGCAAATTAATAAGTAACTAAGGCTCAACAATAAATACTATGATCTAACCACAAGAAAATTTACTCCCTACACTTCTCCAAGTATAGTTTCTGTGTAAATGGTGACAACACAATATCACTATTTAGGTCAAGTTTTCAAATAAAAAGACCTAAATACTAAGAAAGTGTTAATGTGATCTCTAAAAAGATATACTAAAACATTTTCTAAATGTAAATAAAGTCCAAGTATTGAAAAAGGATGTTACTAATGCGAGTAGTGCAACAACACTATTTGAATATGTTAATCAAGATTTATGCTAAAAGAAAGATTTTAGTATTAAAATGATGTCACCACAATGCGAAAAGTAATGAAACTTTTCCAAAACTCACAGTGATGTTAGGATCAAAACAAAATCTAAGTATAGCAATAATTTCTTATTTATGCGAGTAGAATAATAATACAACTAAGAGACTTAGATTAAGTTTCACAAAGGAAACAAGACGTAAGTATCAAAATTGTATTGATAGGATATGAGTAATCATAACAACTCAAAGGAATTCAATGATGATAAAAACCTAACTAAAATAAATATCTTGACATGGATATCAAGATCAAATGGCTATCAAGATAAGAAGATGTACCAACACATTTTCAACGTTTACATCCGGATCTCAAGAAAGAATGAATGTAAACAAGTGTAAATGTGGTGGACACAATCAATTAATAGCACATGTAAGTATGTTTTCTTTTATCCCAAATGGGAAATAAGAAAACAAAGGAGTATACCAAGTGGTAGTGAAACAAACTAAGTATAACTTTGGAAAATTTTTGCCTTGTCTTAAGACAAGTTAAAAACTAGGAAAAAGTAACACGTTGCAAGTTTTGTGACGAACTAACACCCGGTTTCAACTTAAATAGACTCTACCATGTTCGAATAAAAATATTTTGACTCCAAACAAGTTGTCACTTTGTGATATATTTGTGAAACACGATGGCTTTGATTTGGTCAAGTTGGCTCAAGGATGAAATGGCTTCATAATTCTTTCTCTTAACTAGGTGTCACAAATTACCTCTCCAAAGGTGCATTTTGCCAAGGAATCTGTAATGACTAAACTTTGGAGTATCCCAGCTTTACTTTACGACCTTCGATACAATGAGAAAAAAATGCATTCATTTGTATTTTCACTAGGGTCGCATGAAGATAATTTTGACACTAAAATATCACAAGTGTATACTAGACAAGTAGGTAAGTGGAACACTTCCCATTTCATCCACAAGACTCCCTCTTGTGTGGACTATTTTAGGTTCCTAAGAGCATCCCTTTTTTTTATTTTAAGGCTTATGCCAAGGGCACTTTTCCAAGTTTAAAGAAGACGAACTTTATCTCTTAACCGAAACTTGCAAGTATAATGTGTAGAAAGATGTGGTGTGTTTTTTATCTTTTGGATTAGGAAATTAGGTTTAAAACACCATTAGAAACCTGCAACACACATGTACTTAAAAACTGTTTAGATCCTAGTCTTTGGAAATCATATATGGTCCTACAAATCAAACGTTAGTAGTTCTCTAAGAAAATCACATTATTTGAAAGAGGATCAAGTGCTTTCTTTTATTCTCAAGATCATCCAAGGACATAAGAGAAGAGCATACACAACAAATAATCCAACTAAAAAGTAAAGGAAATCTTTGTAATTAATGAACCATACAAAATTTTGATAAATGTTCATTCCCTTAAGCCAAAAATGAAAGATGAAGTTTCCAATTAACCAAGTGTTAGAAAATGAAAACTAAAATCTGCTTTTGATTCTCAAGATCACCCTAAGGTGTAAGAGAAGAGCATACACAAAATTTTATCCTAACTTGTATAAAGCATGGAAACAAAAGAATTCATTAAAACTTAAGAAAAATGTTAGAAAATGACAAATTTTATAATAAAGGAAAAACCTAAATTTTTAGTTACTCTAAACCCACTAATTTATGTTTTCATTATGTATTTTTCTTCAATACCTTTCTAATGCAAAAACAATGGAGTTGTTTTGAGGTTGAGAGAAAAATTTATGTCCTCTGGAAGATTGGTTATGCACATAGTTTGACACTAGCTAACCCCTTTTAACACCAAGATCGCCCATTTTAACACTAGCACACCCATTTTAACACCATCACACCCATTTTAACACTAGTGTGCCCCTATAAAAAACAAACAAAGACATATTAACACCAACATGTCCAGAGAGACACCTACACATCCCTTTGTAACACTAGTGTGTAGAAAGAGTAACATCAATGCGGGTTTTCAAAGAGATGATCAAAACATGGGAATTTTTGACAAAAATTCTCAAAAATATATAAAAAAATCAATTTGGTTCAATCTTGATAGCACCTCACCTCCTTTGATGTTGCAAAGAGCACAAAAACAAAGTAATCCTAACAAAACTAGTTTTAAAACTTCATGTTTATCTAACAATGGAAAAGAGGGTTAGTAAATCAAAAATTTGAAACTAATACAAAAAGATTTAAAATGAAATAAAAATGACTAAGGATCCATCCCATTGGGCGTGCCAAATGTGAACTCAATAAAATTTTAAGCAAATCAATTCAAACCTAAACTAATACCAAGTAGTTTAGAGCTAAGCTAATAAATTTGTCAATGAACCTTCAAGATCAAATCTTAATAGAATGCAAAAGGAAATATAAATGAAATTAATCATCTAAACTACAAGCATTCCTACTATGTTTAATTTATTTCTAAATAAATTGAACGTATGAAGATTAAAAGCAATCAAAAAATTTGTTTTCTTACTTCATTGAAGGTGAAAGGACCTCTCTAATAATAATGGCGCAAGGCCATATTATATATTCCTTTACTAAAAAAATTAAATAAATGGATAAAAATGGGGGTGCAAGCTATTCCAACAATGGAGTAAGGCTCATATATTTTATATGATTAATGTTATTTAAAACATGGTGTCAAGTGTGAAGGTAGGACTTGGTCCTTTTTATATGCTTTCCATTTGGGAAAGGCTTGTAACTTGGTGCATGTGGGACTAATGAATAAAGGATAAAGTAACCTTAGGTTAATTAACCATGGCTAGGTGAGTTAGCAATTGAGTTAATAGTTTATGGGAGTTGAGGGTGCTTTAACTAATCCATTGGGATTAATCAATAAGCTAGAATAAGATTTTTAGGCTAATTGGAGGAGTTTGAAGATGAATTTGATAAGATCGGAAGCATTTGAAAGCATTTGAAAACAAGATTTAACCAATAAAAAGATTTAATTAGCTAATTATTGATTTGAAGAGGATTATAACTAACAAAGTGGCGTTAATTGGCATATAGAATGTAATAAAAGCTAGTTAATTAACGAAGTGGCATTAATTGACCAAATTAGAAGGAAACATTAGTTAATTAGTAGAAATCATTAATTATAATGGAAATGGTGAAATTGAGGATAACGAGTACCACTTTAGCATTAAAATTGTGGAAGCAGATTTTAGGTGTCTACATAAGCTTCCTCTTCTACACTTCTAACAGAGACTGCCTATTTGTAGTAGGGGATAGATTTTATTGGTGATTTTTTATATCTTATGGAGGATGATTTCCCCTTCTCTTTGGATCCTATGGCCTCCTTTATTACCCAAAAGAGTGATAACAAAGCATGTTTAACTGCATTGATAGTGTTTTCGGGAACATTCACCTTGCTTTGGGATTCTAATTCCTATTTCATGTCCTATATACCCTGAACCATTTCTATTACAATTTGATTAGAGGCCTAAATAATCCAAATCAGGTCTTCTTCATACTCAACCACATGGTACTTTTCAATTTTATTTTTTTGTGATGGTGAATAGGTCCTCAGAGGTCTCATGCCAAATACTATCTTGATTAGGGTCCATCCTCTTCCTCATCACTCTCTTAAAAGTCCCCATCTTTTGATTAAATTTAATATTGATCGAGGGATTATGGGGAAGTCTAAACACCTTGTTCCCTTTGAGTAACCATTGTTTACTCAATCCATCCATGCTTAGATTTAGGTTATGACACACTTGTAAAGGGTAATATGGATTTTTAGCCATTGTGGGTTATTTTTTCATTGATTTCAAGTTTAGTGATGGGATATGGTGTCATGAGGTCATATGAGTCTCCATGAGGTGTCAATTGAGGTCGACATGAAGGTTGATTGGTAGTGACCAATTTTAGTGATGTTCTATGAGGTCCTAGTGTAGGGTCTAGTGAGTTAAGTCACAAATTGATTCCTCCAAATTGATTTTACATTTTTCATAATGTCATTCATGGTCTTAAAAGTGTATTAAAGGTGTTAATAAGTCTGTGAGAGGTCAACATGGTCAGTTCATGAGGTGTCATGGTTGAGTCAAGTCATTCTAGGTCTATTCCTTTCCTAGAAAATGGAGAATGAGATGGAGGTATGAGTTTTAAAGCTGATAAGTCTTGTTAGAGAATGGTATCATTATTCTGGTAGTGTACATGAATTGTAGGGTGAATTTTAGGTCTTTTCTCATAGGTTTGAGTCTTGTTTCATGGTCCTTGGGAAGAAAACAGTGAAGAATAAGCAATTTGACATAGGGAAGTCTTAATGAATCAAAATTTTAAGAATTATTCGAGTTATAAGGGGAGTATGGAAAACTAGAGGATATTGTCATGATGATTTGTGACAATTTTTAGGTCAAAGTGCTAAAGGAATTACAAGATATGTCATTTTTGCAAAACAAAGTAATCTCTGTGTGTTTTTCAAGAAAAAGTTGACCTTATAATGCTCATTTTTAATTATGTCCTTTTCATGGAGACATTATCTATTTGTTATATATTTTTAATTTATTTATGAAGTTTTCCTAAAAAATAATGTGGTGGTTTCATCGTCACGATTTTATGAATAGACGCTAAGAAGATAAGTTACCTTGAAACCCTAGCTAAACCCTAGCTCAAAGTGACTTAGAGAACAATAAGTATTTTGAGATTGTTTTAATTAACTTCACAAAAGTGATGTTTGGATGTTGTAGAATAATCCTCCATCATTCTATAAAGGTGAATCGATTCTTGTGATAATATGCGGACCACCTGAAAATTCTTGTTTATGAAGAAATTTAGTTTGTGGAAAAGTTGTCCAAAGAAGATGATGAATAAATTGAAAAAAATTTATCCCTAGATTTATTATACATTTCCATGATAGTTTCAGATCATGGTATAAGTGAAAATTTTCAAAGTGTGCCCTATTTATGAAGACTATTTTTTTGGGGCATTTTGGAGCATCTTGTGGTAAAAGTGGAATTGCATGAGCTATAAGAGGAGTTAGAACATGATTCAAGTTGTGTTATGATCCTAGTTCATATATATTTCCAATGATATATTAAAATAGTTTTTATATATGGTATGAATATGTTATGACATGTTCTTTTAGGGTCAAATCTAGAGGGTTTTTTCTCTAACAGGGAGTCAAGTGGCTTCACGAAGTAAAGTTATATTTCTTATTTTTTAATCATTTTTAAAGGTTTATGAGTTCTTATAGATCATTTATAATGGTTTTTCATGTTTTATTTAATATTGGAAGTGATTTCGAGGTGATGGAGCAAGTTGAGCTCAAGGTCAACTCTTAAAACTAAGAAGGCTAAAGAAGCATTGTATAGATTGACCTTATTAGAGGCCTTCAACTTGGACCTGGAAGGAAATATAATGTGTTACAGAAAGGGGATTAATATATATATCTAATTTTTATAATCTATGACTTGGTGAAGATATTTTATGGGTAATTCAGCTTGATTTTTGAGGAAGAAGGTTGTTTTATTTTCGTGACAAGATTTCTTAGGCTAGAAGATTGAGGTAGATGATGCATGTTTTAAATTTGTTGATTATTTATATCAGTTGGATAGTGAATAGGGATGAATTTTTTTCCTATTAAAGTCATTTTTAGGTCTTGAAAGTGGCAACAAGGGTGCAAACCAGGTTAATTTGTAAAACTACTTTCTAGGAAGCTTAGTTTGGTGAAGAGGAAAGTTGGTACGAATTACACATATGGAATATATTTAACATGAATGGATGTGATATAAAGGTCCTTTTTATTCCAACTATTGGTTACATGCCATATTTTATTTGTTCTTTGGTGGTATTGAGGCCCAAAGGTGAAGATAGGGTCCTGAAGCAGATTGTTTTGAGAAGGATATGAGCCTTCTTGATTATGTTAAGATAAATTTTATTGGTTAAATATAATGAACAACCATGGATGATTTTGATATGTTATATTTCACATTTATGATGCATTTGGAGTCTTAAAAAAAAAAAAATTGTAAGTGGTTTTTGCTCATCTAGGTGATGGGGTTTTGAACTTGTTTTTAGCTTTTTTGGTGCATTTGAGCATGTCGACCTACATAGGTACATTTGTTTAATATTTATAAGTTTTTGTTATAATTTTATATTTTGTTGGTATAAATAATTAAGGATTGTCATCGTATTTTATGTTTTAGAGAAGAGAAGCATATAAAAGTGTTTGTTTTCTTCATTTTTAAACTAGTGCTCTTTGAGGTAAAAGTGTGACCTAAGTAGAAGTAATTAATAGGTATGAAGGATAGTTTTGAGAGCTGAAGAATTATGTGATAGGTTTAGGATTTATAGATAGCATGTGAGCAAGGGTTTGAATCCAATCTGAGCCATGGAGAAGAAGAAAGATTGAGTTGAAGGGATAAAGGTTAGAAGGTATATGTATGAGCTGAAATTGTGATCTCCATCAAGTTTGAAGTAACAAAAATTGAAGATATTCATCTACAGTGCTTGATTTTGTGATTGATCATCTTATGAGGTTGTATCCTTCTTTTAGAGTTGGTGCTTCACTAAATTATGGGTTAGTGCTTCTTGTGGGGTTGGTGCTCTACCAAAATAAGGGTTAGCGCTTTGTGTGGGGTTAGTGCCTCACTAAATTAGGGGTTGGTGCTCTTTGTGCAATTGGTGATTCACTAAAATTATTTTTTTGTGTAATATAAGTATAGTTTCAATGGGTTTTCTTCCCCATTATTTCTTCCCACTTACATATGGTGTTTATGTGTTGTGTATCTTATTTTATGTTGTTGTGATTGAATGTTGAATATCTTAATGAGATCACATGTTTATGATTTATTTATGGAAAACTTAAATCATGAATGTTTGGGTTGGTAAATTAAGTAAAAATTATTGTAGGACTGTCTCACCCCCTCTTATATATCCTAAAATCACATGATGGATAAGAAAATTAGAAAAGAGAATAAGGAGTTGAGAGCCATGGAAAAGAAGGATGAAGAAACCATAAAAAGTATCAAGATCGGTTGGAGAAGGCTATTTTAGATTTGAGTTCAAAGGAGGAGGAATGTGAAAGATTGAAAACAAATCCCTATGATGCATGTATGCATTTTCAAGATGATCTCAAAGAGGTGGTGATGTATCTACAAGTATATTTAGCATTCCATAGAAAGGAGAATGCTAGTTTCAATTTTAAAATCAAGGGTATGTCAATAGCACTCAATGAAAAAGAAGAAGAGTATGTCAAGATCAAAGAATAAATGCAAACCCTAAATTACAAAGGAGATTAAAATCCTAATACATCATATCAAGACATTTTTCCTAGTTCTAAAGGAAGTGAAGATGAAGGTGTTCATGGAAATAAGGTCTATTCAAGGCCCAATCTCATTAGACAGCCAAATGCAATGAGGTATGATAAATTCCATGGTTATTTTTATTCTTACAATCATTTTGGTCATATAAAAGGGAATGTAGAAAGTTTTTCAGTTGTGTCTATCCTTAGAGCAATGGAAAATACCAAAAGAATGATCAGTCAAGAAATATACAAGAGGTTATTTGCCATAAGTGTCATCTCAAAGGTCATATTGCAAGGTTTTTCTCTCATGATTCATCTATACAAGTGAAGAAGTTTGAAAATATGAAAAATAAGAAAGTTTAGATGCTAAAAATTGTCAACAGAATAATTTTTAGTCAAGGAGAATGATCAAAAGGAACCCAAGGAGAAATCAAGCCCAACCAAGGATGATAAGAAGCCTAATCATGCAAATGAGGACAAGAAGCTTGAGTCAAGGATTGAAGTAAAGCAGTCTCCCATGTTTGAGAAATTGAGAAGGATAGGTGTGTGGGATACCTCAAGAGTTATAAGGTATGTGAACTGATCCATCCATGAGGTCTGTAACACTTATTATTGAAAGGTGTCCGAGTTTGATGTACCCATCTATCATATTGTCATCTAATGTAAATTTTTTTGGTCAAGTGTCTATATCATATTAGTGAGTATGAGTCAACGAAATGAAGATTTTCAAGTGGTAGAAGGTCTTGAACAATATTGGTATATAGTTATGCTAGTTTTGAGACATCTTCAAGAGTATGATATCTATGTATTTTGGTCTGTGTCATTTGTCATGTGTTCTCAAGTTTTCTCACTCTAATTATGTAGGTTCTAGTGTTTATATTTTATCATGAATTTTAGTGTGTGAATGACATTTGAGTCTCAATTTTGAAATTACTTTAGTATTATGAGTTAGTGCTTCTTGTCAAGATATTTTAAGTTGTGTTCTTGAGTATCCAAATAGTATTGGAAGAAATTTTTGAGTATGTTATAGCATGAATTCATCTTTAGTACTCTATTGTAGTGTCTTGACATTGGTGATATAGTCCTCTTAGTGGTTTTTGGACATGATTGTGTCCAAGAAGTATCAAAAGACTTGTCAAGTGTAGTAGGTTGTGTCGAGTTTTGTGTTCAAGTATATAATTTTAGTTAACACCATGGAGTCAAGCCTTAAGTATGATTTTGGTTTGTGGGTCTAGTCTTTAAATTGATCAAAATTTTGGAGTGTCCTTGATATATCATATTTTTATTAGTATCGATAAGGTATGTTATCAACCATTATGTCATGATGTATCTCAATGGTCTAATATCATAGAATTAAGTTTTGTGTCATGTCAAAAGTATAAAATTGAGCATCTTGAACAACTAAGTGTATGCTTAGATTCTAAGGGTGAGTTTGGTCCTTTGTAAAAAGTTGTATATCTCTGAGTTGTTTCAAAGTATTTGTCTTTTAGAATCCTCAAAAGAAAGGTTTTCCATTTTATGAGTCATTTGAGGATGTTATAGAATGCATGATGGTCTTTGTATAAGTTCTCGGTGATGAAAGGTCTATTATAACTCACCAAGATGACCTTAAGCTAGTGATCTTTCACTCTCATATCAATAAATGTAATAATGTGACAACCTTTGATCATGAGTCAAGCTATGTTTTAAGATCTTCTATGAATTTAAATTATTGTTAGAGAAAATATAGTAAAGTTTATAAATGTGTGAATATGCATCTCTCATCATTGCCAATGTCATATGAAGGTTTCTGTGGTATCTATGTCTCAGTTCAAGATTAATAGTCCTTATGAGAGGTCATGAAGGTCTATAGTCAAATTCTCAAAGAAAGATCATGGATCACGAAGCTTAGTCTATGCTTACACATTTTTTATATGTTTCCATTTACTTGTATGCTCTTATATGAATAATGTACACTTACAGGGAGTCAAGTGATAATGAATAAAATTTGTAAAATGGCTAAGCTAATCGTGTTGAGATCCATTGTTATGGATTCAAGGTTTGGGTTTCATCTTTCTCAAACATCATTAAAGAGTAAAGTTGCTTAGGGATATTAAGTTTGTATTTTACTCACAACCAAAATTATCCTAATTAGTATTTGAATGTCTTTGGGTGGTTCAAGCAAAGAGAAGGTATGTGGTTCATAGGGTGTGGTATGAAGTTAATCACTTATCAAGGTATTGTTCATTATTTATAGATTTGGAACATGTAGGACTAATCTTGTTATCATCATTTCAATATTGAATAATATCATTAATGGAATAAGTGGAATCTATGTATGATTGATATAGAAGGACATTGAGCTAAGCTCGTGAAAGTTGTTTTCTGTTTGTATGAGTTTAAAATAGTGAATGCAAGTTACAAATCTATCAAGATTTGTGTAGATTAAGGGTGTGTTCTTATGATCTGGATATTAATTTTGTCTAAGACAATGGGTCTTACAAGCATAAAGATGCTTCTTCTATGACAAGAGTTCATTTGATATTATAAACCAAAAGATATGGCATGATATGTTCATGAAGATATAGTACAAAGTGCTTTTAGAAGCTTCTATGGTTAGCATGTAAAAGGTACCATGAGTCTAACGTACTAAGAATAGAGGTATTCCATCATGAGAATTTTTATATTACATGTTGACAAGGCAAGTAATGGTTTGAAATTGAAATAAATTTTGTAAATCGTAGAATAGGTCTTAAGACCTAAAAGTTCTCCTTACACAATATTATCAGGTTTAAAGCTAGGTTGAAGCTTGATAGATATTTGTATGATCATGTAAAAACTCAAATTGTTGACCCATGGATGTTAGTATGTCTGTGTTGATGGGTAAGAACTATGTGACTTATTATGTATAGTGTCTTGAAGTTTGATGGTAGAGAAACATGACTTGAGCTAGAATGAGAACCTACATGTATGTGAATTTTCTTTAGGGTATAAGATTAACATGATGATCTTGTTTGAGTGAATACATTGAGGATGAGTCAATGTACCTTTCTATACTTGAGATATGAAATCAAGTAGATTGTATGAGTTACGAGTTGTTAAATTTGTACTTTTTCCTATCAAGAAGTAGTGACTTGTGTAGTTGCCTAAAATTATATGCTGCGAGTCTAAGAGTACTCTATAGAGGTAGGGAAAGACATGGTGACCTTGATCCAAGTAATCTAGATATCGTGGACACCTAAAATTGCATGATAGTAGATTGTATACAATGTAATATGGACAAATGACACAAAAATGTCTTATGCATAGTCAATGCAATGTAGGGCTATATACATGATGCATTATCAAAATTCAAAGAACATAAATGAATAACATATCTCTAAGCTAAAAATATCCTGATAATATCTAATTAAATGATGTATAGAAGGTTGTTTAATTTATTCTAGCATGAGTGAAATATGACAAGGAAATTTTCAAGGTTCTTATGTTTAAATTATGAAATGTGAGTATTGTGACAAACTATCATCCAGGTTTGTGATAGAGCATGATGAATTGTGAAGAATTTTAATGGTTGATAATCTAGGTGAATGGTGTTTTTGCACCAAAATGTGTTGCTACAATGCTAAGACAGAATATAGTGTTCATCAAGAAGATGAAATAATATTAGATATATTGATTTTTTAGACTATGAAAAGAGAGAAAAAGTGTGAAGGTATGGGTCTAAGAAGTATTTCAAAGATAGGGGAGCTTGATTTTATTCTCTATTAGATGATTCAAATGTTTACAAGGTGTTTAGGAGCTTGTAAGGAAAATTAAATTATGGTTTTCTAGTAGTACTCAAAGGTAAACAAGGTGGTAACTCAAGCAAGTATTAAAGCATGTAAAAGAGGTTGAAATAACTAAAAATGTGTCTTAGGGACTATGGTAAGATGTTTGAAAATCTTCAAGGAATTAAAAAAGGTATGAGACCCTAAGGATTGTGTTTTATATTATGTTTTCATGCAAATGTGCAACAGGAAAATTTACAATTTTTAAGCATGACAACGATACCCCATGTCAAAAATTTCAAATTTCACCTTTCCAAGATACCCCTGGTCTAGCTGTCCTTAGCAATGACCTTACCTAGTTATTCCAATGACCCCCATTGGATGTTAACTCAGTCCCCTAGGTGAATTAGGAAATTCAAGTCAATCCCCCTAGGTGATTTTAGGAGTTCTCAAAGAATGTCAATTTTGGGCAGTTTTGGGAAAGGCTACCATTGGCCTTCCCGGGATAGGTGCAACCCCCGGAATGGAATGGAGTAGAAAAATAAAACATAGAGATGGATTAAAGGTATAATAATTTCAAATAATTTATTTTTAATGACTCAGGAAATATTTGGAGGAGTTGGGTTAGATTCATCAAAAACAGGGTTCTTAGGCCAGCAAAGCGTGCCTGCACAAGGCCAAAACTGCTATTGATCTTCTAGAAGTGATTTTGAGATCTATGGATGGATTTAGGAGATTAAAAATAAATCATCAGAAATGGAATTTATATCTCTACAATATGGTGAAATCATATTTTTCACAACACTTTGGCGCAATAGGTTTATATATGATTTTTTCCATGCTCAACTAGGGACCCAAAAAAAAAATCCAATTTTTAAGGGCCTAAATGGAGGAATCAAGAGATGATACCATCACCATTGGATTTATAAGTCCATTTTAAGTCAAATTAATATAACATTTTTCCAAAACATTCCATCGGAGCTCAAGTTATCGTCATTTCAAGTTGCCCTCAAGGTAAGCTTCCAACAATTAATCAATTTTCCAAGAGGACACATGTCACCTCCAAGAACCTAGAAAATTTTGATGCCCCTTTTTCCCTTAAGAAAAGGGAAAAAGGGGATAGTAAAATGTTCCCAGCCCCATTTTTCCCTCTGGTCACACATAGAACCCTCTGGATTGCCAGTTCAGCCCCTAGGTGTTTTTGAGTCTATCCCTCAATCATTCAAATCGTGACAAGTGGTGCAACCTGACGTGATGTGAAATTTGATGACCATTTAATCCCTTTATATTGAGGTACATAGGTTATAGGAAAATGTTCCCATCCCCGGGTATTCCTCCTGGTCATCCATGCATCTGAATTCTAGCCCCCAAGTTCTTCTCTCAAGCTTTCTAGCCTAAATGCTCAATCATTGGATGTTTGACAAGTGTCGCGAGGAGGAGAGATGTGAAAATTGATTTCCATTTCATCCATTTATCTAAAAGGACATCAGGGACACAAAAACACACCCAAATATAGCTTCAAAATTTGAAAAAATTCTAACTCCTTGTTGCTTCTTATTGCTTCTCCATTATTGCCCATGAAGCTCATTCTTTGGAAGAAAGTTACAGAGAACTTGCAAACCTCCATTGCTCCTCCTCATTTATTCTTCCCTCCATTATTCCTAAAATTCAAGGACTGAAATAACATCAAAACTCTATCTTTTTCAGCTGCCACCATGTCCGTTCAGTGCCAGAAACACTCATGAACCAAAACGGTGAAATGCTCATATCTCACAATCTGGAGCACGGATTGAAGTGAGGTTTTTTAGAAACTCCTTATTTTCAGAGGCTTTCAAGATGAAACAAAAAAATATAAAATGATTCCCTAGATTATTAACTAGAATAAAAACTCCATTTTGTGCCTCAGCTTCTTCTCCTTTGATTTCCCATCAATCTGGCAAGTGGGTGAAGCTAAAATTTTGCACACAAAATCCAGGAGAAAAACCTATCCCGATGGAATTTTTTCATCACAATCCAAGGTGTAAATGATACCTGAATTTTTTGATCTCTATTAATAGCTGCAATGACATACAAGTGAAAAATATCAGCTATCTACTTCTCCACTTCTCAAGGTTCCAGTAGGCATAATCATGCGAAAATCGGTGGAAATGATCCTTGAAAAATTTAGTTTCGCATGAACTAGTTTTTGGTAACTATTTTTGGGGATATGGAGGGCTGTGATTTTTATCATAATTCTTCCCTCTTTTAATAAATTTTCAAATTCTCAAAGATTTGGCAGGGAAAATCATCGTAAATTAGGAGGCAAGGGTCTCTAAAACATCTAGTTTCTTTCAAACTAGTTTTAGCATGATGAAGTTCCTTGTTTCTCAAGATATGAAGGACTAATTTTTATCAATATTTTTCCCTTGTAGATCCATGTCTAAAGCTCTTACTAGGTGCATATTTTTCTTTTTTATTTCTAATATTTCCGGTAAGTGAATCATGATGAAAATTGGAGCACGATTTCACAACAAAGAGTCGAATCCAAAAGTTTGTCCCATCGCAAACCAAGACCGTTTTCACCACTTATTAAAAATATCATATTATATACTTCCTCACATGCTATAAATGGAAATTCCCACTGAATTGCAAGTTTCATCACTTGAGACAATCGAAAAGGGGTAAAAGTGAAAGTAAGACAAAAATGAATTCTTCCCAAAATAGCAGGTCCCCAAAAAGCAACCTGCTAAAAATATAAATGTGCTAAAAATAGAAATATCTCAGGAACAGAGGGGGATGGAATATGGAAGAAGGTTTAGAAGGTGAAATTGGAGCAAGATAGGTGATATGTCCCAGAATAGCAGAGCATGGGCTCATATTCTAAAAATAGAAAGTTTTCATTTTGGAGTGGAAAGTTGCATATGACTTTGTTTCCACTCACCTTACTACTTTTTGGACTCCCCTTCAGATAATGAGATGGTTTCATGGGTCAAATGGAGGAATGAGAACTTCATAGAGGTCCTGGAAGCATCATCTTGAGTGTAATGGTATACAAAGGCAAAATAGGGCATCGCAAGGCACATCATGTGAATTCATCTTCGTCACTTAAGGAGCCAAGTGATTCAAAGTGATTTTATCAAAATGATTTCAAAGAATCGAAGAGTTCATCAACTAAGTTTCAATGAGGGTCATAGTAAGAATTGTATGTGTTCATCTCATGCTTGCATCAAGACTTCAAAAATAGTGTTTCTAAACACTCATTCTATGGTCCAGGATGTTTGTGCATCATAGATTTTACGGTCATCACTAGATGGGGAAAATTATTAAAAGTTATTGAAGGGAGCCATCTTCATTAGTGTAGAGGATTACCAGTGGCAGAAATATTCTCTCAAATTTCATGACTACATCAAGGCATTCAAATAAGCTCGTTGTGAGGAGTGTTTTCCCTTCATCTCTTCCCTCCTCCTCTCTTTCCCTCTCTTCCTTCTCTCTCTATTATAATTCTTCATTGGGCCTTATCATCGTATTTCATCCTATTCACTTGAGTGACATATTTTAAATTTGTAAAATTATTTTCTCAAATTATAAGATAAATACTTAATTCAAGGAAATGAAAGGTCATGAGTGGAATATGGAAACGAAGAGTCATATGAGGGAGGTGAAAGGAAAATTTAGACGAAATGGTACAAGAAGATTTAAAAGAGAACACAACAAAATATGAATGATATTCAATAAGATCATTCAATCATACATTACATTTGGCTATTATATAGCCATGATAATAGACAAACTTACTTCCTAGAAAATAGGAAGTGAGTATAACAATTAACAACTAGATCTTGTTTAATTAATTTATGGGTACAACTTTCTAACTTGCTAACAACTAATTTATATAATAATAATTACTCTCGTAATTATTATTTACACACACATATATGTGGAGCACTAACATATAATTTCCTAACATTCCCCCTTAGTACGAACATGGGGAAAACATGTCTTTGTACTTACACCTATTTTTATGAATAGGTGATTTTCACAGACAATCAAAAACCAGACAAATGGTTTTAGATCTTTTGACCACAAACCGATACTAGTGGTTTTCAAGTGGTTTACCACAAACCACATCATGATGTGCCAAGTACTATCATCATCTCTCATCACTTCTTCACTTTGCAGGGAACAACATAGAACCAACTATCTTGACACAATAAGTGAATAATAGGACATATACTGGAAACATTCCACATTATTACCTCTAAGAATCACAATGTTCTTAGTTGTAGCCATTGTTGTTGATCACTTCCACTCAATCTTGAATAGCATAAAAAATTGCCACTGCCACTAGAAGTTTCCCTTGACTTTAGTTATTTTGGCACAGAATGGGAATGGAACATTGGTTATTATTCCCCCCCACAATGTGAAATTCCAAATAGGAAGATATAAAAGGAAAATTATATCGTGTTGCATCCTATTATCTGGATCTTGATGTCTAGATCTTGTTGAACATGAACACCATTTCCAATTAACGTATTCACTAACCGATCATCTTCTAACAAAGTATGGAAGTAAGAGGATCACTGCAGTTATCTTCCATCTTATATAATTATTTTCAAGTATATGAAATACACATAATACAATAGGAACACTGCAAAGAAACATACTACAAAACTGATAAGCACATACTCACACTACACAAATGTCACCAGAGAAGCAGCCACTTTCTACAAGTGACTAATAAAATGTTGTTTAATGACCTTGAACCTTCATTTCCTTTGTCCTTCATTGAAAGGTTGTTAACTCAGCTTGATTTGGTCATGGAGCTCATTGTAAAATTTATCCCCATAGGATGGACGTCGTGTACAAGAGAAAATGCATCTAATTATTGAAAAGTGGGGCAATTTTTTTATTTTTTAGACTTTTTACATCGAAACATGGAAAAGAGTCATGTAGGTCTTTTGGTATTTTTGGTTACCATTAATGTTTGTGAAGGTGGTTTTCATCAATGAGAAAGAAGGAGATTGTTTCCCATTGTGTATTATTTTTCATTGATGTCAATCCCATTGATAGAAAAGGGTATCTTGAGGTCATAGGAGTCTCCATGAGGTGTCAATCAAAGTCAAACATGAAGGTTTATTAGTAGTGACCAAATTTGGTGATGTTCATGACATTGTAGTGCATGGACTAGTGAGATAAGTCAAGGTTTGAGTTCTTCAAATCAAGTTAATTTTTTATGAGGTCATTCATGGTCTTAGAGTTGTGTTATATATGTTAATGAGTCTATGAGAGGTCAACATGGTGAGTTCATGAGGTGTCATGGCTTAGTGAAGTCATTTCGGGCTTTTTCCTAGCCCTAGATCATGCAAAATGAGATGGAGGTGTGTTATTTGGAGCTAATAAGTATTTTTGGAGCATGATAGTAGTGTGGTGGGAATGTACATGAAGTGTATGGTGATTTTTAGGTTTTTTCTCAAAGTTTTTCAAATGTTTCATGGTCCTTGGGAAGCAAACAAGTGAAGAACATGCAAGTTGGCATACATAAGTCAAATGATAGATATTTTAAGACCTATTTGAGTTATGAGGTATGGAAAGTTATAGTATGTTTTCTTGATGCTTCATGACAAGTTTCAGGTCAAATTGTTGAATGAATTGAAAGATATGTCAGTTTTGGAAAAACCTGGGTAATCTACAATGTGTTTTTGAAGCAAAAGTTGACATTTTGATGCTCATTATGATGTTGGACCCTAAATATTGGCTAATTACAAAGAGGTGTATGCAAATGATTAGTAAATAGAAGGTAAATCAATGAAAATCACATAGGAAAAGGGTTTAAGAAGGGTTTAAGTGAAACCAAGGTGCACCCAAGAGGAAGAACAAGGGTTTAAAAGACTTAGCTATATTTGGCTTCATGGAGTCACTTGCGAGAAAAAATGTTAGGACCCGAATAGGCATGATAAATTGATAAGGTGCTAGCTTGGAACATTGGAGGCAAAGAAAATGATATTCCATGCAAGGAATATTCCCAAAGATATCATTATAGTTAGTGGAAGGTTTTTCCAAGAGGATAAGCATTCACCAATGAAGGACCTATGAAGGTTTTTCTAAGAGCGAATTCATGGCGGTGGAATCTGGTCCTATTTAAAGAAGTTCTTTAGAAAATAACATGAGGGAGATAAGAGAGAGAAGAGAGAAGGTAGAAGGTAGTGTGAAGGCACTAGAAAGTACATGAGTGTTGAGAGGAGGGTAACAAGGTGCTGCAGAAATGTTAGGAAATGTTAAGGGTTTAGAGATCATGATGTTAGGTTTTAGATTTCTTGGTGCTATAGAGATGTAAGGGATATCATTAAGCATATGTATGCGTACTAGGGTCTATAACAAGGTATATAATGTATAAATCATAGTTAGGATCTCTAATCAGATGGGTTTGTAGGGGTTGGAGCTTTGTCACTTGATGTATATGGTCTGAGATGACCCTTTTGAATGTAGTATGGTTACCAAAAACTCTTTTAAATCAATATACATGGATCTATTCTATGCATCCTACTTATGGGTGTAAAACATCATGTTATTTGGCTTTTCATGACTTAGATCTCGTTCTTTGTGCTTTATACAATGTTTATTTGGATTTTTTGATGCATTGATGTGTAGATTTGTTAGTTATATCTTCTACATTTTATGTATATGCATGCACTCCTATTTTTAAAAATAATCCTCCATTAATGGAAGAACTCTCTTGCAAAACTCACATAAATGAGGGGATTGGTGCCCACACACACTCGAGTGAGTGCCCAACATATGTTGGGTGATAGGATGGTGCGCTTGGGGTTAGAAAGAGATATTGAGGGTGAAATAATGACTACATCTTGGTTCCATTGCCAGGACCTATTTTTGAAGTATTTTGTGAGAATGATGTGTGATGAAGGAGCATTTGACCTTGGAAAACATTGATACCTTTCTTAAAATCATGGAGGATGAGTTTTATCAAAGTTTCAATACTAGATCGAGTTTAATGCAAGAAAATGGGTGGAGGAGAACTTGTATCACGAACTATATGAGAAATTTTTTTCTATTTTTTCACAAAGAGAGTTGTATGAATGGATCTCACCATATGTATCAAGGAAAATTTGGTACTATAGACCCATGTTTAGACCCGGGAGTAATATCAGCATTTATATGATACCAATTTGGCCTTGACTCGTGATGTTGATCACTAGTGGAGTAGAGCACCTTGACTAGTTGTTGTCTCCAAATCACTACACCCCGAATGGATAGTATGTGAACATGAAATTTTGTGTGATTGGGACACATGGGATCACCTCTCAAGTTGTGGGACTTGGGCTTGAGGGGAACCTCTGTAGAAGATCAGATTCCTCTTTGTAAAAAGTACTTTACTACTCCTAGTGTGATAAAAAGGCTATTTAGTCCTATGCTAACATCTTCATGGGGTTTTAGGAAAGATATTTACAGAAATGAAACTATACTAGGGATGGTGATGCACCAAATAAAGGGTATTTCCAGACTTGGGAAGGGTTAATTTGAAGAGGGTGCATGTGCCACAGATCAACTTCACCTATTGCAGCTTAGAGAGGGTATAGAATACTACAGACTAAGAAACATGTGTTCCCTTTGTTGAAATTTGAGCATATGTAAAGGATAGATAAAATTTTATTCAACACATAGTTAATTTATCAGGGGAAAGGAACACATGCACTGGTTAAACATCTATTTCAGCAGCTACGAATAATGATAATGCAACCTTAACAATAGAAGGAAAATAATATTTTCACAAATGATATAAAATATAATCACATTACTCATTCACAACATGAAATAGATAACCTGAAATAAAGGTAAGCTAACCACTCACACTAAGGAATCATATATTCACAAAGTAAGCATTGATCAACCATTCAACACAATAAATTAGATCCCTAATTGCAAGGTGTAACTCTGAATATAATTAAAAGGTTTTTTAGAATTCTCTGAAGCACTCTTCAAAGCTTGAAGAGAAACCTCACTCAAAACTAATTTGTCCCTCCTAGCTTGAAGCATTCAACTACTTATAATTTCTTAAGTTGAGCCACTACAGCTAGGCCCTTAGCTAATTTTTTTCTAAAAATAGAAATGTCATTAAATCAAGGGAACATGCTCCCATGAAAATAGTAAATTTGTTGCAAGGGTTTGACTCAATCAACCCTACAACTTTTACCGATCCAGAGCTTGGATCTGTCCCTCCATGGCCACTCAAATTTGGATTTGTTTAGCTACACCTTCTTTTCCTATAAGTTTATGTTGTTCTCCTTCCCACACAAGCATTTGGTGCTTATACTCAATAAAGTGATTGATGATTCCCTGAATTTCTTAATCTCTAGGCCCACATGCATAGTGATTCACTACATCTGTTGTCTCAATCTCCTTTGTGATCTTGGTGGCACTCTTCAAAGTTTATTCATAACATTCTTCATCCTCCCTATGAAATTTTGGCATAAGACCAAATGGTCAATAGAGTCACTATTGAAAGTTTTGGTCACTTCATCATCATGCTTCACCAAATCCTTGAAATTTTCCTTAATTTGATCTTCAAGAAGAGCATCGATGTTTTCGTTGAAGAATTTGCAATTAGAAATATAAAACTCTTTAAAGATGTCATTTAGGGCATCAATTATTTCTACATGTTTATCTTCCAATTTCTTAATCAACTCCTACAATACTTGCACCTAACTCCATGGCATTTTGGTATTCAAATAAATTTGAGGCATCATTGATCACCTCTTCTGAAGAATCAAGTTGGGGTCTTCATCTTTGATATCACTCCAAGTTGCCAAATTTAAATTTAGATTATTATTATTTCAGAAAAAGCCTCATCAATTTTACAAATAGCAGCCTTCCCAACCTATAGATCATTATATATTTTGTGATCTCCTTGATTAAGGGACTAGCTTCCTACAAAAGATGCATTCAATCCATCCATTTACCAATCTCCCTTTCTATCCTATCTTCTCGAGCTCATGATAATAAATTTCATTGATGGTAGAAGAAATTGTCATGGCCGTAGTAGTTGAGACTTTGGTAGATGGAGTTGGTTGGGTTACTTTGCGTAACAATGAAGTGAGTTGTTTGAATTTTAGTTTGAGCTCATCTTTTGTGGCCTTTTCTTGTTAGATTTTTCTAGCAGAGCCCTGAGATTAGTTTGTGAATCTTGTTTGTCTCCTTCGTGAGTAGATTTTCCCAATGAAAATTGAGAGATTCAATAATCTTCTGTAGTAATTGTCTCTTTAGTTTTTCCTTCAACAGGGGATAAAGCAACCTCTATAATTCACTCTCCAAATGGATTCACTATCAAACTTAAAACAAATCTTGGCATCTTGGCCTATCTTTTGGGAATTTGTTCTAATATACTAAGATCTATGACATCTCCTAGAGGAACCTTCTTTTTCTTCTTTGGAGTCTATCTAAACAACCATTCAAGAATAGCTAATGTTGATGAAGATGGGACAGTAGATTCAATAATTGCAACATTAGATATAATAAGAGTACTAGAAACATTAGTTTATATTTGGGTAGAAGTGACCATAATGGACGGGGTGAATGTAAGGATAGCCATAGGAGTTGATAAAATGATGCTTAGGAATGAGGTGGAGGGAAATGGAAATGTTAAGGGAAGTGAAGAAGAAATATGTGACCCAATAGTTTCTCTAGCTAAGAGAACTAGAAGAGATGAGAAAACATGGGCCATGGAAGGAGATGGGAAGGAAGAAATGATTGTGGAAGTGGAAGGAACTAATATTGGAAGTGAAAATGGAGGGGGAAAAGATTTTATGGATCTTTGGAGATACTAGGGGAGTCACTGACTTCAACCACTTCTTTCACAAGTGCTACAGGAGACATGGCCTTAGAAATGGAAGCCTTGGAGAGAGATGAGCCACCAATAACAAATGAAATCTTTTTGGGAGTCATATGGGTTTTTTTGTCAACCTTTTCCCCTTTGTGAGTGTTGATTGGCTCATGGATGGTGGGGCCTCTGTATTTGTAGGTTGTTCTACTTCATTGGGTGAAATTCCCAAGATAACCAACCAACTATAAGTTCTCTCCAAAATGGGCCGCGCCCTCTCCTTTGTATTGCAGCATTCCTCTACATACTAATCAATCCATGGTAATGGTTGATTGAAATATTATCATTCTTACATGGCACATCTAAAACTTCATCATTATCTTGTTCCTCCTTTGGGACATCAGCTAAACTGAACTACCGAACCTCATCCAAGTTCAACCTCTCATAATCCCTTTATCGCATGATGTATTCATCCCGACAATGAATCCATATATCCTCCAATTGGGGCATGTGGGCACTGGACCAACCTATTTCACCAAATTTACCCTAATAATCGAAATTAGTTCATGGATGAAATGTTCACAAAGTCACTTCAGCCAATTCTACATCCACATTTTTGGCCTTATGAATATTCATGCAAGTTTATCTACCAATTGAAATAGGGAAATGTATTCCTGATTTGTGGTGCTTGTTTTGAATTCGATGATAATCTAATAATTGTCGGACCAATTCTAGTAGAACTAGTTTATCGGTGGGGCACCTTAGTAATTTGGTTGGGGCACCTATAAATCCTAGAATCAAAATGTAAGTGAATGTATGGAACTGTAAATAGATGGCTCCCCACTCATGCACCTCTTTGAAGGCTTCATCATAAATCCTTTGGTTGTATAACTCCTTGTCAAAATGGTAGAGGATAACTATAAAGAAGGCATCATTGACCCTTAGAAAATTCCTGCTCCCTTCACTTAGTGTGATATGGGGATAGAAATTGTATATTTGGGAGATGATGTGAATACCTTTAGTATTTAATCCAAATAAATCTCCCATAGCAGCAGCCACATAAACCAAGAAGGATTTCATATGGAAATTCTTTGTGGAAATCACCTTGCTCGATTGATAGCAATGGAGTTATTGGTATGTTCCCCCAATCGATAAAAGTGTTATTCTTCTTGATGGTATCAATGTACAAGAACATCCATTCCTAGAATTCCTTTACAGAAGGGAGACCTGAAACTCTTCTTAGTAGCACAATAAGGTCACTAACCTTCTAAATAAAATCTTACTGATGCATGGTTTTGGGAAATTTGGCAAAGCTCCTAGCGGATAATTTTTCATCATGATTTTCGTGCATACTTCATCTTCCTTGTCCCAATGTTCCACTACAGAATCCGGAGAAATTTTGGTGTAATCTTCAACATCGAGAAGTTTGAGAAGATCATCGAAGAAGTCTAGTTCCAAACAGTTACCACCTTATCATCATCATCTTTGGTAGACATGGATTCTTTGTCAAAGTGGGATGTTGCGGCTAAAACAAACTCTTGGAAATGCATGGATCTAGGAAAATCGGCAGCAAGGGAAAGCCCACTATCATAAATTTCTTGCATCCATTATTTCTTATTCGAGAGCCTTTATTCTTTCCCATAAATCTAGAAAATCAATTTTCCTAGGTCGGTTTCACCTATATTTCCTAAATCGGAAGACAGGAAGGAGTGAGGAGAAACTTCAAGAAATGAATACTTCATATTTTATTTTCCCTTTGATGTAGAAGTAGACATCAATCTCTATATTTCGGAACAAAATATGAAGTTAAAAAATACTAAAAAGAATAGAAGTCCAAAACTTGAAGTGCAATACTCAAAGACAAGTCGTAAAATCTTGAAAAATATCAGCTTCCAAAAACCAAAACTAAAGATTCCCAAAGAGAAAAACTCTGAAGTTCCAAAAAGTAAAGTTCCAAAGGAAATTTCCAAAAATATCTCTAAATAGAATCTCTAAAATGGAATTTCCGATAATAAATTCCAAAGAAAAAGTTCTGAAAGAAATTTCAAAAAAAATTCTCTGAAGAAAAGTTCCGAAAGAAAGTTCCGAAAATATTTTCTGAAATGGAAACCTCTACCAAGTTGAAATCAAGAGTTCCAAAACAAAAATGTAACACCCATCCTCAAAATCTGAGAGTGAAATCGCCAAACAATGTTGATATCTAAAATCTAAAAAGTACTGAGAGGAAAAAATGGAAAACTCTAGGAGCTCCCTTAAACACTTTGAATGGTTGTGGAAACATGGTGGGCAATGAGCTCTTCATTTTGAGAGGTACAAAGAAGAGGAAACAAAGAAAACAAAAAAATGAAAATAAGAGATCTCAAACCAAAAGGAAAATAACAAGGATAAAATACCTTAAAAATGACGTTGAAAGGTATAAGAAAACAGAATGTCAGAGAAAATGTGTCAGGTAAAAATGACGAGTAAAAACGAGTTTAAATAGAAAACCCAATATTAATGGCAAAAATCTGATCCATATGGGGTTGGTGAAAAATTAAATGCACGAAGGACTCCGAAAGTCTGAAACCCGAAAGCCCAAAATTCTAAAATTTCAGAATTTCGGGGTTTCGGACTTTAGAGATTGGGAGATAAAAAATGTGAATTGGCAAAGAAAAATTCCAAAACCCAAAAGTCTCGAAAGTTTGAAATTTCAAAATTTCAGACTTTGGAAGTCTGAAAAGGATTTAACCAAAATGGGGACAAAATTTTTGAAATGTGAAATTCTAAAAGTCCAAAATTTTGGACTTTCGGGTTTTCAGACTTTAGAACTCCTGGGTTAAAAATTACCAATTACATAGCGAAAACCCCAAATCCCAAAAGCCCGAAAGTCCAAAATTCAAACTTTTGGGATTTTAGACTTTGTAAATTTGAAACACAATTCCAAATACTCATGCCATTAAACTCTAAAAGAGAAAATATCTGAAATCCAAAGTTAAAATTCAGATTTCGGGCCTTGGGGACTTTTCATAAAATTCGACCACTTTTGACATCTGCTTCTCAAGGTAGATTAAATGTTAACACTAGTTATACCTAGGAATACACTATTTCTACTTATCATTTCCCAAATATTTTAGAGTTTGAGTTCTTAAGGGAGCCTAGAGTATCTTTCTTACATGTTATCCCACTGGCTATCAAGATCCTAATCATTACTTTGATTTTGGAAGCATTTCCCATGGCTAGCTAAACTCCTGCTAGGCTCGGGGCCAAAAGCCGACGTGGTAGAGGATGGCGGACCTTGTGATGGAAATGGAGAGAGAGGAAAGGTGGCTCAAGTATAATGAAGCTCAGGAGAGGGAGTTACAAAAATAGTGCAAAGCTACAAGAGTGATGGATTTATGGAGGAAAATGTTGTGGGAAGGATTTAAGGTTCACGTGGAGGACATGGAACCTAAGCAATCTAAGCTACCCCATCTTGGCAAGCATGGAAGATAAACCTCACAGCTTCTAGAAATAGCTCTTCATATGAAGAAAGTAGGAGACCCATAAGCACGCATCTTAACCAACATGGTCACTAGACCTTTGTGTTTAGTTTTCCATTTCTGAGATAAGTGTTGATAATCTAACTAGTATCGGTGTTGGTAGTCAAGCAACACCTAGGAGGTATAATTTTTCATTCGGTACATCTATGGCTACACAGTCATTTCCTATGTTTGGGGTATTTTTTCTAGCATAACATTTGGGAAAGGTGTGGGATCACAAGGTTTTAGTATTACATCTAGGATTGGTGCAAGAAACACGTCTAGGTGTGGTTCGGCATCACGGACTATCGATGCGTAGTTTAGCAAGATGGTGGGTTCGCGAGGAGCAAGCTGCGTTAGGCCCCTTACCTATGATAGGAGGAGGATCTAGTGGATGTAGAGGATTTATCACTAATGGATCTAGTGGGTCTTGTGGTGGAGGTAACATCGGAGGGAATCAAGTTCCTAGATCTGGCAGACAAGATCCACAACACCATCACCGGTGTTTCATGAGAAACGCTCCACTTACACTGATTACAAGGGCATTGAGGATGTCATGGAACATGTACACAAGTGAAATTTACTATGGTGCACAAAGGGAATCACTTCCCTGTAGTGGAAAGTAAGTCAGTTTTCAAGCATGTTGTAAGGACGTGCACATACCTGGTACAAGAAGTATGACCCACGCCAAATAGTGGTGGATTACATTACACTGTATAATGCCTTTTTGGCAGAATTCCACATACCTGAATTTGAGCAGAAAATAATTATATCATTGAATGAGATTTAGCAAGCATGGCGAGAGATTTTTAGGAGTATGATGCACATTTCAAGACTCTCTTATCCAAGTTATCTTATGACATTCACCTTTTGCAGCATGCTCAGTGGTTCATCGAAGGAATGATCACTCTGTTCAAGAGGGAACTTTCATAGAAGACTATCAAAAATCTGTGTGAGGCCTTGGAGGTTGCCTTGAATGCTGAGGTACTAGGAAGTGTTGATAAAGGAGTTAGTCTATTCCTAGAAGCACAAATTTCTGCAATGACAAAGCAGCTGGCAAAATTTTATGTGAAGTTAGCTCATGAGATGTGCATCAGGTTATAATGTACGGATTGTGAGGTAGAAGGGCATATGAAGGATATTTTTCCTTAGATATCGGTACACACGATGATGGTATACTATGAGACTTTCCACAAAATCATGATTCAAGTAATTTCCCTCTACTACAGTGCGTGATCCGTAAGAATGTGTCTTTCTATTATAAAACTTGCACCTCTACTAATCATAACACAAAGGATTGTAGATTGATTGACCTAATACTTGATGCAATTAATATTTTTGTACACCAGACCAGTGTTGCAAATAGCTCCAAGGATTATGGTTGTCATTATGAAGGGTGCACAGATGTAGGAGGTTGATGTAGATGATTTCGAGGAGGATTTAGAGGCCATGACAATTACAGAAGCAAGAGGGAATTCCCACATAGAACCTACTATAACTATGGATCTACAAAACATTACAAGTGCGAGTGTCCCAATTTGTTGCAGTGCCTTTAGTGTGGGAAAAATAAAAAGTATGAGGAATGCTTGGAATTGTTTGAAGACATGAGCTAGAAGAAGCAGAAGGATAAAGTTGTTGGGATGGTGAGTGTAAAGTGTGTTGATCAATAGTGGATGTCACAGGTGGTGCGTGAGTCATAGTTAGAGCTTATCTTGGTGACGATGCGAGCTAAGGTTGCATGCGCCAAGGGTATACCAAAGTAGAGGCTGATTACAAGAGAAGAAGTGGTACATAGGAAGTATCCAGGACCACATACATCAAAAGGAAGTCTATCGAGAGACCATGAAAGTAATCCAAAGTCTTGAGGGGAAATATAGTGTCTAAAAGATAAATATAGGAAGTTGGAGAAGAAGAAAAACATTGAGGTACCTCGAGACAGATATAGATGATATCAGAGAGGTGTGTAAGATGTTGTGCCAAGAGTATATCATCCCTCTATTAGGATAATGGTTGAAAGATAAAGTACCAAGCGTTGGAGGAGAATGTGAGAAATAGGTTTTTCATGCTTATCTACCTCCCCCACCTTAACTATGATAAAGAGATTACCTTAAATGCGATTGTTGATGGATGGATCCTAAAAATATTCGATTGACACGGGTGTGGAATTTAATGTTCTCACTTTAGATGTATGGAATCAAATGGGAAGGCCCCCATTACATCCATCCTCAAATGTGTTGTATATGGCTAACAAGATAAAGGCAATGCCCATTGGTGTTTTGAAGGATGATGTTATCACTATCCAAGGGGAGAAATTCACTAGAGACTTTGAAGTATTGGCGATTATTGAGGACAACTTTCTAGCGTTACTTGGGTGCCCACAGTGCTATAAGAACAATGTTGACTTACGTTTCAATAAGGGTTATATAAGTTTTGAAATAAGGAGGAACATGTTATGATTCCTTTGATGGATGGGAAGTCAACACCCTATACTAATCCCTTGGGAGAATAAGACCTAGATATAATCTATGTGCACACTATAAAGGACCCCAACGTTATATAACCAAAAAAAGAAGGCGTTATTCGGTGGGAAGATGTTAAATCTGTAAGTGATACAACTAGTGTGGCATGTGAGAAATGGGTGCACGGGACATATGATTTATTTGGAAGGTAGTTAAGAGGCTTTGTGATGAGAGTAACAAAGGCATGCTCATTTAGGCACCTAGGAGGAAAATAGTTACCACGTTACACTTGGGGAGCCAACCCCGGTGTTTTCCTATAACCAATAGAGACCTAGTGGAGATGTGAGATCAAAAGGAGGATTATTCTCAAGTATAGTTTTCTCGGGACTTTGCAGCACTTGGTGGGTGACCTATCGTGATAACCTTATGGATTGGCGTGAGGTGAGAATCACGTTCTCTGTTAGGTTTCTCTATAACAATGCACCTACTGCTATAAAATATTATCATGGGAAGGAACCCACCTCATTTCACATTCAAGCATGTGAGAAGGCCTAGATGGAAGATGCAAAAGCCTTACCCCAATCTTTATGGGTACATAAGCTTTACTCCACCTTACAAGGTTACATGCATGCATGGTACATTCACTCAGAGTTGTGCCATCAGATAGGAAACTAACGAGAGTTGATGGATGATCTCCTTTAAGATTTTGAGTGTTGTAGTACAAATACATCGGTGAATAAGGAGTTACAGATTGTTAAACACTTTACTATGGGAGATAGTGTCCTAGTGGAGGACAAAGTACTAGAGTTATTGGGTGAACCTGGCTTAGAAGTGTGCTTCGATGAGGAAGAATCCGAGGTACAACTTGAGTGTGCATGTATGGAAAAAGAGAAAGGAAAATCAGTCTTCATGATATATGGTGACGAGGTGGAAAACTTAGATGTTAACCATACTTTCGGCCCTAAAATCTAAGAAGGTTAGCATTGGTTTGAAGGTGGAACCTAAGGAATCTAATATTGTAGATTCTTTGAGAGAAAGGGAGGTTTTGAAGATTATTTATTTGTTCCATGAATTTCAGGATTTGTTTCTACACGGTACCACAAGCTTAAAGGAGTTCACCACTCCTTGGGAGAAATAAAGATCAAGTTAAAGGAAGGTGCATGCCCAATTCGGAAGAGACCTTATCAAATGAATCTGAATATATGCATCAAATTCAAGGAGGAGATTGAAAAGATGATTGCATTAGGCATCATTGAGGTTGTTAAGGAATCAAAGTGGATAAGTCCGATGGTCATCAACATTAAGAAGGATGGGAGGATAAGTATTTGCATTGATTACAGGGATTTGAATGCGGTGTGTGTCATTGATCCTTTTCCAACCCCCTTTATCAAAGAAATTCTGGAAGGAGTAGTTGGGTGTGAGATCTATTCTTTCACGAGAGAGATTCTCAGGATATCATCAGGTTATAATTGCAAAGGAGGACCAAGAAAAGACAACCTTCACCACTAAATGGGTAATTTTTACTATACGGTCATGCCTTTTAGACTAAAGAACGTACTGCTTGTGTTTTTCGTGCATTGTAGTTCGGGCGTTTTAGGAATTTTCCACAAATTTCTACAAGTATACTTGGATGATTGGACAATATATGGATTAGTGAGGGACCATTGTGAAAATCTAAGGCTAATGTTTGAGAGATGTTGGCAGTTGATTATATCTCTCAACATTAAGAAATGTGTTTTTGCTACTCCATTTAGCACCTTGTTGGGAAATATCATATTTAAAGAAGGTTTGTTGGTGGATCTTGCCAAGGTTAACGTTATTATGGGATTGGGGGAACCTACCAGCTATATTGCGGTGTAAATATTCCTTGGGCATATGGGGTACTACCGAAAATTTATGAAGGATATGCCAAGATCTCTCGCACCCATTGGGGAGAAGCGAAGCGATGGAATTTGATACATTGAAGAATAGGCTTATCACTGTACCCATATTATGCTTTCCTTCATGGGATAATCCATTCCATGTACATATTGATGCCTCAGGGATGGAAATTAGAGTAGTTTTGGCACAACCTAGAGAGGGAATTGTTGACCATCCCTTGTGATTTTCTAGTACAAAGATAACCCCAGCATAATAGAATTATACTACCATAGAGTGTGAGGAATTATCGATGATCTACGTGCTACACAAATTCATGTAATATTTGCTAACGAATCCTTTTATATTTTACATGGACCACATGGCATTAAATTACTTGGTGAACAAGCCCATCTTATAGGGGCACATATGTAGGTGGTTCCTATTGTTCCAAGAGTTTGAGTTTATAGTTTTGGTAAAACTAGATAAGAGTAATTAGGGGCACGACCATTTATCAAGGATTGACTCGGAGAGGATGTGCAAAGCATTGAGGATATAAATCCAGATTTAGAATTGTTTATATTACGGTGTTCGCCCTCTAACTTGGAAAATATTGTTTTGTTTCTCAAAAGCGGGTGTGGCGTCGAAGGAATAAAGACTTTGGAAAGGAAACGGTTATCCATATATGTCGTGCCCTACATGTTAATTAGTGGAGACTTATACAAACTATGTCGCGATGAGGTTTTGGGTCGGTGTGTTCTTGAAGATGAGAACACTACAATTATGGAAGAGGCTCATAGTGTAATTATAGGGGACACTATATAGGGAATGCAACCATGCACAAGATCTTTCTAGTATGATTTTGGTAGGAAACGGTTTACAAATATTGTATCAAATATTGCAAGGCCTGTGACCACTGCCAGCGCCTTGGTAAACTTGGGAAAAGTAATGAAATGCCATTAAAACTGATTGTCAATGTAGAACCATTCGAGAAGTGGGTAATTGAATTCATAGGCCCTATTTCTCTAGCCATGTTAAGGACAGGTTCATGCTATGTCATTACATGCACATATTACATTACAAGGTGGGAAGAAGTGGTGCCTACAAGGGATTGGGCAAGTGGTAACAACAGCTAGGTTCTTATGAAAAATATAATCGGTATGCATGGCTGCCCGCTGAGCTTAACAAGTGATAGAGGTACTCATTTCTCAAATGAGACAGTTAGAATCTTATTGGAAGAGTTCATGGTGGCCCATCACAAGACTACCCCTTATCACAAACTAGCTAATGGTACTACCTAGGCATTTAACAAAATTTTGAATCATATGTTGACCAGATTTCTTATGTACGAATAAAGGATTGGGATGAAAAATGTTCTAATGTGTTATGGTCATATCGGACTACTCATAAGAGAGTGAACAAGGCCACACCTTTTCAATTGGTGTTTCTGCAATCAAGTTGTGTTACCTATTGAATTCATCTTACCATTTACGTGTATATTGCATGTATGAGGGTTAGATGATGAACAAGCACTTGAGGAGAGGATTGACAATGTCATGTAGTTGGATGAGAGGTAGACTATTTCTCGTTGGAGTCGAAAACAAAAAAATCTAGATAGAAGACATGACATGATAGACACATCAAGAACAATCGGTTTGAGGTTAAGCGGATGGTTTTCTTGTATGATTCCAAGTTTTTGCACCATCCTAGGAAATTCAAAGTCCATTAGTTGGGCCCATACATTGTATCCTATATACTTGATTCAGATGTTTACCGATTCTACAAGCGCTGGATGGAACACAATCTCTATCCCATTTCAATGGGAGTAGGAAGAAGCCCTACTATAAATAGGTCTTCTTTTTGTTTGTAAATAAGGAAGTTTTTCCAGTTAGCCTAGGATTTGCTTTAATTTAGTTTCCTTTCTTTGTATTTCCATTTTTTGTTGTTTTTTTTTGCATGTTTGTGCACTAGTAGCCACTTATTATTTCAAATGTTTTCTATGCATAGAGGACCGCACATCCATTTTTGTGTGGGGTGGATAGATGTGAAAAGTGTTGGAAGCTATGGTTTTGATGTCCTAGGTTGAAAAATAAAAAACACGTGGATTGGAAGATCACGTGTAGAAGAGGTGAACATGAGGGAATGTCGGTGACAAAAGACTTTATAGAAACCACATACAAGAATGAAAATCACATGAACAATATGAGTTAGGAAATGTCAAGAACCGTGATTAGGACCTAGAGGAAGAATGCCTTCGGCATTATAAGTGTTCCGTAAGGAGTTGTGGTGAGTAAGGTTGTTGAATTTTTCACGTAGGATTGAGTTCGGAGGAAAAGTGTTGAAGGTTGGCATTTGAAAAAGTCACCTTTATTGTGAAAGTACGTTGGTAGGTGGCATGGCATTTATTGCAGAGAAAATAAAAAGTTATAAATAGAATATCAGGGGTGCATTATTATTTACCTTGCATTTTAAGTTATCAAATAGCTCTTGCAAACTAGGGCATCCTTGCAAAGAAGGTTTGAGAAGACTTGTGAAGATTTATGTGCATAGCTACTTTGATCAGTGAACCATAGTGGAAAGGAGTACGCGAGCGTAATAAGAGGAGGTTGTGTGGAAGGATCACATGGATGTTACGTCGTCTTATGGAAAAATGGTTTTCTAGGTTAGGGTTGTATAGCTAGGGCATGAGGTTTGGAGGAACTTTCATAAAGGAGTGGAGATGTGAAGTTGAGCAGAGCCAGGACTAGGAGAGATGAAGAAGTTTTAAGGACCCAACAAAGGAATGACACCAAGAAAAGTAGTAAATGTTTCACTTAAGAATGAAGAGGGCAAGGGAAAATAATCCATTTCTACCAATTTCAATGAAGAATGGTATGCGCGAAATCAAGATGCCGAACGACGATATAATCTTGGGTAAACAATCATTTTCTAATGTTAGAAATATGGCCATAAGTGATTATAACCATCAAATGAGCACCAAATAAAATGAGATGACACTATAATTGGTTCACCCTATAGAGAAGAGGACACCATATGGAATTCCTCTCTATGACGATTAAGTGAAGGTGAAAATGAAGAAGGTTGGATTGTTGAAACTCTACGAGTTGTCCTATTTTAGCAAGCCTGATCGACTATACCAATGGCACGCATGCATGAGGACCACTTCAATTTCACAGGTCAGAGGATGCACATAACCCCCAGTTGATTTCTAAGTTCACCAGCCTTATCTGTGAAGGAGAATCATTGGATGATGATTTAGGAGACAAAGAAGCCATTAAGAAGACTGTTAAAACTTATAACTACAAGAAGGGTTCATGCTACTTCAAAATTTCTACAATTACTGGTCCCCTATGATGAGGATGGTTGCACACTTGGTCACAAAATTGAATGGGCAAGAGAGATGGACACATATCAACAAGGCCTGGTTGAATGTATGTTGCAAGATCTTAGAGGGGACCATCTATAACCTCTCATCTTTTATTACAGAGGAGATTATTAACACCATGCGCAATAGAGAGAAGATCATGTTTAGTTATGTCCTCCTCACCATTGTATTTTCAAAGATTGGAGTTCCCAATGGGCCGGATAAGTTTTGTTGGGAACACCTAGAGAGAACCACTCCCCCGCCAAGAGATTTGAATATTATAATTGTGACACCATGATGGCCGCTCATAGGGTGCAACTAGAAAAGTGGTATAAGTGGATGCATGATGCGTTCGGGTTTGGATGGAGAATACCTGAGTAGTTACCTTCATTAGTACAAGATGAGGCTGAGTTTTTTGTATACCAACATTTTTATATCTATAGATTTACTTTGATATATGGCACCAAGATTCCTTGGTGTAATTTTCCTTTCTCCTTCACGACCACAGTACTTCCGGTCTAGGGTCAATTGTTAGATTATGGAGCCTATTTTCATGTGAGAAAGCATTGAAGACTATACACTAAGAGTACTTTACACTTTCCACAGTTGTCTTGTTTGGGTTTTTTTGGCCTTAAAATGTGCATATATGGGAAATTTACTTTTCTCATAGGGTAGGATTTTTGACCCATAGGTTTATGGGATGGTTTTGGCCCATGGTTTTGATACCCATGGTTTTGTAAAACTACTTAAGTAGTTGTATGTTTATATGGTTTTGTGCATATGGTAGGTATAATGTAACATTGTAGATGTGTTTTAAATTTGGTTGTGGATTATATAGATTTTGTTGAGCATAGCTCCAAATAGATCTGGTATTGTATTGAGAGAGTGGTGGCTTGTAATTAAATTTGACCAAGTAATTCTTGGTGGATGTAGCCCAAATTTAGTGAACCATGTTAAATATTGTCTCTTTGTAATGTGTTATTTTATTTTACAATTTTATTTGAGATCTGTAATATTTTCTACATATTAGTTTCTAATATTGTGATTACGTGAGGGTTATTACGCATATTTTATCCCTTATTTCCTAACATCAATCGATTCAAAGAGGTGAAGAAAATCATGTTTTATCTAATTGTATTATATCAAAGGCTACCATGAGCTATGCGGAAGTTAATATACCCCAAGAAGCATGCCTATGTGGAGAATTATGTCTCCCATGACATGCACATGTTGAAACTAGTAACATTGCATGTTACAAGGAGGACAACAACGAGGGTGTATTTGTGCCTAAGGCCTAAGTATGAAAAAGGTGCTTATGTTGAAGATGATGTCTCCATTCCTAAGGACCCCACCACAAGGAAAAAGTTTGTGCCAAGGAAACGAGAAAGAGGGAATGCTTCTAAGAAAAGGTGCTTAAGGTGTAGATAGTACACACGATAGGGGCACGAGGATTCGGGCACGGGCATAAGTAGTTATGTCTGCCGAAAGAGGTATCTTGTTAATGAAGAGTTTTGGTAAGGAAAGATTCACTCGAGATAGAAGAAAAGAGAATTCCCTAAATCGAGTCACCATAAGGAATAAGAAAAGCGTGATAAAAGGGTCAAACTCAGGAGAAACAAAAGCATGAAGGCCAACAAGAGTGATGAAGACAATGAAGAGTTTGGTGAGGCTCAAAATCATCTTGTGTATAATGTACACAATTCAGATGAAGAAGGAAATGTAGGTAGGGATAAGAATGAGTAAGGTGCTCATGACAAAGGGGGAGTGAGGAAGTAAACATGAAAGATTAGAAGACCCTAACCTCGATCGAGGAACACATGGATAACACTATAGAGAGGTAGGTGGTAGGTATTATCAAATAGTTGGTGGAGAAAAAAGTAAAGAGAAGTGCCAAATAAGTTTTGAAGGAAACTAAGGAGAGTGCAATTTTAGGAAAGCAGTATGGGAACATGGGTGGAGACCCCACTTAGAACTAAGCTCCCAAAGGAAGCATGCATAGGTGGAAAGGAGCAGTGGCCACGCGAGAACATGATATGACTTATATTAATGATCCAAGTAAGGTACTTCACACGTGCTTATAAAGTACCATGCACACGAACTAACTCCTCGCTTGGTCTTCTTTCGATGAAGAGGGTGTGTACCTGCGCATGAGGAAAATATTAACCTAGGCTTTTAAGTCCCACGTTGATGAACTTGAGTTCGAGGTAAATCATGATGCATTGATGAAGATACCAGATACCAAGGGAATAAACCCTCTTGTAAATTCCCAACAACTGTCAGATGAGAAATTTTGTAACATGCTCAACAAAGTATCGGTGGAGGTGGAAGCAAGACTCTTTGGCAGAAATGATAGAATAAGGGTCTTAGAGGAAGATCTTGAGAAAAAGAATGAGGAGATCATCAAGCAAGATAATGAGATAAAATAGAAGGAATTGATCAATGCATAATTAAGGTATGAAATGAGAAATGAAAATGCGAAGGAGCACTAATTCCACAAGAATTTAGAGGCCATTTCGAGATACCATTATCTTTAAACACATGGACCTATCCCCACTTGAGCAATAATACGAGTCAACCATGCACTACTTAGAAGCCTTGACTGCATCCTCGGCATGACAAGGTGACCACTCACATTAGAGTCGGCGCGAAGAGGTGATAGCACACTAGAAGGAGGAAGAAAATATGAAGATTAGGAGACAAAGGTGACTCAATACTCCAAGCTCCTTACGATAGTAAAGACCGCCTGAGATGGCCAAAGTCATGTATGAAAACTATACTTACAGAGACCGGGTAGCAAGCATATTTCTTGCTACACATAAGGTGGATCTAAAAGAATTTTAGGAAAAGAATAAATCCAGTAGGGTGAATCACAATAAGATCCTTGCCAAAGTTGATGAGAAGTTGGATGCAATCAACACCTTGCGAGTTCGGTTAAGAATAGACTAAAGGAACTATACCCCAAGTCACTCACAGGATGGATGCATTAGGTGATCTTAGAAAGCATCTTATAAGCATTGTAGATATGCTGAAAGCTAAGAGCGATGAGATAAATTTTGATGAAGTAACTACATTGGTGGGTGACCTACTTCGGTAGGTACATGGAGAGGCATCCATGAAGGAGTTCCCACTCCTCAAGCAATAGTATGATATTCTTCCATTTTTATTTAGATTATTTCAATCCCACTATTCCTTATTCTTTGAAGGAGAAGAATATTTCCTAAGACAAAGAACATATGTAGTGTGGGGTGATGTTGGACCTTAAGTATTGGCTAAGTACCAAGAGCACACACATGATCGATCGTAAATATAAGGGTGCTCATGGAAAATTACACAAGAAAGGGTTTTAAGAATGGTTTAAGTTAAACCGAGTGCGCATGGGAGGTAGAACAAGGGTTTAAAGGACTTAACCATCTTTGGCATCATGGAGTCACTTGAGGAAAAATGTGAGGACCCAACTAGGTGTGATAAGTGGATAAGGTGCCATATTAGAACCTTGGAGGCTAAGAAAAGGATATTCCACATAGGGAATATTCCTAGAGGCATCATTATAGTTAGTGGAAGGTTTTTCAAAGAGGATAAGCATTCGCTAATGGAGGACCACATTGACACTTGACACGTGATCTACTCAAGAGAGAAGTCATGACGGTGGATGATGATCCTATTTAAAGAAGTGCTTGGGATAGGAATAGGAGGGAGAGAAGAGAGATAAGGGACAAAGGGAGAAGGTAGTGTGAAGGTGATAGAAAGTATGGGAGTCTTTGAGAGAAGGAGGGTAATGAGGTGCTACAGAAATGTTAGGAAATGCTAAGGGTTTGGAGCTCATGATGCTAGGGTTTAGAGTTCTTTGTGTTAGAGGGTTGTAAGGGATATCATTAAGCATATGTATGGGTACTAGGGTCTGTAACAAGGGATATAATATGGAAATCATAGTTAGGATCCCTTATCGGATGTTTTTACGAGGATTTGGAGCTCTTTCACTTGATGTATATGGTCTGAGATGACCCTTTTGAAAGTAGAATGGTTACCAAAAACTCTTTTAAATCAAGATACATGGATTTATTTTTACATCTTAATTATGGGTGTAAACCCTCATATTATTTGGCTTGTCATGAATCAGATCTTGTTCCTTTTTCTTCATACAATGTTTATTTAGCTTTTGTGATGTATTGATGTGTAGATCTATTAGTTATATCTTCTACCTTTTAAGTAGATGCATGTACTTATATTTCTACAAATAATCCTCCATTAATGTTGTTACTATCTTGCAAAACTCACATAAAGGAGGGGATCATCACCTATGCATGCCTCAAGTGAGGGCCCAACGTATGTTGGGTGATACATTAGCACACTCGGTTTTAGAAAGAGGTATTGAGGGTAAAATAATGACTACATCTTGGTTCAATTTACGGGACCTATTTTGAAGTTGTTGTGAGAATGATGTGTAATGAAGGATCATCGACCCTTGACAACATCGATTCATGGCTTAAAAGCATGGAGGATGAGTTTTATTAGAGGTTCTATACATGATATGATTTTAATGCATGAAAAACGGATGAAATTAGTTTTCAAGATTTCTCTACGAAATTTTGGGATTGCATCCACAAATAGAGGCGAGAAGATAGTTGAGACATATCAATATGAAAATTTATTATGCAAAAGATTCTAAAACCCCTTTTTTAAAAACATGCCAAAACATCTAGATGTTGCTTTGCGAGATAAAAATTGGACAAGGTCAAAAATAAATTCCTTTTGGTAAGAATCGGGACCTACGAGATCCTAAAAAATTTTTCGAGTATGATTATATTCTAGAAGATTCATTTTTATTAAATTGTGGAATGTAACACATCCCATAGAGGCAAGTAGTGATGATCAGTTTGAATTTCAAGAGGAAGTGGAACTACACATTCCCCCTGTAGGGGGATATATCTTGTATAAACCAATTTTTAATTAAATCATGAAACAAACATACACAACATTAATAGTTATAATTGAAAATATGGGTTTTACTAGTGGTGGTTTGGGTTCAACAAGACAAGGCATTTGGATGCCATTAGAGGTACATCCTAGATGAGGTTCCAATAGGTTAGGCCTTGGAGCTTGGGAGAAATGAACACTACATAGAAGAAGTGGTAGTCTAGAGGATTTTTCTCTAAAGTTAAATCCTCAGTATATGTTATAGCCATAGGTTGAAAATTCAAGAGGATTTGGAAGTGAATTGTTTTGTCTTATAGGAAGTGGTAGTGATGTTAGTAGTAGTGGTCAAGAAGTGCCACAACAACAAATTATTCAAAAGAGGCCAATACAAATAGTTCTTATTGCCCAACAAGGACCCAAGAAGAGGTAAAAGATAGGGACATATACAATTACTCTTGCCCGGGTATCATTACCTCAAGGAAATTAATTACGAATAAAGTACCACCCTCAACAAATTGCTAATCCATATGGAAATTCCCCAATACTTCAAGTACTCGTTATCCATTTAAGAATTGAATTCTCCACAAGCCTCATATTTTGATTACCAAACTGATTTTTCCCACAAATTTAGATAAAAGAAACAAGAAGCAAATGCTACATGATATTGAAACTTCATATCATACCACAATCAATGTATTCCCTTAATATAACCTAGACACAAATACTATGGAGTACATGTATGTTGTGCCCAAAGTTGAAAAACCAAAGGACCAAATGGTTTATAGTGACTATGAAGTAACCACTCTTCAAATGGATTTTATCAAAATAAAACCTTGTGAAAAAATAAATATATAAAAAGAATCAATGATTTGGTATACATAACATTTCTAAAGGAAAATAGAGAAAAATTAGTTAAATACTAAAATTTAAAAAGTTATAGGAAAACCTGGAAAATGAGAAAGAAAACAGAAAATTAGTAGTTAATGAGACCAGTGAGTTAGAGAAGAGGATAAAATTGTCTTCCTTTATAACTGCATATCACTTCTAAATGAACAAAAATAGGTGGAGCTAGAAGAAGTGAAGAAAAATTTACATGAAACAACTATAATAGTTTAGAAAAACATTTGGGATAATTATAAGAGGATTTGAAAACAAATAAAGAAAATCCAAAAATTGGGAGCATATCCTAGAGGAAGAGAGAAAAAATCAATGAAAAATTGCAAAAGGAGCTAGAAAAATCACAAAAGGAAATACAATCTTCCAACACCAAACTATCTAAATTTTATAAAATGATAGTGATTAATATGAGGGATACCGTTCGGGGTGAAATAAACCAAAAAAATGATGATTTGATTAGATTGTTTGAATTCATGGATACTCTACAGGGAATCTCTAAAAATATCCCCAAATATGTAACTAGTAACAGAAAAGTGATGACTTGAAGAGAGGATGTAGCAGGAAAATTTTATAAGTTATCTACAAATCTAGTGATATAGAACGGCATCCATAGGAATTAAAAACTAAATTGATGCCTTGATAAAGGAATCATCTATCATTCAAGTGTGAGATGCTAGAAAAAGCACAAGAATTGTCGAATAAGTGTCAAAAAAGTTATAGAGGATGTATGGAAAGGTACATGATTTCAAAAACACAGTGCACAATGTATTTTGACAAAACACACCAATTTATTAAGAAGGATGCATTCTAGAAGAACATGAAGTAAATAATGATGCAAGAGAATAATCAAATTCTTGAGAAGGTAGATGAGACAAACATTTTTGATTTTTACACCATTGCTGACCTTTTCATTAAGTTTGCATACAATAATAAAGGAAAGCTCTACTCTTAATTATGAATTGCTAACAAATTTACATGTCAGTCACTCTAACTTATAACAAATTGTAATTCCAACAGATGAAGAGTGGAACATGTTGCAGAGGATGATGTAATTAAGAGTAATTTAATTTTTAAAATTGTTCCATTTGTTGCATTTTTAAATTTGTTTCATATATGGCTATGTCTCAAGAAAGTTAAATGAGCAATAATTTTATTTTTCATTTCAATACATAGTGATTCACAAGAAAACAAACAAACCTTTTATGTTAATGCTTTCTATTTCTATCACGAATACTACAAATCAATGTATTTGAAGTTTTCATTAAAAAGACTAAAAATTTATTAAATACTTCCACTCTATTTTTTAAAAAATACAAATAAGGAAATATATATTATCAAAATAATACTGATTATTTTAATATATTATATGAACATTTATATCACATATACATGAATGGAAGATTCCAATGTATTGATGTGGATCATCTCTATCATTTTCTTAAATATTTATCTCACTTTATTAATAGTCAACTCGTGTAATAGGTTCATTCCCATCTCCAATACGGTAATCTAACATATTTTTGGCATTGTCAATAGCCCTTCTCCTTTCATTAATTGACTTCTATATTTTCAAATCTATGTCATAGGAAATTTATTCACTTCGTACCATGTCATATAATTTCTCAAATAGTTTTCCAAATTTTTGGCAAGCTTATTTCTTGATTTTGACTTTATAAAGGTTAAGGAGCTGAAAATTTTGGAAGAAAAATGGACTGGGGGGTGAACCAATCCTTTAAAAACTTTAAATAATTTCAATTCAACTTTCAGACACCATTAATATTGAACCATGTGTTATTAAGATCTTATCAATAAGCAACAATCATACACAATAGCATAAACAAGGAGTACACAAGAACACAATATGTAAGTGGGAAACCCATTGATTTTTTTTGTGATATTACTCATGAAAAATACTCAAGTGAATATTACACATCACAAGAGATTTCTTTAATGAGGCACCAACCGTACAAGGAGCAAAAACCTGTAAAACCTTGTTTATATTACTCAAAACAAGAGACTTGCATGAATATGAATCATCACACAATATTTTGATTAGAATATCACTATAGATATGCTGCAACAACTCAGCTGATGGTGATCACAAGATTTAGCTCCAAACTCCTTCAAACCCTACTTCAAACACACCTCCTTCTAACTTGCTCAAACTTGGAAAAACTTGATCTGATTTGATCTCAAAACCTTGCACACATGCTCTCTAACATTCCTCATACTTTCACAAACTTCCTCATGTCTAAAATTATGCCTTCAAACCTATTTCACACACACACTTGGGTCGCACTTTTTCCCTCTCTCATAACTAGTGCAAATTTGAATTCAAACATGCACATTATATCCTTCTCAAGTCACAAACATGAAATAAGTCATACTTAATCCTTTATCTACATAGATGCATCTTAAAAAAATTCCAATACATTCATAATGGACCCATGTATGTTGGTTATGCTTAAATTCACCAACCAAGCTCAAAATTAACTCAAAACCACATCACCTGGATGACTAAAAACCACAAATCCCTTTACCACGATTATTCAAGCTCCCAAATTTTTACATAGTTCAAATAGGACATAGAAAAACCATCCATGGTTTTACATTATCTTACCAATAAAATTTATCATAACACTACCAGGAAGGTTCATTTCCTTTACAAAACAACTCTCAAGAAACCAGTATTCACCTTTTGGCCTCAAGATCACCCAGGAACACCTCAACTATAGCATGTAACCACTAATTGGAATCCCCCTAAATTTAAATTAAATTAAATATTTCTATATCTCATGAAACATCCATACATGAAAACCACACCAATTTTCCTCTTCACCAAAATGAGTTGCCCAGAAAGTCATTTTATAAACTCCATTAGTTCACACCCTTGCTTCCACATTCAAGACCTCTAAATTCCTTCACTAGGAAAAAAAATTCATCCCTCTTCACTCTCCAAATGATATAAAACATCAAATAATTCATCTCATGCCTCTTCTACTTCCATCTTCTAGCTAAAGCAATTTTTTCCTGAGAAATAAGCAACCTTCTTCTTCACAAATTGAGTTTTTACCTATCAAACATCATCATAATGATTAAAAATATGACATTTGAAATACTTATAAATATATTTTCCATAAAATCTTACATTTCCTCCCAACTTAGAGTGGAAGGCCTTTAAACAGGTCCATCTCTAAAACTGCTCCAAAACTACCCCAAATATCCTTAAGACCAGTCTTTATAAATAGGGTTCTATTTTACCTCTAGAAGCTCAAATATGATATGAAATCATCATGTACATAAAGTAAAACTACCATTATTAAAACTATGTCAATTCATTTCACAACCGCTTTGGAAAATTTTTTTCCCAAACTAAATTTCTTGAAAAAATAATCTATTTTAGTTGGGTCCAGTCATCACCAAATGTTGTATCATACCTTTTATAATATGTGGAAGAGTAATATATAACATCAAATCCTCATACTATAATAACCAATAAATTATGGCCACTTACTAAGAAAATATCTCCTATTGCTTTTGAGCTAGGGTTTCAAACACACAAAAAGTTGTTTACATTCTTGAAATTCGTTCATAAAAATGTGACAATAAAACATACTCATTTTTTAAAACTTATTAACTCATATAAAACCATCCTGAAAGCCATAAATTACCATGCAAATCACATAATTTATGGTGAGCATTAGAAGTTGCAATTTGAGCTATAAAACACTCTTTCTTGGACCATGCTTCACCTAAAACATCATAACTTGCAAAACATTCTTCAGAATGACTTCAAACTTTTCTAAAACCTTGAGGACACCTCTATGCACCATCTCAAATTATCATCATGTCTCAAATTTCTTTATATATTCATAACCCAACTCATTTTTATGACTATCCCTTAGAGATTTTCATGGTTTAAGATAGGGCCAACTGAACCAACACTATAACTCATCATGAAACCTTTGAAAACTACCTCTACATGATGAAAAAAATATAACATACCTCCATAAGTGTTCTCAAGATCTCACACATACATGAAAGTTCTTATCATGCCTAATTAGGCCTCCAAACACTAGGATTATGCCTAGTGTGCACCATGACCAAGTAGAAAAACCTCATATATCTACTTCCTAGCACTTAAAAAGTACCTAACAACCTTGATAATCATTTCTCACTCACCTACATGCACCCATGAGCTCACATGGTTCTATACCTCCTCATTTGGTCTCTAAGCACCTAGACTAGATCTAGATGAGCACCTACAACTGGGTCTTTAACCTATACCTACACTTTGAAACTCATGTGAGTTCTTAAACACACTCCTAACATTATCTCCATGGAAATTCCATTCTCCTCAAGTCAGCATGTAGCTCGACACACCATGCTCCATCACTAAGGCTAGCTAAGTCACTTGACTAGGCTTGTTAAACCAAGCTAATATCATTAAATACACTCTTACAATCATTAAATCATCTACAAGTCCATTTCATCAACCTATTAAGTATGTTATGACACTAATCCATCATCCTATTTTTCATTAATGATATTTTTCACCAATGACAACACCAAGAACTCAACATTCCAACAATCTCCCCCTTTGCCATTGATGGAAAACCCCTTAATATTCTCCCCATTTTACATTAATGAAAAAGCGTATACTCGGACCTCATGAAATTCATATTTCTCATCTTCATATTATCACATCTTGGTTGGAAACATCAAGCAAATACTTCATTCTAGCTCACAACCTAGTCGCTTCTTCACTTAAAATTTGATTTGGCTTATTTCAAAGCACTCAAAATTTTCTTATGCACATGAAAAGGTGAATTTTGTGGTGGCCTTTCGATGCTCTAGGGTCCCTCTATCCAACAGGGGCACATCTCCACCGACCTCCAACAGTGGCAAATGCTTCTTTCATATACCTACAAGAGATGACTTTGTTTGAAGTGGGAAAGGGAGTGAGAATGGAGGTAGGAGAACTAATGCTGCAGGTAGAAAATCATATTCCTACACACACACTAGTTAGAAACTTCATCACATGCATTTATGAGAAGAAACAACCCTGTAAATGACAACAAGACCAAATAGAATTTGATGAGAACAAAGTGTCATGAAATCCCTTGGTCAAAGAAAGCTAGAAACTCCTTCTTCTTGTATTGATGCTTGAACAAAAGTTGTACATAGTGTAGGAATGGAAGAAATTTGAGAGGGGAAGAGAGTAGAAGAAAATGGCTATCTCCTTTGCTTTCTCTCAAGGTAGAATGCACTCTTGAGTCTACAAGATCAATCACCAACCCTTTGAAATGGGAATGGATTTACAATTTATAGAATAGAATATGACTCTTCATCTACCTCATGACCTTTTGAATACCTTCATATGACTTAAGACTATTCGTATTCCACTTTAAATATTTAAGTCCCTCTTATAATAGCAAGGTGACTTAATTTACATTATATTTCTAAAGTCACTTAAGTCATATTAAAAGGTGCAACCCTCAACACAAAAATATAACATTGAAGAGAGAGAGAAAGAAGAGGAAGAAGAAGAAGAAGAAGAATTATGATGAAGGAAGAGTTGTTGCAGTGGACCTGGCTCCATTCTCTGACTGTTCTCCACTTCTTTTTTGAGTGCTCGTGTTCTATTGGTGGTGGCACACATGTATGCAAAGAGCTTGACCACCTCTTGAAGTGTTGACTTCCCTTTTTCAGAGATTGAATCGATCCATTCCTTATTTTCTCAGCCCTACATCATGAACTCATGCATTCTTCTGATGGATTCGGATCGAAGCTACTGATGGGTACCACTTTCTCAATAGGAAGTGTTATAGTGCTTGGTTCCACCAAGTGTTGCACATAAGATGAAAGAGTTCACACTTGCTCCTCTAGTCCCTCGATCTTCTCTTTGTATTCTTTATTCCTTGCCATCATGCAACAATTGCTGATATATCGGGAGCTACTACTTGTTGCACCATGTGAGTGTCGAGGATGATCATTTCCCACATCCACGGAAACATCTCATTAGTTTCAGGCTCAATGATGGGCACATCAACCATTCTTTATCCTGATGGAGGAGGAAAATCCTGAATGAGAGGAGAGTTGGAGTCAACAACATGCGGGACCTCTTGAAGTGGCTCGAATATTAGATCATGAGTCATATACTCCTTGTTCACTTGCGGTTTCTGTTGCTTCTCTTTCATCTACCTCGGCTTGAAGTCTTTTGATTTCATCAAGTTGAGCCCTTATTTCCTCTTCCACTCTTGCTTCTCTTTCTCTAACTTCTTCTTCGGTTTCTACGTCAGTGAAATTTTCTAGGTTCTCATTGATGTATGGAAATTCACCATCCAAAGGATTAGCAACACTCAGGTTCTCAACGTGACTGGTTGCTTGATGAAGGGGAGGCCTCTGAATTCCGAGCAGCTCTTGTCTTCTTTGAAGTTCTTCAAAAATGGGGTTGGTTTGTCCTCCTTGCCTCTATTGTCGGTGTACCTTCTATCCACCAGCTTGGAAATCTATGCTCACCTTTGTGGTGCTGGAATTTGTCTTTGCCTCTCCAATTCAGCAACGTGTTCTTCTTCAAGGTCGAGGATTCTCATGGCAATGAAGTAGTGGTTGGCACTTTGTCTGTTATGCCAAATAGCTTCTCTCAAATCAGAAGTGATATCTTCTTGGATGTGGAAGAGCAATTTGGGTCTTTCGACAGGAGGATTTCCCGAATAGCCATGGTTTGTAGACATGTGGCTTATATAGCTATTCAAATTTTAGAAATTTTCTCATTTGAAGTTTGAATTTTAAGGTCATTCGGGTCCATGTACAAGACATCATTGTCTTCCACATCATACTCATAGGCAAAGGGTTGTGATGGCTTCTGACCCATCCATTTCATCTTCATATCTCCCTTCGAAAAAGCAACTTACTATTTTTAGTAAGTGTGGAAAAGCAATTCCTCGATCTTCAACTGGATGTTGCGGCTTAGTTTTCCTCTTTCTCCCCGTGTTCCTCATTTCTTCTAGATCAAATTTCTATTTTTAGCAGGTGCTCGAGGGGCCACTTACTATTTTTAGTAATTGCCAACAATGTCTGTTCTGGTGAATTTTCAGTCGTAGTTTACCTCCAATGTCTTCATCTTCTTCGCAGGTTCTTTTATCGATGACTTTCCCAAAATAGCAGTTCCTATGTAGTAGACCTGCTATTTTTAGAAATTTTCCTCTGGGAGTCGATTGATGTGGAACAAAGTTTTTTTGATATGGGTTTTTTCCCAATATCCTCCCTCTGAAATTTTGGGCCCGCCCGCTTAATAATCCAGAGATTTTAAAGTTTTAATTTTCGGACCTGGCAGTGCTTCTAGGTATGGCAGCCATTAATGGACCTAAAATTGCAGGTCTAGTTTTCTCCTCCATTTACAATGAAATTTATATTTTTGATGTGGGTTTTGTCTTCTGGTGCTTCACGTGCGATCTTACTTCAATCCGACAACTAGTTTGATGGGAAATCTTACTTCTTTCTTCGTTGAGCCGGAAATGAGATTTCTTCATTGTGGCTGCTCTGTCACACAAGGGGGAGTTTGAAGGTGTATTTCTGATGGTCTTGGATAGAGGAATGAACAGCAGCAAAATGGTTTTTTGTTTCATGCACCGGTTTGCAACATTTCTTTAGATCTTCATTTTTAGGCTATGGGGATTTTCACTGTTCTCTCCTTCTTGCTCTTCATTTCTCCTTCTTGTTTTGATGAAAGATCCTTCTGAGACCTGAAAATCACCATGGGGAGTTTTTTTCAGTGCTTGGGTTGAGCTGGTCTGAGCATTTGCAATGGTGGAGTGACGGTAGAATGTTGCAGAGGAAGAAATGGAGGAATGGAGTGCACAAAAATGTTTAGAAGTTAGAAATGAAGAAAGCGACACTTGGGAGATTTTAAAAAGATATGCACAATTAGGGTTAGGGAACATTTTTCAAAGCTTGATGTTCCTAACCTTAGGGATGTGAGGGACATCAACTTCCACAATGAGCAAGACGGTGACACGTGGCACTAGATCCAACGATAGGGGATGAAGGAGGAAAAAATTGCTTTAAAGCACTGGGAGCTGAAATGAGGTCACATGGGTGTCCAAGAAGACTCCCCATAGGGGATGGGTGAATTTTCCAAGGCCTGATGTCCCCCACCTCAGGTGCATAAGGTACATCAAATTCCATGGTGGTCTTGGAGCTGACACGTGGCGACCGATCCGACGGCAAGGAATGCATGCTCCAAATAAGCACTTGAGGGTTGAACTGCCAGGTCTGGAGGTCATATGAGGGTCCCAAGGGTCACATGAGGGCTGGGAAAATTTTCCAAGGGGTGATGTACCTAACCTCAGGGATTTGGGGGACATGAAATCCCACCAGGCTCCTGGTGCTGACACGTGTCCTCTCGAAAAAATGACTAAGTCTTGAACTGCCTTTGAGAGGGTAACTTGGAATGCAGATAACTTGAGCTTCTGGTGGAATTTCTTGGTGAAATTTTATATGATCCTAACTGAAATGGAATTTTGAATCCAATGATGTGGGTCTCATGTCTTTATTCAATCATATGATCCCTGAAAAATCAGATTTTTGATCTGGGACTCCACTTGTACCTGAGAAAAACTGTCTTCCAATCATATGCGCCAAGGTGTTGTGAAAAATATTATTTCACCATCATGTAGGTATTGGAATCCTCTTTTCTGAAGATGTTTTTTTACTTCTAAATCCATCCGGAGCTCCCAGAATCTTCGTTTGAAGCCCAACAGCTGTTTTAGGCCTATGTACTGCCTAGGCTTGTGAACCCTGTTTTCACTCAGACTGCTCCAAGTCTTTCAAAACTTCCCAAAGCCTTCCAAAATCATTTCCATGATGTTATAAGGTCTTCCATTCACCTCCATGTTGAATTTTTCCCTTCTTCTCTACTCCAGGGGTTGATCCAATCCCGGGAAGGCCAACAATAGCCCTTCCCTATACTGCCAAAAGATAACATTTTCAATGAACTCCTAAAATCACCTAGGGGGAATGAATGGAATTTCCTAAATCACCTAGGATAATATCATGACATTGGTTGGGAATTCATTTGGACTGACTGAATAGATCCGGGGTTTCTTAGGAATGATAAAACATGAAAATTTTGGCATAGGGGTATAGTTGTCGTGCTCGAAAATTGTCAATTTCCCTATTGCACATTCTCACGACAACAACTGGCTCTAGCTTGGGGACATGACATGGACTGAGCACAGCAAAGACATGACATGGGAATCTAGAATCTCAATTTTAGACCATATAATTCATTGACCAGTGCCTTATCCATTGGGCCTTGCAGAGTCATGCACAACTTCAAGAAAGGAAGATTAGAAGAAGGAAACACACACACACAAAACGACCAAAAGGAAACACACGACACACAACAGAAGGGAAACACACACAATGGAAAGGGAAAACACCTATCAATCACCTATGGTACAAGGCGAGGGACAACCCACTTTCCTAAAGTACTTTTTATTTCACAAAAGTTACCCCTGAAGAGGCAACACCGAATGATGATGTTCTCATGAAGCCGTTGATGGGTTCTAGAAAGTATCCTCCCCTCCTCAGCTGCTTATGAAAGCCAGGTGCTTTCACAATTGTCTGTGTACTTGGTAGGAGTGAGTCCATGTGATCTTCTTGATGCTCAGGTCCTTTCTTGGAAACTCCATTGTCTTCATGCTCTTTGAAATTGGTTTCATCGTGCCAGTTTCCTTCCATGTTTATCCATATAGCTGATTCTCCATCGAGCATCTCATCGCTGCCCCAATGCTGATTTTCATTCCAATTCCTTGAACCTTCTGAGTTAATTTCTTTCCCAGGTCTATGCTCATTGACATCTCTTCCATGAGAAACCTCAGACTTATCCATTTCCTTTACTTCACTGTGAGGTGCTTGAGTACTGACTGAAAGATTGGATGCGGCCTCATACTTGTCTTGTATGCCCATGGCATGAGTGAAGAGATCAAGAATCAGCTCAGGGTCTTCCACCACTTCTACTACATCCAAGATTTCTTGCATGGAGTAATGCTTCATCATTTCCTGTAGTCCCTCTTTGTACGCCTTTGAAGAATCTTTATCTTGCAACTCAAAGAAACTATCTGGAGGGATTACCTCATCATCTCGAGAATCACTGCACTCTACTGATCCTTCATCAAAAGGAGCTTCATCTTTAGAGGTCTTCAAACTCCTTGCTTCAATTTCTTCATCATAGAAAGAGTCTTCATCTTCAAATGGGAAAGAAAATACTTCAATTTCATCATTGTATCCACCAACCATTGGCTTGAGAGGGACATCATATTTCTCATCTTGCCTTATCTCAATATGGCTGACCTTCACATTAGTTAAGGCTTCCAAATCAGCTTCATGTTTATCTTCCATATTCATGGCTTGCATTAAAAGTTCCAGACTGATCTCAGGGTCCTTTGTTTCTTCCACGGCTCTTAGCAGTCCTTGTATAGACATTTCTTTCAAACCTTTCACGGGCTCATCACAAGCTGATTTTGTCTCTCCATAGATGGCTTGATCAGAGATCATCTTCATCCCCAAATGGGAATGAGAATAACTCCTCATCTTGGAAAAGCATATAGGCTGATTTTTCTTCTTGAAAATCACCGAGAACCATTTCCTCTTCCTCGTGGTCTGCATCATTTGGTGATTTGGGGCTGCCCTCTTGTAACTCGAATCTCCTCAATGCTTCTTCAAAGTCCAAATATCTCTGGGAAGGCATGTCTGGACCTATCAAGATGGGAATATCTTCTTCCTCCTCGGTTGTCACCAAGTGATTCATCCACCTGGTATTTTGGTACAAAATGTTAGCTTCTGGCTTCTAGATTTTTACACAGTGTACCTCATTTTCTTCTCGGGAAGCAATTTCTCCATGTCTCCCTTCACTGGTATGGTTGCAAAAGACCAATTCATCTAAATTTTCCCTCCCAACTCTCGGCAGAAATTTCTACTCAACAACATTCCAATGAGGCTGGGATGTCTACTACCAAAATCATCACTGAAACTTTCTTGTCTAGAAATCTGCGAGAGCCACCTGTGCATCTTTAACCTTCCCTACAAGTGAGACCTTTTTTTATTCCAAAGAGTAACAAGAGCCACTAGGTGGAGTCATTGTAAGTTTAAGAGCCTTGGCGACCTTCAAAGGCATCACGTTGTCTGAGGCACCAGAATCTATTATGCAATTGTTTAGTACATATTCTCCAACAAGAAGGGAGACATAGAAAGGTTCAACTTTATCAGTCTTTGATGCACTCAGAGAAAGCATGTTCTATGAGGGAGGTGTAGGTGAGTTTTGTAGCATGCCTTTGGAACTAGAAGTTACAACATTGGGTGTTAGACTACCACTCTTGATGTATCGGACAAACCTCTCAAATTGTTCAGGATGAGTCCGCAAATATTCAGTTTCGGTAATCTGCACTTTGGCTTTGTTTGCATATTCTATGAAGTCAAAGGGAGTAGATGTGGACAAGGGGGTGAAGGGACTGATTTTGGAGTCTGGATAGGTTTAGGAGTAGGATTTGATGTTTGAGGAATGGAGGGTATTTTAAAAGACACACTAGGAGCTTTCAAGGTATTAGATTTTGTAGGAGAAGATTTAGATTTAGACTTGGAAGAGACATCAGAAAGCTTACTTGGGATTGTGGGCATCTTCTTACTTGTTGCAGGGTCAGGCTCCAACAATGCAGACTTCATGGAAGATGGAAGTGGGGATCCTCGACTGATTATTTTATTTTTCGAGTCGCCATAGGAGGATCATCAACCTTCTTTTCTTTTGCAGTAGTGGAGGGAGATGCTCTTTTCTCAGACTGAGAACGAGTGAATACCGCGCATGAGAAACTTGGTGCATCTTCTTCATCTTCTTCATAACCTCCAAAATACTCACAAAACCTGATTTGTGTATCGTTCTCAAACTCATCACTTTCTTGGAAATCACCACCTTCTTGTTCAAGCTCTTCTTCACTTTCTTGAAATCTGCAATTTACATTCACGGGTGGGGCCTCCAAGAAAGTCTTTGGGGTGCTCCTACAATCTGATTTCTATTGCTTCTCTGAGAAGAAACTCATTCAAATAATTCCCTCTTCAAAGAGGCCATCTCATTCACCAAATTTTGCAGCGATGGATTAGTTCTCTCATCTTTAGGATGTTGGGCCTTGCCCTTTGATGGATTCTTGATCTTTCCAGAGAGGATGAGATCGTCATCCAATTCAATGGCCCTCCTTTGTGCTTCTACAATGTTCCTTGGTTGAACTCTTCATAGGAGAAATCCTACCTCCGGTGATTGAGCATTTATGAAGAATCTTTTGATATTGTTTTCAGATGGTGAATCCTCTTCAGGTATCCTACGTAGCAACCATTCAAAACAAGCCACGAAGTCTCTCATGGTTTCATTTTCTCCTTTATTTATTTGAGCCAACTACACCAAGAGGTCTTGACAATCTTCAGTTGATTTAAATCTCTCTTCGAATGCATCCTTGATGTCATTCCAACCCGTGATGGACCGGGAAGGTAGGAGGTAAAACCATTCTACTACTTTTTCTTGGAGGGACTCCACGAACAATCTTACAACAACGTCTTCATGTTGGACACCAAGAATTCCACATGATGTCATGAAAGCAGTGATGTGTTCTTCCGGATGTTGTGTTGTCACCTTTGAACTTTGGAAAGTTCTTGCAGGAACCCGTTGGTAGATTGTGAAGAGGGGGTTCAAGAGCAAGTGGGCATGTATTCCTTCCCCATGGAACAATGGGTTGAGGTATTTCTTCTTCGTCCGCCATTGTTTCTTCTTCTTCTGCTTCAGCTCTTGCTTCTACGAATTCTTCTTCAAATTCTTCTTCTTCCGGAAGTCGATGTTCAATGGTTGTTGAAAAATTGCAGAATTTGAAGGATTTTGGATAGGATTACCAGGTGAACTTCTTGAAGAGCCAGATGAAGAGGAGGCTTGAGAGAAGAAATATGGATTATCTCTAATTCATTCTTGTAGATTTTGTGAAGCTTCGAAATTGAAATCAACAACACCTCTCGACCTTCTCAACCTGGTGTATCTTCCTTCCAACTTTTGGAAGCTTTTGTAGTCGGAATACGAAAGGCCACTGTGGAATGTGAAAAGTCACGTGCAGAAATCAGTAGTGTATCTTTCGAAATGGACTTTCTTGAACTCTCTTTTATGATTTTTTCAATATTTGATTTTTTTTTTGAATTTTTGGGACCTTGCGGTCATATTTTGGGTGTAGATGCTACTAAATCTACCCCACGGTGGGTGCCAAAAACTATTGGCAGAAAAATTTTTCAGGTGGACAAACTTGTGGATTTCTTGCCAATGCTCTAGGAATCTAAGTCCCTCTACTTAACTAGTGCAGCTGCCGTATGTGCATGCACATGAAAAGGTGAATTTCTGTGGTGGCCTTTCGACCGGGATCCAACAGGGGCACTCCACTGACCCTACGGAAAATGCTTGCATATACCTACAAGAGATGACTTTGTCTGGAAGTGGGAAAGGGAGTGAGAATGGAGGTAGGAGAACTAATGTTGCAGGTAGAAAATCAGATTCCTACACACACACTAGTTAGAAACTTCATCACATGCATTTATGAGAAGAAACAACCCTATAAATGACAACAAGACCAAATAGAATTTGATGAGAACAAAGTGTCATGAAATCCCTTGGTCAAAGAAAGCTAGAAACTCCTTCTTCTTGTATTGATGCTTGAACAAAAGTTGTACATAGTGTAGGAATGGAAGAAATTTGAGAGGGGAAGAGAGTAGAAGAAAATGGCTATCTCCTTTTCTTTCTCTCAAGGTAGAATGCACTCTTGAGTCTACAAGATCAATCACCAACCCTTTGAAATGGGAATGGCTTTACAATTTATAGAATAGAATATGACTCTTCATCTACCTCATGACCTTTTGAATACCTTCATATGACTTAAGACTATTTGTATTCCACTTTAAATATTTAAGTCCCTCTTATAATAGCAAGGTGACTTAATTTACATTATATTTCTAAAGTCACTTAAGTCATATTAAAAGGTGCAACCCTCAACGCAAAAATATAACATTGAAGAGAGAGAGAAAGAAGAGGAAGAAGAAGAAGAAGAAGAATTATGATGAAGGAAGAGTTGTTGCAGTGGACCTGCTCCATTCTCTGACTGTTCTCCACTTCTTTTTTGAGTGCTCGTGTTATCAAGGGTGGCACACATGTATGCAAAGAGCTTGACCACCTCTTGAAGTGTTGACTTCCCTTTTTCAGAGATTGAATCGATCCATTCCTTATTTTCTCGGCCCTGCATCGTGAACTCGTGCATTCTTCTGATGGATTCTGGATCGAAGCTGCTGATGGGTACCACTTTCTCAATAGGAAGTGTTATAGTGCTTGGTTCCACCAAGTGTTGCACATAAGATGAAAGAGTTCACACTTGCTCCTCTAGTCCCTCGATCTTCTCTTTGTATTCTTTATTCCTTGCCATCATGTGACAATTGCTGATATATCGGGAGCTACTACTTGTTGCACCATGCGAGTGTCGAGGATGATCATTTCCCACATCCACGGAAACATCTCATCGGTTTCAAGCTCAATGATGGGCATCAACCATTCTTTTCTGATGGAGGAGGAAAATCCTGAATGAGAGGAGAGTTGGAGTCAACAACATGCGGACCTCTTGAAGTGGCTCGAATATTAGATCATGAGTCATATACTCCTTGTTCACTTGCGGTTTCTGCTGCTTCTCTTTTGTCTACCTCGGCTTGAAGTCTTTTGATTTCATCAAGTTGAGCCCTTATTTCCTCTTCCACTCTTGCTTCTCTTTCTCTAACTTCTTCTTTTTATGTCAGTGAAATTTTCTAGGTTCTCGTTGATGTATGGAAATTCACCATCCAAAGGATTAGCAGCACTCAGGTTCTCAACGTGACCAGTTGCTTGACAAAGGGAGGCCTCTAAATTCTGAGTAGCTCTTGTCTTCTTTGAAGTTCTTCAAAATGGGGTTGGTTTGTCCTCCTTGCCTCTGTTTCTCAGGTGTACCTTCTATCCACCAGCTTGGAAATCTATGCTCACCTTTGTGGTGCTGGAATTTGTCTTTGCCTCTCCAATTCAACAACACGTTCTTCTTCAAGGTCGAGGATTCTCGTGGCAATGAAGTAGTGGTTGGCACTTTTTCTGTTATGCCAAATAGCTTCTCTCAAATCAGAAGTGATATCTTCTTGGATGTGGAAGAGAAATTTGGGTCTTTCGATAGGAGGATTTCTGGAATAGCCATGGTTTGTAGACATGTGGCTTATATAGCTATTCAAATTTCATAAATTTTCTCATTTGAAGTTTGAATTTTAAGGTCATTCGGGTCCATGTACAAGACATTGTTGTCTTCCACATCATACTCATAGGCAAAGGGTTGTGATGGCTTCTGACCCATCCATTTCGTCTTCATATCTCCCTTCGAAAAGCAACTTACTATTTTTAGTAAGTGTGGAAAAGCAATTCCTCGATCTTCAACTGGATGTTGCGGCTTAGTTTTCCTCTTTCTCCCCATGTTCCTCATTTCTTCTTGGATCAAATTTCTATTTTTAGCAGGTGCTCGAGGGGCCACTTACTATTTTTAGTAATTTCCAACAATGTCTGTTCTGGTGAATTTTCAATCGTAGTTTACCTCCAATGTCTTCGTCTTCTTCGCAGGTTCTTTTATCGATGACTTTCCCAAAATAGCAGTTCCTATGTAGTAGACCTACTATTTTTAGAATTT